>VDFB02271358.1:782283317-782298574 GCA_007258455.2 Sequoia sempervirens
CAAGTTAAACGTAGGATGCACTTGAAATCAAAGGTAAAAATGTTCAAAATATGGGTTCACCAAAATGGGATTAGGTAAAGGTGATGGTGTTGTGGTGGGTTGTTGTGGTCGTAGATTGTTTCTAGTGTATTGTGTGTGAGAAAAAACATCATGGTTAGGTGGGTAAAGGGTATAATAGAGTTTAGGTGGCGGTGGAGGTTTATGTGATAGTGGGTAAAGGATGAATTTAGGTTGGTGTTGAGTTTGTTGTTTGTGTGAAGGTGGGTAGAGAATGAGAGGATTCTTAGGATTTCCCATGGGGTATGTATGAGATCCATTGATCAAGGGGGATCTAATGGAAACTTGCGCATTAATAACCTCAACAGTCTTGGTTTGATGTATCACTAAGAAAGGGAAATCTAGAATCACCTTTTTATCTAAGAAAGAAACATTAATATTGTTGCCATTTGCTAGCACCATGATATTCTCCCTAGAAGGATACTTTTTAGGAGAACTACAAATAAAATGTTCTTGAAATTAATGAATAGGTTCTTCTAAAATGGCTGCATCACAACTAGGGGAATGATCAATGGCGGGAGTATCAATAAGCAAAGGATTAGGAGAAGGTTCTATGTGATTGTCCTTTTTCTCTAAGGTATCATTCGCTTGGTCCATATTATCTACCCTAATAGGAGAGCTTGTAGTATGTTTATCCATGGTTATATTTTGTAAAGTAACTTCATCACAAGTAGGCGAGGCATCAAGAGAAGGACCACTATTATTGTCAAAAAAATTGTCCCAAATGGTAGGAGCATTAGGGAATGAAGGATCAAGGTTCTCATGACTTTGAATAGGCATATCTTCTAACACCAGCCTATCCTCTTTGCATTGAGGAGGGATATTAGGAGAAGGAAAATGTTGATTATAATGGTTATGGAGATTAGGTAAGGTGATGTTTAGAAATGTTTCTATGATACCATGTTCTTGTTTTCTAATGTCTTCCAAAGGTAGAATAGGAGAGGGACAATAAAAACTCTCAATGCTTCTAGCTTCTTTCACCAAGATACCTATGTAGCTAATAGGAGAGGCATTGAGATAAGAACAAGTATGATTGTTATGATTATCTACACTTGCATCCTCTTGTGTTATGATATTATTACAAGTATGATAGGTAGTAGGAGGGCATGCAACATGGGTATGTGTAGGATCATGATGGGCCAAAAAGTGGCAATATGATGGGTATGTGGCTGATGACCTTTTTTTCACCCAAAATTGATGAAATGAAAAGTGTTTTTAAATGAGATTCTCAACTTTCCACCAATATAAATTATGCTTTACTTCAAATTTAATAAGTAATTATTTTTAATTTTCTATTCAAATTATGACTAAAGTCCTAATTGATCAATAGGCTGATTGAAAAACATCTATAGCTTTCAAATGGTATCATATTTTTTAAATCCAAAACATGTGTCACATTCTATGCTTCACATACTATAGGATTAAAAAAATAAAAATTGAATTTCATGAATTTTTGACCAAGTGAAGGTGGTTAGACACACGCGTTTTTCATATTTTTTAAAAGTTGTAATAAAAAAATCATAATTAATTATTTACTTGGAAAAAAATTACAAAAAAATATGCATCACATCGGGACATGATCATATCTAAAATCTTATAAAAAAATATTATCATTTTATTATGGTTAGAGTGGTCAGACAGGCACCTACTTCTTATTTTTTCCCTGAAATTTAAGTACTACTACATTGAAATTTCAAAATTTCACCAAATAGATTTTATTTTTTTAAACAAACCTAGTAGTTTAGAAACTATATTTAATTTTCTACAAATTCTATTTTTACATATTTTTGAAATAATATAGATAGCTTATTCAAATTTTTATGTCAAGTTGCCTAACTTTGATTTTTCTGATTTTTTTGCTAGTTAAGGGCATGTGTTTTCCATGATGATCCTACACATACCCACATGCTTATAAAATGTTTTAATTTGTTGTCCTAGATTATGTCTATAAAAAATAGAATCCTACAAGCCACTTTATATTATAAAAATATGGAATGCTTGAAGAGAACACATGCTAACATGAGAAAGTAAATAAATTGCAATGCAATGACTTAAAGTGAAATGTTTAAATACAATTTTCAGATGCGAAATAAGTTAATTTTCTAATTACATTATGCAACAACCTGGAAGATGCAAATGTGAACTTGAGAAATGCATGAAATGAGCTAAGTTAAGATAGATCTAATGAAATGCATGTTACAAAAACTCAACCAACTGATATAGATAGGTAAGGGTAGTAAACAAAAGCTTAAAATAGGGTTTTCAACTCTGTAAATGACAATTTTAGGGCTGAACAAGGACTAAGTCGCCCAAGGTGGAGAATTAGTCCCAGTGGGGTTTCTTTAAGAATTTTGAGATTTTTTGGATGGATTTTGATGTTTTTTGTGTTGTATGATGCAGACCTAAGATGCCAATGCAAAAATTCAAAAACTTTTAATCATTTTAGATGCCAATAATGCAACCTATATGCAATTTTTGTTATTGCAAAATTTGAAACCTAGCATGCAAATTAATCTATGCAAACCCTAATGCAAGGTGAATGCAAGCTAGATCTGGGGTAAGGATGGAATCCTAATCAGAAAATATGACATTCTAAGGTTGGGTTCACCAAAATGTGGAAACCAATTTTTGGTATCTAAGGGTTCTCTAACTCTCCTAGTGGTTTCAACCTAAAAGGAGAGAAATGGACCAAAAATGCATAATTTCTACATTCGATATTAAGTAAGAATATATGGAATATGTCTAAATGCAATAAATTGAAAAATAAAGATGATTATTGATGGGTGTTGGCAAGAAGTTGTGTTTTTCCTGATTTTCAGAATTTGACACATTTGACCTTAAAATTTGAAGCACTTAGAGATATGTAGTGCTCAGAGTCTAATTTCCAAATATGTAATTTATTTCAATACCCAGATTGTACAAATTGAGTTTCAATAGGCGTTTCTAGAAACCATTGTTTAAAAGTCACTTTTTTTTCACCATACCATGCATGTGTACGACATCCATATTTTGACTTAAATTATCATATTTTTCTAAGTCATTTTGGGAAAATATTTGTGACTCACTGAAGCTTGTTCTCGATATTTTTTTGTAATTTTTTATTGAAGTTTTCTTTTTTTGCTAAATGTTTTTTAGTCATATTTTTCATTTTGAAAAATCATTGTGTACGACATGCATAAGATGACCTATACTTATCACTTTTTTATTTTTTTAAAAAAAATTGAAAATAATTGTTTGAAGTTTGTTCTTGTTCAATCCGTTCATCAAAATGTTATGTTGATCAAAAGTTATTAAAATAGTAAAAAACCATGATATTTAAAGTTTATGGACTAGTTTTATTAGAAATTAATTGAAAAATAGAAAAATAATCCAATTCTAAAAAAAATTACATATTTAGAATTTTCATTCTCTCATCTAAAATGGGTTTTAATTTCCTCAAAAAATTCTACAAAAAAAGTCATCAGCCATATGTCCAAAGTTGGTATTTTTCTCTGACATTATTAGGACCTTCAACTTGTAGGTCAAACTAGGTTGAAGGCCTAGGTTTAGATTCTCAATGATTTTCCTGAAACAAAATCCAAGGAAGAAACCTGACCACAAAGCTAGAAGTAATTAAAAATTTTAAAAATGAGATCCTGCTTTATAAAAGGGGAACTTGTTTATTAAAAGTGGGATCCCATTTTACAATCAAGATCCCATTCCCTAATATTAAATGTGTGGACTATTAGAAGGGAAACATGATCCCGTTTTGTAAATGGGATCTTGTTTACATTCCAACGGTCACATTATTGAATATAGGGGAATGAGATCTCGATTATAAAATGGGATCCCAGTTTTTATAAGTGATCCCATTTTATAAACAGGATCCCATTTTTTAAATTTAAATTTACTGCCAAAAACTACTGTAATGTTTGCAAGTTCACATGTATGACCGAGAGCAGTAAAATTGAGCTATTTTTCATGAGGTATTGTCATTATAGGTGGTGAAATTGATTTTTGATTGATTTTTTCAAAGGAGGCATCATCAACACCATTTTTTAAGTTGAATTGTGTTAGTTTTGTACTTGTTTCAAGGAACAAAAGGTCTTCAACGTGCAATATGGATTGAATTTTTCAAAGGAGGCATGAAGAAAACAATTTTAAAATTTTAATTGTGCTAGTTTTCTACTTGTTTTGAGGAACACAAGAGGAAGAATTTTGTCCTAATAGCTCTTCAACTTCCAATTTGGATTGAATATTTTGAAGAATTTCACTATTGACATTCATTTGTTCTTGAGAATTTTATAATCATGGGAGATAAAGCTCGTAATAAGAGAAGGAAGACATTGAATCCTCAAGAAGTTGAAGAAAATAGAGAGAAGGAGAGATAAAGACAAAAAGGAAGAAGAATTAGAATTAAATCAATGAATGATGGTGGAACATCCAATTCTACAACTATTGAAGATGAAAACATTGAGGATACCATGGTTGTAGATGAAGCTAATTTTCAAGGAGTCAATTTGGAGAAGAATATGATTATACAAACAAGTCCTACTATTTCTTCAAATCCCTCATTGAATGCTATGGAGAATGTTTCAATATGCACAAATCCAGGTATGTCTTCAAATCTGCATGTTAGTGAAATGGTAAATTTGTATGTAGAAGTTTTACAAGATGTTGGACTTAATGATGTTAACATTGATGATATTCAGAGAGATAAAAAAATTTATAGAATTTTTTCAAAATGAAAAAAAAAAGTCTTTTTTCACAAATGAAAATGAGAATGATCCTTTTGTTGAAAATGAAAACAAAACTTGTTGTTTTGATGAAAATGAAAATGAAAACTGTTTTGTTGATGAAAATGAAGATGAAAATGCAAATGAAAATGAAGATGGAGATGCAAATCTAGAATGTGATGTTGAATTTGATGAATTTTTTTTAAAGAAAATTGGAAGTGGTGTTCTTGATAATCTTCTTGGTCAAATTTCTTGGAGGAAACTAAGAACACATGTGAATAGAATATACACCAAATTCTTTTATCGTAAAAAATTTGCATTTCAATGTCAACTAATGATGCAATTGATGAGAATGCAAAAAATGGGGAAAGTAATGAAAAGGTTAGGATTTTGTGTTAAACCAAAAATAAAAGATCAATCATTAAAACATGTTATGTCTACTATTGCTAGTGCCATTCAATCTATTGGGAAAAATAGTTGATCTAAAGATAAAAATGAAACAAGGAGAGCCATAACAACTATTATAGTTAATAAAGCAATATTAGTGAAGTTTAAAAAATGCATCCTAAAACATTGCTAAGAGCGTAAAAAAAAGAGAAAGTATAGAAAATGATCCTATCAACAAATGTTGGAGTTTCAGTGGTTGACTACCAAGGCTTGATATAAAATTGAATGTTGAAATTAAGTCTTTTTTCAAAAAATATTGGCATGATAATTAAGGGTGGGGTCCAAATTTTGTGATCCTCACCGAAAACACCTATTAGATACAACAAAAACTGAATTTTATAGAAAATTTTGTAGTAATTCAGTGTTACCTAGTAATATTAAAATAATTCAAAGGTCTTTTGAAAAATGTAAACCCTGGTATGTAAAAATTAATAAGCAACAGATATCCTTTTGTTGTAAACCACATGTTCAATTTTGTTATTTTTATGATGTTTTTCAATATATACATTGTACCTTGCATACTAACATGATTATACAAGAGTGTGGTATTGATATTCCACCTGAAGTAATAAGAGAGTTTATTTTAGGTTTTTTTTGTGAAAGATCCAATGATATAGATTGTTTTATTTAAGTTCTTATATTTCTAGACAATGCATTAATTATGGAAATCTTTCATTTTTAAGCATTTGTATGCATGAAAGTGTTGATAATGATTTTGGACAACAATTAGTAGATGTTAAAAGATTTAAGAATGTTCACTATTCTTAAAAAATGGAAAAATAGGAAAGCATTGTGATTTAGTTACAAAAAAAGTTAGTGTGCATGTATTCATGAGTGAATTTAAGAATAAAATTGTACCAAACTATGTCATGCACTCTGAAAATGCTCAATGGCCTAATGGCCAATTTTGCGCATGTAGAAACACATTTCCAATTGGTACTATACTTTTAGTGGTTGATTTTGTGGAGAATTATACTCGCTCTATAAGAGGAAATTCAATCTCAGTATTATACTTCAGTGCAAGTAGCTATGTTTGTCCATATTTTTTATATAGAAACACAGATGATAGCATTGAGGATGATATAGAAATTTTGAGGGAGTATCATTTTTTTTGAGTGACAATCAGTTACACTCGTCAAATTTTGTTCGATATTGTCTCAGTATATTTTATAGAAATTTAAGAGAAAGAGGAATCCAGATGAAAGAACACCTCATATCATGGTTAGATAATTGTACAAGGAAGTTCAAGAATGCTCAAATGTTCTATTGGTTAAGTAGGGTTCACAAGGAACTTAATGTCCAACATATATGGATTTTTTTTAAAGTTGGGCATGGTAAAGGAGAACATGATGGAGCTAGTACGTGTGTTAGAAGAATTCTTGCTAGAGAAAAATGAAAATTCGAGGATTCAATAAAATTTAAAGATGCATGTGGGATTGTGGATTGGTGTAATACAATATTATCTGCACCTGGCTCAAGTAAGTACTCTACAATTCATCGATTCTTTTGGTTGGTTGAAGAAGAGAACATTGTACCTAGAGTTGATTGAGAGACAATAAGTGGATCTACTAAATGTGATTCATTTAGGAGTACGACAACAAGCACATGGACTATTTGGATAAGGGAGCTTGCATGTTTTTTCTAGTTTTTTATTTGAGGAGATTGGGAAGCATGTGAAAATACAGAATGGGTTGAATAGTGGGAGAAAAGATTGTTGACACCTGTAGAAGCACATGATCAATATGAAATAATAATTGAAGAAAATGATCAAGTTTTTGCATCTGAAGATTATGACCGTGTTTCAAACCTTGTACAAGAAGGTAATTTTAATTTAATTTATTTCACTTTATTAAGCTATTTTGTAATACTAAATTATTTATATGGATATGCGCAAGTTATTAAATCAAATTGTGTTTGCAAGACATGTGTATGCTATTGTTGCACCTTGGGGGAATGAAGAGAAAATTAAATATTGGTTGGCTCATTGTGTGGAAACTAAACATAAGTTAATATCACCTTGAGAAGATGATGATGGATTTCATTATCCAATAGGTATGGTGATCCCCTTAAGACATCTTCTTAAGCAAATTTTGAGAAAAGTTTTTGATCCCCTAAAGCAATTTTTTAGAACAATTCTTTGATCCCCTTAAGAAAATTTTGAGAAATTATTTGATGATGGTTTTCATGTTTTCAAATAGGATCGATGGTGGTTGTTGGAACTTGGCTATGAAAATACCTAACAAGAAGGATGGTCTTCCTACATTCGAAGACTATGAAACACATAAAAGGATTATACGTTATTCACATTTGGTGGTGGCAACAAATATAAAACTAGAGCAGTATTGTGGAAGACCTTAAAAAAAAGTGCTATGGTCAATTTCTATGGAAGAGCATGAGGCAATCATAGATGCATTGCAAAAAGAGAGGATACAAATGGTACTATGGAATAAGTAAATACAGGTAAATATATTTTTATTTTTATTTTATCCTTTTAAATACATTAAATATTTGTTTCATATATTGGTCAAGTGTGTTATTAGATGAAATTTATTTAAATTGTCCTCTTATAGATCCTTAAGGAATAATCTAAAAAAGGATCTAGTCCATGTAGATTCAACCTAGACAACATGGAATACTTGGTAAAAATAGGTAATTATTAGTTAAATTATATTTAAATACATGTTTTGATTACATTTTGATATTTCTTGTACATTAATAGTTAAAATTGATTTATTGTCCTTTTTTGTATCCTTAGGCCATCATTGCATTGATCTCATACTTTGAAATAAAAAGGAGAGGATTCTTGGATTCAACCTACACACATGTGTGGAATACTTTTAAATGCACGTACTTGAGTTGTGTACATATAGATAGTTTTATATAAATTAAAATATGTATGTTTTGATGATTTCATTGATATTGCTTCTACATTTTTGATATTAGGTGGTGTAAAGACCTACTACATTGTAGGAATGAGTTTGAGATGTTCTTGAGATGACATACAAATTTTGTAAAAATTGTTTTGACATGACATATATGTACATACATACTTATAAAATTAAACATACTCTATGTACTTCTATGTATCAAAATTGATATTCTATATATTTTGTTTGTTAAATGTGCATTCTTTCCTACTTTGAAACTTTATGTCTAATTTTATAATCACTAAATATCATGCATACATTATTTTTAAATCAATTATATCCTTAAGAAGTTGTATTATGACCCCTTAATACATCCCCTTAAGAAATTCTATTATGACCCCTTAAGACCCCTTAAGACATACCCCTTAAGACATCCCCTTAAGATGTTGTATTATGACCCCTTTAGACATCCATTTAAGACCCCTTAAGAAATCCCCTTAAGACATTGTATTATGACCCCTTAAGACATCCCCTTAAGAAGTTATATTATGAAACCATTATACATCCCCTTAAGACCCCTTAAGACATCCCCTTAAGATGATGTATTATGACCCCTTTAGACATCCCCTTAAGAACCCTTAAGACATCCCCTTAGGACATCATATTATGACCCCTTGAGGCATCCCTTTAAGACATGTTATGATGACTCATCGTAAAACTTATAATACTTGTTAATATCACTTAATATTTATACTCAATTATACTCTTCTTTGATCCCCTTAAGATGTCATATTATGACCCCTTAAGACATCCCCTATGTCATATTATGACCCCTTAAGACATCCCCTTAAGACAACCTACAATTAGTGTTGGATGCTATTATTTGTTTTGATATCTTATAGATTAGTATTCAATGCCATTATTTGTTTTGACTACTCATAGATTAGTATTCAATGCCATTAATTGTTTTGAAAACCTATAAATTAGTATTGGATGCCATTATTTGTTTTGACAACTTATAAATTAGTATCAGATGTCACTATTTTCTTTGGCAGCTTATAAATTAGTGTTAGATATTATTTATAGAAGTTATTAATGCTTTTATTCTCTAATCTTCTATGGTATTGTTTATTTCTTAAAATTTTATCCTTTCTAGTATATAAACAGATTGCTTTTGTTTGTAAATTATGATTTATTGACTAATTATTGATTGACATGAATTGAATAAGTTCATTGAGTAATTTTTGCTAATTATTGAATGTACATATCATGTATATCATGTATGAGATCACTAAATTTGTAAATTATAAATATTAAAATGTCCTATATTAATATCATATATGAGATCACTAAATTTCACATTAATTTCTTGACTATGAACATAAAATACATAAATGTACATGTATAAATTGAAACTTCAAACAATAATAAATTCCATAATTTATGTAACATATTAAGTACATGAAACCAATATATTAAGAACATGAAATAAAGTCCAGAGTACAACCCATGAACAAAAGTCCAACTAAGTACTTGAGCCATGAAATATAAAGTCCAACATAGTACATGAGAAACTAGAAATATAGTCCATGAAATAAACAAATATAACCCATAAAATCATGTTTCTAGGTCATGTACTGTCTCTATAATCAAGAGACCTCTTCACACCATGTTGACTATGTGGGTGACCTAAAACACTCTATACAAGAGAAAGATGAAATCAGATGTAAGAAAATGAAAAATGGTTTAATGAAAATTTAATTTATAATTCATCATAAAATTAAATTACTGTCATATCCATGTCTAGATGTTCTGGTGCACTTGAAGCAACCTCTAAATTCTCTGAATCAATCTACATAAACAAGACAAAGAAAGTTGAAATTAGATGTACAAGTCTACAATTAAAAATTATTTAATTCAATTTAATTTATAATTTATCATATTTTAATTATAACGTATTCTGAGGTTGTGCACCCTCTTCTCTAGGACTTGTCTGTACATGCTCAACTACAAGATGTGTCTCATGCTATAAAAGAAAAAGAATATATAACAAATCTCATATTATGTATATATTCAATTTAAAATTTAAAATTAAACTTATAGTTAGAATATGTAATTTATAATTGACTTTAAATATAATAAAAAAATTAAATTACCATTTGATTTGGAGCCTACTCTGCATGTCCTCCTAGTGGTATAACTATGTCTTGGCCAGGGCTGGAAGTTGCACTAAAAATGTTCTACATGATCAAAATTAAAGCATGTATACTTGAATTAGGTTAAAATATATATATTCAAGTTTTCACATTTTGTGTAGAATTTTTTTTAAACAACCTAAAAATCAAAGGCCTCACAAGTAGTCACAACATCAAATGTTTTCCCAATGCCCATTCTCATTGTGGTATCAACCTAGACATACATACATAGACATTTAATAATTATAATATTTACAAGTGTACATGCATTTATTTCATATATCTAGTGAATTCAAAATTCATAATTGTAACTATACTAATTTAAACATTAAAAAAATTACAATATGAATGTACTTTCCTATAATCTATGACGCCCAATAGTGGAGGAGTGCTCGACAATCCCTTAGGAAGAATTGATGTGGAATTTGATTGCCTGACCTAAGCCAATATAAATATTTCAAACATATATGTGATTCAATTATAAATTTAAAAATGAAGTTAAATTTATGATTTCATATATAATTTTAAAAATTGAAATCAAAATATCCCATAAGGGTTGCCAAGTATGACTAGTGTCAATGTATGTACTCGTGGAACAAATGATTGCCCCATCGATAGTATCATTTGTACACCAAATAGTTTTATTGTTAAAATTCATTGCAAACTTTTCTTTGATATATACATCCATCAAAATTCTTATAAAATGAACATACATAGATGCATATTTATACCTATGTCACAGTGTCCTCAAGGTGATGGTCTACTGTAAGAAACTCTACAAATGAACTGATGCGACTAGATGAACCACTATAATCTCCACATCCACCTAAACTAGGTGTGGCCTGATCAGATCCATAGCATACTTGATGAAGACTAGTACATATATAGGGGATGTTCCTTGACAGTCTTGGAGTGGTACTCAGACCATCTCCATCAAAAACTCCATCATCATCATCATCTCTATGCTCCCCACCTATTATCGTAGAAGCATGTTGATCAAGGTATTTTGTGAGTGTACTAAGGGAACCTAATGTTGAGACCAGAGCTTGATGATGTACATGTGCAGGAATGGGAGGACCAGGAGCAATAGCAAGGGGTTGTACATGCACGGGGCATTGGGGATCAACCCTTGCCACTAACTTGTATTGTAGCATGCTACCACCAACACCCTGAAATGATTTAAAATCAAAATAATTGGGATTTTTCCCCATAATACATTTTTCTCAAAAAATACAATGGGAACTCCCAATTAGCATGTGGGGGACTATCAAAAACCATATACCATCGATCCCAAAAATGTGCACTCATCTGTGGATGTATGCACCACCTCATGGATATTCTAGATTTGTTGGGTGGAATGCATTGTAGAGTAATGGGGTCAAGAGAGAAGGGGGATAGGTGGGATTTAGTTATTTTAAGGTTTAATATTTTTTTGTAAGAGAGTCTATCAGCATAAAATTGTCTCATTTTTTCTCTATCTCCTCGATGTGTATCTAGATCATAATCGATCGTCCTGATGACATCCACAACATTTGCATCATAGATGAAAAACGTATCACATGTGGTGGAATAAATGCTTTACTCTACATAGCATTGATTTAATTTTGTAAGGATGCAACCAAATTTTTTATACGTGCTTGCAAGTGAGCCTCGTCAAATGTGATAGTTGTTGGATGTGGCATATTAGGTGGAGGGGGAGGTGGATGTGGATGTGGCTATGGTTGAGGTGGTGGATTGATGATATCATCAATGTTAAAATCATCCATGATATGAGATATAAATGTGCACCTGCATTAAATTATACAAAATTAACATACAAACTTAAAAAATACAAGAAATAGTTAAATTTGACAATTGCACATGCAAATTTGTTTAAATAGGATGTGCATACATATATTAAGATCATATATTTAATTGAAATTCACATATATACTTTGATTGAACTTGAGCATGTGCATAAAAAATTCAAAATTTAACATGTACATACATTTAAAATAAAAAATATGATGCATAATTTGTATGCATACATCATTAAACTAAACTATGTACATACATACAATTTCAAAATTTTAGAACTATATGTAATTTTTTAATACATGTGTACATACTAAACAATAAACTTGAAACATTCACAAAAATCTCATTTTATGTCTAGCACACACACACACACACACACACACACACACACACACATATTAAAATTTTCCAATAGGAGAAATCATGATCTAGTAGATATAGTCATAAAATATATACCATTATATATTGTTCATTATAATTTCATAAATTATACCAAATTCATAAATTCATTTCACTAAAAATATCCATCTAACCAAATTTATATATTCATCACATAAAATATCCATCATTCACCAAATTCTCAAATTCATAACTATGTAATGTCATTGTCTTAATTTATAAACTATTGTGGCTCTCTACTACATCTCTACATTTCTTTGCATTTTCCTTTTCAAAATTGGAAGTTCTCCTCTCCTCTAGCCATTGTCAATGCTAGTCTAAGATCCCATCCATAGCCCTGATAGCATCAACAAAGGTTTGCATACTAGATGCAACATCCTCACAGGTGGTGTGACACATTCTTCATTTTGAATAATTTTGATTTGATCTTGGATGGTTCTAACATTGGCATTGATTCCTTCATTCAAATGAGCACCATCAATTTCAAGTGGTGGAGTTGGGGGGTTATAAGGTGGAGTGGGTGGAGGTGGAGGTGCATGTGGTGGATATGGATGCTGCGGAGGTGCATTTCAAATATTATTGAACCTACATTATATTTTTAATTTCAAAATGTAAGATACATGTTTAGGAAATACCTTTAAACCATTCAATATAAATGGCCTTTAATTGAATAAAATGATAAAATATGTAAGCCTCATTTATGTCTAAGGCATGTTACTTGAATTAAAATACAATTAACTATTAATATAGGACAATTTATGAATCAATATGGTTTACAATTTAGAGTTTAGGATTTAGGTTTTAGGGTAATACAATGGCTTAATGGGATCTATGTAGTAAGGTCCTAGTGAAAAATGACATGGACTTTAATTGAATAAAATTTGGTGAAGAACTTATTTGATCCCCTTAAGAAATGTCATATTAGGACCCCTTAAGAAATTGATTTATGATTTAGGGTGACAGGATGGCTTAGGGGGATCTATGTCTAGTGAGGTCCTAGGAGAAAATGGCACATGGTCAAGTGAATAAAATTTGGTGAATTTTCCCAAAACCAAATTTCATTAAGAGCCTAAGAAAAATGATGGCTTTAGGGTTTAGCGTTTAGGGTAATAGGATAACTTAAGGGGATCTATGTAGTAATATCCTATGACAAAATTACATGGCATAAGGGAATGAAATTTGGTGGATTTTCCTAAGGAAACCAAATTTCACTTTAAGGTCAGGTAGGACAAAATGAATGGTTTAGTGTTTAGGGTTTAGATTTTAGAGTTCAGGGTTTAGGGTTTATAGAACTTAGGGTGAAGTTTTGGTGCCCCTTGGAATATAATGAACTTGCAAGTTAGTGAAGAACATTTTCTTGTGGAATAGTTGATTGAGATCTACTCTTGTTTCAACTGACCAACCTAGATCTTGAAATCTCATTCATATTATAATCTTGCACGATCTTATTATTGTAAAATTTTGTTTCCTTGGGAAACTTCACCAAATTTTGACAACTTCTTTGATCCCCTTAAGAAATGTCATATTGGGACCCCTTAAGAAAGAAATTGATTTGATTTAGGGTGATAGGATGGCTTAAGGGGATCTAATGTCTAGTGAGGAGTCAAAATTTAGTCATAATGTGACCTCATGTTAAAAATAATCAATCTATACATATCACAAAATAATATACATGTATCAAAACAAGTAAAAATTTCCTCCTACATTAGGGGATATCAAAATAAATATAAAATATTTTAATAATTATACTTGTAATCAATTATTATTAAATTATATCATACATAATTTTAATCACATAATAAAGTAATAAATATACTCTATGTAGGTGTTGGGATGTTTACAGGTCTCTGTTTGTATATTTTTAACAATCCCACTCACTCCCTCTATAGAATTATTTCCTTTTTTATTACAGTTCTTTTAATATTTTAAATTTACCTCTTATTTATAGGAGCATAATATGAATCCTCCTCCTCTCTCTATTGTAATAATAGCCTAGTTCCTCCAACCTATCATCATGTGCCTCCTCCCTTTCCCATGTAATAGGTACCTTAGGTGTTAAATGGTTCCATCTTGGTCTCCTTATTGATGTATTTCTATCCTTCCACATAAATCTATATAGTATCAAAATATAGCTAATTTTATGGTTATCATCTCCCTTAATTGTTAAAGAACCCATTATAATGCTTGAGGAGTGGATTATTATCTAGGATCACATCTTAAAAATCCTATAGAGGTCATGGTATGTGTTTCTTAATACATATATTCCCATACAAACCTCTTTCCATGTATTATCAACTCTCCTATATAATAGACACCTTACAATTTAAATTTCATATGATATATAACCAAGTGTTTCCAATTGGAATTTCTATAATTATACTTTTATGGTATTCTAGATATTTATAATAGTTTTCATAAATCTACCAAATATACCCATTCTTCACATTGAACCTACATAATTTTAGGTATCACCAATGAGAAATACCCATATCACTCTCACTCGTGCTCTCCTATCTTGTGGATATAATAGGATAAAGTTTTCTTCCAATTATTTATATCCCTATTGAACATGTCTAAGTGTGATAGACAGTGATCATCCACTCTTCATAAACTTGTAGAAACCAAAATGTTTTATATTATGTGTTCAAATAAGTGAAAACATTACAAAAATCTCTACTAGATGGTGAAAATAGAGGGTTTTTTAAGGCAACCAAATTTCATTTTAAGCTCCTAAGACAAAATTCAAATGCTTTAGTGTTGAGTGTATAGATTTTACAGTT
>VDFB02271358.1:782298674-782322073 GCA_007258455.2 Sequoia sempervirens
TGAACTGGACTTATTATTACCAAATTATCAAAATCATGTGGCATGTCCTCTGGTGCCATAATGAACTGCCATTGATCTAAGACATAAAGCAATGACCATCAACACCCTTAAGATGATAAATATTTCCATCTATCCTCTTACCAGCAACAATCATAGTTCTGCATCCTTTTCTCATGTCACATGTTTCATCCTTAAACATAATATTATATCCTTTGCTACACATTTTTTCAATAGTCAATAGATTATTTATTAAAACCTTAATATAGTAAACATATTTAGTATTATGCTTTCTATCAAAACTGATTGAACCTATTCCACAAATTTTAGCTCCTGAATCATCTCCAAATTTAACTAAACTGCCATCATAATTTTCAAGTTTAAAAAACTTACTTTTATCTTTGGTCATGTGATAGAGAAACCAATATTAACAACCCATCAATTATTATCTTCTTTAACATGAAAAATAGAAACCAAAGTACCTTGAATCTTATCCTTCTTCTCTAGAACACTTTCCTTCACAAAACTTTCATAGCTGGTAGAACTAGATTCATCTTTTATAGCCAATAACAAGCATTCATTATCATCTAAATCTCCATAATCAGACTCATAATCATAAATAGCATCTTCTTTGACATAGTAAGCTCTTTTAATAATCTATCCTTTATTATGCTTACTCTTGTTATTCACAACTCTATTTGGACATATAGAAGCATAATGACCTACACTTCCATAACTAAAACATTTGAAAGGTAGTTTACCTTTGTAGTTACCATTACCCTTTTTCATCCTTCTTAAAAAGTTAGCCTCTAGATCATGAATATCATATCCATTAGAATCTTTAATCTTTTCTAATTTTCCATCCTTAAAAGTAGTCTCTGGAATTTTTAACCATTTTCTAAACCAAATTTTCTCATTTCAAATGAAGTTAGTGTACCAATCAACTAATCTATAGAATAAGTATTAAAATTTACAACTTCCTCAATAGAAAATACCTTTTCAATTTATGACCCATGAAGAGTTTTGAGAATTTTCTTCATCACACTAGGTTCTTTAACTTATGCACCAAGACCTCTCATAGCACTTACCAGTTCATCAACTCTCTATATGTAGGTTGAAATTGTTTTATCTGTAGACATTCACATAGTCTAAAATTGTGCCTTTAGATTTTGTAACTTTTCTTGTTTAACCTTGACATCTCCTTCATAAATAATATCAAGCTTATCCCAAACATCTTTACCTATTTTAAGATTGATAACTAGATAACCAATTAAAAATTTGAAATACTATTCATCAAAATTAATCTTTCCTTACGATTTATTTCATGTCCCTTCATCTCATCACTTATGCTTCAACCACTTGGAGGTGAAAAATATTGATTCTTTATTACTTTTTCAATTTCAAATCCATGAGCTGACCAATATCCTTCCATCTTTATCTTCTAACATGCACAGTATGCTCCATCAAATATAGGGAAATGATTTTTTTTTCCATCCAGCATCTACATAAGAGGTTAAGCTCTTCTCCAAGGAACCTTGCTCTGATACCAATTTTTGAATGAACAAGACAAATGAGAGGATGGGTGAATCAATTGTAGAAAATTAAAACATCAAAACCCTCAATAGTAATCAAATCCACATGCATTCATCAAACCCTTATTATGTTAAAGTAGTTAAACATTAAAGGGTATGTGCAAGATCATGATGGGCCAAAAAGTTGCAATATGATGGGTATGTGGCTAACGACTATTTTTTTACCCAAAATTGATGAAACAAAAGGGTTTTTAAAGGAGATTCTCAGATTTCTAGTGATATAAATTATGCTTTACTTTGAGTTTAATAAGTAATTTTTATTCATTCTCTATTCAAATTATGACTAAAGTCTTGATTGATAGGATGATTGAAAAACATCTATAGCTTTCAAACGGTATCAGATTTTTTGAATCCAAAATATGTGTCACATTCTATGCTTCCCATACTATAGGATTAAAAAAATAAAATTTTAATTCTGATTTTTGACCAAGTTAAGGTGGTCGAGACATATGAGTTTTTATATTTTTTAAAAAGTTATAATTAAAAATTCATAATTAATTATTTATTCAGAAAAAAATTTACAAAAAATATGCATCACACCAGGCCATGAGTCCTCTACTTATAACTAAAATATTATAAAAAAATATTATCATTTTATTGTGGTTAGGGTGGTTAGACAGACACCTACTTATTTTTTCCCTGAAATTTAAGTACCATTGCATTGAAATTTAAATTTTTTACCAATAGATTTTTTTCTTTTCTAAACTAGTAGTTTAGAAACTACATTCAATTTTCTACAAATTCTATTCTTACACATTTTTTAAATAGCATAGATAACTTATTCAAATTTTTACATCAAGTTGCCTAACTCTGATTTTTTTGAATTTTTTGCTAGTTAAGGGCCTTTTTTTTCCATGAGGATTCTGCACATGCCCTAAATGTAGATAATAGAAACTAAAATAACAACACCATACACAAGAGAACATTGTATTTACTTGGAAAACCTAATGAGGAAAAAATAACGGTGAGGATTATCTCACAATATTCAGTACAAGGGATCACTACCAGAAAGGACACACTATCCAAAAATGCTCACAGCCAAGGCTCATTGCTATAGAAATAACACAAGAAGATAGAAGATGATTGTTACAATGCGATCAACTTTTCAATGCCATAAGGAATCAACCACAAATGCTCCAACACTTTCATAGCCTTTTATGAAAGATTTTACACACCTTTAGCTCACTACCTTCATGAATCCAATACTTTGAATTTTGCACTACTCTGCTCAAATTCTCATCACACACAACACTTACATTGATATCAAATCTATATTTTCTCTCTCCACATATCACAACAACAACACTCTTATTTATATTAAACTCAACCTTGAAAACCTTCTCCAAGGTCACAAACTATCTATTATACTTATAAATTATAATTAGGTCGACACCTAAGCATTCCTGTGTTGGATGGGAATGATGGCAGCCCATATAAATACTTAATTGGGACCTAAACCCTAACACATCTCAACATTATTTCATAAAATTGCATTTAGTGTTAACACAAGGTTGGCCAATGCTCCATCTACTTAGAACACTTCCTCAATATTTCAACTACACATGCACAATCCATAACAACAAGTGTACCTATTTTTCATAATTTTCTCAATATCCTCGACAACTTCATCATGCAGCAAACATTAGCACATAGTTGACATCAATGACAAAACTAGCCAATAGACATCCTACTGACATCAATGAGAAAGCCTTCATACTTGCAACACACATACATACATATAGACACACATATGTACACATGTATATATGTATGAATATGTATCACTAATTAATAATAATTTGAATTGGTAAAGAAACTGAGTTTAAGTTGATTATATCATAAATATTTTAAATTATTAGTAAAATAGTACTAAAAAATATATTTTATGGTAAAAGGAAGAATTTTGTTGGAATTTATATGCTTAGGAGATATAATAACAAAACTCAAACACTCTCATTCAATGATAACCCTAGAGATTTCAACCTCAAGTATGCAAAGGAGAACGATATCTTGCAATAGTGGTGTCCTAGGGAATAATTGTAAACTAATGAGGGGTTCATCACTAAGGTAGTGCTTGGAAAGAAAAATGAAATGAAAGATGCAATACTTAAACCTAATTGTTGACACTGAAAAAGTAACCCTTCTACTTTTTTTGTCTCATTTGGGTCCTCCTTGTGACTTTGGTTTAATTGTGCCTTGATTTAATTTTGTAATGTGATCAACACATTCACATTAGGTATTGGACCTTCTTGAATCAATAAGAATTTTATGATGCTTTACTTAAGTGTTGTAAAGTGTTGTAACACACTTTCACACTTTTCTAGGACCTTATTAATATATTTCACTTAAATAACCTATTTTTATCACTTAACAAGCCTTATTTCAAATTGTTTTAAAGTGTTATAACAAATTTTCACACTTTTCAAGGATTTTCATCAATAATTTGACCCTTTCTAATGCTTTAATTGGCTCCATTTTACACTTACAAGCCTTACTTAAGTGTATTTTTCAAAATAATCCCAATAAACATCATTTAATACATCTTAATTTCCTACACCTACTTAAAATTCCTAAGTGGGACCATTCACCACTAGGGGTGAATGAGTCCCTTTTAGCTCAAAAATAAAAATTATTTCAAAATTCTAGAAGATTATTATTTTCTAAGACCTAAGCTTGGCCTGTGTTGTGGTATTTTTAGGAAATATTGCATAATTGTGTATAAATGTAAGGTTTTTCCTCTCATTACACCCCCATTCATTCACTCAATAATTTTAGACATTTCAAGTATACTAAAGTCTACATCCATTGGAGCTATTACTTGAATGTCTTCATATTTCTATGCCAATGGTTAGGCGAGTTGTAGCATTGCATGTTTGTCATTCATCATTATCTTTGCATATTTTATTTTATTTTCAATGGTTTAATTACCAAACCAGGGTTTGACAAAGGAAAACCCACATTCACTAACCCTCAACAATGTTTCCCCTCTTTGCATGTGTTTTGTAGGTCTATTGTGCATATTTGTCAAAAATAAAGGTGTGAAATTTTTTCAAGAATATCAAAGTCATTCAAAGTAGTCAAAACCCTAAAAGGAGCTTGGAGAACACCTACAAGTTAAATTTTGTAGTTTCGAATCTAAAAACATGTCAGGAGTTGAAGAGCAAACCGGGAGCTATAGATTGCAATTTTGAATTTCCCAAAATTTGGAACTGGACTAAGTCACCATCAGTGGTGTATGAGTCCCATTGGTAGGACTAAATAGAGGTGTTTGTAGTTCTGAGTACCCTTTTGTTTGAAACCTATTCTGGCAGAATCTTCATGAAACATGACTAAGTTGCCTAGCTTGGCGTATGAGTCCCAGTGGACTCCAACAGTGACTTCTATAGGATTCCATAGCTCCTTCCCATCACTTTCCAGTTTCTAGGTGCACACCTTTAATCTCATTAATTTATGTTATAGTTTTTTTACATTTCTAGGTCATTTTGCATATCACAACGTGTTTTCAAACATCTTGCACTTTGTTAGTTTTTCATTAATAATAAATCTCTTTTATCAATTTCCAAGCTTAAGAACAATATCCTTTAATAGATTTCAATCTTCTTTACATTGGAATCTCACGAATTTTTTCTTGAGTGTGAACTTTTGTGAAATCAGATTCCTCTTCCTTCATTCCCCTTTTAGGTGTGGATAAAAGGAAGTTGTGCATTCCATTCCCACATTTCATATTTTGGTGACCCTAACTTTTGAACATCATATTTTTTATTTAGAGTGTATTTACATCCTAGGAATAGCTTACATTAGTCTTGCATTGCATATTGAATTGTTTAATTTGCATTATAGGGTTTTCAAATTTGCATTAGTGAAAAGCTCATATAGCTTGCATTTTTGCATTTCATTTCATTCAAAATCACTAAAATTATACATTTTTATATTATACTTGCATTAGAAAATATAAAAAGAATAAAAACCAATTAAAAAGTTCTTAAAATTTTCAAAAAATCCACATCCTAACTGTTTCATCCATGCAAAAACAAATCTCCACCATAAACCAAAACCATAATGGCCCACCCACATATTGTGTTAGAAGTAGCCCATTTTCTTTGGAAATATTGTGAACACCAATCCAACAAGGAGTAGATTCGAGAAATATGGAGGGAAGGGAGATCCTTCTAACCATGTTAATGCCTACACTACCATATGTAGATATCTTTTCCTTGATGATATACTATTAGGAAAATTGTTTCCTAGGACTTTAAAAGATACTACCTTGGAATGGTTCTCATCTTTACCGAAAAATTCAATTCATTCATTTAATGAACTTTTTGATGAGTTTATAAATCATTTCCAAGTGCATATGACTCCCAAGAATACCTTGGCTGATTTGATGTGATGCAAGTAAAATGAGGAAGAAAAGATAATTAATTTTATCTCATCCTATCAATCACTTTATTCTAAAATTGATGTCAAGATTCCTTACCTACATCTTTAAAATATTTTTATAGAAAACTTCCAAAGTAAACTTCAAGACAAACTGACTATGATGAAATTCCCCTTCATGCACTTGTGTACTACCCTTTGTGACTATCGAAATTTGGTTAGTAGTTGAGATACAAGGTCCACTTCTAGCCAAACTAAGAAATCTAAACCTGCTAACCAAAAAATATTCTCAACCATTTTGAAATAAAAACAAAGGGTTCTTATAGTTAAACCCCTCTCATGTTCAACCAACTAAAACTTTCAACAAACAAACTAGTTGTTAAAACCATGGTTACCTTTAGTTATGGAGATTTGAAAAGATAATTCATAGCTTTTCCTAACACCCTTCATAACACAATAACCCAACTTTTACAACAACAAATGATTACCTTGCCTAGTGTCAAAGCATCCGATCCTACTAAGCCTTTACCTCCAAACTTTAAATACAATGTTTATTGCCATTATCATTGACAAAATGGACATGACATAGAACATTGTAAGTTTCTTAAACATCTTGTGCAAGACCTCATTGATTCTAGTCATCTATCCATCGTAGGTGTCAATGCTCAAGGTAATAAGTCTACTTCCCCTCCAAATGAAAACTTGAAAAATTTCACTAATCCCATGCCTAAACATAATATTTCATTTTTCAAAGCTAGTGAAACTACAAAGAATGATGTGATGAATGTCAATAATGAACACCCTAATCCTATCCCTTATATTACCCATGTTAATCCTATAGATGAAATGGTAGGTGCAATAGATGTTATCCCTCATAAGGGAAAACCTAAGAAATCTCCTGATATTGCTTTCTCCTCTAAGGATATAATTAAAAAATCTACCTGTTGGTCCTCTTTACATAGACGGTTGTATCTATGATAAGCCCACTAATGGGATATTAATATATCTCACTTGTGGAGGGAATGTGATCATCGAGGAATTCTTTGTATTACATGAACTTTATCAAGATGACTATGATAAACTAAAAGCATGGATCAAGATGCATAATGGTTTTTCTTGCCCTATGATAGGATCAATCATCCTTCCATTACAAATAGGACCAAAAAACTTAGATCTCACATTCTCCATCATATCACAGTCGAACCATTTTTTTTGTGGCTAGGCCATCAGTGGCTTCGCTCAATGAAAGTTGTCCCCTCGGTTATACAAAAATGCTTAAATTTTCCATTTGACAATGAAATATTCAAATCCTTTTGGCCCAAGGCCATGGAAACTATAATGCCATGAGAAGATTTCTTTTTCATAGATTACAAAAAATTCAAAGCAAAGAAAATCACAGAATTGTCTCTCTACAACATGTCCCCATCTACCTCTAACACTCCCATCATAGATGAAACCATGCTTCAACCTGAATAAGAACCAAACAACAAAGCTCAACCAACGCCAAAAACTTCACCTACATTTTCCAAGAGATCAAGAGACAATGAAAGCAACTCCATCATGAATCCTCATATAAATCAAGTTTACAAAGAAAAAGAGAAAGTGGATGACCAACCTCCTATGGTTCCTTCCGTTACTCCCCTTAGGGAAGAAAACCAACCTATGGTTGATCAACCCGCTCCTTCAAAAATAGAAATTGACAATAAAACCAAAAGAAACAGAGGAGCTAGAGAGCATAGACATAGATGTTGTGCCTTTTCTTGAAAGCTACATGATGAATTAAGTACAGAAAATCAAAATTCAAACTTGGCCGAAGTAATGCATTATGATCCTCCTCCCCACCACCACAAAGTGATTGAATAAAATAATCGCAAAAATAGTTACACTCTTCATTGGACATTATCATTGATCCAATTATGATTAATTTGGATGATGATATTGAGATCGCTAAAATAGATGAAGAGGTGGGTATGTGCAAGATCATCATGGAAAAAACAAGCCCTTAAGTGGCAAAAAATTCAAAAAAATCAGAGTTAGACAACTTGACATTAAAATTTGAATAAGTCATTTGTATTATTTCCAAAATATGTAAGAATAGAATCTCTAGAAAATTGAATTTAGTTTCTAAACTACTAGGTTTATTCAAAAAAAGAAAAAATCTATTTGGTGAAAATTTGAAATTTCAATGCAATAGTACTTAAATTTCAGGGAAAAATAAGTAGGTGTTTGTCTAACCACCCTAACCACAATAAAATGATAATATTTTTTTATAATATTTTAGATATAAGTAGAGGAGTCATGTACAGATGTGATGCATATTTTTTTGTAATTTTTTTCCAACTAAATAATTAATTATGATTTTTTTATTACAAATTTTTAAAAATATAAAAACTTGTATGTCTGACCACCTTAACTTGGTCAAAAATTCATGAAATTCAATTTTTTTAAAAAAATCCTATAGTATAAAAATCATAGAATATGATACATGTTTCAAATTCAAAAACTATAATACCGTTTGAAAGCTATAGATGTTTTTCAATTAGCCTATCAATTAGGACTTTAGTCATAATTCAAATAGAAAATGAATAACAATTATTTATTAAATTCAAAGAAAATCATAATTTATATTGGTGGAAAGCTTAGAATATCCTTTAAAAACCCTTTTGGTTTCATCAATTTTTGGTAAAAAAAAATGTCGTTAACCACATACCCTACACATACCCATCATATTGCCACTTTTTGGCCCATCGTGATCTTGCACATACCCAGGTGCATAATGACTTGAATACATTTTTTTTCTCTTCCATGAACTTAAAAGGAGAAATATCCTATATAGAGTGATGAACTTGGTACTTCTCCTAGTTTGGAACTTGCTCTTGTCCCTTTGGCTAGTTGCCCACCCTCAGCATATCATAAACATGACTAGGAGGTAGATGACTTGCTCAATGGTTGACTCGCATTTTCATTAATATTCTTTTGCATTTTATTTTTATTTTTCTTCAGTGTGCTTGCATGTGTGTAATGTAATCCCCCATGATGTTTTTTTTTATGTTCTCTTGCTTTGTGAAATTCCTCTATTTGTCTCTTCATTCTTCCCTATGTGCATTGCTTTCACCTTTTTTTCTTTTGTCTTTTCTTGTATTTTCCTTTTGGGGATAACACAAGGCATTGATACATCTATGTCTCTTTCATGTTGACCCACAAGGCCTTTTATTTTTCTTTTCCTTTTCTTTTGTCTTTTTTCTTTTGTTCTCCTTCTAGAGATGACATAAGGCATTGAGACATCCATGTCTCTTTCATGTTGACCCACAAGCCCCTTTTTTTTTCTTTTCCTTTTTCTTTTGTATTCTTCTTGTGTTTTCCTTTTGTGGATGATGAAAGGAATTGAAACATTCAAGTCTCTTTCATGTTGACCCAAAAAAAATTCATTTTTCTTTCGCCTTTCCTTTTTCATTTGGCTTGTGTTTTCCTTCTAGGGATGACACAAAGCGTCAAGACACCATATGTCTCTTCCATGTTGACCCAAAAGGTTTTTTTTTTTTTTTCATTCTCTTTGCGTCAATCTTCCTGTTCTATGTGTATTTGGGGGATGATAATAGTTCTAAGCTCTCTAATATAATTATAGCAAATAACATCTTGACCCCAAATCCATACATCCCTTATGTGTTTGGTGTTTTCATTTTGGGGCAACCCTTTTTCTTTCCTTTTTCTCTCGTATGACGTAGCCTTACTTAGAAACATATGACTTGGCATAACAAATTTTCAAGTTGGCTCTCATATCTTCATTTCTTTTTTTCATTTTCATTCACTACTTTAAATTAATTTCTCATAGTATGGTGTGTAGTAATTCCTTTAAAGTGGGGGAATACATTGGAATATTATTTTGCATTTTCCTTTTCTTGATTCTTAGTGCAACCTTCTTACATCATACAATGCATCTGTCACTTTGTGGATGACATTGGGTGTAATGTCCTTCATGAGTGTCATCTATCTTAGCATATTACATTCCTCTTAGTGTCTCGATGCAACACACTACATCCCCTAAGTTGTGAATCTTCTATTATTTGATTGGTCTTCTCTTAGAGACATTAGACACTATGTTCCTTAATTTAAATACCTTGCATGAATTAAGAAAGACTCCTTTGAACATTCTTTTCTTTTTGCATTTTTCATTTGTTATATGGACACCTTGCATAACAAAATTTGCATTCCTATGGAGCCACCATGTTTTTTCATGAGCACCAAGCATACAAATTTTTTCTTGTCTTGTGAAGCTCAAAAAGTCATTTCTTTTGTGGTGCCTTATTAAATTTATTAGGAGGTATAACTTTGGTATGGTTGAGCAGGAAGCCCATTTTGAGGCATGGCTTTCCCCATAGCCACCTATGTGTGTGAGTGCATACCATCCATGAGTGTATGTTTCTCACCTTTCAGGCCTTCTCACCTAGTGGACAACGATGAGTTCCATCACCTTAGAGTGAGTATGTGTTTTCTAGAAAAACAACCTAGATCGTATCCACACCATGATGGACAAACAATCGAAGCTTGATCTGATTCTTTCTTTTTCCTTTTTTCTCTCTTTCATCTAAGTTGGCAACATGTGTGTTCCCTTTGCAATTATGATGGTTTGTCATGATATCTTGATCTTTGGGGCTTGATCATCCCTCTTGATCATTGTTGTCCCATCTTGCTAGTATTGGTTCATGTGAACCCCCCTTGATGTACATTGGTCCACTTTAGTAAAAGTGTGAAGCAAGTTCATCCTCTCACTAAAGTGGGGGCTAAATGTGGACACCCAAACAGTAACCATTCTACTTTTTCTATCTTTTTTGGGTCCTCCTTGTGACTTTGGATTAATTGTACCTTGATTTAATGTTGGAATGTGGTCAACACATTCACATTAGGTCTTGGACCCTCTTGAATTAATCAAAATTTAATGATGCCTTACTTAAGTGTTGTAAAGTGTTGTATCACACTTTTCTAGGACCTTATTAATATATTTCACTTAAATAACCTCTGTTTATCACTTACCAAGCCTTATTTCAAAGTGTTGTGACAAAATTTCATGCTTTTCTAGGATTGTCATCAATAATTTGACCCTTTCTTACGCTCTAATTGGCCTCATTTTATACTTACAAGCCTTACTTAAGTGTATTTTTGAAAATAAACCCGATAAACATCATTTAATACATCTTAATCCCTGACAACCAATTAAAATGCCTAAGTGGGACCCATTCATCACTGAATGAGTCCCCTTTGCTCAAAAATCAAAATTATTTCAAAATTCTGGTGGGCTATTATTTACTAAGACCTAAGGTCATCCTATAATGTGGTATTTTTTAGGAAATATTGCATAATTTTGTATAAATATAGGGTTTTTCCTATCATTTCACCCCCATTCAATCACTCAATCATTCAATAAATTTTCAATCATTCACTTAAGCATTTTAGGCATTTCAAGTATTCTTAAGTCTACATCCATTGGAGCTATTACAGTTTGCATGTCTTCAGATTTCTACTTCAAGGGTTTGGGGAGTTGTCGCATTACATGTTAATTCATCATTCTCTTTTCATATTTTATTTCATTTTCAAGGGTTTAATTACCAAATTAGGGTTTGACTAAGGAAAACCCCTATTCACTAACCCTCAACAATTTTTCCCATCTTTGCATGTGTTTTGTAGGTCTATTGTACAATTTTTTCAAAAAGAAAGGTGTGAAAAGTTGTCAAAATTTTACCAAAGTAATTCAAACTATTCAAAACCCTAAAAAAAGCTTGGAGAACACCTACATGTTAAATTTTATAGTTTCAGATACGAAAACCTGTCAGGAACTGAAGTGCAGACTAGGAGCTACAGATTGCACTTTTGAATTTCCCAAAATATGGAATAGAAAAAAGTCACCATCAATTGAATATGAGTCCCACTACTAGGCATAAACAAAGGTTTTTGTAGTTTTGAGTACCCTTTTGTCTAAAACCTATTCTGGAAAAATCTTCCTAAAATAGGAATAAGTTTCCCAGCTTGGTGTATGAGTCCGAGTGGGCTCCAACAGTGAATTCTATAGGATTCGAAAGCTCCTTCCCATCACTTTCTAGTTTTGAGGTTCACACATTTAATCTCATTAATTTATATTCTATTTTGTTTACATTTCTAGGTCATTTTTCATCTCACATCATGTTTTCAAACATCTTGCACTTTCTTACTTTTGCATTAATAATCAATCTTGTTTATCAATTTCTAGCCTTAAGAACATTCTCCCTTGACATACTTCAATCTTCTTTACATTGGAATCTCACGGATTTGTTCTTGAGTCTAAACTTTGTGAAATTGGATTCCTCTTCCTTCATTCTTCTTTTAGGTGTGGATACAATGAAGTTGTGCATTCCATTTCCATAGTCCACACTAATATTATGCAATGTTTGACTAGAAATGACCTAAAAATGCATGAAAAAAAGAATACAAAGGTTAGATATCAAAATTATGGACCTGAAAAACCTAAATGAGATTGGATGAGGCTCTAAAATGTTGAAAACCCTAAAGTTTTGGCACACTGGGACTCATACACTAGGTAGAAATTGAAATTTAACAAAATGGTATCTAGAACTACAAAAATCTAGAAAAAAATCTTATAGTGGGACTCAGATGCCACTTCTGGCATATCAATCTTTTTCTTCTTTATTAGGAATTCAATGTTTAAATTTGTGCTCCAATCTTTGTTCTTCCCTTCCAAACTAAATTTCTTGTCTAGACCTATAAAAATACTAGAAAAAACCTTAAGTGTGTCTAAGATTATGAAATTTGAAATGCAATGTAACCTTATTCTAATGTGCAAGAATGAGATGCATGAATGAAACATGAAGATGAATGACTCATTAAATGAGAGGTCTCTAATCACTGAAATGATCCCTAATAATCCTTGTACCTTCCTTAGGATGAAAATAGAGTGAAAATGGAAGATGAAATCACTTAGGAAACAAGTCATTAAGCTTGGCTTGATGGCTAGTTGCATCTCCCCAACCTAGAATCCATTATTATTCACCATATACAACCATGATCAACCCTTGACAATGCTAGATCTTGGATGAAAGTGAGATTTAAGAACCTACTAAAACACTCTAATGTTGCTCCAAGACTTCAAATTTTCTTTCTTTCAAAAATTGAATGCTCTTATAGAAGAATGGTTAAAGAATCTTGAATGTTTAGATCTTGAAATTTCTCTTGAAAATTATTGATTAGATAAAATAATTACTTAGTAGCTTTCTTATATAGGAATTAACACCTAATTTACCATTATTCAGATCTCAAAAGTTGGCATCAGCCAAACAATTGAATTAAAAAGTTTATTTTCTCATTCAAATCCTAAAAAATCCCAAAATGGGACTCATACACCACCTCTAGCATATGGGTCCCACCTAAGGGGACTCATACACCCAAGGTGGGGTATGAGTCCCACCCTAGAGTTTCAGGGTAGGTTGTTAAGATTTTTTTATGTTTTTGATGTTTTTTTCAAGTTTTTAGTTGAAATAAGCCTTGAGATCCAAAATAATGGGTCTTAGGAGCCTATTAATGATAAATTAAATGGGTATTTAATGCAAGGGTGCTAAAATATTTCCAAATTAAGTGTGTTTTTGCACTACTTTCAAGAGAATACAATTTTCTACACTACATATGGTAATTTGTAATTGACTACAAGATTATGTTCATATAATCTATAATATGATACTTAATTTTTTGGTAAAATTAAAGTGTAATCCTTTCTAATTGGTGTTGAAGTTGGGAAAATAAACTCTACATATCCCAAGTATCACCTAAAACTAAACATTTATCATATAAAGAGAGAATAGAAAAGATATGGAGGCCAATAGCTATTGATCCAAAAAAAACATGATTCATACTAATGTGCATATACTAATATAATACAATAAATAATCCTTGTAAAATGATAATTATCATGGAAACCCGAGGTGAGGATAAAAAAAGTCATGGCATGTGTCCTCACCCAATGACATGAACATAAAGAAAACATGACCTAATTAATCTTAATTAATTAAGGAAAAAGGAAACTAATTATTAAATAAATAATTAATTAGGAAATCTATTTTACTCTAACACCCCCCTTAAGTGAAAATTAGGGAGAAGTTAAAACCTTTAAAGATGAAAGAATGATGGGTCCCAACATACAAGGCTTGGTGAGGTACCCATGTATAAACAAATGATCTCTCAAAACCAAAGAAAAATGAGAAAAACCTAGTATGAGAAAACACCTCTCCAAAATAAAGAGATACAAGTGAAAGATTGAAGAAGCCTCCAAACAAGAGTGAACAAAGAAGAATCCTCCAACCAAGAAGTTGTCCAAAAATATAGGAACAAAAGATGAACATGAACAACACCACTAAAGCATAAAGAAGCTACAAACTATATCAAAGAATGATTGCTATAGTGATGAATGAAAAACCTATATTGAAATAGATTTTTATCAGGATCAAGAAGACAAGAATCTACATGAGTACCCCTAATGACACTACTTGAATGAGATGGAAAAAAATGGAAAACACTTGTAACTCAAATATATACATGGCATAGGTAACAAAAGTCTTAACAAATGATTAAGTGAAAATGGAAGGTCGCCTCTAGAAATAAGAATGCAAGAGTGTCTACATGATAAATGTTCCATCTCACTAAAGTTCAGTCACTGCATCTAAAAGTACATAGGAATAAAAAATATATACATAGCTCACTCCAACATCAACCCAAGGAAGCATTATCACCAATAGTAGAAACCCCCCATAATATGGATAAGGGAGAGCCATGATAGGAATAATGAATCTAATGGAAGAAATAAGTGCATGAAGAAGGCTCAATAACATCTAAACGTGTAAATATGGAAGTACCAACACATGTAAATGGTGTGAAAAAAAATGCATTTATGAATGAGGTAACTTTCGTGGAAGGGACACTCACTCCACAAAGGTGTGATGGAAAACAAAGGAAAAACATCAACCCCCCCATGGCACTTTATGTCATAGTGTGAGTACAATAAGTCACAAAGTGATGTGCAAGATCCCCAAAATGCATACACTAGAATGTTGAGGCACTCTATTTTAATACATTTATATAATAAAAAATGCCATACAATGGAAGCCCATAATGTTCAAAAAAGGACTACATGCTCAAAATACAACTCTCTTACAAAAACAAGGAAATTGGTTTCACCATGATGAATTACATGAAAAACATGCACTTTCAAAAACATGACACCTTAAAAGGAGTCTAGATGTAGAAGATATGTCCCATTGAAGTCTCCAAAATGAGAATTGCATAACAACAACATTGATAAAATTGAATTTTGGAAAAAACTAGAATCCAAAATTGGAAAACACCTACACCACTATGGAGAGAAAAAAATTATACTCTATTTAAAAAAATGCACTAGAAAAGAGCATTGTATGACCAAGATATGACCTCTAGAATATAGTGTGCAAATTTGAAAATCCCAACAAAGAGGGGTTAAGTAATGAAAAAATAACCCTATGCCAAATTTGTTAGAAACAGCTCGAAATGTGGAGGTTTCCCAAATTTAGAGTGTTGGAGAAAAAAAATTGATCTACATACTAGAGAGGTTGTATGGCTTCCATGGCAAAAAATTGTCTCAGAAGCTCCCAACTCCAAAATAGGGAAAGTTATATATCAAAACTCATTGAATCGCCCTCTTAGATGCAATCATGAGGTTATTTTCAGCCCAAAAAATATACTCTTAAATTGGAGCTATCCTTGGATCTATAAAAAAAAAGAAATTGCTTCAAACCCTTGCAGATTTGACGTCCAGAGTCCAAATTAGGCCAAAAAAAATATAAAAATGACTTTTTTGAAAGCTCTTAATTGAATGGAAAACAATGATTTTCTCTAAGCACTGAATGATATATCAAGGCATGAAATATCTCAAGAAAAGGAGAGGGAATTATAGGTCTCAAGCTCTGATACCATATTGAAGTTGGGAAAAAACTACTCCATAGGTACCAAGGATCACCTACATTCAAACACTTGTCACAAAAATAGAATAGAAAATCTATAGACATCAAGCACTATTGATCCAAAAAATCATGAATCATATTAATGTGCATCTTCTAATATAATACAATAGAGAATCCTTATAAAAGGATAATTAACCTAGAAACCCCGGGTAAGGATAAAACAAGATCAATGCATTTTTCCTCATCCTATGACATGAGACATAAATAAAACATCACCTAAGTAAGCTTAAGTAATTAGAGGAAATGGAATAGGTAATAATAAAATTAAAAAATTAATTAGGAAATACCTTTTACTCTAACAATTGGTGTTAAAGAATGCAACATAAAAGAAAAGATAACTAAAACTAATCAAGATCCTAGAGGGACATAATTATTTTCTTGCATAAACATCAAGAATAGAAAAAATAATTGTTGGAAGTGGAAACAACACATATTTCTAGGACTCTCTGAATTTGAATAGTTTAAGTTTTAAATTTGTGTATTCTAAGGAAATATTCAAGGAGATGAACAAAAATATTCAAAAAATTGAAAGTGAACCCTCATTGGATGCATTATATTAACCCTCATTGGATGCATTATATTAACCCTCATTGGATGCATTATATTTCATGGTAAACTAAAGAATTTTTTTATTAAAAAAGTATCTGAGCAAGAAAATGTGAATTAATAATCAATAGGAAAAAGCACATTTTAACTGATATATGATATTGATCAAGAAGAGGGGCTAGCCTTTGGTGAGATGGTGTGGCTTCTATCTTGTGGTGCCGACAACTAAGGTTCAAACCTTACAGGGTTACTCTCTACCACATCAATAGTTAAGGGGCCCCTAAGATCTTGTATATTGATTAACCCATGAGATTTGAACTTGGGACTTTTCATTCCACCTAGGGTACATCCTTAGCTTATATTTAAAAAAAGTGAATCAAATTAATCATGCAAAAGACTTCTAAAGTACAACCAACTGGATCTACAATAATTAATGATTAAAATTTTGTGGATGGATGGGGGTTAATTGGCATGATTGTAGGAAAATTCTTCTGTAAAACATGAATTTTTATTTGCATGGCTTGTGTCCTCCTTCTAGGTTGAGTTGTGGGAAGGAAACTAAGCTTAGGGCTAGGGAAAATGGATATACAATCACAAATTCCATGCCCCATTTAATGATTAAACCTCTCAAATGTTCTAGTTCCTCTCCCATTATGAATTTGGGAAGTGAAGCCACATGTGAAATAGTATAAAATTAATCTTTCTTTGTCAAAAGAGGATTGATCATGAGGTTTCGAGGGATATTTCCTATCCTACCTAATAAACACATGGAAATAGGGTGTCCACCTTTTAGGAGATGGAACTTTGGGACCTATTTCACACTTTAGTTCTTTAGGAAACCTGGATCCCTCAACCAAGTAACTCAATTGAGGGATGGCAAGGGGATTCCTATTGAAATTGGATGGGGATTCACAATTAAATAAAGCTTCAAAAGAGAAATGCAAAAACTTATGCACAAAAGCCTAGAAACATGAAAGCATGAATTCAAATTGACAAAAAAAATGAAACAAAAAAGTACATGGAGGAGTGGAGAGGCCAAAAGAAGGTTTGTAAACCTTAGAAACTATTGTCTTAGATTGTACTAGGACTAATACCCCAAGTTCGAAGTATGAGTCCCATTATATGGTTTTTATGATAGAATATGAAATTATTTGAGAGTTGATCAAGATCTACTAAATGGTGATAAAAAACTATAACAAGAATAATACGCCAAGTTGGGAATATGAGTCCCACTCTAAGGTTTTCTAAGTACATTTTTTATTCTTCCAAATCCAGATCTGACACTATTCAATATTGTTGAAAGGCTATATTAGGGACTAAATCACCAAGCTCAATGAATGAGTCTTGTTCACATAAATCTAAAAAACACTCATAACAAGAGAGAGAGAGAGAGAAAGAGAGAAAAGGTTGTTTTTTAGTGGATCAATGTTTTCCTTAGTTAGACCCTGTTTGAGTAATTAAACTTTGAAATGAATTGAAATAACATGAAGGAATGATGAATGAAAAAATGCATGTAACAACTCACCAAACCTTGTTGAAACCTTGGATTACAAATCTAAAAACTAGCATGAAGTGGCCACAATGAGTGTAGATCTTGATCATGAAACTTGAATATGATAATGGCTTTGAATGCTTGAACTTGATCACGAATGCTACATCATCACATTAGCTCAACAACATGCATGGAACACTAAATATTTGACATAATGAAATTGATCTTGATTGTTAGAATAATCTTCTACAAATTTTCCCTTGAAATCTATTGAATAATTTATAATTCCCTTATGAAATCTTAGGATGCTTGACTCAAAATTGCTAGGAGAAATTATGTGAAATAGCCTTGTTTATGTCTAATTTCTCAAAATTACAACACTACAAATTGAAATTAGATCTAAGATAATAAAATCCCACCAAGAATTTGATTTAAAGTAGGTCATGGTTAAAGCGAGACTCATATGCCAGCTTGGGAATATGGTTCCCAATGCATTGAACCTGGGACACAAACTACAAGAAGTGTTAAGTTTAATGCAACATTTAAAGTTAGGTCTTGAGACTAAGGTGGGACCCATATGTCCAAAGGAGTGTATGAGTCTGAGGTCCCTAGATCTAGAACACATAACCTCAAACATTAAATTATGATTTTCTATTTGTTAAATGTTGATATCATCTATAGAAAAATGTGTTTAATTAGGCTTTTGGATACAAAATAGGACCAATTAGGGTTTAAATGAACAAAATTTTAGTAGGGAGGACCAAAAAAGTGTGAAAAATGTAAAGGGATACATTTTTATAAACTATATGTATCCCCCACTTTAGTGAGAGGATGGCCTTGCATTGAACTCACACTAAAGTAGATAAATTTGGATCAAGAGGGCTCCAAAGGTACCAATGTGGATGGTATATGATGAAAAAGATAAAGGATGTGTCCAACCCCTAATATCGAAGATCTCACATCAAACCAACATAAGAGCAAAGGTACAAACACAATGTGTATGATATGAAAGGTCAAGATAAATAAACATACAATGTCAAAGACATAAAGAAGAAATAAAAGGAAATAGAGGGTTGATCAAGCCTCAATAGTTTGTCCAACATGATGTGGACTAGGTGTAAGATGTTTTTCCAAAAAAATTTACAAGTAGAACATGATTTACATTATCCAAAGAAAACACACGCTCACATGGGCTAGTGGAATCTAGTATCTACTAGGTGAGCCCCAAGTGAGACACATATAAATGCGGCCAGTATGCATCCACATAGACAAGTGGCTATGAGAAATTCATTCCTATGGTTAGCTCCCATATGTACTAATCATACCAAAGCTATACCTCTTGATAAATTTGATAAGGTTCCACAAAATGAAACTTTGATCTTATGAACAATATGCGAGTAAAAATTTGTTCAAATGAAATTTCCTTAGGTCATGTAAGGTCTCTTCATAGGGAACATCATGCCTACTATCTCCAAGAGAGGGAAAATTAGAGAATATCATGCTCTCAGAGGAAATCAAACCCAATGACACCACCAAGAAAAAGAAACATCACAAGAAGAAAGAAAATCACACAATGAAACATTAGAAATATCAAAAGATAATGTCAATGTATGTCCCCACTTTAAAGTAATTTCTAACACTATTGCTGTGAGCAATCTTCTTTAAAGTAGCCAATGAAAAAGACATGATCTAGCTTATTTCGAAAGCCCTATTCCAATTCATATGTTCCCAAATGAAACTTCATCATGTATAAAGGGTTTCCCCCAAAATGTAATGCTAAACATAGAAAGAGAAAGTACGTTACATGTGAGCCAACTTAAGGCATGTCATCCACATCCCAAGCTTGCTCTTAGATATACATGGAAGGTGGTCAAGTAGCCAAAAGAGACAATAAAAAGTACCATATGAGGACAATGCTACCTAACAACTTCCCCCCACTTAGTGCAAGACAAGGATGAGTTGACATGATTGATGAAAAACTTGGAAATCAATATTAATTAGAGGAACTAGGCACTTCAACACAAGGAAGAGCACCACAATCATTAAGATGTAGAATTTTATTACCTAAAACCTTACATTCTATGTCTCCAAAAATTGTATATCTTGCTCGATATGGGAATAATTGATGATAAATTGGACTTAATGAGGCCTTGATTTGGTTTTGTGAGGTGTTTTACACATCCACACTAGGTCTTGGACCCTTGCAAACTGAATAAAATGCATTTAATGATGTGTTGTAAAAGTGTTGTAAAGTGTTGTAAAGACTTTCATGCCTCTCTAGATTTAATGGACCTATTTTACCCTTAATTCAATATTGTAAAATGTATTTAATGAAATTTTCACATCAATCTAGAATACTTTTAAATTAAACCTAATTCTAATCTAGTGTTGTAATATGTCTTACACATTCACATTGGATGTTGCACCTTTTTGGGGCTATGTGGACCTCATTTTAATGATGTAAAGTGTATTTAATCACACTTTCATAGTGAACTTTGTATCCCTAGCCCTAATTACCCTTTACACCATCATTAATAGGAACCTATATATTGTGTATCCCAAGGAATAATTTGATCAAATACTCAATAAAATCATCATATAAACCTAATTTATGCATTCCCTGACAATCCAACTAACAAAATACCCCCTCTAGGACTAGGTCACCTATCTGGAAAATGAGTCACTATCAGGTGGGACTAAGTCTCCTAGCATGGCGACTTAAACCCATTTGGATCATTTTTGAGGTTCAAGGAAAATTTGTTTTAAATTTATTTTTCTTTCATGTTTGCCTTGGGTATAAAATGAATGGGAAAATTTGGTGGATTTCCTATAAATAAAAGCATTTAAACCCTAATTCATAACTCATTTCATCTTTTTCATCATTTATCTTCTTTCTCAAGTCAAGCAAGCTAGAGTCTTAGCATTTTAAGTCATCAAGATAGCTTCCAAGGACATTCAAGGTTAGATTCTTCATCTTTTTGCTACATAAAATTAAGTTCAAATATCATGGAAAGTATTTATCTCCATTATTTCATGGTTCATTACATTATTTATCAATTTTGGTTTAATTACCTAAAAAGGGGTTTGACCAAGGCAAACCCCCATGCCCTAACATTCACCATTTATTTCTCTTTCCTTGTGTGTTTATAGATTTAGGCTCTTTGAGGGTTCAAAATCATTCAAGATTAGGTTGAAAATTTTTAAGACTCTCCTTGCTTGAAAATTAAAATATCAACAAAAGTCACTTTTAGGCCCAAAAATTAGAGATTCAGAAGTAGACACTTGTAAATAATCAAAGTGTAGACCAAGGGCTTCCGTTTCCCCTTTCAAATTTTTTAGAAATACAAAAGTGGAATATGTCACCAATAATGGTGAATTATTCCCACTGTGCATGCCTTTTAGTGATTTCTATAGATTTAGACACTCATTTGGCTGAAATGGGCTTGAGAGCTATTTTTCCAGATCTAGGACTAAGTCGCCCAAATTGGCACAAGTGTCCTAGTTGGCTTCTACATCAGTTTTTTCAAGATTCCAGATCTTCATTCCATCCTTTTTCAACCTCCAAGTGCACACATTCTATTTCACAGCCTTTTGTTCAGTTTTGTTTACATTTCTAGGTCACTTTTCACATGTTTGCATACAAAACTGCGGTTTTCCAAGATTTTGCATTTCTTAGGGTTTTACATCAGTAAGTGCACAAAGTTGAGTCCACTCAAATGTGGAAGTTTTTTCCCTTAGACAAAAGAATGAAATCGGCATTGTGAAATCAAGATCCCGGATTTTAAAAATTGGGATCATGTATAGCTTTAGGATCCCCGAGCCTAAATGCAAAATAGATCTCGCTTTTAAAAATTAGGATCCCATTTGTTGAAGTGTCCCAAAACCAATGGACATGGAATGGGATCCCTCGGATTAGTACTCTAAACGAGATGCCAATGATGAGTAAAAAATTGGGATCTTCTTTTGTAAAAATTGGATCCTCTTTTATAATGGTGCATTTATTTATTTTTAAATGAACAAACTGCCATTTTGCAGTGGATGGGATCCCAAGTGTAGGCGACAACGACCTCCACAAATAGCTCCAGGTACCCGACCACACCCATTTTTTTTCTTTTTTTCTTTTTTTATTGAAATTGTGAATAGAATAACTGACTTTAGCATTTTTTTAATTTATTTAACATTTTAAGCATTTTATTTCATGTTATAGTAGAAATGAGTAATTGTAGAAATAGATCTAAAAAGGAAATGAAACTTTAATATTTCTAAGTAGAAATGAAAAAATGAACATTGAATTGTGTTTTAGAAATAAAATTTAGCTTTTGAAACCTAAATTGTTCGATCAAACCAAAAAAAATGAATTTGAGAACATTGATTGAAACGAAACAAAAATAATTGAATTTGAAAACACTAATTGAAATGAAACAAAAAAAATGCATTTCAAAACCCTAGAAATTGAAATGAAATAAAAAAATTGCATTTAGAAACCCTAATCAAGCTTAAATTGAAACCTTGAATTCAAATCAAATGAAAAAAATTGAATTTGAAAACCCTAGATTGAAATGAAACGAAAAAAATGCATTAAAAACCCTAATTTCTTAGAAATTGATTGGAACAATTTTTTTCTAAAGCTTCCAAATTGAAATCGATCGAACAAATCATTTTGATTTTGAAAACTAGGTAATTTTGAGCTCAAGAAAATTCATTTGCATTGCTTAAATGTTTTAAATTTCATTTGCATTGTATGGAGAAAATGATATGTTAAACTTTAGTTTCAGTGTTAAATTATAATTATATTAGAAAACAATATGTCAAAGAATAGTTACAATTCATAAATTTTATCAATGTTTGTTTTCAAATTTAGTTAGCAAATTCGTAAATCCAAGCACGTACAATCGATTTCCAATTGGCACTAACTATCAAGTCCAAATTATTCCAAGGGCCACCCAAATTTTACCCTAAGTTCCCTAAACCCTAAACCCTAAACCCTGAACTGTAAAATCTATACCCTCAACACTAAAGCATTTGAATTTTGTCTTAGGACCTTAAAATTAAATTTGGTTTCCTTAAAAAACCCTCTATTGTCACCATCTAGTAGAGATTTTTGTAATGTTTTCACTTATTTGAACACATAATATAAAACCTTTTGGTTTCTACAAGTTTATGAAGAGTGGATGATCACTCTCTATGACACTTAGACATGTTCAATAGGGATCTAAATCATTGGAAGAAAATTGTATTCTATTATATCCACAAGATAGGAGAGCGCAAGTGAGAGTGATATGGGTAACTTCTTTCATTGGAGATACCTAAAATTATATAGGTTCAATGTCAAGAATGGGTCTATTTGGTATATTTATGAAAACT
>VDFB02271358.1:782322173-782921480 GCA_007258455.2 Sequoia sempervirens
ATATCATAAGAGAGGCAGCTAGCTTACTGTGAACTGAAGCCTTAACAAATTTCTAACTTGTAAGTCTTATTCTTAAAAAGTGATGCACATTAAAATGCTCTTTTAAAAATAAGTCCTTTTAAGTTAGGAAAGAAAGGGAATCATGGGTTTTTCTTAGAGACTTAGGCTTCTATTTAATTATTATCATATGGTAGTTATAAAGTAAAATGAAAAAAAAAATGTATATACTTTGCTATATATATATCTTAAGTTTTAAATGTGATAGTTTATTTTTATTATATTTCTATAATATCTTATTTAGCTAATTTATTTTAAGAGTCAAAACATATATATATTGAGATGATGTAATGGTGTTATAGCATATGATTTATTTTAAGAGTCATCACTAATAGATGTAATAATAATATCTATAATATTCCATTATCTTAGTAGTTTTAGTAGCATAATGATTTTGAGTTATAATATAAGAGTATTGATGTCTTTAGTTAATATTGACACAATGAACCTCAAGTGAATTAATTGTGGAGTTAGTGGTGTTAATATTACTTGAGGATGAAGTTTTAATAGAGACTAAAATGACAACAATAATAATGGTAAAAAAAAGTAATAAGAAACAATTATTAATAATAATGTGTAAATGAGGATTAGGTAATATTATTAGTATTACTTCTTTTTTTAATAAAAAAGGGGTAAAAAATTTATTGAAAATAAAAAGAGAACATTATAGCCAAGACAAAGGGAGCAAGCCCTAGAAACCAAAAGAAGCAACAAAGAAAGTACAAAAAAAAAATCAACTATCTTCTAGTATCCTTCTATCCTCTTCAAGGAATCTTTCGAAATCCTGACGTAACTCAGGGGAAACCTGCATCCACTTCCAACCAATATCATGCTCAGAAGCCTAGTTATCCAGGGATTCAACAACTTGATTCCACTCCCTCGGGATATGAACAAATGAAACTGCCTCCATCCTACAGCTAACTTGAAGAATACGCTGAACAACCAAAGCCAATTGCCAATTAATATCAGACATCTTTTAAAATAGATTAATCAAGATCTACGAATCAGCTTCACAAATAACCTTTTTCCATCCCAAAGGAAGGGCCCACTCCATAGCATAAATAATCACCAAGGCCTCCGTAAGATTAACATTCTTTGCCCCCTCATGAATGGAAAAAATAAATCACTGAACCCCCAGAGTCCCTACTGACCCCACCAATCCCAATGGGCCCAGGATTACCTCTAGAAGATCCATTATAATTGATCTTCAAGACACCAGTAAGAGGTGGTAGCCACCTACCCATCCGTTGCACTCTCTTGGTCCCATGCTTGCATCTCTTGGAACCCCCAAAAGAAGAATGTATCCCTTGAAGACCCAATCTATCTACCAACTGAAGACCACCTTTCCCCAAGGGGAACAACACTTTGCTTTTAGCTACAACCGACTCCTATAGGATACGTAATATATGTATCCAAACCTATTGACCCACCACTTTAACACCATGGAATATCCTACAACTCTACTCTAGCTAGGTTTTCCAAAGAAGAAAAGTAGGTCCAACATACCAAACATCCCGCAAAAAAGAAGCTGGTAAAGGGGGTCTTACCATACTATCCCATAACTCCACCAAAGAGGAAGCATGTATGTAAGGTTGCTTCCAAACCTCCCACCACCAATACCAAAGTTGCACAACAAAGGGGCAATAGAAGAAAAAGTGTGAAGAATCCTCTGCCACTTTCCCACAGAGAACACAAACCGAAGGCCCCTGGAAACCACGCTTGTGAATGTTATCCTATGTCAAGCACCTATTCCACACTAAAGTCCAAACAAAGCAATTACATTTAGGCCATGATAGATTACTCCACACCCTCTTCCACCAATGGAACTCCACCTTGACCAACTTATGAGCCAATAAAACCTGATAGCCACAAGAAATAGAGTAACTCCCCTTGGGATTGTGAACCCAAGCAATAATATCCTCTTCCAGTAGAGAGCTACAATGTCTACTACAAAGAATGGTGTTAAGTTTGGCCTTGCCTTCCTCCTCACCAAAATCCAACCACTGAGAGGGATCCTTCCAGCAAGCCCTCTCCAACAGATCATAAAAAAAGGACTTGAAGTCACTCACCCTCGACCAACCAACTACAAGTAATTTCTTGCTCAAAGGAAGTAGGTGAGGAAACTGAGAGATAAGCAGAGGGAAATCATCCCAATAGTCTGACCAAAAAAGAGCTTCTAAACCCCTTTTACAGATCCAAAATAAACCTTCCTTAATGAGATTTGTACCCTTTAGAAGAGTACTCCAAATCACCAAACCTTTCCCCTCAAGAGGGTACCTAAGGAGATCATGTCGAGGGATGCCAGGGAAATACTTATTAGATAACATCCTGGCCCACAACTAATCCTGCTCCACACACCATCTCCAGAAAAGCTTAGCAGCCATAGCCACTCCGAACAAAGTAGATTGACGAAGACCCAGACCACCATATTGCTTAGGACCACACATCTTCCCACTTGACTAGGCTCCACTTGGAGGACAACAAGCACCCAGCCCATAAAAATTATCTTTTAAGAGAATCCAACTCCTTAAGAAACCCCACCGGAGCCACCTGAAGCATACATCTGTAAGTAGGGAGTGCTTGCACAACTGACTTAAAAAGCTGAACCCACCTAGCAAAAGACAACCATCTATGTGTCCAATGATTGAATTTGTTATGTGACTTTTTCCCCAAGAAGAAAAATTATTAAAAAAACCCTTTAAAATTAAAGGGAGAATAAAGGATATTATGATCCTTTGATTAAATGAGATATTAATAAAGCATATGGGTAAAAGCTCTCTTAAGGAGGTGGAAACATAATTATTTATTGAAATAATTATTAAATGGAAATCTCGTGAAAGGGTGTGATGGTTTGTAAAACCACCCCTAAAGTTTATATAAAGAATTTATGTGAGACTTGGAAAAAAGGAGGAAAAAAATATTGAAGAGGAAAATCAAGTGGAGCACGTTGCGGGAATAGGGTTTAGGTTAGCAAGCTGTGAGTAGGACGGAGAAGGGGCACTCCTATAGTGGGTGTCCAACCTAGGGTATGCAAGTGTGTGCACTCAGGACGGTCCTGGCCAGGGAATGGTTTTGTGGCATGAGTGTTGAGCATTGTTCCAGTGGAACTAGCACTCATGTAGAGTAGCAAAGTCTACTTTCCTCCCAGACTACTCACAGACGGAAGAGGCTGAACCAAGGACCATTCTAGCAATAGTTCGGGATTTCTCCTGCACATTTCAAAGATAAGTATTAATGCCTGATAAAGTATTTGAGCAATAAATTTATTTTAAATATTTGAGTTTATTGAATTAATAATTTATTTATGGCATCATTGAATATATATGAATGTAATTGTTTATTAATTTATTCAATTAGTTTAAAACTATTGAATTGGGAATTAAATATTAGATTAAAATTTGTGCATAGAATTTTTTGGGTTTAATCTGTGGAAATCAATTTAAATCATTGTGTTTTAAATTTGGGAATTAGTCTCGTTTCAGAATTTCACCCAGAACTTATCAATAATATTCTGCCAAGAACCCTTGGGGAGATGACCAAAGGAAATTGGAATTCCCAAATACGTAAAAGGGAGAGCCCTTATCTGAAACCTCAAAATATTAGCAATTCTTTTTTGAATGGGGGTGGGAATATTGAAGAATAAGATGGAAGATTTATCCTCATTAATCAATTTCCTAGATGCCACAAGGTAAACATCTGACAACTATCTCAAAAAAGTAGCTTCCCTGATAGTAGCCATCCCCATTAAGGAAGTATCATGAGCAAACTACAAGTGAGACTGTGGAGGAAAATCTCCACCCTAATGCCAACCTTGAATGATGCCTAGCCCAACATTTCTTTTCAAAAAAGGCCCAAGACCTTCAACAAGAAGAAGAAATAGATATGGGGAGAGAGGGTCACCTTGGCGCAGACCCCTAGAAGCCCCAAAAAGTTTAGAATGATCTCCATTTATCAGTACCAAGAAGGATACTAATGTAACACAACTCATAACCCATTGGATCCTTTCTTTACAAAATCCAAATGCAACAAGGATCTTCCAAAGGAAGGACCATCTAATCTTGTCATAGGCCTTGGCCATATCCATCTTAATGAACATTGTCTTCTCATGAGAACTGGCCATGGAGTGGATGGTCTTAGTAGCAATAACAACACCATCCAAAAAAATTTGACCCGCAACAAACCCACTTTGTTCCTCTAAAATCAGCACTTTAAGCCACTTCTTCAATCTCTCAGCTATTAACTTTGATATAATTTTATAAGCCACATTTCAAAGGGAGATAGGCCTAAACTAACTTAACCTATCCGCCCCTTCACACTTAGAATTGAGAGCAATGAAAGTGGAATTAAGAGCGTACAACATCTGCTTGTTTCTCTGGGACTCTTGAACAACTGCTAGAAGATCCAACTTTATGATATCCCATAACTCTTGAAGGAACTCTATTGGGAAACCATCAAGGCCAGGAGCCTTTCCTCTTTTAATCTGAGACACAATATCCTCTAGCTCCTCTAGAGAAATCTCCCTCATCAGATACTCATTCGCCTCCCTTGAAACCAATTGAGGGATACAGGAAATGACTTGTTCCTCCTCAATAGGACCCCCTTGTGAATCTTCTTTGAAAAGAGCAACAAAATATAGTGATGCCTCTACCACAATTTCTTGAAATGAGACAACACAAAGATGGAGTTACCATTCCTCTTGGCCTTCATAGAATTAAAGAAAAATGCAGTATTCTTGTCACCTTCCTGCAACCATTCAACCCATGCCTTTTGTTTCCAATATACCTCGTCATGTAACTCACATTCCTCCACCACCTTCAATGTCCTAGCCTCTTCTTTCAAAAGATCTTGAGAAACCTCATTATCCCAAATCAATCTCGTAGCCTTATTTAACTCTTCTGGAGCAGCGGTCTTATCATGAAAATATTACCAAAACACCGATGATTCCACCTTTTAAGCTGATACTTGACAAACTAAAGAAGCTTGGCAAAGGTATACATTGCAGTACCAAAAGTAGGTCTACCAATCCTCCACCACACCTCCACTTGGTCAGAAAGAGTAGAGTCTCATAACCACATAAGCTAGAATTTGAAGGAAGGAGAATGAGGCACCTGAGCTGAAATGATACTAAGCTTGATAGGCAAGTTGTCTAAACCCCTCCAATCCAAAATTTAAGAGGAGATACACCACAGGTCACCGACCCAATAATAGGAGACCGAGAACTGATCCAGCCTCTCAACAACAAATTCCTCACCAACCATCCTATCATTCTAAGTAAAGTGACCACTACTGGGCTGAACATCAATAAGATTTAGACCAAAAATGCTATCCCTGAGAAGTAGCACAGAAGACTCCAACTGAGTAATTCCACCACTTTTCTCAGACAACTCCACAATAGCGTTGAAATCCCTAGCCATAATCTATAGGTGGAAAGGAGCCAAGCTATGGACATATCAAAGATGGGACCAAAGAACCTGCTTACCTTGATAATCAACATGTGCATACACATTAAAGAGGAGAATACATTCTTCTGTCACAAAGCACGAGGCCACCAATGAAATAGAAGATCTAGAAGACATCCACCAAAGAGGGAAAATCCTCTGGGGGTTCCATAAGCAAGCCACCCCCCAGATGCTCCATGAGCTCCAAGACACTGACACTCACCATACTTCCACAACTTAGGTACCATACTCAACATATTCTCCATAGATAATTTAGTTTCCTAAAGAAAAGAACATCCAAAGAATGATTCTTAACCAAATCACAAACAACTTTTTGTCAAGGTCCACTGTTCAAGCACCTAACATTCCAGGATAAAACAATAATTTTTGGGTACACAAGAAATGCAAATCTAGGGTCTTGATTTCCCTTGAATCCACTAGAGTTTCCCTAGTTGCTTTAATATTTTCCAAATCCTTTTTCATGCCCAGCTTGTGATTCCTCTCACCAACCCCTTTCTTTGTATCCTTTTGCTGAATACACAGGTGAGAAGAGGACATAGAGCTCTTTCCAACTTATGTACCAGTCTTTATAGGAAAAGGAGAACCCTCTCCCCCATTTTTCAAAGCCCCAATAATAGGGTCTGACCTAGCCTAGACAATCAACTGCTTATCCCTATCCATCTACCCAACTCCCGTGTCCCGTACAACCTGTATTGTATCTGAAGAAGGCCCATCCTTTCCTGAACCCACAGTTCCTTGATCCAAGTTCATCAAACCCAAATTGACTTCCTGTTGGCGAAGATCATCCAACACCTCAAACCTATTAAAAGTAACATCATCCTGCCTCTCCCCTAGAGTCCTCTTCTACCCCTGATTCCTATTACAAGCTTTTACAGGGATATACCCATCTTCTCTAGTACCATAACCTAGAATAGACCCCTTCCCCTTATCAACCCCAAGTGGATTGCAAGGAGTTTGGGTAGATTGGGTCCCCATCGGCTTAGCCCTAGGGCATCTGCACTGTAAGTGTCCACACTCATGAAAGAGTTGACACCCAAAAGGAAAAGTTTCATAGTCTAACTGTTGCAACCATCTATATGATCCTATACTCACTTCCACAAAATCCAGAAATGGCATGCTTAAATCAATTTCCACATAGATACGGGAAAAATTCATTACCTTTTTAAACTGTATCTGTTGTGAAGACCCTATTGGTTTACCAAGCATTGAATCCACTAAATGTCAAACATTATCTTGCCAAAATTTGACTGGAAACCATGATAGCCAAACCCACACTATAGCCCTATTTGGGAGCTCCTCAGTCTAATTAAAGCATGCATGCCACGACTTCATAAAAATCCCACTTGGTTATAGCAATAGGGAACCCCTCAAAAATCATATTCCGATTGTCCATGCAAGCAAATGAAACCATAAAGTAGTTATTCGCTAAGAGCCTAATCTCCATCTCTCCTTCTGGCAACCAAGTCCTTTGAGCCTAGGATTCCAAAAATTGCAACGATACTCTTATGCCCATAAAATTGCAATAAAAGGAGTGTTTTGAATAATATTCAATATCATCCACCAACATCTCCATCACAATAACCAATTTCAGTCTCTCTTTACATCTTTCCAAACAACCATTAATTTTCGTACTCCTAGATCCTCCAGACAACCTAGATCCATTCATTTCCTGATCCAGTGAAAACAAATTATTATCAATCATTTTTGTGTTTTACATTGAAGGCATTGAACCAATCGTAGAATGAAAATCCAACTTGGGGCTCGCCCCAAATGAAACCCCACAGGACATGTTTCACGAACACCCAAGTCGAGCATCCAGCCATCGGGGTGGATGATCAAAGAAAAGCTTCATTGCAAGGGTACACTAAGAACCCCAAATGCCTCCTTTGGTAGCTTCAAAAATAATCTTCACAAGGGTTCCACTGACCATCCAATCCCAGGCACAAAATGAAAGGCATCAATGGAGGAGGGAGCAACAAACATACCCACCCAGTGTAGCCTGCAAGAGATCAAAAGGCAGAAAGAGTTGTTTTCACCACCCACCACAAGCACTGAAGCCCACAATCCAGGGGAATCCACTATTTTGTGGTGACCGACCACCACCACACCTATCAAACAAGGGTGAAGGCTGCAAAGAAATGATTCCCCCGACAGCCAAAGCCACACTAGCACCACTGTAGAACCTCTCCCCCCAGAACGTGTCCAAAAACCCCCTCTAATGTAGCTACAAGCAGAGCAGGAAAGGAGCTAGGGCATGATTTCCCTAGCTCGACACACAAAGCCCACACATGCCATCGTCATCAATCCCAATATTATTAGTATTACTTAGTTCACAAGTAAATAGTAGTTTTTATTATTGGATTCAATTGTGGGTCTATTAATGACAACTTTATTGAGGATTAATGGCCATTATCATTACTGTTGAAAATGTGGTTCAATAATAATTTTATCTTTGGCTTGTTGATTTAATAATAATGACATCACTCTTAAGAACTTGATTAAATTTGGTTATTGGGTCATTATGAAAGAATAATGATATTATGATTAAGATTTAATTGAGATTAAGTATGAAAGCTATTAACTTGAGTGAATTATAATAAATAAATTAAATTGAAAATTTCTACACTTATTTTAGAAGCCACTTCATGTTGGTGTGAGACGCATGCTCACGGTAGTGTTACGTTGAAGACCTTAGACTGTTATTAACTTAATTAATGTGTTTAAAAAATATATATATTGGATTTTTTTTTATAGCATAAAATTATAGGCATGACACTTGGTATCAAAGCCCAGGTTACAATACTAGGTACTCTGGAATTAAGATGGGTCCTATCTAATGTGTACATGGTCATCAAGCAAATCTCATTACAATAACTAAGTTTCCAAATGTCCCCAACCTAATAAACTTTGTGGGTATATCATGTGTGAAAAAAATGGAATCTAATTGAAATTAACCATCTTTATTAGAATTTATAAATACATGTGAACCAAACTTTAACCATTCTAGGTTTTAATTAATGAGAAGTAACTGGAAAGAAACTCAAATTGACAAAGATGAAACCTCCAAGAATATTATGGTTATATAAAGTGATGTGCATGTTAGAAAGTATGTCAATCCATTTAATAAGTGTTATTGAACCTATCACTGTTGATGCCCCTCACTTGAACTTTGGAAAGGTAGATATTGTGTTAAATATGGTTACTAGGGATTTTCATGAGTTTGTGAAATAATATGATACACTTCAATATCTATAATTAAATGAAGCTAAATCCTTCCACCAAAAGGAAATTAATGATGTTGATAGAGAAGTTGAAATATTTGAATTAATGTGGATAGTAAAGTATACCCTTGAATAATAAAATAAATTATTGTATAGTCCAAATTTTGAAAAGAAATCATTTCGTTCAAGCTTAAAAAATTTAAGGGAGTGTTTAGAGACTATTTATTGTTTCCTCCTAGTGGTCCTTAGGTAAGGTTTAAATTGAAAATCATTGCTAAGTTTAAATTGAAAACAATGAAAATAGAGTTAGTGTCGAAATTGAAGGCAAGTTAATTAAGAAATAATAGCTCAACCTAAGAAGGTGGTACTATGAACTTTCTAAAATCCCCTTGAGTAACCTTAAAATGAAGAATTTATTTACTCATAAATATTCCTAGCATGTTGCAAACCTTGGTTGTTAGAGTAATCTTGTCATAAGTTTCACCTAGGAATAAGCTACGTTTTCAACAAGTGTACCATGCTAGAAACATCATAACTCTTATCAGGTATGCATTTGAAACACCTTTTTTGTTAATCAGAGAATGGATAAAGGAGTAATTGAGGATGTAACTTTGAAAGTACAATATCCTTGGTTCTATACGGAAGTGTTAGGATTGACCTTGTGCTTGTACTCCATACATCATTACCACATAAGTCTCCTAAAAATTATTTAGATTATGATTCAACATAAGAAAGAGTCTTGCTATTGAATGCTTAAAGTTCTAAGGTGAGTCAACTTATGGTTAGTAGATAAGACTTCATGATTAAGAACATCAACTAATGATTGAAACCCTACATTATATAGTAAATCCTACTTTTAAAGGGGGTAAGACTAGATTTTACTTGTAATTGAAGGACTTATTCAAAACAAATGGAAACCTAGTAAACTTAATTGAGCTTTAACAAAAAACAACCCTTTTGTCTGTTGTTAAAAGATAAAATAACAAAGAAAACAAAGTGATCACTAAGGTTCAAGCCAAAGGTGAATGTGAGGTTCCATAAACATGGCATTAAGATATTCCTTTATAATTGAACATAAAAAAATTCGGTGAAGGGACCTTGCTAAAGTGAGAATTTGTAGATTAAATTTTTTTTATCTAGGACTCATGTTATTACTACTCTACTTATAAATAAGCTGAAAAAATAAAGGCTTTTAGTTGCAAAATAAGAAAGGATACATGTCCTAAAAGAAGTAATAATGTATTCAATTAGTTGTTGAGCTTGAAGGTTGTCTACATGTCAAACTAAGGAATCTATAAGTTGAGAAATGAACTATGTAGATGATTCACAAGGAACTAGGTGGTTGGGAAATTAAAACAAAAAAATAAACAAATAAAATCAACTCATGTTGTGTTTTATTTAGTACTTATTTAGGGAAAAACATATACACATGAATACAATGGAGAAAATATCAAGGTAATAAAAAATTCTAACAATATTTTCTCATTGAGGATAGATGGAATAGTGATGGTAAAAGTGATGATTGTAACATGTGACTAAGTGGTTCAACCTTAAATAATGAAATACAAGATTGGTAAAAAGATATTAATAAGTTGTGAGAATTACTATTCAATGATTGCCATATGTTTCATGCATTGAACATGTTTTCTTTTCTCATATTGTGATGATCAATGGAAATGGTTAGCTATCTCCCTTATTAAGTAGGAAATATTTTGTAGTATGTGGTGGAAAATGTATTGGAATTACATGAATTAATATATTGGGAACATAACAAACAAAGTGGAATAAAATGTGAAGAATGGTATGGAAAGATATAGAAAACCAATCTTGATACTAAATGTGATGTTAAACACTAACTTAGTAAGATGAGAAGTATGGTGAACTATCTATTGTTAAGCTATAGTTGCACATCTTTAGGTGTTTTCTTGTACTTATGCAAAGTTATTAGATGTTTCCAAAATTGAGATAAGAAGTATAGAATATGTTTAAAAGAATTGACCTTGCTCTGTAATATGGTGAATTTTGTAAAGTGTATTGTGTTATGACATGTGATGTGAAAAAAACTAGTAATTTTTTTATGCCTTGAGTATTAGATATAGGGTATCTGACTTGGGATAAGGGTGAGGGATGTCAAGTACAACCCCTTATGTGTACCCTTCACAATGTTCCATTATGTAAGTCAATTAACTATGAAATAATGTAAACATGATATGTATAGATGTGTGCCTACTAAGTGAAATGTGAAGTAATTATTTGTGTAAGTCTTGTTCGTATGTTAAATGTGTACCCCTAGCATACGGTTCCCCTATGGGATTGAGATGCTTGCTAGTGTAAATAGGGGTTGAGGAGTGAGAGAACCCCAAGTGAGAAATCCATAGTTTTCCCTTGGACATGTTCCTAACCTAATCCCACACATATGTGAGCCACACTTATTGGTTCAGAGTGCAAACCCACTAATTTATGTTTATAACCCATGGGTAAAGGATGGAATTACTTGGACCATATTGATTACAGTCTTTGAATACTTCAGCAATGTAGGGCATTGATACTATGTGGAAGAGTCCATCATGATATTGTGCACTATTATATTTATATGGTTAGGGACCACCAATTATTGCATGATATTATAATTATGTGGTTAGAGAAGCACCATTCCCCTCCTCCCCTTAGGTGGCCTTATCAAAGTCACATGGTGCTCGTAATGCAAAATTTTTATTGTTGAGATATGAATTATTGGTAATTTCTTTATTGATGGTTTATTTTATGCCAGAAGTGTTAAAATTTACATTTCTTCTATTGGGGTCTATTTAGCCATTTGATTTTTTTTGTAGTCCATTGCTTCAAGGAATCATTTAATTTCTATTTTTTAATTTAGATTGGAATGTTGGAATGCAGATGCAATTGATCTTTATTCGATTTTTCTCTTGAATTTATAATTTTTTTGTTTATTGAAATGTTGGTTTATGATTTTGCATTGCTCGGTTTGAGGCTTCTTATGGTTTGCTAACTATTGGCAAGTTTGGTGTAATGTGAAATCTATAAAACTATCATATCTTGGGGGGTTCCCTGGAAGGGTGTATAGGGGATTAGATGCATTAGGGAATTATGAGTTATTTCAAAGGGGTTGCAAATGGGATCGGTATGCGATGGTCATTAATCAATTCTTCCCCTGATTCTATTATTATTATTTTTGTATGCTCCTCTTGGAGGCTAATCCCCTTACATAAACAAGAGAAGGTACCTAGGAGATGTATTGTAGGGTCCTTAGAGAAAGGCCTTGAGACCATCTTTCCTAATGGCTATGGTATCCAAGAATCTCCATCCCTATACACCCCATTGAGCCTTGTCATGTGAATTATGTGAAATTGTTGTGATTTATAGGTAAATTTGTAAATAAATGACATGTGAAAATACTTGACCATTACGTGAGAAAGAAAGTGACAAATAAGAATTGATGAACTATTCTTGAGACATGAATTGATATTAAAAAAAAAAAAAAATTCTAACATCATGAGTGATATTTATGATGCAAAAGAGAACATTGAAAGGTATCAAAGGATGCTAATTTGTTGGATATGTGTTGATATCAAGAATATTAAATACATTGATGACTACTAACATTTGTTATATTGTGACTATATTGGATAAATGTTCTATTGTGGGTAAATTTTTTTATAAGCATTTAGATGTTTGATTCATGAAGGGGGTTTATTTAATGTGTGCTTAAGATTTGAATGCTTTCATTTCTCCATCAAGAAAGTACAATAGTTAATATATTTAATAGATTTATGTCCATTGCTATATTGAGATCACTTTTCCTGACCTTAATGACTTCTAGGAGGAAGTCTAAGCTAAGGGGAGGTGGATGTAAGATCTCGACTTGTATGCACTTAATACAACCATAATCTATTATTTATTTTTCTTGAATTCACAATTAAGTATATTATGGATAATAAATAAGATGATCACTTGAAAATATTCTTGCATATCATTTGGACATTATGTTTTATTATCACTACCATGAAGGTGGAATGCACTCGTACACTATGGAATACAAATTGAGATTCTAAATGGATTATTATAGAGTTAAAGCTTAGAATGTTTAGATAATAGATTAATGTGATAGACAATTGATACTTACAATCCCATTGGTAATGTGCAGGAAGGAAATGGTGTTAGCATGAGAAACAAGAACAATCAAGAGTGAATCAAAATACTTCTTCACAAGGATATAAGTTTGACCCCATTTGGGGCCTAGAAAAAGTAGAGTTAATTTATTGGAATACTAAAGTCATAAGGGATTTTAGTTGTGATTCATGTGAGGTTTAAGTGGGGATTAGGTCTTGGTAACCCCTAGCTAAGTTTGAAACTCGGATGGAACCTTGAGTGGGCTTTTAATGAGAGTTTTTGGTCAATTTTTTTGGATAGAGTGTCAAAATAAACCCCCTAGGGACTATACCATAGTGGTAGGGGTCAAGTAGGCATACAATAGTGCCCCTACAACATGATTTGACCCCTGAAAAGCTCTCATAATGGAGAGTGACGAATTTTGAGAAGAGGATGGGGTGGAAAGATTGGGTAATTGTCCAAATACATGTCCTCATTAATGGGGATATAACCTTCATTGATGGGGATATATTTGAGGAAGAAGGAGTGGGGTGCTACCCACTTCTCCTCGTGGATAACTTTAGTAGAGATGGCAATCAAAATGGCTTGGAGAGGAAGGAAGGATAAGGAGTTTAGTTTTCCCACCTAAAGATAAGAGATAAGTTCCTTCCTACCTTCATTCCCTTTTGTTATTTGTTACATAATAATGTGACATATTGTACTGTTCATGGTAGAGAATAGAAAGTAGAAAACCAATATGCATGAAATGTATGCTATGTTATTTTACCCATTTACAAACAAATTTTTGAAGATGCTTGATTCATCATCTTGGGGCAAAAAAAATTCCTTGCTCGAGGGTATGGTTAGAGCCCACGAGGCCCGATGATGACATTATGGTAGGGTGGAGAGCAAGCCTTACCCAGTTGTATGTCATTCATTGTATTTATTAAAACTATTTGTGATGTGGAAAGTTAATATTTGTTGTAATCTGAAAGAAAATGGTGAGATAGCAAGCCCTTATGCATTTAATTTTCATTTATTTAATTTTTATGTATTTGTTGGAGAAAAAAAAGGGGGGAGAGGGTTCTACTTGGTACTGTAAGAAATATTGTTCATATCAAATTGTGTTTTCTTTAATTGTTCAATCAAGTTCTTTATAGTAAATTATTGGGAGCTTTATTGGTAACAAAAAAAGGGTGTTGTAATTTCCCAGGTTGGTAAAGATTCTTATGTAAGCATAGAAATATGGTGTTTGAAGAGTTATATACTATGTAAAGGAAGCAGTTATTCTATTGCATAAAATAAATAATGATTCTGATATATAAGTATTCCTTTATGATGCTTAAAGAGATATTAGTTTTTCTCAAATAATAAATAACCATGTTATGCTCTTTTCAACAAAATGTATGCACTTTAAACTTATGCTACATTAATAGCCTTCCTCTACCTTGGTTAAAGAATGACTTAACAAAATCTACAATGTCACTGAATAAATCAATAAAGGAAATAGACATTGAATTTTGTGGAGAAATACACACTGAGTAATAAAGGATAGGTGCAATGGAACAAACGTTCATGTTGCAGTACTAATTTATTTCCATCAACCTACTCAAAAATAAATAAATAAATAAAATAATAATGAATAAATAAATAAAAATGAAGAAGTAATAAAGTTGATTAGAGGGATTATATTTGACAGAGGAAGCACCCTGGCATTGTATGCTCTCTACCCTATGAATACTGATGGTGACATATAGATAATAGCGGTGTAGAGGTGCAAGTTGGGCATAAGCCTGGGAGTTGGATTACATATGTGTTGCAGACAATTAGACAAAGAGCACACATGAAATATGGGTAAAATGAATCTTCTTATATCATAGAGTATTTAACTAGTTTTGAAACAATTATCAAGGTTTTAAAACATAAAAAAAAAGAGGAAGTAATGATAGTAATATGCACCTTTCTCTCTCATTGAGTGATATCCTTGTGGCTGCAAATATTTGATGCATGGGGACTACTCCTTTAAGTTCCTGTGTGTATCCCTGATGGAGATTTGCACCCATGCCTTGGTATTGATCTACATCAAGGTAGAAAACTAAGAGAAAAAGAAGAAAATAAACTGTTAATGGTTAACCAACAAGATGGGTGTATCTTCCAGGTTGTGTGCTTTCTAAGAGTCTAAGGACTTAGCTATTTAGTGTGAGAAATATAATTATAAATTTCCCCTTCTCTTGTGCCTTACCCTAGCATATTTAATGCCTTCATTAGTAGTCTCCCACTGGTTGATTCTAGTCATTATGGCTATCAAAACAAAATAGACTTGATGGAATGGTAGGTCTGATCATCACATGGCCTTACTGGAAATCAATAAATAAGTTAATGGTTGGAGTCTACTTTTCTATAGGATGTGATATCATGCATATGGTATTGGGATTGTCCAATATATGCCAGACTCTTTCTAGCTCTACAGCCTTTCAAATCCTCACAATATTCATAAAATTTCTCTTGCAATTAATGGTACTCATCTCTGTAACTCACCTCCCTTATTATCCTAAGAGTTGCACACTTCCCCTAATATAGAGTAAGATGCCTATTCTAAGTTAAAATGAGTTAATGCTAACTGCATAGCCTCACTAGTAAAGTAGAGTATGCTTGTTAGAAAATTAGTCCTTATTATATGCAAGAATAGAGAAGCTAGTAGGGTTGGCGAAATATAAATTTTAATTTGCAAGGCATCCAAATGGCTAGCAGGGACATAGTAAATGAAGATATATAGAAATATTTTTTGATTGATGGTGATTTTTTCCTTGGCGATCTCTTGCCATTTATTTAATGATATCCTGTATTTAAATCCCGCATGTGGGTCTTTGGATGCTACCACCTGCTCCAACTTGCACATCGAATGGATAAAAATGGGAAAAATCATTAGAGGATTGTTTAAGGGCTCATTATTTTATTGCCTAATTTGAGACTGATGCATTTTTTTGATAACTACACATCTAATAAATTAAATTTTTCTAAGTATACTTATAAAGCTATATAAGATAGTTAGTCCATTTCACCATTGGTAGATAAATGGAATGAAATCTATATGATCTTTCTTAGTAAATAAAATTCATCCCACAAAATTTATCTTTGGAGAAAATTAGATGGTTTAAATGTATATACCCAAGCATTTTGTTATTTTGGATGTTTGTTGCCCATGTGAGTAGCAATGCCTTAAGTAATTTGGCATGGCGATTGCTCTAAATATGTTGCTTATCAACCAACTCCCTTTGGTAGTAGGAAAGAGAAATAGGAGTGTTCTTTAGTAATAAATAGTAATAAATATTTTAAAATTCTTTTCAGTTGCCTATCTCTATGAATATTAAAACTTAGATTTTTTCCATTATTAATTAGTTGAGTGCTACATTTAAAATTGGTGATAATATTAATATTAGAATCATTTTTATTATTTATAGAGAATATATTAACAATTATATTGTAATTATGAGGGGTAAAATTAAGATAATTTTGTAGCATACTTTGATAATTACAACATAAAATATTAATATAACATTAACTCTAGCATTACTATGCATAGTTATTCTACAAGAAATAAAAAAAAGAACAGGTTTAATACTAAAGCTGTGGATATCTTAAAAGCTTAGTAAGAAATCAACTTAACTCTGTCAGTAAATGAAGCAATTTTCATAAATAATTTACTCCTATTTCAAAGGTGGTAATTTTAAAATTTAAAATTATTTATAGAACTATAAAAAAAAAATTCCATAGTTCAAAAAAAAAAAACAATATAAGAGCAAAGAAAATGCTTATTAGTTAGTATGTAAATAAAATTACATTGTTAATACAGCCAAACTTAATATGGTAATAATTAAGAAGCTGGGTAAACTACTAAGTATTGATAGATGGCAAGAAGAATGCAAACCATACATTTCACATAATAAGAAAGGGAGCATATTTACCTTTAAACCAAGAAAAAAAAAAAGATCATAAGAGGGGCACCTAGCTTACTATGAACTAAAGCCTTAACAAATTTCTAACTTGTAAGTCTTATTCTTAAAAATTGATGCACATTAAAATGCTCTTTAAAAAATAAGTTCTTTTAAGTTAGGAAAGAAAGGGAATCATGGGATTTTCTTAGAGACTTAGGCTTCTATTTAATTATTTTAATATGATAATTATAAAGTAAAATGAAAAATATATATAAATACTTAGCTATATATATATCTTAAGGTTTAAATGTGATAGTTTATTTTTATCATATTTCAATAATATCTTATTTAGTTAATTTATTTAAGAGTCAAATCATATATATATTGAGATGATGTAATGGTGTTATAGTATATGATAAAAATAATTATTCATCACTAATATATGTAATAATAATATCTATAATATTCCATTATCTTATTAGTTTTAGTAGCATAATGATTTTGAGTTATAATATAAGAATATTGATGTGTTTAGTTAATATTGACACAATGAGCATCAAGTGAATTAATTGTGGAGTTAGTGGTGTTAATATTATTTGAGGATGAAGTTTTAAGAGAGACTAAAATGATAACAATAATAATGGTAAAAAATAAGTAATAAGAACAGTTATTAATAATAATGTTTAAATGAGGAATAAGTAATATTATTAGTATTACTTAGTTCACAAGTAAATAGTAATTTTATTATTGGATTCAATTGTGGGTATATTAATGATAGTTTTATTGAGGATTAATGGCCAATATCATTAGTTTTGAAAATGCGGTTCAATAATAATTTTATCTTTGGCTTGTTGATTTAATAATAATGACATCACTCGTAAGACCTTGATTAAATTTGGTTATTGGGTCATTATGAAAGAATAATGATATTGTGATTATGATTTAATTGAGATTAATTATGCAAGTTATTAACTTGAGTGAATTATAATAAATAAATTGTATGGAAAATTGCTACACTTATTTTATAAGTGACTTCACGTTGGTGTGAGATGCATGCTCATGGTACTGTTATGTTGAAGACCTTAGAGTGTTATTAATTTAATTAATGTGTTTAAAAAAATATATGTTGGATTTTTTTTTCTAGCATAAAATTATAGGCATGAAAATCAATGGCAGCCTCCATTGACTCCTTTTCTTCATTATACTTTTCTTGAGTTGAAGGAGGGACAAAAGTGTCCCCTTTCTGTTGCACAATAGAGAGAATTGCAGGAACACCTTCTTTCACCACACTTTCTTTAGGAGGAGTTCTAGCTTTCCTGGTATAGACTTGTGTCTTTTCCCTAGAACTCTCAACATCTATCAACTGTGTTCATGTTTCCTCCCCTTGTCCTTTAGGGGGATCATTTTGTTTCTTTGATGTTCTTGCCACTCTTCTTCTTTTGGTCAGAGGAGCATTATCCTTCTTTCCTTCTTCTTCAGGCTCGTCCTCTTGAGTAGATGTATTCTCCTAAGAGGAAAATTTCCTCTTCTTGGGAATAGGCTTCATTTTCTTTTCTTCTTCATCCTCTACTTGAAGACCTTTAATTTTTATCTTGAATTGAGAACTTACTTTTTCCTTTCCCTATGACTCTTTCTCACCTTCCTCAGAAGTGGAGTGGGATTCTAGGTTCCCCATCAAATCATATATGTATTGCTTCCCCTCACTTTGTAGTTCCCAAATCTTGTGTTTGATCCATAGCTTCATGTATTTAATCATTGGAGCATTTATCTGATCCAACTCTATCTTTTCTTCTTCTAACCAATCAATCTCACCAACGATCTTGTCCTTGATTGGATCATAATCATCGCTTTGTATCACCTCTCCATCATATATCAAATCTAGACCTCTCAGAGTGGAATGCCAAACCAAGATTTACCATCTCTTCATCAAAGGAGTGTGTTGTGATCAGGGAAGGTTAAGCCTCATGGCCTCCTATTCTCAATGGAAAATTAGTGCTAAAACCAGTTTTATGCATGTCCTTCACAATAGCGTCAAAGTCAAAAAAATTCCTAGTAACTTCGAAGAGTATGATGTGATTAGTTGGGTACCTAGGCAACCTATAAGGAGCTCTATAAAAAACCATCAATCCTTATGTAGGAGAAGGTGGAAAACTATATGAACCATGCTCCAAACTTCTGGATCAGCTCCTTAACAATATGAGAAATTCTCACATGTTCTACTCCTTGGAGTAACCTTGTGATATACATGGTGAATGAACAATTCACCCTTTTGTAACTAGAACTGCCCACATGAAGTGCGGGATAGACTTCTTAGATTACATCATGGCCAACGAACCCTTGAGTGCTCAATCCCTTGTATGGATGGAATCTTTCCAAGGCATAGACCAAGTAGGAAGTCATGTAAAGCTCTTGGTTTGCAATACATTTCACAACTAATCATGAATCATAATATTGATTATGCTTGCCCAATGATAATCTACATCCTACTCCATTCTCACTATCATGTAAATCATGGAACTTTCAAAAACCCATGCACTATTCAAGCCCATCCATCTACTGAGAAGAGTGATTGCATCATAGTATTCCAACTTGAAATTTTCCCTGAACAATTGTTTTGGTAGCTTGGAGATGTGTGCCTTAGCTTTCTCCAATTAAGACTTGATAACTTGTAGAGACTTTTTTATATCCTCTACATAATACTTCTTGGCCACATCAATACAAAAATACACCACATGGGATCTGTTTGGCATATCAAAGGTTTGGGCCACTAAAATAGGAGAGAAATTTGCAAACACCCTACCTTATGGGATGATTACTCTTTATGTGTCTAGATCATAATGTCTAGCACATTCCAGAACCAACTCATAGAATTGCAATTTAGAAGGAAAGCTAGCCACATGAGCTAGCCCAAAGGTCACCAATATTCTTTCCAACAAAGGAAGATCCTGCACTGCCATCCTTGCCTTGAATTCCTCATAATCCCATCTTCCCACATTTGTATCAGTCACCTCTGACCAGATGGAGGCTAGCTTGCTCTTAGGAATTTTTCTCTTTCATATCTAATTTGATCCTTTTAGCTTCTAAGATATAGGATCCCTCATAATTAGTATCCATTTGTTTTCCCTTGACTTTGTTGGTAATTGTCTTACTTGATTCATACTGCACTCAACAAAAGATCACAATAAGTTTCCACTACATCATAAAGACCAAGACTTGCCCATAACAAACAACTTATTCATCAATCAAATAAGCCTAATCAATGATGAAAACCCCTTAAAACATCATAAAGAATAGTTTCTTAAAAGTTCAATATTTTCACACCCTTCGCGGAAATCAAGCCAGGAGGGAATTTTGGGATTTCTAGGCCAGATAGATTTTAGCAATGAAGGCACAATAATCACTCAAAATTCACTCAATTAACATCATTACCCTAGAGATAGAATTATTCATCATTTAACTATTCAAATAAATCATGAGATATAGAAATCATTCATCATTAATGCATTCATGTCCACACTTCCCCATGTTTGGGGGATTTTTGGGGATTTCCATCAAGGACGAAAAGTTCATGAAACTAGCATGGTTTCACACTTTTTCGGGAAAATGAAGGAGAGATGGAAATTCAGGGTTTTCCTTGGGTAAATAAATTTTGTGAAGACTTTGAAATTCTGAAAGTCTTGATTTCATAATGATTTCACCCAAATTGATCAAATGATCACAAATTTGGGGATTTAGGCTCGAATGTTGTTTCTCTCAAATCGTTGATTGATGGACTCATATTCCTAACTCATCCAAGGGAAATTTTATTAATATTGGTAATGAAACTAAAGATTGAAACCCTAGGATTTCGCTATAAGCACACAGTCTCAATTCCAATTCATGCACCAATTAAACTAGACCATGATAAACTCCTCTAAGATCCTCAAAACAAGTGGTAACTGAGTGTTAGTGTGAAATAAAGGTTTGAATTCACCCAAGTCATTAGTTTATCAAATTAAACTAGATTGACATCATACACAAGGTCAAATTCATGAGTTAAGCCTAGCAATGGCCAATACTATCAATCTAGAAAAAAGGATGGTGACATCAATTTAGGGAAGGCATCGAAGAGATTGATGTGTAACCCTAGTCTTATTCCAAACCCTCAAGCATGCCATACCCAAACTCAGCACACACCTACAACACTATAAACCATTCATATTCATCAACTAAAAATAAAGACGCCATGTACATACCATGGGTGAAGCTGAATTCAAGATAACAACTATTGGTAATAAGCTTGACTCACACATAGATGAAAAAGACACTAGAGAAATGCCACCAAAGCCAACAATTTAGAACTTCACTAGAAATCACAAGCAACACTTCAAATATTGAGCTCTTCCAATTTGATGCAAAGAAAATGATACCAATTTTCAGCATAAAAACACCCAAAATCCATTAAACACAAAAAAAAAAATCCACACAATCAAGCATAAATGAGGTAACAAGACAACCCAAGACAAATTTTGGGGATCCGAGGAGGTGAAGGAATTTTGAGAATTCTAGCAGACACAAAATTCCACGAAGAGTCAAAATCTCTGAAGTATAATGAAAAATAGTCCCCATCGAGTATCCAAGGCACAAATGGAAATTAGGGAAATTCACCTAGGGAGGAAATTCCAGAAATCAGTGAAAAACCTAAAAGCCACGTCAAGACTTAGGATTTTCAAAGAATGATATTAAGGGATCATTTGCATGAGAAAAGTAAACATTCAAGCACATCCCAAAGTGGTTAGATTTCATAGTCAGAGGATCAAAAGCACCAAAGGCCAAAGAAAGAGAGGGTCCCTGCTTTTAGTGGGGCAAGTGTGTGAAAGTTACACAACACATATATATGCAAGCATGTGTGTGCGTCTCTAGAAAGAAGATGAGATAGCTGGAATGAAAAAAAGTGGAAGGATATAGAGAAAAAATCAGAATATGTGAAGCAAGCGAAGATAATAAGTGTGTGATCAGAATATAATTATTTAGTGAATACTGATATGCAGTACTACCTTTATAGAGCTTCATCTGGAACTGAATTTAGCATAAGAAAGGTGTAATTCATTAGTTCACTTTTGGAAGTAAGCCATAACTTTTGTATTTTTTTAGTGAGCCATATTTTTGTATCTCTAGGTTGTAGCCCTATGGACAGTGAGTCAAGAACATGATTCCTTATTATAGGTAGTGAATGTCATTTCAAGCAGTGAGCCTTATTTTAGGCAATGAGTCTTATCTCAGGTAGTGAGCCTTATCTTAGGTAGTGAGCCTTATTTTAGGTAGTGAGCCTTATCTAAGGCAATGAGACATTTTGTAATTGGTTTTGATATTCTCTATCGTGTGATTTAATCCTCACCATGGTTTTTCCCTTATTGGGTTTTCCACGTAAATCTGGTGTTGATGTGTTTTTGTGACAACTTTCAATTTTTGTATATATTGATAAACCACTTATGCAACATTTGGATCTAATTTTGCTAAAAAAATAAGATATTTAATTTGGTGACAACTGATTGACCCCCCCTCTTATTTTTCCTATTCAACAATTGGTATCAAATAAAGGTCCTTTGGAATAAGTTTAACAACTTGAAGGAGATCTTGGAAGATTGAACTAAATGATGAAGGTATTTTACTTAGATGAAGAATTGAGAACAATGACCTCGAAGTCTGAGAATGAATATTTGAAAGAAAATTCCAAACAAGTAGGTGAATGCATTAAAAAACCAAGAAATCAGATCTAGAAATTTATGTTAAAAAAGAAAGAAGTTCACCAGGTACTAAAAGAAGTCAAGGAGACTGCTGAAAATATAAGGATGAAACTTGAAGAAAGAAAAAAGGTTGAAGAAAATCTGAAACTAGAAATTGAACAAAGCAAGGAAACTATCAACCAAAAGACAAAAACATGTGATAAGCTTAAATAGGAAGTAGTAACTCTTAAATATAACCGAGAAAAAGGCAAGAGGTTTTGAAGAAAAATTTAAGATAAGTTCATAAATTCTTGATGAATTAATTTCATCCTAGAAGCCTATAAAGGATAATGGAGGTCTAGTACTAGAAGAAGGAAAAAATTCAAAGATCAATCCTAGTTTCAACAAAATGAATATTCAAAGGAAATTTCAATACAATACTTATCTAGACAAGAATTGAAGGATCAATACTGAAAGGATACCCAATCAAGAGCCTAATGATCAAAGGTACCCATCTTTTAATGGTCTTTGTTACTCTTACAATAAATTCAGACATAGAGCAATAGAGTGTAGAAGTATGATGAACTAGAATAGAATAAGTCAGGATGTTGGATTATTTGCTGGAAAATGATATGTTTGCAACAAATTTGAACATAAATTTTCCAAATGTAGAAGCCAGATAATGATAAATAGGTTTAATACTAGTAGACTAATTCATTATTTTCAAGGCTACTATTACATATGCAATATCTTCAGATACAAGGCTAATTAGTGGAGTACAAAGATGAATAAAAACTCATTTTATCAAATATTTTTTGTGTGCCACTCTTAAAAAAAACTAGGACATATCTCAAAATTTTGTAAAAGCAAAATTGTGAGAAACCAAATCCACAAAAAAAAAAAATTTTGAACAAGGTAGATCTAGAAGAAGTGATGAGAGATGGAAAAGATTTGGAGAAAGAAAGAAGAACCTCAAAACAAGGATGAATTAGATAATATTGTATCTACATCTAGTGCAGATACTCCTTCTATGAACTAAATCTAGTAATGGCTTTTGGTGGGAGAAGTCACATAAAAATCTATCAAACCCTTGGTATATGAGGTTTCATGTAATGACACAAGGATATTTGTTGTGAATTTTCATTCTTAAGGAAATGAAAAAAAAATTGGTAGAAAATAAGCAATACAGAATATTTGCAAAGCATTTTTTTGCTTATGGAACATTTCACAAATTGGCTGGAAACATTTGAGAAAGGAGCAACTGACAAACTAAAGTACAAATGATGATGTCACAAGCAATAAATTATCCTTTATGATGAAACTCAAAAATTGATAAGTTAAATAAGGATGGTTGAGTAGTCATTTATTTTTGAAGTACATGAGCTAAGGAAGAGTTAGGGTCATTGTGAAGTGAAAGTATGGAGAACAAGGTTGAAGCAATGGATTTAAGGGAAATGGTGGTATTTACTTTGCACATCAACAAATTGTAGAAATTGAGTAAGTTATAGATTGCTGAATTTTATCACAAAAATATTTGAAATTTTGAGACTTTTCTTTCAGTTGAGAAAATGCAAATGGTCAAGAATTTAGGGCACAATGGTTTGGAAATTTGGAGAAAATTTCCATACTTTTTGAATGTGGACATTGTTCCATTTATCTTGAGCACAATTCAAGGTGATTAGATGATCTAATGGTTCCAAAAATCAACAAATCCACTAAATCCTAGAAGTAAGCTACATTTCATACTCAGATCTAGTGTAGGATTTGACCAATGAATAGGAAATGAGATTGAAACACATTTCCCCTACACTCTAGGATATGTGGGACCTAGGGGGTAACCCTTTTAGCAACACCTAATGATTCACACCCACACTCAATAGGGTATTTCTCAACAAATAATGTTCTCATAGGAATATTCCAAGAAACATGAAATATTACTCAACATTGGCCAAGATATTGGGAAACATTCATTAAAAATCATGGAAAGCATGGTAAATCCAATATACTATAAAATAGAAACAACATGACTAAATGGTTTATTACTAACTTATGTTGATTCCTTCTAGGTTATGCAAACAAATAAACCTACTAAGCCAGTGCCTTATTCATAATAGAGTCAAGCTGAAATAATCTCCTGATAATAACATAAACATTACTTCAATGGCCTCTAAAACATCATTGCCTTATAGTAATGCAACCAGTTAAGGACATATTGTCAATTTACTTTCAAATCCTTAAATTATAACAATGCTCTCAATGCTCAACTAAAAGCTAAATTTAATTTATTCCTTGAATAAAATCCATCAGCTAAACATTCATCACAAAAAATATGCAAATAAAATCTAAACCATTCTTGATTATATTGATTAAAAAATCACTATATTACAAAAAGGATACATTGACAGTATGGCGTTCTCCATCCTAAACTGCAGATTGAATCTTCCTATCATTATTAGTAAAGTATATTACATCACTTAAATCAGAAACTTAAAAAATAGCCTAAAACCAAAGCCACTTTGTACAAAAAATTACACTATATAGAAATTGGAGAAAAATAACATCTCCTAGAATCCCTTTCAGCTGGAGAAAAAATAGAATATGAAGGAGAAGTAGAAACCCTAAAACTTCATCTTTAGGTGACACATGTTCCCTTCATCCTCCTTTGATCTATAACCACCTCCAACTCATGAAGAGCTCTGAATCTACTCTTTGATTGATGCCTCATGATTTTTCTTACCCTATAACATAAAATATTCCTCATGATGACCCTCTTTATCATGCCTTGTAGTAAAATTTTCTCCATTTTACTTTTCCCTATAGCTAAAAATATGATATTCTTTATCGTGAAAATCCCTTGCATTATCTTCACTTTGTTGTAGAAAAAATCTTTCACCTATATATTTGTCATTTCACTGCCTGTAGCCATGTTTTCTATTTTACCATGAAAAGCTTTTACATCTTGATCTCCAACAAATACAACATCTTACTTTAAAATGGAGCCATTGAAACATTTTGTCATTTTAAATGTGAAGGCTTTCAAAAATTTCCTAGGAAAATATAATATTTTACCTATGAATTTTCAATTTAAATTCCCAACAATTTTTTTTTTTATTTAAAATCTTTATGAAGACTTTAAAATTTAGAATGGCTATAGAAAACCATTCACTCATGCTTTTCACATTTTTTATTTTCACTCACCTTTAAAACATTATCAAATGATAATGTTAAAAATAAATTGCATGCACCACCACCATCTCACACAAGGACTCCATCGCACATCTCCAATTTGGTGTGCAAAATGAAAAAAATATTAGCGCTTGCTGCACTTTACACAAACATCATCCAACATTAAAAATTTTACCTTTTACTAAATGAAGAATTTTTAATTCTCTTTACTGGCTGTAGAAAACTTCATTCCTATTCCCCTTAATTTTAGCCTACACTTCATTTGAAATAGGAATGGGACCACTATTCCTCAAAACACATCATAGATCGTGAATGAAATGAGAAAACGAGGAACGGAATACCGATGAGTAATAAAAAATGAAGCATCACATATCGTAAGGAAAGTGAGAAAATGGAGATAGCAATTAGCAATACCCAATGGATAGAACAAAGCATCGCTAATCACCAATAGAATGTGAGAATGAAAAATCAAACTAGCAATGGGAGAGACCATCTCCCCATCGCTAATACACTGAATGAAAGGACTCTAACATCCATGATGGGCGATATTCTTCCTCAGCACATGGGTTTTATTACACAATTTAGTCAAAAAGAAATTCTATTCCTCTTACCAAATCCATATGCATGGGTTTTGAGTGTTCATCCACAACAAAATTATCTCAAACAATTTTGATACATTTTCACTACAAATGTGGGTTGTTCCTTGCATAGAATAAAAAATTTCTTGAGATATTACACATCAAGGCAAATGAAAGACAATTTAGGTGTTTCCTATATCAACCTCCTCAAATTGTGTGGAACACATCTTGCAATATAAAATTCACCTAATTTCAGCTAGTACAATGGTTAATCATTTTGAATGTTACCATAGGTTAGAAGAAGAGAAAGCTCAGCTTAAAGAAGAACAAGCTCATTTCCCCCATTTGACCACTACCTAGATTCTCAAAGATTAGAGGATATTTGTGCAATAAACCATGTTTGAAAAAAAGTGACCACTTTTGTGGCTAGAGGTAAAGCAATCAGTTGAGAAGAAGGAAAATTCAGCAAAACTAAAAACTCCACCAAGTGTTTTCGAGCCTCAGTACCCTAGTTTATGTGTCACCTTGGGAAATTTTGATTTTTTCTATCACTTCAAGCCTCTTAAAGATGCATTATTGAGTCCTATATAATCCATCCTCATATTCTCAAGAGCTGCCACAATTCTAACTTCTAAATGAAAATCAACATAAAATTATTTGATGATTCTTTTTATCCACTTTGTAAGGCATCCCTCATGAATTTTAACTTATGATGGAAATTGATCCAATGCTTGAGTTTTGGCCATCTTCTGATAGATATGCATTTGTATAATGTGGAAACCCTAATTCACATTATCCTATGTTAATGATTTGCATTTTCAGTATCATGCAACCTTTTAAATAACCAAGTAGGATTAAAAAATAGCGTTGCTTCAATGATTTTATTTACCCCACAGTGACTCAAGTGAGAACATCACCCTCTTCTAATCGATCAAAGTGTTTTGTATCTCCAATTTCTCTTGATAGCACACACAAAGCCATATTTTTCCTTCTACCATACAATTTTTCACTATTTTTATCAAAGTTCATTGAATCAATTAGAAACTCCAACCAACATTCCACTTTCTCAAAACCTCAAAAAGATGTTTCCAAACCTTTGTATCTTATTTTTTTCCTCTTTATTGAAGGCTTATGACCAAGGAATAATACCAACTCAAATTAAGTGGCCAACCTTTCTTTATAATTCCATGTAAGAAATAAACAACATCATCAAGTTTACCATCACTCCAAAGATCATTTATAATAGTATCATAAGTTGCAATACTTATACTACCTTCCTTGAACATAAAAAATGCTAGCAATCTCTGAGTTGTGGGTGATTTTCTATTCTTACAATGTTCATCTATATGTTTGTTTAAATAAAGAATGCAACCTTCTTAAACATCAACCTAAGGAGGTCATAAATTTCTTCCATGTGCCCATAGTGAAGTAGGTCTCCCCTTTTAAGAAACTTTCTAAAAAGCTCTTTTGATTTCTGAGTTTTACCTATTTCACAAAGATATTTGAGCAAAGGATCATATAATATGAAATAAAGCTTATCATTTTTAGGATCTTGTAAAAAATATTTTTGCAAAATATTGTCCAAGATCTCAATAGACTTATCAAAATTTCCTCTCTTAAAAATGCCAACAATCAGTATTTTGTAGGCTACGTAATCAACCAAAATGCTTAACTTGGACATATTATCAAAAGTATCTACTACCCCTTTCATATTTTCAAGGACACTATATTCATTTATAACCCATGTATGGAAATGCTATAATGTGAAAACATAGGTGATATTATTATTTTTAATGAAACATTATCCTTCCTGACTGAATTATATAGAAGCCTCCTCAAATTGTGTGATACATGTCGGGTCCCCTTGTGGGCCCGACTAAAAAAAATTGTTTTGAAAAAAATTATACCCTAAATTGATCTAAGGGTACCTTAGACTGAGTCTATCATGAAAAACTGAACTGGGTAGTCATTAAAATCTGCTTTCTAGCATGTCTGCTCAGTGATCAAAACTAGCCAAGTGGGCTCTCGAATCACCCTAGGAAACTAGTCAAATGACCTCTTGAATTCATCAAAATTTATAGGCATGTAGATATCTGACTTGAGAATTTAGTGTAACAAATGGCTTGGTAAAATATATCTTGAGGTGCAATATATTCAATTCCCAAGTTGCTCACTTAGACTTTTCTGCAATTGCACCTACCAGAAACCAACTCGAGCACACCAAGTCACCTCCTTTGAAAATTATCAAATCACCTTTTGGGAAACTGCCACTAGAGACACTAGGTAATTTAGGTCCATTGATCATGTGTGCAAGAGGGATTTCCTTCAATCATCATTATTCACTAGATATTAAGGACCAAAGTTGACCACTTTGAGACATTTTCTGAAAATACAAATGTGAAAACAAAATAAATTGCATTTGCTTTTGATCTCAAAAAAATAGCAAATCAGATCATGAGGCTCTGAAATGGGACCAAGGAGCACATGAATATAAGGAGAAGGCAAAGAAATAATTTTTTTCTCATGAAAATCACCCAATTTGAAATAATACTGCAAATAAGAGGCCACTTCACAAGACATAGTTTGCAAACAACAAAATAGTCCCAAAACCCTCCAACTTTGCATTTCAAAACCTTTCCAAAACTTATCATGGGGAGCTGAAAAATTGGCATGTGTGTTACCATATGTTAATTTAATATGCTCACCAAGGGGTTTGGCATGAAAATAAACTGACTCCAAATTGTGACCCTCCAAACTATGTCACTTAGGCATATTTTCAGGGGCATTTATGATTGTGTATAGGAAAAGTTTTCAACATGGGCACTTCAAATTTTGAAAAATTTCAAGGTGCCACCAGTGGCTCCAAGTTGGGATATTTGTGCCTTGTGGGTAAAAAAATATTCCAGATCTCTCGAGAGTAGACCAAATGTCAAGTCCATTGGGAACTCTAAAATTTCTCCTTTATTCAACCTCCTTTTTCCCCTCATTTGATGACCCCAGGCCACCAAATGAAAAAGGGGAATCAATTCTTACCTCTATCAAAAACCAATCTATTAAAGGATTTGATCTCCCTCAACCCATGCTTGCCTCTATCACACCACAACAACATGAGTGACCACACTTCTACAAACACAAGTATCATGCTTCCTTTGTACAAGTGGAAATTCGCTCCATTTTTAGCTTTGTTATCACATGGCAACCAAATCACATAGACCATATCACTACCAATCTCTACAATTTTTGATTTTGCAGTAAGTCATAATATATGAGGGTAGTGATCAAGACCACATGGAAATATAGTATTATCACATTTATTAACCCCCTCATAATGATTATGCTTAGAGAAGGTGTCATGATTAAAAAAAGTAAAATCCTCTTGTGTGTTGAGAAAATATTGCTCACATTTGTAGCTCCTTCAACTCAAGTGCACCATAGGTAAGTTTTTCATCATCCCAACAACACAACCCAAGCACATTATTACATGCCTCAAGGTTTTTAAAATCATATTTATCAACATCAAGAGTAGTTTCATCTTCATTCAAATCATGACATTCAAAAGAAATGCCATCATCCCATACACAAAATTTTTTGCATCTCAGGTTCAAAAACAAGATTATCAACACTCAACATGTTATCACAAAGAGAAACCTCAAGTACAAGTTCATATGAATCAAAACTTTCATTTGTAATAAATTCATCATAGCGAGTGTTCAAAATTTAGGTGTTTAGGTGAACTCCTTAAACTCCCCAAAATCACCTACAAGACAAAATAACTTCCACAAGAGAGAAATGGCAGAAATATCATGCTATCATTAAGATGCAATAATTCCAAATTGAATATGAGATGATTACAAATGTACAAAATTCCTTGAATATATAGGTATGAATGAAAACCTAAAATGCGTAAGATGTTTCCAAGTGTTAAAATCACACTACATGTGACAACATGTGAACCCTATCTAGGAAATGATAAAAAGATAGAGATAAGTTCTATAAGGAAAACTCATCTTCTATAAAGAATCTTATATCCTACAAACAAGGAAAGGGGAATTACCCTATTATTAAATGATTTATCTAATTATGCAACCTAGGAATTAAAATATTACCTAAGTAAACTTATGGAAAGTGTAATTAAATAATTAATTACACCAACACAAAACACATTCACTAGTGCAAAGAGCATCACATTCAACATTATCTCTTGTTGCTCGAACATGAAAAAACTAAAACATGCTACTCATGTGAACGACTATGAGTTGAAAATGATGAAAAAAGGTTCTCATATGCATCCATATGATAAAAACAATCATATTCGTCATGTGTGAACTCATCATAAAGAGCTTCATCAGTTGTACCAATATTTGTCTCTACTTTTTCACTTTCAAATACAACCACATTTGTGCTATTCTCATGAAAGTGATGACTTCAAGACCAGCAAAAAGAATGGAGGAAGGTAGAGAATCAAAAAAGAAAAGAGTTCATTGTTCATCACTTCCATTACCAACATATGCATGATCCTCATAATCAACTAACTGAACCGATTCATCTAATGAATCTCTTGCACACATATCTTCTTCCTTGTCCATACTACTACAACAATCAACAAGGTCACATTCCTCACTATCAAAGTAAAAATTGTTGTTTGTTCTTTCATTGCAACTGCTTGTGGTTAACCTCTCTAGCTGAAGTTTGTTGCTCACTTTGTCATTTACATTTGATACACTAACACCCTCAAAATCATTTGTTAAATCAGAAAATTCCTTTGTCTCATCATCATGGGAGCTTGTATCAATTCCATACTCACTTGTAAAAGAAGTAGGACCAAGTGTACCATATCACTGCTTCTCACATATCTCTTCTTCAAAAATTTTGTTTAGTTCATATACATTTTCTTATTCTTGTTGAAGAGGACTTGAAATTCCATTGTCTCCCACAACATCACATTTATTGCTTGAAGAGAAAATATTCAAGTTACCTTGATTTTCAGCATATATCCCTTCTATACAAGGCTCAAAAAGTCTTATACCATTAGTACACTATGAACTAATATGATCTCTCAAGGACCACTCATGAATATCATAAGTTTTCACGACATCACCATGCATTTGTGAGCTTTTAGAAATATTGTCATCATCATTATTGAAAAACTTATCACTTAAGGAAATCAATTCTACCACTTCCTCTTGAGAAGAATCATAGTCACTAGGGCTACAAATAGAATTGTAATCATCTTGATCACCCAGACAAGAATTTTTTTTAGTTGGTTGCAAATTTCCATCTACAATACCATTTTTCTCATCATAAAAACATGAAAATTCAGAATTAGCATAATCTTCAACAATATATTTAAATTCCATAGAAGAGAAAATATTTTTAGTATCATCTGCATCATTGTAGCCTTTATTTTCTACAAAAAATGTACTCGCTACTTTTGCATTTATAGAGAAAATAAAAGAAACTTCACATATTTGACCTATCTCACCATGACCATTATGGTTGGAATATTCACCTGGATACATTTCATTTGTAGGTTTTTAAAAAAAACATCCTCATCACAATATGGTGTACCATAATTATCTTCAATTATCAAAATCCATTGATATAAACATTCAAGGTTAGGGGACTTCAAATCAGCTAGTGTGGTACTTAGACTTGGCTTACAATTCACACAAAATAAATCAATGCAAAATGATTTATCAATTCTTTTTTATTTTGGTATATCAAACATAAATTTCATGAATCTATCATGAAAATAATAGATGGATTCATCCTCAAATATTTCTATATCACACAATGCATCAATATATGATATGGATTCAACTTTATTTTTAGTTTTCTCTTCAAATTCTTCTTTGGTATGCATATTTCTTTCTTTAGTCAAGTATTCATCATTTACTTCAGTAAACTAATCGATGAATAGTTTCTCAAGATCTTGCCATGAACATATGGAATGCATTGGTAAACTAGAAAACTAGTATCCAACATAATTTTCTAAATTTCTTACAAAAAATCATGACAACATCTTCCTCTACTATTTGACAGTATTTGATTACATCAAGAAAACCTTGTACATGTCTTAATGATAATTCTTCAAAATCTCTTGTAAACTTAGGAAGACATTCATTAATTCTTCTTGGGACAGAGTGGGGATAACCCTGTATTTTACTAAAATCTAGAGGGTAATATCTTTCACAATTGAACACTTTCCTTTGAAGACATGATTGTGTTCTAGGAATTATATTACAACTTGTAGAGGGAGAACTAGGATAGAAATACATATTTGCAAATAAAATTTTGTTCCCTCTACAACTAGTTTCAATTCTATATCCCTTTTAGAATATCTTACTTTCTCATTTCCCTTTTTACTAGTAATTCAAAGTATTGGATAACAAATAGTATTAACTAGAACCTTTTGTTGAAAACCTTCATACAAAGATATTACAATAGAAAAATACCTGAGAAATGTTGCAACCAACTCTTCTGATGATGTATAAACTTATGTAGAGTTGCCACCTCTTCAAAAGAGGAAAACATCTTTAAGTAGTATAAATCTTCTTCCAAGATCTATGTATTTCCAAGTTCTCTCCACCAATAGAGCACCAGACTTCAAGAATGCATCAGAAACATTGCAGAAATATTCTTCAAGTATGTAGGTCCTTGGATCATTCTGACCCAAAACTATAGATCAACAAACTAGTTGACTTTTTTCAACTAACCCCACAACGAATTTTCCAATTCGTTGGTTCCCCAAATCAATAGCTCCACTAAATCTTAGATGTAAGCCACATTTTATACTCAGATCTAGTGTAGGATTTGGAAAACGAATAGGAAATGAGATTGACACACATTTCCCCTGCACTTTATGCTCTGTAGGACCTAGGGGGTGACCCTTTTAGCAACACCTAATGATTTATAACCACACTCAATAGGGTATTTCTCAACAGATAATGTTCTCATAGGAATATGCTAAGAAACATAAAATATTACTCAACACTGGCTCAGATATTGGGAAACCTTCATTAACTAGCATGGAGAACATGGTAAATATGAATATCTTATAAAATAGGGACAACATGACTGAATGGTTTGTTATTAAAATATGGTGATTCATTCCATCTTTTTCAAACAAAGAAACCTACTAAGTCAGTGCCTTTTCCATAATAAACTCAAGTTGAAATAATATCATGATAATAACATAAACATTAATTGAATGGAATTTGAAACATTATTGCCTTACAATAGTGTAGCCAGTTAAGTGGATATTGTCAATCTACTTCCAAATCCTTATATAACAATAATGCTCTCAATTCTCAACTAAAATATAAATTTAATTTATTACTTGAATAAAATCGATCAGCTAAACATTCATCACAACAAATATGCAATGAAAATTATTGTATTACATAAAGGAGACACTAAAAATATGAAATTCTTCATCCTAAACTACAGATTGAATTTTCCTATCATTATCAATAAAGTCTATTACACCACTTAAATGTGAAACTTCAAAAATAGCCTAAAACCTATAAAATCCACTTTGTGCAAAAAATTAAACTATACAAAAACTAGAGAAAAATTACATCTCCTGGAATCCCTTTCAACTAGAGAAAAAAGAGAATAAGGAGAAACAAAAACCCTAAAAATTCATCTTGAGGTGACACTTGGGTCCTTCATCTTGATTTGATTTGTAACCACCTCCAGCTCATGAAGACTTCTCAATCATCTCTTTGATTCACACCTCATGCTTTGGCTTTCCTTGTAGCAAAAAATATTCCTCATGATGACCCTCTTCATCATGCCTTTCAGTTAAAAGTTGGCTCCATTTTACTTTTCCCTATAGTTGAAATATGTTATTCTTTACCGTGAAAATCCCTTAAATTATCTTCACTTTGCTGTAGAAAAACTCTTTCACCTGTATATTCATCATTTCACTACATGTAGCCATGTTTTTTTCTTTTACCGTGAAAATATTTTACATCTTGATCTCGAGCAAATAAAACATTTTTACTTTAAAATGGAGTGATTTAACCCTTTTGTCACTTTAAATGTGAAGGATTTTAAAAATTTCTTTGGAAAATATAATATTTTACTTGTGAATTTTCAATTAAAATTCCCAACAATAAATTTTTTTGATTTAAAATCTTTATGAATACTTTAAAATTTGGAATGGTTGTAGAAAGAAATTCACCCCTACTTTTCACATTTTTGATTTTCACTCACCTTTAAAACCTTATGATATTATAATTTTAAAAATAAATTACAGGCCCCACCACCATGTCACACAAGGCATCCATCACACATCTCCAATTTGGTGTGAGAAATGAAAAATTTATTAGCACTTGCTGCACTTTACACAAACATCACCCAACATTTAAAATTTTACTTTTTACTCTGTGAATAATTTTTTATTCTCTTACTAGTTGTAGAAAATTTTATTATCGTGCCCCTTCATTTTAAATTACACTTTATTTAAAATAGGAATGGGCCAACCATTCCTCAAAACATATCGTGAATCGCAAATGAAATGAGAAAATGAGAAATGGAATAGCGATGAGCAATAAAAAATGAAGCATCAAATATCACCAATAAAGTGAGAAAATGGAGATAGCAATTAGCGATACCTAATGGATAGAACAAAGCATCGTCAATCACCAATAGAATACAAGAATGGAAAATCAAACCAACGATTGGTGAGACCATCTCGCCATCGCTAATGCACTGAAGAAAAGGACTCTGGCTTGTACAATGGGTGATATCCATCCTTAATACATGGCTTCTATTGCATTTTGATGGATCTTGACAACATAAAACACATGCTTACACAATAGTCAACAAGCAAGTATATTCCTCTTACCAAAGCCATATGCACAGGTTTGAGTGATCATCCATATCAAAATTCCCTCAAACAGTTTTGATACATTTTCACTACAAATGTGGGTTCTTCCCTATGCAAAATAAACAAGTGGTCGAATTCGTACAGATCAAGGAAACTGAAAGAAAAAATTTGCTTCCTATATTGGCCTCCTCAAATTGTGTAGAATGTGCCTTGCAATATCAAATTCACCTGCTTTCAGCTAGTACAATGGCTATCATTTTGAATGTTACCATAGGTTGGAAAAAGAGAAAGCTTGGTTTGAAGAAGAACAGGTTCATTTCCCCCATTTTTCCACAACCCACACTCTCAAATATTAGAGGAAATTTGTGCAATACACTGCCTCTAAGAAGAAGTGACCACTTTTGCGGCTAGAGGTAAAGCAATTAGTCAAAAAGATGGAAAATTTTGAAAAAAAGAAAACTCCACCAAGTTTTTTCGAGCCTCAGTTCCCTGATTTATATGTCACCTTGGGTAATTTTTATTTTTTATGTCACTTTAAGCCTCTTCAAGATGCATTGTTGAGTCCTATTGAATCCCTCCTCATATTGCAAAGAGCTTCCACAATTCTAACTTCGCAATGAAAGTTAGCCTAAAAGTATTTGATAGTCTTTTTATCCACTTTGAAAGGCATCCCTCACCAATCTTAACTTCTAATGGAAATCAATCCAATGCTTGAGCTATGACCATCTTCTCATAGATATGCATCTACATAATGTGGAAACCCTAATTCACATTAGCATACGTGAATGATATGCTTTTTCAGTATCATGCAGTTGTTTAAATAACCAAGCAAGATTAAAAATAGTGTTGCTTCAATGATTTTCTTTCCCCCACAATGACTTAAGTGAGAACATCACCCTTTTCTATTCGATAGAAGTGTTCCATATCTCAAATTTCTCTTGATAACACCCAAAAAGCCTTAGTTTTTCTTCTTCCATTGAATTTATCACTATTATTGTCAAAGTTCATTGAATCAATTGCAAACTCTAACCAACATTCCACATTCTCAAAGCCTCAAAAGGATGTTTCCAATCCCTTGTATCATCAGTTTGGCCTCTTTATCGATGGCTTATAACCAAGGAATAATAGCAACTCAGAATAAGTTCCCAACCTTTCTCTAGAATTCCATTTAAAAATAAACATCATCAAGTTTACCATCACTCCAAAGAGAATTTATTGTAGTATCATAGGTTTTACTTAAATTGTACCATCCTTAAACATAAAAAATACTAGCAATCTATGAGTTGTGGGTGATTTCCCATTCTTACAAAGTTCATCTATTTGTTTGTTAAAACCAGGAATGTAACCCTTTTAAACATCAAAATAAGGTGGTCATAAAATTCTTCCATGTGCCCAAAGTGAAGTATAATTCTTCTTTTAAGCATCTTTCTAAAAATCTCTTCTACTTTCTGAGTTTGACCTATTTCACAAAGATGTTTGAGAAAAAGGATCATATGCTATGAAATCAAGCCTACCCTTTTCAAGATCTTGTAAAACATATTTTTGCAAAAGATCATCCAATATGTCCATAGACTTATCTAATTTTCCTCTCTTAAAAAGCCCAAGAATTCATATTTTGTAGGCTCTATAATCAACCAAAATGCTTAAGTTGGACATACAATCAAAAGTATCTATTGCCCCTTTCATATTTTCAAGGACACTATATTCATTTATGACCTGTGGATGGAAATTCTATATTGTGCAAACATGGGTGATCTTCTTAATTTTAATGAATCATTGTCCTTCCTGACCCAATTACATAGAAGCCTCCTCAAATTGTTTGACACATATCAGGTCGCCTTGTGGGAACAATTAAAAAAAAAAAATTTGAAACAAGTTTTACCAAAATTGATCTGAGGCTTCCTCTTATTGTATCTGGCATGAAAAAATGAACTAGGTAGTCATTAAAATCTGCTTTCTAGCATATGTGCGCAGTGATCAAAATTGGCTAGGTGGGCTCTGGAATCGCCCCAGGAAACTAGTCAAGGTCTAGAAAATTTGTAGGCATGTAGAAATTTGACCTGATAATTTAGTGTAACAAATGGCTTGGTGAAATATATCTTGAAGTGCAAGATATTCAATGCCCAAGTTGCTCACTCATACTTTTTTGCAAATACACCTACTAGAAACCAACTCGAGCACACCAAATCACCTTTTAGGTAGCTACCACTAGAGACACTAGGTCATTTAGGTCCATTGAGTATGTGTGTAGGAGGGATTTCCTTCAATCATAATTATTCACCAGATATTAAGGGTCAAAGTTGACCACTTTCAGACATTTTATGAAAATAAAGATGTGAAAAAAAAAGAAATTGCATTTTCTTTTGATCTAAAAAAAATAGAAAATTAGATCTTGAGGCTTTGAAATTGAACAGGGGGGCACATGAATGTGGGGATAATTTAGAGAAACAATTCATTTTTCATGACAATCATCCAACTATGAAATATTAGCTTGAACAGGAGGCCACTTCACAAGACAAAGACTTTTCAAATAGAAAAACAGTCCCATAACCCTCCATCTTTTCATTTCAAAAACCTATCAAAATGCATCATGGGGAGTTGAAAAATGAAATGCATGCTACCATATATCAACTAAATATTCTCACCAAGGGGTTTTTCATGAAAATCAACCAGCTTCGAATTGTGACCCTACAAAGTAGGTCACTTAGGAAGATTTTCAAGGGCATTTCTTAGTGTGCATAGGCAAAATTTTTAACATGGGCACTTCAAATTTTGAAAATTTTTAAGGTTCCACCATGATCTTTAACAAACCCCATGAGATTATGAAGGAAGCAATTGAAACAATAACATGACTATGTAATAATCAACCTATTCCAATCAAGAAGTCAATAAAGAACAAAGAGGTCGAAGGCCTAACTAGGGTAACATGAGATCAAAGGGAACTTACAATTCAAACTATAATTGAACCAGTGATGAGGTATGTGGAATATGAAATTTCATATAAGATTTTTTTCTATGCAAGGATCCACTTCAGCGATTTCTACTTATGTTGCGAATCAAATGGTTGATAAAAAGGAGGATTTTGACTTGTGTGAGTTACTAAGGAATTAATTAATGGAAAATATAACTATGAAAAGAATAAAAATTACCCTTTTCTCTTCGGATCTCTGGTTATATGCTTGATAATGTATTTCTGAAATCATTACCATTGAAAGAGAATGTCATGTGGAAGTCAGTTATACCATTTGGGAAGCAAGTGTACCAATATCTGGAATGTCTAGTAGAAATCAAAAAGATTTCTAAAGAATATTTTTAAATAAAAATTAATGCATGGAGTGTGGGTATGATTTCCAGTCTGATTGTGATGTCTGAGGTAGGATTCTCCTTTGAAAAGAGGAAAGCAAGAAGAATCGGTTCAAGTCCCCCTCTAGAAATAAAGAAGTTGAAGATAGAGTAGAAGAAAGAAGAAAAGGAACCAAAAATTGTAGAATAATTTGATCTAGTATTAATATATGATGATGAAGATGATGTTACTAAAGAAAAGTTGTTAAAGTTTCTTGAGTAATTTGATGGATTTATGGAGATTGGAGATTTATGGTTGTCTCAACCATCATATGAACAAGATGAGATTATGGATGATCTAGCTATTTACATAATTCATAATGATATTAATCTAAGTGAATTGACATGTACTTTACCAAAAGTATTGATTGAGTAGATTAAAAATAGACTAAGGGAACAATCATCTGGTGAAACAATAGAAAAAGATGAAATTCAATTAGCTATGGAAGAAAGACGTTGAAATGCACATAAGAGATTGAATGAGAGCATAAATCAACTGAAAACATGCATCAAAAGTGTAAAAAATGTGTATAGGTATTGTCTCTAGTGGCCTACTGCTATTTGAAATTACAGAGAAAAAATTAATACTTTTGAGCATGAACTAAATTCTATTGGAAAAAAATATGTTCTTAATGACAAGGATGGAACACAGAAGAAAAGGATCGATTCCTTACAATCTGATCTTGCAGTTAGTATGGTATAGAGGGATGGTATTCTGAAGACCTCTTGGAAAATTAAAGAGATAATTTGGTTAAGATTGGAATAATTTTCTAGTCTCTTGATGGATGTTGAGAATAATGCACAAAATATTGTTATTCTGGATACTCTTCTAGAAACAATTGATTCAATAGAAAAGAATGGTAGTATTTATCTAAGATTGACGCTAGCAGTAGATTCCCAGAAGAGATATCTTTTGGAATAGAAAGAAAAATACAAAGAAATATTTTAAGGAAAGAAGGGTTGAGGTAAAGAACCATTTTTTATAACCTTTTTGCAATTTTTTTGAAGAAAAGGAGAGATAGAAATTTATTTGTCATTGATGTCAAAGGGCGACATGAATCATGTGAAAGCAATGAAATTCATTTCATATAATCAAAATATTTACAAGGATGTTGCTGTTAGCTTTTCACATCTTGTGTTGCCATCAATGACAAAGTCGTAGATTGTTGGAAGTTGAAGGTTGCATCAAATGGTTGTCATTAATGTCATTAGGTTGCCATTGAGGTCAACATAGAATTTTATGTATGAATTTCTTACAAAAATTTATTTCCTATCAAATATGACCCTTATATGTGGTTCAGTATGTTGGTTTCTAGGTTTGGTTCCTACCGTGCAAAAATTGATGATTCGTATATTTGAAGATCTTGGTTGACTTAGCATTTGTAATAATTTATGTATCCTATGGATGTTTTGGCTAACATAATAAATGTGTTAACCTTATAAATGGTCAACCTAATTGATAAGTAATATATACATATATATGTGTGTGTGTCACTGGAAATAATATGAGATAGATGGAATGTAAAAAGGAGAAGGATAAAGAGAAAAAAAAAGTGAAAGTGAAGGAATGAATGTAGTAGATCAGAATAAGAAAAGTGGGAAAATAAGATAAGCATGTGCTCAAAACAAAATTATTGAATGATTACAGATATGTTGTACTACATTTATAGAGCTTCATCTATAACGTAATTTAGCACAAGAAAGGTTTAATTCATTAGTTCACTTTTTGTAGTAAGCCATAGCTCTTTTTTTTTGGTGGTGAGCTATCTTTTTTGTATCTCTATGTTGTAGCCCTGTGGATAGTGAGTCCATAAAGTGAGTCCTTATTGTAGGTAGTGAGCCTCATTTCAGTAAGTGAACCTTATTTCAGGAAGTGAGCCTTATCTCACATAGCGAGCTTTATTTCAGGAAGTGATCCTTCTTGTAATCAATTTTGATATTCTATACAGTGTGAGTTAATTCTCACCATGGTTTTTCCCTTATTGGGTTTTCCATGTAAATATGGTGTTACTGTGTTTAGGTGATGACTTTTAGTTTTTGCATCTATTCATAAATCACTTATGAATCATTTATATCTTGTTCTGGTAAATGGTTAAGAGATTTAATTTGGTGACAATTGATTCACCCCACCCTCTCAATTATCCTATTCAACAATTGGTATTAGAGGTATGTCCATTGGAAAAAGCTTAAAAATTTGAAGGAGATCTTGAAAAATTGAATTGAATGATGAAGGGATCTGACTTAGATGAAGAATTGAGAATATAGACCTCAAAGTATGAGAATGAAGATCTGAAAGAAAATGTCAAAAATGTAGGTGAATACATTCAGAAACTAAGAAATCAAATCCAGAAATTTAAGTTGAAATATAAAGAAATTAAACAAGAACTAAAAGAAGCAAAGGAGACTGCTAAAAATATAAGAATGAAACTTGAAGAAAGAAAAAAAGGTTGAAGAGAATCTGAAACTATAAATTGCAAAAAGAAAATAAATTATCAACCAAAAGGCAGAAAAATGTGATAAGCATGAACAAGTAGTAACTCTTAAATCTAATCTAGAAAAGGCAAGAATTTTTAAAGAAAAATTTAAGATAAGTTTGACAATGCTTGATGAATTGATTTCATCCCAAAATACTGGAAAGGATAAAGGAGGTCTAGTACTAGAAGGACAAATTTCAAAGATCAATCCTAGTTTCAACAAAATGAATAGTCAATGGAAATTTTAAGTTAGTTCTTATCAAGGCAAGAATCGAAAAATCAATACTGAAAGGATACCCCGACGACAACCTAATGATCAAAGGTACCCATCTTTTAATGATTTTTGTTACTCTTGAAATAAATTTGGACATAGAGCAGCAAAGTGTATAAGTATGATGAACCAAAATAGAATAATTCAGGATGTTGGATTCTTTGTTGAACAATGTTATGTTTGCAACAAGTTTGGACATATTAAACTTTAAAGCCTAAATTTTAACACTAGTAAGCTTTAAAGTCCTTGTATGTGGAAAATTCCAAAAACATTATGATAGCTTCCATCCTAGCCACAAGAGAAATTGTCTCCTCAAATTATATTCCTTCTACTTGTGATTAACCCTTAGACACAAGTCTTCCCTTTTTTCTTACCACTTCTCCATTCTCATTCAATTAATTTCTGAATACCCACTTAGTTCTAATTATATTCCTTTTGTTCAGTCTAGGAACTAATTCCCAAGTATAATTCTTCTTAATTTCCATAATTTCTTCCATTCCCTTCATCCAATTGTCATATTTGCATGCCTTACTCATTGTTTTAGGTTAAACTTTAGAAAGTAAGCACAAATTTTCCTCAAATTCAATAGATTTGCTTATTTTCAATACTCATTTTCTCTTATCTCAAATGATTTGATCTTCAAAATGATTATTTTCCACACTTAGGGTCTTAGGGGTCTTCTCTTGAGATTCTTCCTCTTAATTACACTTCTTTTTTTATCAAATTTTTCTTCTTCTTCTTCTATGTAATCAAGTTCATTTGACACATATCCATCTACTACAATTGAATTTTGCAAGTTTTCAACAACCTTAACATTTTCACTTTCAATAATATTTCTCAATTTTTTTTTGTAACATCTATAAAATTTGTTTTTTAGTAGAATATCCAAGGAAGATACTTTCATCAAAACTTGCATCAAACTTTACTAATTTTTCTTCATCTCTCTTGATGTAACATTTTCTTCCAAATACTCTAAGGTACTTCACAATATGAATCCTTCCATACTATAACTCATAGGAGTCTTTGTTTTGTTATCTTTGGCTTGAAATTTGTTAAGTATATAAACAATAGTATTAATTTCTTATCTCCAGTAGACTTCTGGTAGATTTACATCTTTCATCATAGTTCTAGCAGCTTCTCGAATAGTCCAATTTTTCCTCTCAACCACTCCATTCTATTGAGAAGTTCTAGGGGAAGAAAAGTGCCTATTTATTCCATGAACTTCAAAAAACATGTTAAACTCATTGGAGTTGAATTCTCCACCTCTGTGAGACCTCAAACGTTTTGATTTTCACATACATTTCATTCTCAACAATAGATTTAAATTGCTTTATCTCTCTAATGCATCATATTTTTCTCTAAGAAAAGTAACCCACATTGATTTCGAGAGTAATTATCAATCGAAAGAATAAAATGCCTATCAACTTGAAGATTCTCATCCTTGTAGTATGATAAAGATTTGTATGTATTAATTCCTATAGTCTAGTAGTAGATTGTTCCTTTCCTTTGAAACTACTCCTTACTTGTTTTCCAAACTAATAATTTTTACAAATATCATTAATAGGCTTTGTGTTTCTTGGTAAATCTCTCACTACATGAACTGGACTTATTATTACCAAATTATCAAAATCATGTGGCATGTCCTCTGGTGCCATAATGAACTGCCATTGATCTAAGACATAAAGCAATGACCATCAACACCCTTAAGATGATAAATATTTCCATCTATCCTCTTACCAGCAACAATCATAGTTCTGCATCCTTTTCTCATGTCACATGTTTCATCCTTAAACATAATATTATATCCTTTGCTACACATTTTTTCAATAGTCAATAGATTATTTATTAAAACCTTAATATAGTAAACATATTTAGTATTATGCTTTCTATCAAAACTGATTGAACCTATTCCACAAATTTTAGCTCCTGAATCATCTCCAAATTTAACTAAACTGCCATCATAATTTTCAAGTTTAAAAAACTTACTTTTATCTTTGGTCATGTGATAGAGAAACCAATATTAACAACCCATCAATTATTATCTTCTTTAACATGAAAAATAGAAACCAAAGTACCTTGAATCTTATCCTTCTTCTCTAGAACACTTTCCTTCACAAAACTTTCATAGCTGGTAGAACTAGATTCATCTTTTATAGCCAATAACAAGCATTCATTATCATCTAAATCTCCATAATCAGACTCATAATCATAAATAGCATCTTCTTTGACATAGTAAGCTCTTTTAATAATCTATCCTTTATTATGCTTACTCTTGTTATTCACAACTCTATTTGGACATATAGAAGCATAATGACCTACACTTCCATAACTAAAACATTTGAAAGGTAGTTTACCTTTGTAGTTACCATTACCCTTTTTCATCCTTCTTAAAAAGTTAGCCTCTAGATCATGAATATCATATCCATTAGAATCTTTAATCTTTTCTAATTTTCCATCCTTAAAAGTAGTCTCTGGAATTTTTAACCATTTTCTAAACCAAATTTTCTCATTTCAAATGAAGTTAGTGTACCAATCAACTAATCTATAGAATAAGTATTAAAATTTACAACTTCCTCAATAGAAAATACCTTTTCAATTTATGACCCATGAAGAGTTTTGAGAATTTTCTTCATCACACTAGGTTCTTTAACTTATGCACCAAGACCTCTCATAGCACTTACCAGTTCATCAACTCTCTATATGTAGGTTGAAATTGTTTTATCTGTAGACATTCACATAGTCTAAAATTGTGCCTTTAGATTTTGTAACTTTTCTTGTTTAACCTTGACATCTCCTTCATAAATAATATCAAGCTTATCCCAAACATCTTTACCTATTTTAAGATTGATAACTAGATAACCAATTAAAAATTTGAAATACTATTCATCAAAATTAATCTTTCCTTACGATTTATTTCATGTCCCTTCATCTCATCACTTATGCTTCAACCACTTGGAGGTGAAAAATATTGATTCTTTATTACTTTTTCAATTTCAAATCCATGAGCTGACCAATATCCTTCCATCTTTATCTTCTAACATGCACAGTATGCTCCATCAAATATAGGGAAATGATTTTTTTTTCCATCCAGCATCTACATAAGAGGTTAAGCTCTTCTCCAAGGAACCTTGCTCTGATACCAATTTTTGAATGAACAAGACAAATGAGAGGATGGGTGAATCAATTGTAGAAAATTAAAACATCAAAACCCTCAATAGTAATCAAATCCACATGCATTCATCAAACCCTTATTATGTTAAAGTAGTTAAACATTAAAGGGTATGTGCAAGATCATGATGGGCCAAAAAGTTGCAATATGATGGGTATGTGGCTAACGACTATTTTTTTACCCAAAATTGATGAAACAAAAGGGTTTTTAAAGGAGATTCTCAGATTTCTAGTGATATAAATTATGCTTTACTTTGAGTTTAATAAGTAATTTTTATTCATTCTCTATTCAAATTATGACTAAAGTCTTGATTGATAGGATGATTGAAAAACATCTATAGCTTTCAAACGGTATCAGATTTTTTGAATCCAAAATATGTGTCACATTCTATGCTTCCCATACTATAGGATTAAAAAAATAAAATTTTAATTTCATAAATTTTTGACCAAGTTAAGGTAATTGGACATATGAGTTTTTATATTTTTTAAAAAGTTATAATTAAAAATTCATAATTAATTATTTATTCAGAAAAAAATTTACAAAAAATATGCATCACACCAGGCCATGAGTCCTCTACTTATAACTAAAATATTATAAAAAAATATTATCATTTTATTGTGGTTAGGGTGGTTAGACAGACACCTACTTATTTTTTCCCTGAAATTTAAGTACCATTGCATTGAAATTTAAATTTTTTACCAATAGATTTTTTTCTTTTCTAAACTAGTAGTTTAGAAACTACATTCAATTTTCTACAAATTCTATTCTTACACATTTTTTAAATAGCATAGATAACTTATTCAAATTTTTACATCAAGTTGCCTAACTCTGATTTTTTTGAATTTTTTGCTAGTTAAGGGCCTTTTTTTTCCATGAGGATTCTGCACATGCCCTAAATGTAGATAATAGAAACTAAAATAACAACACCATACACAAGAGAACATTGTATTTACTTGGAAAACCTAATGAGGAAAAAATAACGGTGAGGATTATCTCACAATATTCAGTACAAGGGATCACTACCAGAAAGGACACACTATCCAAAAATGCTCACAGCCAAGGCTCATTGCTATAGAAATAACACAAGAAGATAGAAGATGATTGTTACAATGCGATCAACTTTTCAATGCCATAAGGAATCAACCACAAATGCTCCAACACTTTCATAGCCTTTTATGAAAGATTTTACACACCTTTAGCTCACTACCTTCATGAATCCAATACTTTGAATTTTGCACTACTCTGCTCAAATTCTCATCACACACAACACTTACATTGATATCAAATCTATATTTTCTCTCTCCACATATCACAACAACAACACTCTTATTTATATTAAACTCAACCTTGAAAACCTTCTCCAAGGTCACAAACTATCTATTATACTTATAAATTATAATTAGGTCGACACCTAAGCATTCCTGTGTTGGATGGGAATGATGGCAGCCCATATAAATACTTAATTGGGACCTAAACCCTAACACATCTCAACATTATTTCATAAAATTGCATTTAGTGTTAACACAAGGTTGGCCAATGCTCCATCTACTTAGAACACTTCCTCAATATTTCAACTACACATGCACAATCCATAACAACAAGTGTACCTATTTTTCATAATTTTCTCAATATCCTCGACAACTTCATCATGCAGCAAACATTAGCACATAGTTGACATCAATGACAAAACTAGCCAATAGACATCCTACTGACATCAATGAGAAAGCCTTCATACTTGCAACACACATACATACATATAGACACACATATGTACACATGTATATATGTATGAATATGTATCACTAATTAATAATAATTTGAATTGGTAAAGAAACTGAGTTTAAGTTGATTATATCATAAATATTTTAAATTATTAGTAAAATAGTACTAAAAAATATATTTTATGGTAAAAGGAAGAATTTTGTTGGAATTTATATGCTTAGGAGATATAATAACAAAACTCAAACACTCTCATTCAATGATAACCCTAGAGATTTCAACCTCAAGTATGCAAAGGAGAACGATATCTTGCAATAGTGGTGTCCTAGGGAATAATTGTAAACTAATGAGGGGTTCATCACTAAGGTAGTGCTTGGAAAGAAAAATGAAATGAAAGATGCAATACTTAAACCTAATTGTTGACACTGAAAAAGTAACCCTTCTACTTTTTTTGTCTCATTTGGGTCCTCCTTGTGACTTTGGTTTAATTGTGCCTTGATTTAATTTTGTAATGTGATCAACACATTCACATTAGGTATTGGACCTTCTTGAATCAATAAGAATTTTATGATGCTTTACTTAAGTGTTGTAAAGTGTTGTAACACACTTTCACACTTTTCTAGGACCTTATTAATATATTTCACTTAAATAACCTATTTTTATCACTTAACAAGCCTTATTTCAAATTGTTTTAAAGTGTTATAACAAATTTTCACACTTTTCAAGGATTTTCATCAATAATTTGACCCTTTCTAATGCTTTAATTGGCTCCATTTTACACTTACAAGCCTTACTTAAGTGTATTTTTCAAAATAATCCCAATAAACATCATTTAATACATCTTAATTTCCTACACCTACTTAAAATTCCTAAGTGGGACCATTCACCACTAGGGGTGAATGAGTCCCTTTTAGCTCAAAAATAAAAATTATTTCAAAATTCTAGAAGATTATTATTTTCTAAGACCTAAGCTTGGCCTGTGTTGTGGTATTTTTAGGAAATATTGCATAATTGTGTATAAATGTAAGGTTTTTCCTCTCATTACACCCCCATTCATTCACTCAATAATTTTAGACATTTCAAGTATACTAAAGTCTACATCCATTGGAGCTATTACTTGAATGTCTTCATATTTCTATGCCAATGGTTAGGCGAGTTGTAGCATTGCATGTTTGTCATTCATCATTATCTTTGCATATTTTATTTTATTTTCAATGGTTTAATTACCAAACCAGGGTTTGACAAAGGAAAACCCACATTCACTAACCCTCAACAATGTTTCCCCTCTTTGCATGTGTTTTGTAGGTCTATTGTGCATATTTGTCAAAAATAAAGGTGTGAAATTTTTTCAAGAATATCAAAGTCATTCAAAGTAGTCAAAACCCTAAAAGGAGCTTGGAGAACACCTACAAGTTAAATTTTGTAGTTTCGAATCTAAAAACATGTCAGGAGTTGAAGAGCAAACCGGGAGCTATAGATTGCAATTTTGAATTTCCCAAAATTTGGAACTGGACTAAGTCACCATCAGTGGTGTATGAGTCCCATTGGTAGGACTAAATAGAGGTGTTTGTAGTTCTGAGTACCCTTTTGTTTGAAACCTATTCTGGCAGAATCTTCATGAAACATGACTAAGTTGCCTAGCTTGGCGTATGAGTCCCAGTGGACTCCAACAGTGACTTCTATAGGATTCCATAGCTCCTTCCCATCACTTTCCAGTTTCTAGGTGCACACCTTTAATCTCATTAATTTATGTTATAGTTTTTTTACATTTCTAGGTCATTTTGCATATCACAACGTGTTTTCAAACATCTTGCACTTTGTTAGTTTTTCATTAATAATAAATCTCTTTTATCAATTTCCAAGCTTAAGAACAATATCCTTTAATAGATTTCAATCTTCTTTACATTGGAATCTCACGAATTTTTTCTTGAGTGTGAACTTTTGTGAAATCAGATTCCTCTTCCTTCATTCCCCTTTTAGGTGTGGATAAAAGGAAGTTGTGCATTCCATTCCCACATTTCATATTTTGGTGACCCTAACTTTTGAACATCATATTTTTTATTTAGAGTGTATTTACATCCTAGGAATAGCTTACATTAGTCTTGCATTGCATATTGAATTGTTTAATTTGCATTATAGGGTTTTCAAATTTGCATTAGTGAAAAGCTCATATAGCTTGCATTTTTGCATTTCATTTCATTCAAAATCACTAAAATTATACATTTTTATATTATACTTGCATTAGAAAATATAAAAAGAATAAAAACCAATTAAAAAGTTCTTAAAATTTTCAAAAAATCCACATCCTAACTGTTTCATCCATGCAAAAACAAATCTCCACCATAAACCAAAACCATAATGGCCCACCCACATATTGTGTTAGAAGTAGCCCATTTTCTTTGGAAATATTGTGAACACCAATCCAACAAGGAGTAGATTCGAGAAATATGGAGGGAAGGGAGATCCTTCTAACCATGTTAATGCCTACACTACCATATGTAGATATCTTTTCCTTGATGATATACTATTAGGAAAATTGTTTCCTAGGACTTTAAAAGATACTACCTTGGAATGGTTCTCATCTTTACCGAAAAATTCAATTCATTCATTTAATGAACTTTTTGATGAGTTTATAAATCATTTCCAAGTGCATATGACTCCCAAGAATACCTTGGCTGATTTGATGTGATGCAAGTAAAATGAGGAAGAAAAGATAATTAATTTTATCTCATCCTATCAATCACTTTATTCTAAAATTGATGTCAAGATTCCTTACCTACATCTTTAAAATATTTTTATAGAAAACTTCCAAAGTAAACTTCAAGACAAACTGACTATGATGAAATTCCCCTTCATGCACTTGTGTACTACCCTTTGTGACTATCGAAATTTGGTTAGTAGTTGAGATACAAGGTCCACTTCTAGCCAAACTAAGAAATCTAAACCTGCTAACCAAAAAATATTCTCAACCATTTTGAAATAAAAACAAAGGGTTCTTATAGTTAAACCCCTCTCATGTTCAACCAACTAAAACTTTCAACAAACAAACTAGTTGTTAAAACCATGGTTACCTTTAGTTATGGAGATTTGAAAAGATAATTCATAGCTTTTCCTAACACCCTTCATAACACAATAACCCAACTTTTACAACAACAAATGATTACCTTGCCTAGTGTCAAAGCATCCGATCCTACTAAGCCTTTACCTCCAAACTTTAAATACAATGTTTATTGCCATTATCATTGACAAAATGGACATGACATAGAACATTGTAAGTTTCTTAAACATCTTGTGCAAGACCTCATTGATTCTAGTCATCTATCCATCGTAGGTGTCAATGCTCAAGGTAATAAGTCTACTTCCCCTCCAAATGAAAACTTGAAAAATTTCACTAATCCCATGCCTAAACATAATATTTCATTTTTCAAAGCTAGTGAAACTACAAAGAATGATGTGATGAATGTCAATAATGAACACCCTAATCCTATCCCTTATATTACCCATGTTAATCCTATAGATGAAATGGTAGGTGCAATAGATGTTATCCCTCATAAGGGAAAACCTAAGAAATCTCCTGATATTGCTTTCTCCTCTAAGGATATAATTAAAAAATCTACCTGTTGGTCCTCTTTACATAGACGGTTGTATCTATGATAAGCCCACTAATGGGATATTAATATATCTCACTTGTGGAGGGAATGTGATCATCGAGGAATTCTTTGTATTACATGAACTTTATCAAGATGACTATGATAAACTAAAAGCATGGATCAAGATGCATAATGGTTTTTCTTGCCCTATGATAGGATCAATCATCCTTCCATTACAAATAGGACCAAAAAACTTAGATCTCACATTCTCCATCATATCACAGTCGAACCATTTTTTTTGTGGCTAGGCCATCAGTGGCTTCGCTCAATGAAAGTTGTCCCCTCGGTTATACAAAAATGCTTAAATTTTCCATTTGACAATGAAATATTCAAATCCTTTTGGCCCAAGGCCATGGAAACTATAATGCCATGAGAAGATTTCTTTTTCATAGATTACAAAAAATTCAAAGCAAAGAAAATCACAGAATTGTCTCTCTACAACATGTCCCCATCTACCTCTAACACTCCCATCATAGATGAAACCATGCTTCAACCTGAATAAGAACCAAACAACAAAGCTCAACCAACGCCAAAAACTTCACCTACATTTTCCAAGAGATCAAGAGACAATGAAAGCAACTCCATCATGAATCCTCATATAAATCAAGTTTACAAAGAAAAAGAGAAAGTGGATGACCAACCTCCTATGGTTCCTTCCGTTACTCCCCTTAGGGAAGAAAACCAACCTATGGTTGATCAACCCGCTCCTTCAAAAATAGAAATTGACAATAAAACCAAAAGAAACAGAGGAGCTAGAGAGCATAGACATAGATGTTGTGCCTTTTCTTGAAAGCTACATGATGAATTAAGTACAGAAAATCAAAATTCAAACTTGGCCGAAGTAATGCATTATGATCCTCCTCCCCACCACCACAAAGTGATTGAATAAAATAATCGCAAAAATAGTTACACTCTTCATTGGACATTATCATTGATCCAATTATGATTAATTTGGATGATGATATTGAGATCGCTAAAATAGATGAAGAGGTGGGTATGTGCAAGATCATCATGGAAAAAACAAGCCCTTAAGTGGCAAAAAATTCAAAAAAATCAGAGTTAGACAACTTGACATTAAAATTTGAATAAGTCATTTGTATTATTTCCAAAATATGTAAGAATAGAATCTCTAGAAAATTGAATTTAGTTTCTAAACTACTAGGTTTATTCAAAAAAAGAAAAAATCTATTTGGTGAAAATTTGAAATTTCAATGCAATAGTACTTAAATTTCAGGGAAAAATAAGTAGGTGTTTGTCTAACCACCCTAACCACAATAAAATGATAATATTTTTTTATAATATTTTAGATATAAGTAGAGGAGTCATGTACAGATGTGATGCATATTTTTTTGTAATTTTTTTCCAACTAAATAATTAATTATGATTTTTTTATTACAAATTTTTAAAAATATAAAAACTTGTATGTCTGACCACCTTAACTTGGTCAAAAATTCATGAAATTCAATTTTTTTAAAAAAATCCTATAGTATAAAAATCATAGAATATGATACATGTTTCAAATTCAAAAACTATAATACCGTTTGAAAGCTATAGATGTTTTTCAATTAGCCTATCAATTAGGACTTTAGTCATAATTCAAATAGAAAATGAATAACAATTATTTATTAAATTCAAAGAAAATCATAATTTATATTGGTGGAAAGCTTAGAATATCCTTTAAAAACCCTTTTGGTTTCATCAATTTTTGGTAAAAAAAAATGTCGTTAACCACATACCCTACACATACCCATCATATTGCCACTTTTTGGCCCATCGTGATCTTGCACATACCCAGGTGCATAATGACTTGAATACATTTTTTTTCTCTTCCATGAACTTAAAAGGAGAAATATCCTATATAGAGTGATGAACTTGGTACTTCTCCTAGTTTGGAACTTGCTCTTGTCCCTTTGGCTAGTTGCCCACCCTCAGCATATCATAAACATGACTAGGAGGTAGATGACTTGCTCAATGGTTGACTCGCATTTTCATTAATATTCTTTTGCATTTTATTTTTATTTTTCTTCAGTGTGCTTGCATGTGTGTAATGTAATCCCCCATGATGTTTTTTTTTATGTTCTCTTGCTTTGTGAAATTCCTCTATTTGTCTCTTCATTCTTCCCTATGTGCATTGCTTTCACCTTTTTTTCTTTTGTCTTTTCTTGTATTTTCCTTTTGGGGATAACACAAGGCATTGATACATCTATGTCTCTTTCATGTTGACCCACAAGGCCTTTTATTTTTCTTTTCCTTTTCTTTTGTCTTTTTTCTTTTGTTCTCCTTCTAGAGATGACATAAGGCATTGAGACATCCATGTCTCTTTCATGTTGACCCACAAGCCCCTTTTTTTTTCTTTTCCTTTTTCTTTTGTATTCTTCTTGTGTTTTCCTTTTGTGGATGATGAAAGGAATTGAAACATTCAAGTCTCTTTCATGTTGACCCAAAAAAAATTCATTTTTCTTTCGCCTTTCCTTTTTCATTTGGCTTGTGTTTTCCTTCTAGGGATGACACAAAGCGTCAAGACACCATATGTCTCTTCCATGTTGACCCAAAGGTTTTTTTTTCATTCTCTTTGCGTCAATCTTCCTGTTCTATGTGTATTTGGGGGATGATAATAGTTCTAAGCTCTCTAATATAATTATAGCAAATAACATCTTGACCCCAAATCCATACATCCCTTATGTGTTTGGTGTTTTCATTTTGGGGCAACCCTTTTTCTTTCCTTTTTCTCTCGTATGACGTAGCCTTACTTAGAAACATATGACTTGGCATAACAAATTTTCAAGTTGGCTCTCATATCTTCATTTCTTTTTTTCATTTTCATTCACTACTTTAAATTAATTTCTCATAGTATGGTGTGTAGTAATTCCTTTAAAGTGGGGGAATACATTGGAATATTATTTTGCATTTTCCTTTTCTTGATTCTTAGTGCAACCTTCTTACATCATACAATGCATCTGTCACTTTGTGGATGACATTGGGTGTAATGTCCTTCATGAGTGTCATCTATCTTAGCATATTACATTCCTCTTAGTGTCTCGATGCAACACACTACATCCCCTAAGTTGTGAATCTTCTATTATTTGATTGGTCTTCTCTTAGAGACATTAGACACTATGTTCCTTAATTTAAATACCTTGCATGAATTAAGAAAGACTCCTTTGAACATTCTTTTCTTTTTGCATTTTTCATTTGTTATATGGACACCTTGCATAACAAAATTTGCATTCCTATGGAGCCACCATGTTTTTTCATGAGCACCAAGCATACAAATTTTTTCTTGTCTTGTGAAGCTCAAAAAGTCATTTCTTTTGTGGTGCCTTATTAAATTTATTAGGAGGTATAACTTTGGTATGGTTGAGCAGGAAGCCCATTTTGAGGCATGGCTTTCCCCATAGCCACCTATGTGTGTGAGTGCATACCATCCATGAGTGTATGTTTCTCACCTTTCAGGCCTTCTCACCTAGTGGACAACGATGAGTTCCATCACCTTAGAGTGAGTATGTGTTTTCTAGAAAAACAACCTAGATCGTATCCACACCATGATGGACAAACAATCGAAGCTTGATCTGATTCTTTCTTTTTCCTTTTTTCTCTCTTTCATCTAAGTTGGCAACATGTGTGTTCCCTTTGCAATTATGATGGTTTGTCATGATATCTTGATCTTTGGGGCTTGATCATCCCTCTTGATCATTGTTGTCCCATCTTGCTAGTATTGGTTCATGTGAACCCCCCTTGATGTACATTGGTCCACTTTAGTAAAAGTGTGAAGCAAGTTCATCCTCTCACTAAAGTGGGGGCTAAATGTGGACACCCAAACAGTAACCATTCTACTTTTTCTATCTTTTTTGGGTCCTCCTTGTGACTTTGGATTAATTGTACCTTGATTTAATGTTGGAATGTGGTCAACACATTCACATTAGGTCTTGGACCCTCTTGAATTAATCAAAATTTAATGATGCCTTACTTAAGTGTTGTAAAGTGTTGTATCACACTTTTCTAGGACCTTATTAATATATTTCACTTAAATAACCTCTGTTTATCACTTACCAAGCCTTATTTCAAAGTGTTGTGACAAAATTTCATGCTTTTCTAGGATTGTCATCAATAATTTGACCCTTTCTTACGCTCTAATTGGCCTCATTTTATACTTACAAGCCTTACTTAAGTGTATTTTTGAAAATAAACCCGATAAACATCATTTAATACATCTTAATCCCTGACAACCAATTAAAATGCCTAAGTGGGACCCATTCATCACTGAATGAGTCCCCTTTGCTCAAAAATCAAAATTATTTCAAAATTCTGGTGGGCTATTATTTACTAAGACCTAAGGTCATCCTATAATGTGGTATTTTTTAGGAAATATTGCATAATTTTGTATAAATATAGGGTTTTTCCTATCATTTCACCCCCATTCAATCACTCAATCATTCAATAAATTTTCAATCATTCACTTAAGCATTTTAGGCATTTCAAGTATTCTTAAGTCTACATCCATTGGAGCTATTACAGTTTGCATGTCTTCAGATTTCTACTTCAAGGGTTTGGGGAGTTGTCGCATTACATGTTAATTCATCATTCTCTTTTCATATTTTATTTCATTTTCAAGGGTTTAATTACCAAATTAGGGTTTGACTAAGGAAAACCCCTATTCACTAACCCTCAACAATTTTTCCCATCTTTGCATGTGTTTTGTAGGTCTATTGTACAATTTTTTCAAAAAGAAAGGTGTGAAAAGTTGTCAAAATTTTACCAAAGTAATTCAAACTATTCAAAACCCTAAAAAAAGCTTGGAGAACACCTACATGTTAAATTTTATAGTTTCAGATACGAAAACCTGTCAGGAACTGAAGTGCAGACTAGGAGCTACAGATTGCACTTTTGAATTTCCCAAAATATGGAATAGAAAAAAGTCACCATCAATTGAATATGAGTCCCACTACTAGGCATAAACAAAGGTTTTTGTAGTTTTGAGTACCCTTTTGTCTAAAACCTATTCTGGAAAAATCTTCCTAAAATAGGAATAAGTTTCCCAGCTTGGTGTATGAGTCCGAGTGGGCTCCAACAGTGAATTCTATAGGATTCGAAAGCTCCTTCCCATCACTTTCTAGTTTTGAGGTTCACACATTTAATCTCATTAATTTATATTCTATTTTGTTTACATTTCTAGGTCATTTTTCATCTCACATCATGTTTTCAAACATCTTGCACTTTCTTACTTTTGCATTAATAATCAATCTTGTTTATCAATTTCTAGCCTTAAGAACATTCTCCCTTGACATACTTCAATCTTCTTTACATTGGAATCTCACGGATTTGTTCTTGAGTCTAAACTTTGTGAAATTGGATTCCTCTTCCTTCATTCTTCTTTTAGGTGTGGATACAATGAAGTTGTGCATTCCATTTCCATAGTCCACACTAATATTATGCAATGTTTGACTAGAAATGACCTAAAAATGCATGAAAAAAAGAATACAAAGGTTAGATATCAAAATTATGGACCTGAAAAACCTAAATGAGATTGGATGAGGCTCTAAAATGTTGAAAACCCTAAAGTTTTGGCACACTGGGACTCATACACTAGGTAGAAATTGAAATTTAACAAAATGGTATCTAGAACTACAAAAATCTAGAAAAAAATCTTATAGTGGGACTCAGATGCCACTTCTGGCATATCAATCTTTTTCTTCTTTATTAGGAATTCAATGTTTAAATTTGTGCTCCAATCTTTGTTCTTCCCTTCCAAACTAAATTTCTTGTCTAGACCTATAAAAATACTAGAAAAAACCTTAAGTGTGTCTAAGATTATGAAATTTGAAATGCAATGTAACCTTATTCTAATGTGCAAGAATGAGATGCATGAATGAAACATGAAGATGAATGACTCATTAAATGAGAGGTCTCTAATCACTGAAATGATCCCTAATAATCCTTGTACCTTCCTTAGGATGAAAATAGAGTGAAAATGGAAGATGAAATCACTTAGGAAACAAGTCATTAAGCTTGGCTTGATGGCTAGTTGCATCTCCCCAACCTAGAATCCATTATTATTCACCATATACAACCATGATCAACCCTTGACAATGCTAGATCTTGGATGAAAGTGAGATTTAAGAACCTACTAAAACACTCTAATGTTGCTCCAAGACTTCAAATTTTCTTTCTTTCAAAAATTGAATGCTCTTATAGAAGAATGGTTAAAGAATCTTGAATGTTTAGATCTTGAAATTTCTCTTGAAAATTATTGATTAGATAAAATAATTACTTAGTAGCTTTCTTATATAGGAATTAACACCTAATTTACCATTATTCAGATCTCAAAAGTTGGCATCAGCCAAACAATTGAATTAAAAAGTTTATTTTCTCATTCAAATCCTAAAAAATCCCAAAATGGGACTCATACACCACCTCTAGCATATGGGTCCCACCTAAGGGGACTCATACACCCAAGGTGGGGTATGAGTCCCACCCTAGAGTTTCAGGGTAGGTTGTTAAGATTTTTTTATGTTTTTGATGTTTTTTTCAAGTTTTTAGTTGAAATAAGCCTTGAGATCCAAAATAATGGGTCTTAGGAGCCTATTAATGATAAATTAAATGGGTATTTAATGCAAGGGTGCTAAAATATTTCCAAATTAAGTGTGTTTTTGCACTACTTTCAAGAGAATACAATTTTCTACACTACATATGGTAATTTGTAATTGACTACAAGATTATGTTCATATAATCTATAATATGATACTTAATTTTTTGGTAAAATTAAAGTGTAATCCTTTCTAATTGGTGTTGAAGTTGGGAAAATAAACTCTACATATCCCAAGTATCACCTAAAACTAAACATTTATCATATAAAGAGAGAATAGAAAAGATATGGAGGCCAATAGCTATTGATCCAAAAAAAACATGATTCATACTAATGTGCATATACTAATATAATACAATAAATAATCCTTGTAAAATGATAATTATCATGGAAACCCGAGGTGAGGATAAAAAAAGTCATGGCATGTGTCCTCACCCAATGACATGAACATAAAGAAAACATGACCTAATTAATCTTAATTAATTAAGGAAAAAGGAAACTAATTATTAAATAAATAATTAATTAGGAAATCTATTTTACTCTAACACCCCCCTTAAGTGAAAATTAGGGAGAAGTTAAAACCTTTAAAGATGAAAGAATGATGGGTCCCAACATACAAGGCTTGGTGAGGTACCCATGTATAAACAAATGATCTCTCAAAACCAAAGAAAAATGAGAAAAACCTAGTATGAGAAAACACCTCTCCAAAATAAAGAGATACAAGTGAAAGATTGAAGAAGCCTCCAAACAAGAGTGAACAAAGAAGAATCCTCCAACCAAGAAGTTGTCCAAAAATATAGGAACAAAAGATGAACATGAACAACACCACTAAAGCATAAAGAAGCTACAAACTATATCAAAGAATGATTGCTATAGTGATGAATGAAAAACCTATATTGAAATAGATTTTTATCAGGATCAAGAAGACAAGAATCTACATGAGTACCCCTAATGACACTACTTGAATGAGATGGAAAAAAATGGAAAACACTTGTAACTCAAATATATACATGGCATAGGTAACAAAAGTCTTAACAAATGATTAAGTGAAAATGGAAGGTCGCCTCTAGAAATAAGAATGCAAGAGTGTCTACATGATAAATGTTCCATCTCACTAAAGTTCAGTCACTGCATCTAAAAGTACATAGGAATAAAAAATATATACATAGCTCACTCCAACATCAACCCAAGGAAGCATTATCACCAATAGTAGAAACCCCCCATAATATGGATAAGGGAGAGCCATGATAGGAATAATGAATCTAATGGAAGAAATAAGTGCATGAAGAAGGCTCAATAACATCTAAACGTGTAAATATGGAAGTACCAACACATGTAAATGGTGTGAAAAAAAATGCATTTATGAATGAGGTAACTTTCGTGGAAGGGACACTCACTCCACAAAGGTGTGATGGAAAACAAAGGAAAAACATCAACCCCCCCATGGCACTTTATGTCATAGTGTGAGTACAATAAGTCACAAAGTGATGTGCAAGATCCCCAAAATGCATACACTAGAATGTTGAGGCACTCTATTTTAATACATTTATATAATAAAAAATGCCATACAATGGAAGCCCATAATGTTCAAAAAAGGACTACATGCTCAAAATACAACTCTCTTACAAAAACAAGGAAATTGGTTTCACCATGATGAATTACATGAAAAACATGCACTTTCAAAAACATGACACCTTAAAAGGAGTCTAGATGTAGAAGATATGTCCCATTGAAGTCTCCAAAATGAGAATTGCATAACAACAACATTGATAAAATTGAATTTTGGAAAAAACTAGAATCCAAAATTGGAAAACACCTACACCACTATGGAGAGAAAAAAATTATACTCTATTTAAAAAAATGCACTAGAAAAGAGCATTGTATGACCAAGATATGACCTCTAGAATATAGTGTGCAAATTTGAAAATCCCAACAAAGAGGGGTTAAGTAATGAAAAAATAACCCTATGCCAAATTTGTTAGAAACAGCTCGAAATGTGGAGGTTTCCCAAATTTAGAGTGTTGGAGAAAAAAAATTGATCTACATACTAGAGAGGTTGTATGGCTTCCATGGCAAAAAATTGTCTCAGAAGCTCCCAACTCCAAAATAGGGAAAGTTATATATCAAAACTCATTGAATCGCCCTCTTAGATGCAATCATGAGGTTATTTTCAGCCCAAAAAATATACTCTTAAATTGGAGCTATCCTTGGATCTATAAAAAAAAAGAAATTGCTTCAAACCCTTGCAGATTTGACGTCCAGAGTCCAAATTAGGCCAAAAAAAATATAAAAATGACTTTTTTGAAAGCTCTTAATTGAATGGAAAACAATGATTTTCTCTAAGCACTGAATGATATATCAAGGCATGAAATATCTCAAGAAAAGGAGAGGGAATTATAGGTCTCAAGCTCTGATACCATATTGAAGTTGGGAAAAAACTACTCCATAGGTACCAAGGATCACCTACATTCAAACACTTGTCACAAAAATAGAATAGAAAATCTATAGACATCAAGCACTATTGATCCAAAAAATCATGAATCATATTAATGTGCATCTTCTAATATAATACAATAGAGAATCCTTATAAAAGGATAATTAACCTAGAAACCCCGGGTAAGGATAAAACAAGATCAATGCATTTTTCCTCATCCTATGACATGAGACATAAAAAAAACATCACCTAAGTAAGCTTAAGTAATTAGAGGAAATGGAATAGGTAATAATAAAATTAAAAAATTAATTAGGAAATACCTTTTACTCTAACAATTGGTGTTAAAGAATGCAACATAAAAGAAAAGATAACTAAAACTAATCAAGATCCTAGAGGGACATAATTATTTTCTTGCATAAACATCAAGAATAGAAAAAATAATTGTTGGAAGTGGAAACAACACATATTTCTAGGACTCTCTGAATTTGAATAGTTTAAGTTTTAAATTTGTGTATTCTAAGGAAATATTCAAGGAGATGAACAAAAATATTCAAAAAATTGAAAGTGAACCCTCATTGGATGCATTATATTAACCCTCATTGGATGCATTATATTAACCCTCATTGGATGCATTATATTTCATGGTAAACTAAAGAATTTTTTTATTAAAAAAGTATCTGAGCAAGAAAATGTGAATTAATAATCAATAGGAAAAAGCACATTTTAACTGATATATGATATTGATCAAGAAGAGGGGCTAGCCTTTGGTGAGATGGTGTGGCTTCTATCTTGTGGTGCCGACAACTAAGGTTCAAACCTTACAGGGTTACTCTCTACCACATCAATAGTTAAGGGGCCCCTAAGATCTTGTATATTGATTAACCCATGAGATTTGAACTTGGGACTTTTCATTCCACCTAGGGTACATCCTTAGCTTATATTTAAAAAAAGTGAATCAAATTAATCATGCAAAAGACTTCTAAAGTACAACCAACTGGATCTACAATAATTAATGATTAAAATTTTGTGGATGGATGGGGGTTAATTGGCATGATTGTAGGAAAATTCTTCTGTAAAACATGAATTTTTATTTGCATGGCTTGTGTCCTCCTTCTAGGTTGAGTTGTGGGAAGGAAACTAAGCTTAGGGCTAGGGAAAATGGATATACAATCACAAATTCCATGCCCCATTTAATGATTAAACCTCTCAAATGTTCTAGTTCCTCTCCCATTATGAATTTGGGAAGTGAAGCCACATGTGAAATAGTATAAAATTAATCTTTCTTTGTCAAAAGAGGATTGATCATGAGGTTTCGAGGGATATTTCCTATCCTACCTAATAAACACATGGAAATAGGGTGTCCACCTTTTAGGAGATGGAACTTTGGGACCTATTTCACACTTTAGTTCTTTAGGAAACCTGGATCCCTCAACCAAGTAACTCAATTGAGGGATGGCAAGGGGATTCCTATTGAAATTGGATGGGGATTCACAATTAAATAAAGCTTCAAAAGAGAAATGCAAAAACTTATGCACAAAAGCCTAGAAACATGAAAGCATGAATTCAAATTGACAAAAAAAATGAAACAAAAAAGTACATGGAGGAGTGGAGAGGCCAAAAGAAGGTTTGTAAACCTTAGAAACTATTGTCTTAGATTGTACTAGGACTAATACCCCAAGTTCGAAGTATGAGTCCCATTATATGGTTTTTATGATAGAATATGAAATTATTTGAGAGTTGATCAAGATCTACTAAATGGTGATAAAAAACTATAACAAGAATAATACGCCAAGTTGGGAATATGAGTCCCACTCTAAGGTTTTCTAAGTACATTTTTTATTCTTCCAAATCCAGATCTGACACTATTCAATATTGTTGAAAGGCTATATTAGGGACTAAATCACCAAGCTCAATGAATGAGTCTTGTTCACATAAATCTAAAAAACACTCATAACAAGAGAGAGAGAGAGAGAAAGAGAGAAAAGGTTGTTTTTTAGTGGATCAATGTTTTCCTTAGTTAGACCCTGTTTGAGTAATTAAACTTTGAAATGAATTGAAATAACATGAAGGAATGATGAATGAAAAAATGCATGTAACAACTCACCAAACCTTGTTGAAACCTTGGATTACAAATCTAAAAACTAGCATGAAGTGGCCACAATGAGTGTAGATCTTGATCATGAAACTTGAATATGATAATGGCTTTGAATGCTTGAACTTGATCACGAATGCTACATCATCACATTAGCTCAACAACATGCATGGAACACTAAATATTTGACATAATGAAATTGATCTTGATTGTTAGAATAATCTTCTACAAATTTTCCCTTGAAATCTATTGAATAATTTATAATTCCCTTATGAAATCTTAGGATGCTTGACTCAAAATTGCTAGGAGAAATTATGTGAAATAGCCTTGTTTATGTCTAATTTCTCAAAATTACAACACTACAAATTGAAATTAGATCTAAGATAATAAAATCCCACCAAGAATTTGATTTAAAGTAGGTCATGGTTAAAGCGAGACTCATATGCCAGCTTGGGAATATGGTTCCCAATGCATTGAACCTGGGACACAAACTACAAGAAGTGTTAAGTTTAATGCAACATTTAAAGTTAGGTCTTGAGACTAAGGTGGGACCCATATGTCCAAAGGAGTGTATGAGTCTGAGGTCCCTAGATCTAGAACACATAACCTCAAACATTAAATTATGATTTTCTATTTGTTAAATGTTGATATCATCTATAGAAAAATGTGTTTAATTAGGCTTTTGGATACAAAATAGGACCAATTAGGGTTTAAATGAACAAAATTTTAGTAGGGAGGACCAAAAAAGTGTGAAAAATGTAAAGGGATACATTTTTATAAACTATATGTATCCCCCACTTTAGTGAGAGGATGGCCTTGCATTGAACTCACACTAAAGTAGATAAATTTGGATCAAGAGGGCTCCAAAGGTACCAATGTGGATGGTATATGATGAAAAAGATAAAGGATGTGTCCAACCCCTAATATCGAAGATCTCACATCAAACCAACATAAGAGCAAAGGTACAAACACAATGTGTATGATATGAAAGGTCAAGATAAATAAACATACAATGTCAAAGACATAAAGAAGAAATAAAAGGAAATAGAGGGTTGATCAAGCCTCAATAGTTTGTCCAACATGATGTGGACTAGGTGTAAGATGTTTTTCCAAAAAAATTTACAAGTAGAACATGATTTACATTATCCAAAGAAAACACACGCTCACATGGGCTAGTGGAATCTAGTATCTACTAGGTGAGCCCCAAGTGAGACACATATAAATGCGGCCAGTATGCATCCACATAGACAAGTGGCTATGAGAAATTCATTCCTATGGTTAGCTCCCATATGTACTAATCATACCAAAGCTATACCTCTTGATAAATTTGATAAGGTTCCACAAAATGAAACTTTGATCTTATGAACAATATGCGAGTAAAAATTTGTTCAAATGAAATTTCCTTAGGTCATGTAAGGTCTCTTCATAGGGAACATCATGCCTACTATCTCCAAGAGAGGGAAAATTAGAGAATATCATGCTCTCAGAGGAAATCAAACCCAATGACACCACCAAGAAAAAGAAACATCACAAGAAGAAAGAAAATCACACAATGAAACATTAGAAATATCAAAAGATAATGTCAATGTATGTCCCCACTTTAAAGTAATTTCTAACACTATTGCTGTGAGCAATCTTCTTTAAAGTAGCCAATGAAAAAGACATGATCTAGCTTATTTCGAAAGCCCTATTCCAATTCATATGTTCCCAAATGAAACTTCATCATGTATAAAGGGTTTCCCCCAAAATGTAATGCTAAACATAGAAAGAGAAAGTACGTTACATGTGAGCCAACTTAAGGCATGTCATCCACATCCCAAGCTTGCTCTTAGATATACATGGAAGGTGGTCAAGTAGCCAAAAGAGACAATAAAAAGTACCATATGAGGACAATGCTACCTAACAACTTCCCCCCACTTAGTGCAAGACAAGGATGAGTTGACATGATTGATGAAAAACTTGGAAATCAATATTAATTAGAGGAACTAGGCACTTCAACACAAGGAAGAGCACCACAATCATTAAGATGTAGAATTTTATTACCTAAAACCTTACATTCTATGTCTCCAAAAATTGTATATCTTGCTCGATATGGGAATAATTGATGATAAATTGGACTTAATGAGGCCTTGATTTGGTTTTGTGAGGTGTTTTACACATCCACACTAGGTCTTGGACCCTTGCAAACTGAATAAAATGCATTTAATGATGTGTTGTAAAAGTGTTGTAAGGTATTTCCTAAACATGTATCTTACATTTTGAAATTAAAAATATAATGTAGGTTCAATAATATTTGAAATGCACCTCCGCAGCATCCATATCCACCACATGCACCTCCACCTCCACCCACTCCACCTTATAACCCCCCAACTCCACCACTTGAAATTGATGGTGCTCATTTGAATGAAGGAATCAATGCCAATGTTAGAACCATCCAAGATCAAATCAAAATTATTCAAAATGAAGAATGTGTCACACCACCTGTGAGGATGTTGCATCTAGTATGCAAACCTTTGTTGATGCTATCAGGGCTATGGATGGGATCTTAGACTAGCATTGACAATGGCTAGAGGAGAGGAGAACTTCCAATTTTGAAAAGGAAAATGCAAAGAAATGTAGAGATGTAGTAGAGAGCCACAATAGTTTATAAATTAAGACAATGACATTACATAGTTATGAATTTGAGAATTTGGTGAATGATGGATATTTTATGTGATGAATATATAAATTTGGTTAGATGGATATTTTTAGTGAAATGAATTTATGAATTTGGTATAATTTATGAAATTATAATGAACAATATATAATGGTATATATTTTATGACTATATCTACTAGATCATGATTTCTCCTATTGGAAAATTTTAATATGTGTGTGTGTGTGTGTGTGTGTGTGTGTGTGTGTGTGCTAGACATAAAATGAGATTTTTGTGAATGTTTCAAGTTTATTGTTTAGTATGTACACATGTATTAAAAAATTACATATAGTTCTAAAATTTTGAAATTGTATGTATGTACATAGTTTAGTTTAATGATGTATGCATACAAATTATGCATCATATTTTTTATTTTAAATGTATGTACATGTTAAATTTTGAATTTTTTATGCACATGCTCAAGTTCAATCAAAGTATATATGTGAATTTCAATTAAATATATGATCTTAATATATGTATGCACATCCTATTTAAACAAATTTGCATGTGCAATTGTCAAATTTAACTATTTCTTGTATTTTTTAAGTTTGTATGTTAATTTTGTATAATTTAATGCAGGTGCACATTTATATCTCATATCATGGATGATTTTAACATTGATGATATCATCAATCCACCACCTCAACCATAGCCACATCCACATCCACCTCCCCCTCCACCTAATATGCCACATCCAACAACTATCACATTTGACGAGGCTCACTTGCAAGCACGTATAAAAAATTTGGTTGCATCCTTACAAAATTAAATCAATGCTATGTAGAGTAAAGCATTTATTCCACCACATGTGATACGTTTTTCATCTATGATGCAAATGTTGTGGATGTCATCAGGACGATCGATTATGATCTAGATACACATCGAGGAGATAGAGAAAAAATGAGACAATTTTATGCTGATAGACTCTCTTACAAAAAAATATTAAACCTTAAAATAACTAAATCCCACCTATCCCCCTTCTCTCTTGACCCCATTACTCTACAATGCATTCCACCCAACAAATCTAGAATATCCATGAGGTGGTGCATACATCCACAGATGAGTGCACATTTTTGGGATCGATGGTATATGGTTTTTGATAGTCCCCCACATGCTAATTGGGAGTTCCCATTGTATTTTTTGAGAAAAATGTATTATGGGGAAAAATCCCAATTATTTTGATTTTAAATCATTTCAGGGTGTTGGTGGTAGCATGCTACAATACAAGTTAGTGGCAAGGGTTGATCCCCAATGCCCCGTGCATGTACAACCCCTTGCTATTGCTCCTGGTCCTCCCATTCCTGCACATGTACATCATCAAGCTCTGGTCTCAACATTAGGTTCCCTTAGTACACTCACAAAATACCTTGATCAACATGCTTCTACGATAATAGGTGGGGAGCATAGAGATGATGATGATGATGGAGTTTTTGATGGAGATGGTCTGAGTACCACTCCAAGACTGTCAAGGAACATCCCCTATATATGTACTAGTCTTCATCAAGTATGCTATGGATCTGATCAGGCCACACCTAGTTTAGGTGGATGTGGAGATTATAGTGGTTCATCTAGTCGCATCAGTTCATTTGTAGAGTTTCTTACAGTAGACCATCACCTTGAGGACACTGTGACATAGGTATAAATATGCATCTATGTATGTTCATTTTATAAGAATTTTGATGGATGTATATATCAAAGAAAAGTTTGCAATGAATTTTAACAATAAAACTATTTGGTGTACAAATGATACTATCGATGGGGCAATCATTTGTTCCACGAGTACATACATTGACACTAGTCATACTTGGCAACCCTTATGGGATATTTTGATTTCAATTTTTAAAATTATATATGAAATCATAAATTTAACTTCATTTTTAAATTTATAATTGAATCACATATATGTTTGAAATATTTATATTGGCTTAGGTCAGGCAATCAAATTCCACATCAATTCTTCCTAAGGGATTGTCGAGCACTCCTCCACTATTGGGCGTCATAGATTATAGGAAAGTACATTCATATTGTAATTTTTTTAATGTTTAAATTAGTATAGTTACAATTATGAATTTTGAATTCACTAGATATATGAAATAAATGCATGTACACTTGTAAATATTATAATTATTAAATGTCTATGTATGTATGTCTAGGTTGATACCACAATGAGAATGGGCATTGGGAAAACATTTGATGTTGTGACTACTTGTGAGGCCTTTGATTTTTAGGTTGTTTAAAAAAAATTCTACACAAAATGTGAAAACTTGAATATATATATTTTAACCTAATTCAAGTATACATGCTTTAATTTTGATCATGTAGAACATTTTTAGTGCAACTTCCAGCCCTGGCCAAGACATAGTTATACCACTAGGAGGACATGCAGAGTAGGCTCCAAATCAAATGGTAATTTAATTTTTTTATTATATTTAAAGTCAATTATAAATTACATATTCTAACTATAAGTTTAATTTTAAATTTTAAATTGAATATATACATAATATGAGATTTGTTATATATTCTTTTTCTTTTATAGCATGAGACACATCTTGTAGTTGAGCATGTACAGACAAGTCCTAGAGAAGAGGGTGCACAACCTCAGAATACGTTATAATTAAAATATGATAAATTATAAATTAAATTGAATTAAATAATTTTTAATTGTAGACTTGTACATCTAATTTCAACTTTCTTTGTCTTGTTTATGTAGATTGATTCAGAGAATTTAGAGGTTGCTTCAAGTGCACCAGAACATCTAGACATGGATATGACAGTAATTTAATTTTATGATGAATTATAAATTAAATTTTCATTAAACCATTTTTCATTTTCTTACATCTGATTTCATCTTTCTCTTGTATAGAGTGTTTTAGGTCACCCACATAGTCAACATGGTGTGAAGAGGTCTCTTGATTATAGAGACAGTACATGACCTAGAAACATGATTTTATGGGTTATATTTGTTTATTTCATGGACTATATTTCTAGTTTCTCATGTACTATGTTGGACTTTATATTTCATGGCTCAAGTACTTAGTTGGACTTTTGTTCATGGGTTGTACTCTGGACTTTATTTCATGTTCTTAATATATTGGTTTCATGTACTTAATATGTTACATAAATTATGGAATTTATTATTGTTTGAAGTTTCAATTTATACATGTACATTTATGTATTTTATGTTCATAGTCAAGAAATTAATGTGAAATTTAGTGATCTCATATATGATATTAATATAGGACATTTTAATATTTATAATTTACAAATTTAGTGATCTCATACATGATATACATGATATGTACATTCAATAATTAGCAAAAATTACTCAATGAACTTATTCAATTCATGTCAATCAATAATTAGTCAATAAATCATAATTTACAAACAAAAGCAATCTGTTTATATACTAGAAAGGATAAAATTTTAAGAAATAAACAATACCATAGAAGATTAGAGAATAAAAGCATTAATAACTTCTATAAATAATATCTAACACTAATTTATAAGCTGCCAAAGAAAATAGTGACATCTGATACTAATTTATAAGTTGTCAAAACAAATAATGGCATCCAATACTAATTTATAGGTTTTCAAAACAATTAATGGCATTGAATACTAATCTATGAGTAGTCAAAACAAATAATGGCATTGAATACTAATCTATAAGATATCAAAACAAATAATAGCATCCAACACTAATTGTAGGTTGTCTTAAGGGGATGTCTTAAGGGGTCATAATATGACATAGGGGATGTCTTAAGGGGTCATAATATGACATCTTAAGGGGATCAAAGAAGAGTATAATTGAGTATAAATATTAAGTGATATTAACAAGTATTATAAGTTTTACGATGAGTCATCATAACATGTCTTAAAGGGATGCCTCAAGGGGTCATAATATGATGTCCTAAGGGGATGTCTTAAGGGTTCTTAAGGGGATGTCTAAAGGGGTCATAATACATCATCTTAAGGGGATGTCTTAAGGGGTCTTAAGGGGATGTATAATGGTTTCATAATATAACTTCTTAAGGGGATGTCTTAAGGGGTCATAATACAATGTCTTAAGGGGATTTCTTAAGGGGTCTTAAATGGATGTCTAAAGGGGTCATAATACAACATCTTAAGGGGATGTCTTAAGGGGTATGTCTTAAGGGGTCTTAAGGGGTCATAATAGAATTTCTTAAGGGGATGTATTAAGGGGTCATAATACAACTTCTTAAGGATATAATTGATTTAAAAATAATGTATGCATGATATTTAGTGATTATAAAATTAGACATAAAGTTTCAAAGTAGGAAAGAATGCACATTTAACAAACAAAATATATAGAATATCAATTTTGATACATAGAAGTACATAGAGTATGTTTAATTTTATAAGTATGTATGTACATATATGTCATGTCAAAACAATTTTTACAAAATTTGTATGTCATCTCAAGAACATCTCAAACTCATTCCTACAATGTAGTAGGTCTTTACACCACCTAATATCAAAAATGTAGAAGCAATATCAATGAAATCATCAAAACATACATATTTTAATTTATATAAAACTATCTATATGTACACAACTCAAGTACGTGCATTTAAAAGTATTCCACACATGTGTGTAGGTTGAATCCAAGAATCCTCTCCTTTTTATTTCAAAGTATGAGATCAATGCAATGATGGCCTAAGGATACAAAAAAGGACAATAAATCAATTTTAACTATTAATGTACAAGAAATATCAAAATGTAATCAAAACATGTATTTAAATATAATTTAACTAATAATTACCTATTTTTACCAAGTATTCCATGTTGTCTAGGTTGAATCTACATGGACTAGATCCTTTTTTAGATTATTCCTTAAGGATCTATAAGAGGACAATTTAAATAAATTTCATCTAATAACACACTTGACCAATATATGAAACAAATATTTAATGTATTTAAAAGGATAAAATAAAAATAAAAATATATTTACCTGTATTTACTTATTCCATAGTACCATTTGTATCCTCTCTTTTTGCAATGCATCTATGATTGCCTCATGCTCTTCCATAGAAATTGACCATAGCACTTTTTTTTAAGGTCTTCCACAATACTGCTCTAGTTTTATATTTGTTGCCACCACCAAATGTGAATAACGTATAATCCTTTTATGTGTTTCATAGTCTTCGAATGTAGGAAGACCATCCTTCTTGTTAGGTATTTTCATAGCCAAGTTCCAACAACCACCATCGATCCTATTTGAAAACATGAAAACCATCATCAAATAATTTCTCAAAATTTTCTTAAGGGGATCAAAGAATTGTTCTAAAAAATTGCTTTAGGGGATCAAAAACTTTTCTCAAAATTTGCTTAAGAAGATGTCTTAAGGGGATCACCATACCTATTGGATAATGAAATCCATCATCATCTTCTCAAGGTGATATTAACTTATGTTTAGTTTCCACACAATGAGCCAACCAATATTTAATTTTCTCTTCATTCCCCCAAGGTGCAACAATAGCATACACATGTCTTGCAAACACAATTTGATTTAATAACTTGCGCATATCCATATAAATAATTTAGTATTACAAAATAGCTTAATAAAGTGAAATAAATTAAATTAAAATTACCTTCTTGTACAAGGTTTGAAACACGGTCATAATCTTCAGATGCAAAAACTTGATCATTTTCTTCAATTATTATTTCATATTGATCATGTGCTTCTACAGGTGTCAACAATCTTTTCTCCCACTATTCAACCCATTCTGTATTTTCACATGCTTCCCAATCTCCTCAAATAAAAAACTAGAAAAAACATGCAAGCTCCCTTATCCAAATAGTCCATGTGCTTGTTGTCGTACTCCTAAATGAATCACATTTAGTAGATCCACTTATTGTCTCTCAATCAACTCTAGGTACAATGTTCTCTTCTTCAACCAACCAAAAGAATCGATGAATTGTAGAGTACTTACTTGAGCCAGGTGCAGATAATATTGTATTACACCAATCCACAATCCCACATGCATCTTTAAATTTTATTGAATCCTCGAATTTTCATTTTTCTCTAGCAAGAATTCTTCTAACACACGTACTAGCTCCATCATGTTCTCCTTTACCATGCCCAACTTTAAAAAAAATCCATATATGTTGGACATTAAGTTCCTTGTGAACCCTACTTAACCAATAGAACATTTGAGCATTCTTGAACTTCCTTGTACAATTATCTAACCATGATATGAGGTGTTCTTTCATCTGGATTCCTCTTTCTCTTAAATTTCTATAAAATATACTGAGACAATATCGAACAAAATTTGACGAGTGTAACTGATTGTCACTCAAAAAAAATGATACTCCCTCAAAATTTCTATATCATCCTCAATGCTATCATCTGTGTTTCTATATAAAAAATATGGACAAACATAGCTACTTGCACTGAAGTATAATACTGAGATTGAATTTCCTCTTATAGAGCGAGTATAATTCTCCACAAAATCAACCACTAAAAGTATAGTACCAATTGGAAATGTGTTTCTACATGCGCAAAATTGGCCATTAGGCCATTGAGCATTTTCAGAGTGCATGACATAGTTTGGTACAATTTTATTCTTAAATTCACTCATGAATACATGCACACTAACTTTTTTTGTAACTAAATCACAATGCTTTCCTATTTTTCCATTTTTTAAGAATAGTGAACATTCTTAAATCTTTTAACATCTACTAATTGTTGTCCAAAATCATTATCAACACTTTCATGCATACAAATGCTTAAAAATGAAAGATTTCCATAATTAATGCATTGTCTAGAAATATAAGAACTTAAATAAAACAATCTATATCATTGGATCTTTCACAAAAAAAACCTAAAATAAACTCTCTTATTACTTCAGGTGGAATATCAATACCACACTCTTGTATAATCATGTTAGTATGCAAGGTACAATGTATATATTGAAAAACATCATAAAAATAACAAAATTGAACATGTGGTTTACAACAAAAGGATATCTGTTGCTTATTAATTTTTACATACCAGGGTTTACATTTTTCAAAAGACCTTTGAATTATTTTAATATTACTAGGTAACACTGAATTACTACAAAATTTTCTATAAAATTCAGTTTTTGTTGTATCTAATAGGTGTTTTCGGTGAGGATCACAAAATTTGGACCCCACCCTTAATTATCATGCCAATATTTTTTGAAAAAAGACTTAATTTCAACATTCAATTTTATATCAAGCCTTGGTAGTCAACCACTGAAACTCCAACATTTGTTGATAGGATCATTTTCTATACTTTCTCTTTTTTTTACGCTCTTAGCAATGTTTTAGGATGCATTTTTTAAACTTCACTAATATTGCTTTATTAACTATAATAGTTGTTATGGCTCTCCTTGTTTCATTTTTATCTTTAGATCAACTATTTTTCCCAATAGATTGAATGGCACTAGCAATAGTAGACATAACATGTTTTAATGATTGATCTTTTATTTTTGGTTTAACACAAAATCCTAACCTTTTCATTACTTTCCCCATTTTTTGCATTCTCATCAATTGCATCATTAGTTGACATTGAAATGCAAATTTTTTACGATAAAAGAATTTGGTGTATATTCTATTCACATGTGTTCTTAGTTTCCTCCAAGAAATTTGACCAAGAAGATTATCAAGAACACCACTTCCAATTTTCTTTAAAAAAAATTCATCAAATTCAACATCACATTCTAGATTTGCATCTCCATCTTCATTTTCATTTGCATTTTCATCTTCATTTTCATCAACAAAACAGTTTTCATTTTCATTTTCATCAAAACAACAAGTTTTGTTTTCATTTTCAACAAAAGGATCATTCTCATTTTCATTTGTGAAAAAAGACTTTTTTTTTTCATTTTGAAAAAATTCTATAAATTTTTTTATCTCTCTGAATATCATCAATGTTAACATCATTAAGTCCAACATCTTGTAAAACTTCTACATACAAATTTACCATTTCACTAACATGCAGATTTGAAGACATACCTGGATTTGTGCATATTGAAACATTCTCCATAGCATTCAATGAGGGATTTGAAGAAATAGTAGGACTTGTTTGTATAATCATATTCTTCTCCAAATTGACTCCTTGAAAATTAGCTTCATCTACAACCATGGTATCCTCAATGTTTTCATCTTCAATAGTTGTAGAATTGGATGTTCCACCATCATTCATTGATTTAATTCTAATTCTTCTTCCTTTTTGTCTTTATCTCTCCTTCTCTCTATTTTCTTCAACTTCTTGAGGATTCAATGTCTTCCTTCTCTTATTACGAGCTTTATCTCCCATGATTATAAAATTCTCAAGAACAAATGAATGTCAATAGTGAAATTCTTCAAAATATTCAATCCAAATTGGAAGTTGAAGAGCTATTAGGACAAAATTCTTCCTCTTGTGTTCCTCAAAACAAGTAGAAAACTAGCACAATTAAAATTTTAAAATTGTTTTCTTCATGCCTCCTTTGAAAAATTCAATCCATATTGCACGTTGAAGACCTTTTGTTCCTTGAAACAAGTACAAAACTAACACAATTCAACTTAAAAAATGGTGTTGATGATGCCTCCTTTGAAAAAATCAATCAAAAATCAATTTCACCACCTATAATGACAATACCTCATGAAAAATAGCTCAATTTTACTGCTCTCGGTCATACATGTGAACTTGCAAACATTACAGTAGTTTTTGGCAGTAAATTTAAATTTAAAAAATGGGATCCTGTTTATAAAATGGGATCACTTATAAAAACTGGGATCCCATTTTATAATCGAGATCTCATTCCCCTATATTCAATAATGTGACCGTTGGAATGTAAACAAGATCCCATTTACAAAACGGGATCATGTTTCCCTTCTAATAGTCCACACATTTAATATTAGGGAATGGGATCTTGATTGTAAAATGGGATCCCACTTTTAATAAACAAGTTCCCCTTTTATAAAGCAGGATCTCATTTTTAAAATTTTTAATTACTTCTAGCTTTGTGGTCAGGTTTCTTCCTTGGATTTTGTTTCAGGAAAATCATTGAGAATCTAAACCTAGGCCTTCAACCTAGTTTGACCTACAAGTTGAAGGTCCTAATAATGTCAGAGAAAAATACCAACTTTGGACATATGGCTGATGACTTTTTTTGTAGAATTTTTTGAGGAAATTAAAACCCATTTTAGATGAGAGAATGAAAATTCTAAATATGTAATTTTTTTTAGAATTGGATTATTTTTCTATTTTTCAATTAATTTCTAATAAAACTAGTCCATAAACTTTAAATATCATGGTTTTTTACTATTTTAATAACTTTTGATCAACATAACATTTTGATGAACGGATTGAACAAGAACAAACTTCAAACAATTATTTTCAATTTTTTTTAAAAAAATAAAAAAGTGATAAGTATAGGTCATCTTATGCATGTCGTACACAATGATTTTTCAAAATGAAAAATATGACTAAAAAACATTTAGCAAAAAAAGAAAACTTCAATAAAAAATTACAAAAAAATATCGAGAACAAGCTTCAGTGAGTCACAAATATTTTCCCAAAATGACTTAGAAAAATATGATAATTTAAGTCAAAATATGGATGTCGTACACATGCATGGTATGGTGAAAAAAAAGTGACTTTTAAACAATGGTTTCTAGAAACGCCTATTGAAACTCAATTTGTACAATCTGGGTATTGAAATAAATTACATATTTGGAAATTAGACTCTGAGCACTACATATCTCTAAGTGCTTCAAATTTTAAGGTCAAATGTGTCAAATTCTGAAAATCAGGAAAAACACAACTTCTTGCCAACACCCATCAATAATCATCTTTATTTTTCAATTTATTGCATTTAGACATATTCCATATATTCTTACTTAATATCGAATGTAGAAATTATGCATTTTTGGTCCATTTCTCTCCTTTTAGGTTGAAACCACTAGGAGAGTTAGAGAACCCTTAGATACCAAAAATTGGTTTCCACATTTTGGTGAACCCAACCTTAGAATGTCATATTTTCTGATTAGGATTCCATCCTTACCCCAGATCTAGCTTGCATTCACCTTGCATTAGGGTTTGCATAGATTAATTTGCATGCTAGGTTTCAAATTTTGCAATAACAAAAATTGCATATAGGTTGCATTATTGGCATCTAAAATGATTAAAAGTTTTTGAATTTTTGCATTGGCATCTTAGGTCTGCATCATACAACACAAAAAACATCAAAATCCATCCAAAAAATCTCAAAATTCTTAAAGAAACCCCACTGGGACTAATTCTCCACCTTGGGCGACTTAGTCCTTGTTCAGCCCTAAAATTGTCATTTACAGAGTTGAAAACCCTATTTTAAGCTTTTGTTTACTACCCTTACCTATCTATATCAGTTGGTTGAGTTTTTGTAACATGCATTTCATTAGATCTATCTTAACTTAGCTCATTTCATGCATTTCTCAAGTTCACATTTGCATCTTCCAGGTTGTTGCATAATGTAATTAGAAAATTAACTTATTTCGCATCTGAAAATTGTATTTAAACATTTCACTTTAAGTCATTGCATTGCAATTTATTTACTTTCTCATGTTAGCATGTGTTCTCTTCAAGCATTCCATATTTTTATAATATAAAGTGGCTTGTAGGATTCTATTTTTTATAGACATAATCTAGGACAACAAATTAAAACATTTTATAAGCATGTGGGTATGTGTAGGATCATCATGGAAAACACATGCCCTTAACTAGCAAAAAAATCAGAAAAATCAAAGTTAGGCAACTTGACATAAAAATTTGAATAAGCTATCTATATTATTTCAAAAATATGTAAAAATAGAATTTGTAGAAAATTAAATATAGTTTCTAAACTACTAGGTTTGTTTAAAAAAATAAAATCTATTTGGTGAAATTTTGAAATTTCAATGTAGTAGTACTTAAATTTCAGGGAAAAAATAAGAAGTAGGTGCCTGTCTGACCACTCTAACCATAATAAAATGATAATATTTTTTTATAAGATTTTAGATATGATCATGTCCCGATGTGATGCATATTTTTTTGTAATTTTTTTCCAAGTAAATAATTAATTATGATTTTTTTATTACAACTTTTAAAAAATATGAAAAACGCGTGTGTCTAACCACCTTCACTTGGTCAAAAATTCATGAAATTCAATTTTTATTTTTTTAATCCTATAGTATGTGAAGCATAGAATGTGACACATGTTTTGGATTTAAAAAATATGATACCATTTGAAAGCTATAGATGTTTTTCAATCAGCCTATTGATCAATTAGGACTTTAGTCATAATTTGAATAGAAAATTAAAAATAATTACTTATTAAATTTGAAGTAAAGCATAATTTATATTGGTGGAAAGTTGAGAATCTCATTTAAAAACACTTTTCATTTCATCAATTTTGGGTGAAAAAAAGGTCATCAGCCACATACCCATCATATTGCCACTTTTTGGCCCATCATGATCCTACACATACCCATGTTGCATGCCCTCCTACTACCTATCATACTTGTAATAATATCATAACACAAGAGGATGCAAGTGTAGATAATCATAACAATCATACTTGTTCTTATCTCAATGCCTCTCCTATTAGCTACATAGGTATCTTGGTGAAAGAAGCTAGAAGCATTGAGAGTTTTTATTGTCCCTCTCCTATTCTACCTTTGGAAGACATTAGAAAACAAGAACATGGTATCATAGAAACATTTCTAAACATCACCTTACCTAATCTCCATAACCATTATAATCAACATTTTCCTTCTCCTAATATCCCTCCTCAATGCAAAGAGGATAGGCTGGTGTTAGAAGATATGCCTATTCAAAGTCATGAGAACCTTGATCCTTCATTCCCTAATGCTCCTACCATTTGGGACAATTTTTTTGACAATAATAGTGGTCCTTCTCTTGATGCCTCGCCTACTTGTGATGAAGTTACTTTACAAAATATAACCATGGATAAACATACTACAAGCTCTCCTATTAGGGTAGATAATATGGACCAAGCGAATGATACCTTAGAGAAAAAGGACAATCACATAGAACCTTCTCCTAATCCTTTGCTTATTGATACTCCCGCCATTGATCATTCCCCTAGTTGTGATGCAGCCATTTTAGAAGAACCTATTCATTAATTTCAAGAACATTTTATTTGTAGTTCTCCTAAAAAGTATCCTTCTAGGGAGAATATCATGGTGCTAGCAAATGGCAACAATATTAATGTTTCTTTCTTAGATAAAAAGGTGATTCTAGATTTCCCTTTCTTAGTGATACATCAAACCAAGACTGTTGAGGTTATTAATGCGCAAGTTTCCATTAGATCCCCCTTGATCAATGGATCTCATACATACCCCATGGGAAATCCTAAGAATCCTCTCATTCTCTACCCACCTTCACACAAACAACAAACTCAACACCAACCTAAATTCATCCTTTACCCACTATCACATAAACCTCCACCGCCACCTAAACTCTATTATACCCTTTACCCACCTAACCATGATGTTTTTTCTCACACACAATACACTAGAAACAATCTACGACCACAACAACCCACCACAACACCATCACCTTTACCTAATCCCATTTTGGTGAACCCATATTTTGAACATTTTTACCTTTGATTTCAAGTGCATCCTACGTTTAACTTGCATTAAATTTGCATTAGGTTTTACATTGTTTAATTTGCATCCTAGGGTTTTAAAAATTTTATTAGTGAAAAAGTTCATATAGCTTGTATTTTTGCATCATATTTCATTGGAACACAATAAAATTATGCACTTTAATATTGTAGTTGCATCTGTGCATCTGAAAAGAATCAAATTTAATTTAATTTTTTTGAAAAATCTCAAAATAATCATCACTGGGACTAATTCACCACATTGGGCGACTATGTCCTTTTGCACCTTTTTCACTATAGTTTTTGGCATTTTTTTTACATTTTTTGCATTTCACTTTTATGTGATTACATTATGTCATAGTTTCTAGATTTACTATTTTTATTGCATTTAGTTTGCTTTCATCCATTAGTATCATGGCTTTTTGGTTTTAATAAATTTTGTATGTCATTAAAATATTTAGTGGCCATGCAAAATTATGCCTTCAGAATTGATCCTAATGACCTTGAGCTTCCTCATGCTCCTTCAACTCCTCATGAATGTCCTCCTCATGTTGTTGACATCATTGGAGAAGATGATGATAGCATTAATAAGTTCTTAAATTAATTCCTTGACAACCTTGAAGATAATGCATCCTTTTATCCATCCATGAAACAACAAGACCTTCCTATAGTCTCACCTCTTGATATGTTTGGTTACTTATGTCATGAAACAAATGAGGGACCTAAGTTCCCTCCCTCTGGTGGACCTAGTTCAACTACACAAGAAATCCCTCTACCATACTATGATAATAAAGTTACAAGCACACCAATCAACCCTGAAGAAACTTATGGAAAAGGTTTTACCATCTTAAGAAAACAAGGATGTGACACAACAACTAAACATAACATTCATCGAATCTTAGAAAAAACTCCAAAAGATGAAAAAAATAGGGTTAGGATATCAAGATCCTCCTCATAACATCAAGCGTCCTTTAGAATATTTGAGACTTCATGATGATGTCATGATAATCTTTGATTCCCCTCTTGATATGAATGTCATTCTTCCTAAATAAAATCTGTCTCATAAAGATAACACAAACAACAATAAAATCATCTTAGGACCTCATGTCCTAATCTCCTCTTGAGAGGTTGGAGAATCTAGTAAATACATAAGGCCTTACAAGCTACAAAAACTCAAGTTTCCTCTCCATCCACCACCCAAATGTGAAAGGAAATTACAAATTCTTTTAAACAAGGGAATCATCCTATTACCACCTATTAATAGGTTGGTAATCTATCCTAAAGATGATAATGTGCCACATTGTGCATATCATCGCATTCTTAGACATATAAGTGATGAATGTCACCAATTGAAAGAAATACTAAGCAAGTATCATTTTGATGGAGATAATTGCTATCCCATAAATCCATAAACCATCCTTCTACACCTTATCATGTAATAGTTTTAGAACATTCTATTCTCACTATTACATGGTCGTTCCCATCATCTATCTTAGCTCATTCTTGTCTTCAACTCAGTTCGGATAAGAAGTTGTTAGCCTTGTCCTAGTAAAGCATTTGTCATTGTCTCTTCGCTATTTTATTCACCTTCTGCTTATAATGATTGAATTTAGAGGTGGATGACTTGCTTGACGGTTGAATTTCATTTTCCTTACTAGTCTTTTGCATATAATTTTTCTTTTTCTTTTGCATGTGTGTATCATGTTCCCCCATGATGTGACATTTTATTTTCTCTCTCTCTTTGTGACATTCTTCTATATGTCGTACATCACTTTCACTTTTTTCCTTTGTTTTTCCTTTTCCTTTTGGGGATGATGCAAAGTGAGAAGACACCCTATGTCTCTTCCATGTTGACCCAAAAGATCTTTCCATTTTATTTTCACTTTTTTTGTTTTACTTTTGGGGATGATGCAAAGCATTGAGACACCCTATGTCTCTTCCATATTGACCCAAAAGGTCTTTCCATTTTCTTTTGTGCTTTTACTTTGTGTTTTCCTTTTGGGGATGACACAAGGAATTGAGACTGCAATGTCTCTCTCATGTTGACCAAAAAAGACCCTTTTCCTTTACTTTTCCTTTTTGTTTTCATTTTTCTTGTGTTTTCCTTTTGGGGATGATGCAAGGAATTGAGACAAAAATGTCTCTTTCATGTTGACCCAAAAGATTTTTTTTCATTTTTCTTTTGCCTTTTCCTTTTCTCTTTTCTTGTGTTTTCCTTTTGAGGATGATGCAAAGTGTCGAGACATCACATGTCTTTTCCATGTTGACCCAAATAGATCTTTCCTTTTTTTTCTTTTTTTTTCACTCTCTTTGTGTCATTCTTCCATTTCTATGTGTATTCGGGGATGGTGACAGTTCTTAGCTCTAAAAAAAACATTGCAGCAAAGAACATACTGACCCCAAACCGATATATCACTTATGTGTTTGGTGTTTCTCATTTTGGGGGAAACCCCTTCCTTTTCTTTCTTATTTTCTTCACGCGACATAGCCTTACTTGGAAATGTATGACTTGGCATAGGGAATTTCCACATTGGCTCTCATGTCTTCTTTCTTGTTTTCATTATTCATTTGCTAATTTAAAGTAATTTCTCATAGAACAGTGTGTAGCAATTCCTTTAAAGTGCAATCATACATTGGCATAATTCATTTTGCATTTTCCTTTTCTTGGTTCTTAGTGCAGTCTTGCTACTTCATATGATGTGTTTGTCACTTTTTGGATAACATGGGGTGTACTGTCTTTCATGAGCATGATCTCTCTTAACATATTGCATTCCTCTTAGTGGCCTGATGCAACACACTACATCCCCTAAGTTGCAATTTTTTTAGTTCTTTGATTGGTCCTCTCTTGGAGACATTAGGCACAATGTTGCCTAACCTAAGACCTCACATGAACTAAGCAAGACTCCTTTGAACATATTTTGCATGTTGCATGTTGTATTTTTCATTTATATGGCCACCTTGTATAACACAGTTTGCATTCTTGTAGTGCCATCTCATTTTTTCATGAGTTCTAAGCATAAAAATATTTTCTTGTCTCATGAAGCATGAAATGATATTTTCCTTTGTGGTTCCTTATTAAAGTTATCAAGAGGTATAACTTTGATATGGTTGAGCAAGAAGCTTGTTCTGAGGCATGACTTTTTTGCATAGCCACCTGCATGTGTCAAAGTGCATACCAGCCATGAGTGTATGTTTCTAACCTTTTAGGCCTTCTCACTTGGTGAAAATCCATGATTTTTATCATCTAAGAGTGAGTACACATTTATTTTCCTTTCGAAAAAACAACCTATATTTGACCCACAATGGGATGGATAAACGATCAAATCTTTATTTCATTATTTTTCATCATTTTCATGTGTGTTCCTTTATGTTTATGTTTGGTTTTCCATGGGATTGTGATCCTGGGGGCTTGATCATCCCTCTTGATTATTGTTGTCTCATATTACCAAATGATTGCATTTGGATCCCTCTCAATGTGCATGTTAGGCTACTTTAGTGTGATTTTAAAACAAGTTCATCCTCTCACTAAAGTGGGGGATTAATGTGTCACCAAAAATGTATAGTTGGACATTTTTATGTTCACATGAGTCTCTCTGACGTACTTTGGATTGATTTTTCCTAGATTTAATGCTGCAATGTGGTCAACATATTCACATTAGGTCTTGGACCAGGGACATCTTGTAAAAGTGTTGTAACCCACTTTCACACTTTTCTTATAGGACCCTTTTATTATAATTCACTTAAATAACCCCTTTTATCACTTACAAAGTCTTATTTCAAAGTGTTGTAAAGTGTTGTAAAGTCTTATGTTTAGTGAACCCTTAATGCACTTTCTAGCCCTACTTAAGTGTATTTTTGAGAATATTCTCAATCCCCAAAACCCAGTAAAATTTCCTTGGTGGGACCAAGTCACCACCTGGGTCGACTTAGTCACACTGGGTACAAAAATCAAAATAATTTTAATTTTCTAGTGGTATTTTATTCTCTTACCCTTGAGGTTAGCCTATGATGTGTTATTTTTGGGAAATATTAGAAAATCAAGTATAAATAAAGGGTTTTTCCCCTCATTTCAACCTCACTTTCATTCACTTAGTCAATTAAGCAATTATCAAGCATTCAAGCACTCTAAGCATAATCAAGTCATCCATTGGAGCACTTCATTACATATCTTCATATTTCTATATCATGGGTTTGGTGATTTTATGACATTGCATGTTGTTTATTAATCATTCTATTTCTATTTTATTTCATTATCTAGGGATTGATTAATTACCAAATTGGGGTTTAACCAAGGCAAACCCCTATTCTATAACCCTTAACCCTTTTTCCCTTCTTTGCATGTGTGTTTGTAGGTCTTGTATGTAGATTTTTCAAAGAGGAAAGTGTCAAAAGGTGGTCAGAAATCCATCAAAGTCATCAAATTCAACAAAGCCCTAATTGAAGCTTGGAGATAACTTACAACCCAATTTCTACAGAATCTGGACCGAACATATATCAGAAAAGGAAGTGTAGACCGAAAGCTATAGAATCCTACCCTAAATCTCCCAAAAATTCTAGGTGGACTAAGTCACCATCTGTGGAAAATTTTTCCCACTAATAGGATTGAAAAGTGGTTTCTACATTTTTGGATACCCATTTGGCAGATTCCTATTTCAACAAATTTTCGTCAAAACTGGACTAAGTTGCCCAGCTTGGCATAAGTGTCCTAGTCAGCATTTCTAGTCAAATTTGTAGGATTCTAGAGCCTCTCTATATTAGAACTCAGATTCCAGGTGTACCCTTATGGTCTTGTTTAATTCTATCATTGTTTTCTTACATTCGTAGGTGTTTTTGCATACATCACTATGTTTTCAAACAATTTGCATATCTTAGGTCTAGCATCAATAATCACCTTTCTTTTTAAGTTTAGAGCATTTAGACATATTCCATCTATTCTTGTATAATATTAAGTGTATAAATTATGAATTTTGGGTCCATTTCTCTCCTTTTAGGTTAAAAACTCCAAAAGAGTTAGAGAACCCTTGGATACCCAAAATCGATGTCCACACATTCATTGGTAGAATGAAAATGAATTCTATGATATACACAAAATAATCTTATGTTGTTCCATTCATTTCATGTTCTTGGAGGAAGGGATGTTAAATGATCTTGGTTAAGTCTCAAAAGGATACTCTCTTGATCAATAGTAGAAGATGTTTTTTTATTTTGTGATAAAGATTAATCTTTCTTAGTACAAGGTGCCATACTTATATAGGACTCTTTAGATTGTGAGATTTTTTTCTCTCCTTGAAAGGAGGGTGTAAAATTTGACTAGCTCCAATCATCAATAAGGCATTCCCTAGGAGTGCTTTGTGCGATGGCATTAATGCTAAGTGAATACTTCTTTGATTATTTCGTTTCTGTCAAAGGGCAATAACCAAGATTGCTAGTTTCTATCAATTCAAGGTGCACTAATGTTAAATTTGGCTTAGGGGAGTCATTTATAATAGTTTTTGTATTGATTGAAGGCATGTTTGTTTCTTTTGAGGGACAATAACCAAGACATGTTTCTTGTGTATTAGGCTCTATTGGGACATAGATACCTTTTTCTCTTGAACCACATCCTTTTCCACTATAACCAAGTTGTTCAATAAAATAATAACCTATTCGATAAAGCTTCTTCATTTCTTTTGGATTTAGTGGTTGTTCATAATCAACTTAATCAAGTTTTGTCATCTAATTTTCTTCTTCTTCTAAATTGGTTGATGTTGATGCTTTCAAAGGGTCTTCTTAATTTTGTGTTGAAATTACTACTTTTTCTTTACCCTTTTTTGAATCTTTCTTTATGATCTTATATTTTCCCATGAATGTAGGTGTGAAATTTAAGGAACATTAGTAATCTTCCAATAACTTTGTAATTTATTCAATATTCTTTTCTTTGTCTTTCTCTCAATGCATAGGTTCCACTTGTGTAGTTGGTGCTAGTGATTTTAAAGGATTTCCCTTATCTTTTTAAAGTTGTAAAACATTGTAAGGCTAATGATCAACTTTGATTGTATGAACTTTGTTGTTGTAGGCATAATTCATTATACGATGAAGAGTAGAAGGAACCCCATTCATTTCATGAATCCATGCTCTACCTAAAATAATATTATATGAAATATTATGAGGCATAACATGGATCGGGGTTTGTAATGTGGCCTTTCAAATTGTAATAGGCAGAGTGATTACACCAAGTGACTATTTTCCTACATTGTCAAATCCTCAAATCAATAAAGAATAAAATTCAATTCTTGATTTATCCACTCCAAGCTTATGCAAAAGAATTACATTACACACATTAAGGGATGGACCATTGTCAATAAGGGTGAATTTTATCCTTGTCCTGTTTAAAATATATTTTATCATGAAAGCTTCATTTTTCTTTTTCACTTCTATCCATGGTTTCTTATCTTGCTGGAAAGTAATGTCTAAGTTAACTGGAGTTATAGCTTAAATTTGGGCTACTACTTCATTTGATTTCACATTAGGAGGGGTGGGAACTTGTTGTAAGACACTTTGAATCATGCTATGATAATGAGCTAAGGCTTTAATAATGTGGGTATGTGAAAGATCATCATGGAGAAAATAGGCCCTTAAGTGGCAAAAAATTTAGAAAAATTAGAGTTAGGAAACTTGACAAAACTTTTGAATAAGTTATCTATATTATTTCAAAAATATGTAATAATAGAATCTGTAGCAAATTGAATGTAGCTTCTAAACTACTAGGTTTTCTTTAAAAAAAAATCTATTTGGTGAAAATTTGAAATTTCAATGCAGTAGTACTCAAATTTCAAGGAAAAAATAAGTAGGTGTCTGTCTAACCATCCTAACCATAATAAAATAATAATATTTTTTTAAAAGATTTTAGATATAAGTAGAGGACTCATGCCTCTATGTGATGCATATTTTTTTGTTACTTATTTCCAAGTAAATAATTAATTATGAATTTTTTATTACAAATTTTAAAAAATATAAAAACTCATATGTCTACCCACCTTAACTTGGAAAAAACTTCATGAAATTCAATTTTTATTTTTTTAATCCTATAGTATGTGAAGCATAGAATGTGATGCATATTTTGGATTCAAAAAATGTGATACCATTTGAAATCTATAGATGTTTTTAAGTCAGCCTATCAATTAGGACTTTAGTTGTAATTCGAATAGAAAATGAATAATAGTTACTTATTAATTTCAAAGTAAAGCATAATTTATATTGGTGGAAAGCTAAGAATCTTCTTTAAAAACTCTTTTTGTTTCATCAATTTTGGGTAAAAAACTAGTTGCCAACCACATACCCATCATATTGCCACTTTTTGGCCCATCATGATCCTGCACATACCCAGGTCCCATAATGAGATTTTAGCAGCAGTGTTCTTAAGTTGTTCAACAAGGTCATAATATTTTCCACTTTGTAGAGGAAAACAAGGAGCACTAGGCAAGATAGGATCAGGTAATGGGAGGGATGTTGGAGTTTTTTTGCTTGGTTGTGGATTGTTTCTATTGTTATATGTATCAACAATAGTATTGTAACTTGGCTACTATGACATATTATTCTTAGGTGGTTTGAGGATGAGGAAGGGTTTTTTTTTAGTTTGTGGTTGGTTTGAGGGTGGGTAAAGGATGCGTTTAGGCTCAGGAGATTACTTCAAGGGATATGTAACATGCATAACCTTAGAAGACTTATAATTAATTTCATGATTTCTTAGTAAAGGGGAGTCTAACATCACTTCGTCATCTTCATCTAAGGAAGCCACATCACTATTGTTTGAAAGATATGTGTGAATGTTTTCATTTTCTCTCACCATGATATCTTTCCTAGTAGGAGATATTTTATGAGAGCTACAAACTAGATGTTAATGACATTGAATGTTTGGTTCTTCTAAAATTACTTCATCACAAGTAAGGGAGCTATCAATGGTTTTATTTTCTTGCTTATCAATGATTCAATGATGGAATTTTCTTTTTCAATAATGTTTTCCCAAGGATTCTCATAACTTTCATTAGTTTGATCTTCTAACACCAAAATATCTTCTTCAAAAATAGTAGAGATATTAGGAAAAGGAAAAATTTGATTGTTATGATTGTCCATGATTTCATCATTTTTCTCTAAGGTATCATTCTCTTATGCCATAATATCTACCCTAGTAGGAGAGCTTTTAGGAGAGTAACAAACAAGAGGTTCATCATATTCCATGGTTAGGTTTTGTAAAGTAGCCTCATCACAAATAGGGGATGCATCAAGGGAAGAACAACTATGGGTGGCATGCTTACCAATGATTGGATTTTTTCATTCAAATAGATCTTTTAAAATGGTGGAGAATTAGGGAAATGAGAAACAATATTCTCATGACTCTCAAAAAGTGTATCCTCTAACACCAAACTATCTTCTTTGCATCTAGGAGAGATATTAGGGGAAGAACAAATTTGTTTGTCATGGTTATCTATAATTACATCCATTTTTCCTATAATGTCTTCCCATGTAGGAGAGGTAGAATTATCATAGATCTCAATCATTAAATCTCTTAACACCAACATATCCTCCTCACAAATGTGATTTTCATAATCGATAGTATCATGTTTCACTAAAGCATTCTCACAAGTAATGGAGATGTTGGGAGATGAATGAAGAGTAGGTAAAGTAATGTTAAGGAATGTTTCAATGATCTCATATTCTTGTCTCATAACATATTCCCAAGGGAGAGGAGGAGAGGGAAAAAAAATACTTCCATGATTCTCAATGATTGCATCTTCTTTCACCAAGATACCTTCGTTGCTAACAGGAGAGGTATCGGGAGAAGAATATTTATGATTCTTATGATTGTCTATGCTTGCATCCTCTTGTGTTATGAAATTATTATAAATCCTATAGATACTAGGGGGTATCCAACATGATTTTCAAATTTTTTATTTTATTTTCCTAGATTATGCTCACGAGTAGGGAAAATCATACCATACAAGCCATTTGATACTCTATGAACACTAAATTATTTGAAACAAAACATGCTAAAAAGAAAAAGCAAGATATCCAAATTATATAATGCTTTTGACATGTCCAAAATTTCCCTACAGATCTAAAGGTTGAAATTATTTTTAAAAATGACTACACTAAATTGATTATTTGACCTAGATACATAAAATAGAAATTCTCAAAACTTTCCGCACTAATGGAGTAGGTTAGCAGCAACCCTAGAAAGTACAAAAAATAACAAAAAATCTTAAAGAAGTTTTTTGTAGGGAATTAGGGACTAATATTCCCATCTAGGTGAATGGGTCCCACTTAGGGATTTTGAAAGGTTTGGATAGTGAAAACTAGAGAGCATAGAATGCCCATAAATTTGGAGAAAAGACCTATACAAGGACTAAATTGCCCAGATGGGTGAATGAATCCCAAATTAGGATTTTCAAACGAGATTCAAAAAATTCTAAGTTGATTTTAATTTATTTAGGCTGTTTATTCAATGATTATTTACAATTACAAATTTCCAATGAATTTTAATGATGCAAGATGCAAAAATGCAACCTATATGCACTTTTCACTTATGAAATGTTTAGAAGCCGTAAATGCAATTCATCTAATGCAAATCTAATACAAATTTAATGAAATCTAGATCTAGGACTACAATGTTATCCAAATAAAAAATGTGAGGTTCCAAAGCTCAGGTTCACCAAAATGAACACATGGAAATAGGGTGTACACCTTTTAAGAGATGGAACTTTGGGACATATTTCCCACTTTAGTTCTTTAGGAAACCTAGATCCCTCAACCAAGTGACTCAATTGAGGGATGGAAAGGGGATTCCTATTGAAATTGGATGGGGGTTCACCATTAAATCAAGCTTCAAAGGAGAAATGCAAACACTTATGAACAAAACCATAGAAACTTGAAAGCATGAAATCAGATTGACAAACAAAATGAAATAGAAAAGTACTTGGAGGAGTGAAGAAGACAAATCAAGGTCTTTAAACCCTAGAAACTATTGTCTCTGATTGCACTAGGACTAACATGCTAGGTTGCAAGTGTGAGTCCCATTGTATGGTTTTCATGGAAGAATTTGGAATTCTTTGAGAGTTGATTAGGATCTATTGAACGGTGATCAAAAACTATAAAGAGACTAATATGCCACCTATTGGGTGTATGAATCCCACTCTAGGGTTTTATTAGTATCTTTCTAAGTATTTTGAACCTAGATCCCACACTATTGAATGTTTTTGAAAGGATATATTACTAACTAAATCACTAGATTGGGTGAATGAGTAACATTCACTAAAATATACAAAACACACCTCATAAGAGAGAGAGAGAGAGAGAGAGAGAGAGAGAGAGAGAAAATGTTATTTTGTTAATGGATGGGGGTATGCCTTAGTTCAACCCCATTTGAGTAATTAAACTTTGAAATGAATTGAAATAAAATGAAGGAATGAAGAATGAAAAAATAAATGTAACAACTCACCATCCCTTATTGAAAATTGTGACATAGATTTTGGTACCCAAGATGCTTGCTCTTGCACTTCTAGGGTTTTTCACCTAAAAGGAGAGAGATCTAGGCCCAAAATGCTTATGTGACACTAAAATTAGGATATATTCTATATCATATGATGTAAATTATCTTAACTAAATGAAATTGACTGATTGAAATGAACTAAAATGAATGCAAAAGTGCAATTTAAGCTATGTTTGAAAACATAATGTGATATGCAAATAACTATGTAAATGAAGAAATTATGTAGAACAGAAGGTACTAGGGTAAATACGAGTGCACCTAGATGAAATATGAGTTGTGTAGGGTGTCTGGAATGCTGATGAAATTTATTGATTTTTCACAATGGGACTCATTCACCCAGAGGGTGAATTAGTCCTCCTACTGATGAAAAAGTGTCGAGAACTGATTTCTGACAATGACGATCTGGGATTTGACAAAATATAGAATTTTAGACCTTAAGTGGGACTCATTCACCAAGGGTGGGAATCATTCCACTCTTGGATTTCTAGAAAATTAGGCAACAACTCTGCAACACCAGATTTGGAAATTTCTGAATGTTGGGTTGTTGAAGTCAGTTCTGCAGGAAATAGAAAGAAAACACTAAACAAGCTTGAAATAATGATATGTTGACTTGAAGAACCTAGTTTACTTGATTTCCACTTTTCAACACCTTTAAACCTACAAAATTTGAAAAACAAAAGTTGCAAATGCACATGCAAAGGGGGAAAATGTTGGAGAGTTAGAAAATAGGGGTTTACCTTGGTCAAACCCCACTTTGGCAATCAAACACAATAGAAATAAATGAAATGCAAAGGAAATGATAAATGAAAAACATAAATTATGTTACAAAATTACCAAGATCCTTAATAATGCAAGTCTAAAGTAATGTCAATGGTTGCTTCAAAGTGCTTCAATAGTTGCTTGGATTGATGATGTAGAATGCTTGAATTCTTGAATGTATTGATAGATAAGTGAACTTGATGAATGGGGGTTGAAATGAGATGAAAACCACTTATTTATAGAATTATTGTGCCTTACTATCTATTCATACCTCATCATAGGCTGACATCAAGTGACTTTTCATAAAATCCTGAAAGAATTTTTTTTTTAATTTGGGGCCAAGGGGGACTCATTTACCACCCATGGTGAATGGGTCCCACCTAGGACCTAAAAACAAGTTTAAAAAATGATGTTGTATTTAATATTATTTTTTAGGATAATATGCAAAAATACACTTAATTAAGGATATGAGGGCATAAAGAGACAAAATAAAGTATGAGAAAAGTGTAAATAAGGAGACGTTCCTAGAAAACTATGAAGGCTTGTTACAATACTTTACAACACTTCAATATAGGACTTGTTGATGTGTAAAAAGGTGATTTTTAGGTAAATTGTATTAAATAGAATCTAGAAGAATGTGGAAATGTCTTACAACACTTCACAACACCTTCACAAGATGTCGTTCTTTGATTTCTAGTACCTAAAAAGCATGTTGAAGCCATGATATAGCATAAAATAAAAGAAAAATATATCAAATACCATGAAAAAAGACATAAAATGCAATGAAAATGACAAAGGACCATTTTTCTATGCCACATTTAGCACCCACTTTAGTGAGAAGACAAACTTGCTTCCTCACACCAAAGTAGCCATAAACATCGAGGGAAGCATTCAAATGCACTTATGTTAGCAAGATGGAATACAACAATCAAGAGGGATGATCAAGCCCCCAAGATGAAGATCCCATGGAAAAATAAGCATAAGGACTAAAGAATAGACAAGTGTTGAAGTTAATTGAATGAATCTTTGATCATCAATCCAACTAGTTGTGAAAAGAGATCTAGGTTGATTGTTCAAAAAAGAGAATGTGTGCTCACTCTGGGGCCACCAGACTAGTTGATCCATAGGGTGAGAAGGCCCAAATATATACTCGCTCTGGGGCCATAGACCCAGTTATCCATGGGGTGAGAAATCCCAAAAATTAAGATACATATGCTAGTTGGTATGCACTCACAAAACACAAAAGTGGCTATGGGGAAAATTCATGCTGCTAGTTGGGCTTCCCACTCAACCATGTTAAAGCTATACCACCTTATAACTTTAACAAGGTGCCACAAAGCAAAATGAAATGTAAATATTAAGCTTAAAACAATACAACACTATAGGCATGCAATTTGTGTTATGCAAGGTGGCCAAGAAATGTAAAAATATAAAATGAAAAAATGTAAAATGTAAAAATGTTCAAAGGAGTCTTGTTCAATTTATGTAAGGTTAGTCACTTAGGGAACATTGTGCATAATATCTCCAAGAGAGGACCAATCATACAATAGTATATTCACAACATAGGGGATGCAGTTTGTCACATCAAACCACAAAGAGGAATGTAATATGCTTAAATAGATCACACTTATGAAGGAAATAACACCTATTTGTCATCCATAAAGTGACGAATGCATCATATAAATGGCAAGGCTACAATAAGAAACATGAATCCACAATGAAATAATGGTAATGTATGTACCCCACTTTAAAGGAATTGCTACACATTTTTTTGTGAGCAATTACTTAAAAGTAGAGAAGAAAAGAAAATTCAAAAAGAAAACAAGACACGAGAGCCAATCCTTGAAAGCTCAATGCCAAGTCATATGTTTCAAAGGTAGCCTACATCATGTCAAGGAAAAATGAAAAAAAAAAGGGAGGGAGTTTCCCCCGAGAAAAGAATGTAGACCAAACAAAAACAAGATCTATGGATTTGGGGTTAGTATGTTCATTGTTGCAATGTTTTTATGAAAGAGTGTGGAACTAACATCATTCCCCCAATAAATATAAGAAGAGTGACACAAAGAAAGAAAATACAAAAGGAAAAAGAGAGTCTATTTTGAGTCAACATGGAAGAGACATTGTGGTCTCCATCTTTGCATTTTCCCCAAAAGGAAAACAAAAGTGAAAAGAAAAGAAAAATGAAAAATATTTTTGGTCAACATGAAGGAGACATTTCAATCTCAATGCCTTGCATCATCCCCAAAAGGAAAACACAAAATAAAAAGAGAAAAAGGACAAGGACCATTTGGGTCAACATGGAAGAGACATAGGGTGTCTCTACACTTTGCGTCATCCCCAAAAGGAAAACACAAAACAAAGCATGAAAAATAGAAGAATAAAGATATGAATAGAAGAAGTGTACAAAGAGTGAAAACGTCAAACACATGATACAAAGGAGCACAATATGCAAATGAAAATACAATAAATCAAAAGCCAAGAGAAAAGGATAGCTAGGTGAATGAAAGTCAAACATTGAACAAGTCTTCTGCCTCCCAATGATGTTCAGTGTAATGTGAAGTCACTTGATTGTCCAAAGGAGGAATCGCATGTGTCGAACTAGGAGTTGTACCAATTTTTTGTCTTAGGGAATAGGATTTATCATTTAACTACATTTTGGATGAGAATAAAGAGTTCAAATCATTTTGTATTTCTTTGTCTATTTTAGTGATCATCGCATCATCATCATCATCATCATCAAGATTAATAACGATGAGAGGATGAAGGGTGATTTCTAAGGATGGATGTATCAAGAGTGTTGGTTGTTGTATGGGTTTGTGTTGTTGCAAGTGTTGGGTTGAACTATCATGTGCTAGGTTAGGAGAAGGAAGGTGGTCATCTATTATTTTTGTCAAGGGTGGAGGTTGATTATCTAGATCGTCTTTTGTATGAGATTGATGAGCAAGGAGACAATAACGATGCTGATGTTTCCGAGCACCGCAGTTTTGTTTCATTCTATATTGGAGTTGTTGAGGTATAAGAGCAGATTGAGTCATCATAGGTTCCTCTAATTCTGAAGGGGGAAGAGCAGGAGAAAATGAAGAATATGGATCAACCAGTTTCTCTTTCACTTATATACTTGTTTGATATGAGGAGGTAAGATAAGAGTTATTTCATTTTCTCTTAGTCATTTAAATGATGGTGGGGAAGTGTCAAGAGGAGATTCTTCAAAATGTTTGATGGCTTTTCAATATCAGATTTAGGTGTAATCATGGTTTCATCAAGGATAGGATTAGTGGAGGTGGATGAAGATGTTTTATGAAGAGATAATTCAACAATTTTTTTGGCTTTAAACTTTTGATAAGAAATGTAAAAGAAGTCCTTATGAGGGGTGATAGGTTCCATGGGTTCAGGCCAAAAGGATTCTAATGAAAAGTTACCTTTGGAAGATAAAGGATTAAAGCCACTATGGTGTATGGTGAATACCTCATTTCCATGTGGAAACTTCAAGTGTTTATGAACAACTGATGGGATCACTTTCATCGAGCAAAGCCAAGGAAGGCCTAGCTGCAAATGAAATTGGTCAGATTGTGGAATAATAGAAAATGTTACCACCAAAGTCTTAGGTTCTATTTGAAAGGTAACATGATCAATCCAATCATAGGGCATGCAAAACCATTATGTGTTTTAATCCATGCAATCAATGTATTATAGTCATCTTGATATAGATCATGTAATACTATAAATTCTTCTATGATCACGTTCTCACCACAACTAAGATCTCTTAATATCCCATTAGTAGGTTTATCATAGATTCTACTAGCTATGTAGAGAGGACCATTAGGAAGCTTTTTTAGTATGTATTTAGTAGGAAAAGTAATATCAAGAGATTTAGTGGTTTGGCCCTTACAAGGAATAACATATATTCTAGCTACAAGTTTATCAATAGGACTAGCTTGGGCAACAATAAGAGGTGTATCAAGTTGTTCGTTGTGTGCATCAATAGTCATTACATCAAGCTTTGAAAGTTCACTATCCTTAACAAACTAGGTAGTGTGTTTAGGCATATGATTAGTGGGAATTTTCAGATTTTGGTTAGGTGGTGCAACAAATTTATTGCCTTGATCATTAACACCCATAATGGGCATTTCACCTAAAACAATGAGGTCTTGAACTAAATGTTTAAGACACTTACAATGTTTAGTGTCATGACCATTTTGATGATGAAAATGGCAATAAGAATTAGGTTTGATGGTAGGTGGTAAGGGTTGATTAGGATCAAGTGGTTGAACCAAAGGTAAAGTAAGCATACATTTTTGAATTAATTGGTTCATTGTATGATGGAGGGTGTTAGGTAAAGGGGTGAAGTGTCTATTTGGATCTCCATAATGATAAGCCATGATTGTCTTACTAGCGGCCATTGAATTTTGAACTTGTTGAGTTGGTTGTGGTTGGGCTGAAGGAGGTGGATTAAACTATAAAAATCCTTGGTTAGGTTTTCAGAAATGGTGAATGTTGTTTTGGTTTTGATTGTCGTGTTCAAGTTTGTCAACTTGGCTAGAAGTGGATTTTGACTCACAACTTGAAACCAAATTTTGATAATTGCATAAGGTTGTACATAAATGCATGAATGAAGGGAATTTCATCATGGTAAGTTTATCTTGAAGTTTGGTGTGCAAATTCTCAATAAACATCTTTTGTAGATATGCATCTAGAATTTGGACATCAACTTGAGCATATAAGGATTGATAACAGGAGATGAAATCTGTCACTTTTTCATCAGTGTTTTGTCTACATCTCATAACGTCAGCCATTGTATTTTTAGGTGTCATGTGCACTTAAAAGTGACTAATAAAATCTTCCACCAATTCATTAAATGAATGGATAAAATAATTGGGAAAGTTGGAAAATCATTCTAAAGTTGCATCTTTCAAGGTACATGGAAAAGGTCTTGCTAAAAGTTTATCGTCAAGGAAAAAGTCACTACACAAAATGGTATAAGTGTTGATATGGTTGATAGGACCTCATTTTCCTCCATATTTCTCAAACCTCAACATTTCTATCCCTTGTGGAATTGAGGTATGTAAGATTTCTAATGATAAGGAGCTACTACAAACAGGATATGTGGGTGAAGTGGTTTGACCTTGACTAATGGTGGAAAGTTGATGTTGCATAGATGAAACAGTGTTAAGGAGTTGTTTAATAAAAGGATCAATATAAGTGGGTTGAGGTGGAAGGGAGAATGGTGATGGATTGTAAGTGATATTAGCGGAGGTGAAAGGAATACTATGGGGTTTGAAAGTAGTGGAAGGAGCTTTTGATGCCACAAAAGAAGTAGGAATGCTAGTGGAAATCAGGAAAGAAGTATCCACATAATTAGGTTGATGCATAGTTGTGTATAATTTTGGATTGGTGTAGGTTGGTATGGAAGCTATAGTTGAAGGAGGAACTTGAGATGTTCCTTTGCTTATAGGAATGTTTTCAAATTGGGTATTTGAAGAGGCATTTTTATTATACATATCGTCAATTTGTTTTAGCACATGCAAGCCATCATCACTCTCAATTAAATGATGAAGGTTCTTAATAGTAGGTATAACAATGCTAGAAATGTTTTCAAGTGACAAATATTGTTGTAAATGTGCAAATTCCTCATGAATATTAATGACGTTTTCTTGCGGGAGGGATTTATTTTGGTTGTCAACATTCATAGGATGGAAAGGTGAAGGCATGGAAGTGGTATTGTCAAGGCCTAATGCACCATTGTCTATACCAGGAGTAGGAGCTCATGAGATCCCAAGGTCCACAATGAAATTTCTATCGTGGGATGCCATGAGTCTAGAACTTCTTCTCACTAAAGTATTATCAACGGGGCACCAAACACTCATGCAAGTACCACAAAGCAAGGGTGAATGGAAATGCAAGATAATCTGAGAAGGTGAAATGCAAATAAGAAAAAATATACTCACTGTAATAGAGATGCAAGTACAAAAAACATAAATGCAAGAAAATACGAAAAGAAGCATAGAACTATTGTCTAAAACATGTAGAGGGATTGATTCACCCTAGGTGGCAAATGCGTCCCATGATGCAACTTTTTTGTACTTTTTAGAATTTTAAGAATGATTTGAACTTTATACATAATGCATTAACAGATGTAGAATATAGACTTTTACTTTTTTTAATGAAATTGAATTAAAAAATGAAAACTAAATGAATATTTCACTAATTCAAAATGAAATGTCCTAGAATGCAATAACAAATCAATGCCCTAAGTGAATGCTAATGTAAATGAAAACTGGGATGCAAAATATGAATGCAATCAAAAGTTTTTAAAGTATTCAAAAGTTGGGTTCACCAAAATGTGACAGATTTTGGGACCCAAGATGCTTGCTCTTGCACTTCTAGGGTTTTTCACCTAAAAGGAGAGAGATTTAGGCCTAAAATGCTTACGTAACACCCAAATTGGGATATATGGTATATGATATGATGCAAATGAACTTAACTAAATGTAATTGACTGATTGAAATGAACTAAAATGAATGAAAAAGTGCAATTTAAGCTATGTTTGAAAACACAATGTGATATGCAAATAACTATGTAAATGAAGAAATTATGCAAAAAAAAGGTACTTGGGTAAATCTGAGTGCACTTGGATAAAATATGAGTTGTCTAGGGTGTCTGGAATGCTGATGAAATTTATTGATTTTTCATAGTGGGACTCATTCCCCTAGGGTGGTGAATCAGTCCTCCTACTGATGAAAAAGTGTCAAGAATTGATTTCTAATAGTGAGGATCTGAGATCTGACAAAATACAGATTTTCAAACCTGAAGTGGGACTCATTTTCCAAGGGTGGGAATCATTCCACTCTTGGATTTATGGAAAATTAGACAACTCTGCAACACCAGATTTGGAAATGTCTGAATGTTGGGTTGTTGAAGTCAATTCTGTAGGAAATAGACAAAAAACACTCAACAAGCTTGAAATAATGATATATTGACTTGAAAAACCTAGTTGTCATGATTTTCACTTTTCAACACTTTTAAACCTGTCAAATCTACAAAACAAAAGCTGCAAATGCACATGCAAAGGGGAAAAATGTTGGAGAGTTAGAAGATAGGGGTTTACCTTGGTTAAACCCCACTTTGGTAATCAAACCCAATAGAAATAAATGAAATTCAAAGGAAATGATAAATGAACAACATAAAATATGTTACAAACTTACCAAGATCCTTAATAATGCAAGTCTAAAGTAATGTCAATGATTGCTTCAAAGTGCTTTAATAGTTGCTTGGATTGATGATACAAAATGCTTGAATGCTTGAATGTATGGATGGATAAGTGAACTTGATGAATGCTTGAATGAATGCTTGAATGCTTGAATGAATGCTTGAATTGAGATGAAAATAACTTATTTATACAATTCTTGTGCCTTACTATTAGTTCATACCTCATCATAGGCTGACATCAAGAGACTTTTAATAAAATCCTGAAAAGAAATTTGAAATGTTTTGAATTTGGGGCCAAGGGGGACTCATTTGCCACCCATGGTGAATGGGTCCCACCTAGGACCTAAAAACAATTAATAAGCATAATAAGGAGATAATATGCAAAAATACACTTAATAAGCATATGAGGGCATAAAAAGACAAAATAAAGCATGAGAAAGGTGTAAATAAAAAGATGTGATGAGAAAAGCATGAAGGCTTCTTACAAGACTTTACAACACTTTAATATACAACTTGTTGATGTACAATAAGGTGATTTTTAGGTAAATTGTATTAAATAGACTCTAGAAGAATGTGGAAATGTTTTACAACACTTCACAACACCTTCAAAAGATGTTGTTCTTTGAGTTCTAGTACCTAAATAAGCATGTTCAAGCCATGATACAACATAAAATCAAAGGAAAACATATCAAATACCATGAAACAAGGCCTAAAAGGCCATGAAAATGACAAAGGGCCATTTTTGTAAGGCAAAAAAACTCGGATTGTGAATCTAAAAACTAGCATGAAGTGGCCTGAATGAATGTAGATCTTGATCATGAAACTTGAATAGGATAATGGATTTGAATGCTTGAACTTGATCACCAATGCTACATCATTACATTAGCTCAAAAATATGCATGATGCACTAAATCTTTGACATGATGAAATGGATCTTGATTGCAGCAATAATCTTCTACAAATTTGTCCCTAAATTCCTTCTTGAATGCTCTTGAATACTCTATAATTCCCTTGTCAAATCTTAGAATGCTTGAATGAAAATTGCTAGGAGAAATTATGTGAAATAACCTTGTATCTTTACTTGTTTATGCCTAATTTCCTAAAATTACAACACTACAAGCTGACATCAGATCTGGGATAATAAAATCCCACCAAGAATTTGATATAAAATATGTCATGGTGAAAGCGAGACTCCCAATGGCTTAAACCCAAGACATAAACTCCAAGAAGTATTAAGTTCAATGCAACATTTAAAATTAGGTCCCAAGACCTAGGTGGGATCCGTACACCCAAAGAGACATATGAGTCTTAGATCCCTAGATCTAGAACACATAACCTCAAACATTAAATTATGATTTTCCATTTTTTAAATGTTAGGATTATCCATAGGAAAATAGATTTAATTAGGTTTGTGGATGCAAAATAGGACTAATTGGGGCATAAATGAACCAAATTTTAGTAGGGAAGGCCCAAACATGGAGGCACATTGTGGAAGGAAATATCCAAATCTATTGTTGTGCCCAAGGAATCTTTGTGGTGGTTTTTGATGGAGTTCGGGATCGCAACACAATACAATATGAATAACAGTAGAGCTGCAAGGAGCACTTCTTCATGTTGAAACCTTGGTATCCTATATTGAACCCTGCATCATAATTTTTTGTGACATTTCCAATCTAGGTAAGACTTCTAAATCTTCCATTTCAATTTTTGTTTGAGTCATGTGTTTAGGTTGTGAACAATTCTCTAGGGGAATTTATTATTGTTGATGAGGGGTCATCAAACTACCTGTATACAACTTATGTCCGGATCTTAGTGGAGATCAATATTACCTAGGATCTCCTAGCTAATATCTTTCTCAAAACTGTCAGTGGGTGTTGGAACCAACTGTTAGACTTTTAGGGGTTTCCTTTTTGCTATTGTAGATGCTTTAGTATGGGTCACATGCCTACCCAATATCCCTAAGAGAAAATTTATGGGTATGCCACTTGGTGGAAAGAGGACTCACTCCACCACTACTCAGTGGAAAAATAAGATACCACTTCTTGCCAAGATACTGTTGCAGAAGCTATTAAAGAGAAAATAGTTGGGGTCAAATGCCCAAATGATACACCTATTTCTAACAAATATGTGATTGGGGAGTATTTTCCTCCATCATGGTGGGAGCATGTGAAGGTTGTAAAGGATTGCAATTAGAATGGAGTCGTGGAAAATCAAACAAAAGTCTCTGAGATAGTGTCTCCTAAAGGAGGAAATTTACCCATAGAATGTACTTTAGAGGGAATGACTCAATAGACAAAATTAGGTCAATGGACAATGGTGCAAAGGTAAAGAAAGAAAAATGAACTAACATTCAACATGCGTCTACACCTCCATACAAAATGTCAAGCCAAATTGAATTGAGGCACATGACAGCAACACAATATTTTCTCTATGGAATGTTGTGGGTGATAGACAAGATGTCAGTAATAGAGTAGGACAACAAAATATATAGGTTTAATGATAGTTTCTTTGTGTTCTAATAGGAGTAGGTTAATTTCTTGAGCCAATATTGGGTTGTGATGGCTCCAAGATGAATGTAAACATAGCTCTATTTGTCTGTTCTTGGCCTAACTTTGTAAACTTTTTTGGGTTTAATTTATTAGTGTGTCCCTTTAGTGGCACATTAATCTATAAAAAATAGTAATAATAAGAAAGGTTTAATTTTTCTCTCCAATTAATATATAAAAATAAATGTTATTAAAATATTATTTATAACTTTTTTTAATTGAATATGTAAATATTGTGAAAACACAATCGTCGACCATACTTAAACAAAGGCCTTGTAGCCTTCTCTACTCCAATATGGAGGGGATAGGGTTGAAATTCTTTTGAGATAACCTTACACAAGGAGCTCTTTATCGTCAATGAGGGAGATCTATTAAAATATCTTTCCAAATGACGTCGAGGTGATGACAAACCATTAGACAAATTCTAGGGAAAAATGAAAATGGTGTTGTTTAATTGATTGTCCAATATTTTATTGTCCGGAATTCAGTAAGATAAGAACACGTTCGTTTTTAGGTTCGGATTATCCTTTTAGTTTAGAACTAAGATGAAAGGTAGTCGAAAGATAATATTATGCTAATGGTAGCGTTGTGTTTATCTCAACGTTATTGCTTAAAATTGAGTATGATTTTTATGAGCTTCGGCTACCTAAGCAGCTTACAGACCCAGAGCGTCGTCATCAGAAACTTCCTAACGCACGGACACGCAAGATTGATGTTGACCATTATCGTGATCTGCAGTAGGTCGAGATTAATAACCACAGCACAAGACATTTCAATTCGGTAAGTCCGTTGTTGCAAGGGAGAAATTTAAAACGTTTGATAAGAATCAAACAGAGTGTCGTGGGAATCTCCCTATGGCATTCACGTCAACTGTTGGAAGGATGTTTTATAAAGTAAATCACGAAAGGCTGTTAATATTCTTCACACGGGATAACCCAGTCGATCGATTCATCCCATCCTATTTCATTTGATTTTCTGTGTGCAGAAGCCAATACATGCCCATCAAATCATAATGATACTTAAGTTATACAGCCTCTTCAAAGATGTATTTCAGAATGCCTAATACTTCAAAACTATTTCAAACAGTATGAATAGCCTAAGCATTAAGTGAAGTGCTAACTAAATAAAAAGTGATCAGTCAAATTCTGATAAGAGGTTCTTAGTGTATTCTTCTCGCTTACTAAATATAGAGGGACCCAATGCACTATGGAATTTCATGTGTTAAAATTTCTAGTTCATTAATTACAATATCAAATACGATTAAAAAACCTTCTATGCAAGCCTCTTTTTAGTCTAAATACAATGCATATCACACTGAAAAGTCAATTTTGGGAAAAGACTTATCCTCAACTATATTTCACAAATTGGAAACAGCTTGCCTTCAACCCATTCATGATTTTCATGAAGTTTTGCAATTAGGGTAAAAATGAGGGCACAAACACCTTGAAAAATCCTCAATAGTGTAATATTTAAGATACTTAAAGACACTCTAAGTATTAAAGAAGCAACAAGGCGTATCTCGTCCACTTTAAAGAGAATTAAAATTTATATGAATTATTGCATAGCAAAAGTAAAGGTCAATTTGATCTTTAACGTCCTAAAGACAATTCTTGGTGTGTATCTTATAGAGATAAAGACAAATATATTAAATACTATTTGGCATAATTTCAAAGAAGCATGTAGCGAATAGATGAATCATATAAAATGTATTGTACATCATGAGGATACGATACAAAGACATGAGTTGTATAAGAAGAGTTATTTGAATAAAAGAATGAAGCGCTTAGTAGTTTGCACAACACAATTTCTATAGAAGCCGATATGAGAGGACGCGATTAAAAAAGGAAACATTTAGTTTACAAAGTATACAATACTTATTATATAAAATACTTATTATCTTAAATTTTTTTTATAGAAGAAACATCAAAATTTCAAGATTTATATTTGTTATTGTCTATAGATGAAATGAGTAAATATTTCAATCTTAAAAAGTATTTGGAATGTTGAAAAATCAAATGGAAACTTTAGAAAACATATAAGAAAAAGAAATGGATTTAGTAATTTTTAAGAAATCATTATGTTCAGGGTTACATAAATTTTCTGCTAGATTCCAAAGGGAATTGGATTTTGAACAACCCCTATGACTAACTAGGATTTGGTCAACTATATGAGATTCCAAATCATATCGTTGTTAATCAAATATTACTCCTATGATGTACCAAAAGATTTCAAGAATTCAATTTTGTTGAAAGAATTAAAAAAATTATGATCATACTTTAGTTATGCAAACTTTTTATAAATATAGTTCTAAACTCCTATGACAATGGAAGCATTCCAATAAATGTTTTCAACCTAATCATCATCTTTAAGTACTCACTATTTAAAATTAGTAAGTCAAGCACTGATAAGAGAGTCTTAAATAATTCTTGTCTGATTGAATAAATCCAAATGTCGAAAATACATTGTAGGAGTTCGTTGTTTTGAATTTGTAGTGCATTAATTAGTATAAAATATACAATCAAATTTCCTTTCATACAAGATCATTTAAATCATAAAACATTGTATATTATAGTGAAAATTATAATTTGAAGAAAATTTATCACAAATTAAATATTAAAAGAATGGAAAGAACATACCTCCCCACAATCATAAGTTTTATAGGGTAGATATTGATAATTTATGGTACAAATTTTTGGTGTGAACATGGTATATTACCTAACTAAGTTTCTTATTTGATCTTATTCACACATGTTAACATTTTAAGTTTACTTAGGGCCATATGAATCTTTAAATAAGTAACTAGTATAGATTTGATATTAACTTCACTTATCTCAAGACATAGGATTCAAACACTTTTCATAATCTTGTATTTCCCTATCTCTTGATCTTGTCTATATAAGCATGGAGTCATAGGAAAATTTTTACATAGATCAAATTGATAATAATTTATCTTGCATCAATATCAAGAAATCAATTCTCTTAATGTTCTTTTGTAGAAGGTAATGTGTGGTCCTATAGTCGATCATAGGAGCATGAGTCCATTGGTGACTATTACATGGTACCATATCCCTCTATTAGCTCTCACACGGTATTAGGGCTACATATCTATAAATTCCTTCTCAAATCAATAGTATTTTTGGTAGGAGATTATGTTGGATGTATTTTTAGGAAAAATGACCTCACTATTTAGTCTAGAAGGCCCCAAAATCCCTATTTTAATATAAAACGGAATATTTTATAGATATTTTTTTTCTTATTTTTGCCAGGTTCTAAAGGAATTTACAATTTGTTTTTTGTATAATTATATAAGAGTACAATCTATACAAGTCTATAAATATTACTATGAGTCTTAGAAATAGTCATACTCTGGATCATGGAATCATCACCTAATATTTTATATTTGTGTCATTAACATCCTTGTATGTGTAATTTGTATTATTTAAATAATTTTTATTTATTTTTAAAATGTTAATTTAACTTTGTGTTGGTTTATTAGCAACAAATTAGTTCTTTTTCATCATGTATTTTTTCACTAATCATTACTAGGTTTCTAAGCTTCAAAGGTAGAGACAAATACAACTAGGCTTGTCCTAGCTTTGCATAACCAAAGATTATTGCCACTAGCATCACAATTAGAGAACTACTTAAGAAACCCAAAGTTTTTCATCATCAAATTATGACCCGTTTATAGCTAAATGAAATCCTAGATGAGTGGTGCCACCTTTTTAGGGTCCCTAAAAATTTTTTGTGGTGTATGAAAGACTTTTTTTTGGAGCCATAACTTTCCACCTAGGTATCAAAGTTGTATTTTATTATAGTCATCATGAATTTGGTTCCTTGTAATTTCCAATGAGCTAGGTCTCATTATAAAAACATTATTGGTATATTTTATTTCTTATTGTAATACATTTTTTTCACTTTTAGATCATAAATTTATGTCTATTTGTCTATTTTTTCATGATTTTGATAACACTCAAACAATATTGAGGATATATATATATATATATATATATATGAAATTTTCTAAGAAATAGCCCTAGGTATATTTAATTTAGTTTATTTTATGTTTAGACTCTGATTGATAACTTTGACATCTTGAAACCTAGAGAAGTTCAATATTTTTTTGGAGGTTTTATTTTAAGAATTCATCATATTGAGGATATTCTAATAGTTTTTTGGAGGGTCTATAAATATATAATTTAGAAATCTATTTTAGTTTATTATGTGTTTTTCATTTCATCCTTCTCTAATAATTTTGATAAGGGTAAACAATAAGCAATAGAGGGATGGTATTTTGAAATATATTTGTTGGCTTCATCTTATGCTATATTTGTATGGTATTTTTTTCCAACCATGTACCTCTATTAAGAAGCTTATTTGAAAAGATAAAAATAAATTATTCTATGGTTGATTGATATACATGTTGATCATGCTTAGAGTGTCATTGCAAACATTGAGTGTCCTTGTTCTTTTTGGACCAAAGTTTGGGAGATATATAGAAATAATGATACATAACCATTCCCTACTAATCTTGTATCTATTGATGATTCAAAAAATATACTATATCACTATGATGCTATTCAAGATATTTTTTAGGGAAATTTGAATATTTAAATGATATACGATGATATTTTTTCTTAATATTCTCCTTCTCCAATAGAAAAATTCATTGATATTTCACCTTCATTGATTCCTTAAATAGAACTATTCATTGAGACCCCTCTCAAAATTTCTTCTTTATAGTTTACTTCAGTTCAATATGATCATAGTCTCTCAAATTAAACTTTGTGAGATGCTTATTTGACATGTATTTCAAATTTATTTTATGAATATTATATTGTAGATTTTAGTGACACACTTAAGGATATTCATCTTGTCCTTTATGATACTTATTACACAATTATTTTCAACCAATCATTATCATTGGATTTTTTTTCATGACTTTTCACCTAATCATATTTTATCATCTTAATTGATAAAATGGAGACATGTGAATAGTTTTTAAAGGAACCTATAATGAGACTTATTACCTCAACTGTCTTCTTCAAGTTGGAGTTTCTTCTTCATCAATTATTAGAATTAATTCTTCTAAAGGATAATATTTTTGTTTGCAATAACTATTTCATATATTTCTATCATGAATTCACCATTGGCATAGAAGCTACATCATTATGAAGATATATATAATCTCACTCTTTCTCTCTTATGGAGTCAATACAAATAGTATATTTGTGATACAAGTTGTTTTTGGGAGGTAATTTTGAGTCCTACATTCATCAATTATTTGATCACTTGTACATATTTGTTGTATTAATTTCTCTTTTATAGGAGTTTTTTTAAACAATATTTTTTTCCTTTTCTATGTTTGTGAGAAATATTTCATAAATAGCTACCTAACATGCCCTAGTGTGTAGGACCACCCATGAATTTTTTTTCATTTTTGTATTATTGAATTTGTTCACTTATCCTTACGTTATTCTTAATGGGTGCACATTGGTGTGAATATGGTATATTACTTGAATAGTTCACCTATTAAGTCCTTTTCACACATGTTCATGTGTAAAGTTTGCTCATAGATTTAAGAATTATTTTATAATTATCTAGTACATATTTGATTTTATATTTAGTTACCTTATGACATAGGATTAAGAAACTTGTCACAATCATGTGTTGTACTATCTTTCAACTTTGACAATATAAACAAATCCTCATATATATACATATATATATATGTATATATATATTATGTATATATATGTATGTATAATATGTATATATATATACATATATATATATACATATATATATATACATAATATATATATGTATATATATGTATATGTATATGTATAGATACATATACATATATATACATATATGTATACATATACATATACATATATATATCTATACATACACATATACATATATATACATATATATACACACATATATATATACATATATGTATACATGGACATATACATATATATAGATATATATAGATATGTATGTATGTATATGTATGTATGCATGCATGCATGCATGTGTGTATGCATCTATGTATGCATATTATATATGTATGTATATTCAAATCACAATAATTTATTTTGAACCATAATCAAAAAATGATTTCTCCTATTTCTCTCTTGTAGAAGGTGATCTTGGGAGCTTGATTCCATTAATGACTTAAAAATTTGAGGGAAAATGCATTGACCTGTGCTCAACAATAAAATATTCAAGATACTATAAGAACTCTATGACCCACATGGTGTATCTTATCCATTATGTAGAGGATAATGTTTTAAAGTGAACCAACAATTTTGTGGTTGGGGTTCTATAGACTACTCTAGCACTCTTAGAATCTTCCACCTAAAAGGAGAGATAGAATAACCAACAAAATTGAAGTGGTTCACTCAAATATAATATTGTATGATGTGATTAAGACTAAATTAAATGTTGTAAATGCAAATAAATAATGAAATTGATTAAGTATTGATGCAAAACCTTTAAAATATGCAATGTTTGAAAACATAGTGAGGTTTGCAAAAAGCTTAAATTGATGAACAAAATGCAAATAAAACTAAACAAAAATCTAAATTGCAGAATGTGTGCATTTGTGAGGTTGAAGATGACTAGAAAGCACTCTCAAAATTTGATAAATCTAATTTTTAAGTTGATTAAGACTCATTCGCCACCTTGGGTGAATCAGTCTTAGGATAGGGTTTTTTACCTAGAAACTGGTTTCTACTCACTAGGTATCTGGATCTATATCTAACCCATAAAATCACCTCAGGAGGGACTCATTCACTATCCATGGCGAATCAGTGCACTTTCAATTTTTTTCAAATTCAAAACTTTGTTCTACACTGTGTCACTTGTACAACACTTTTTGATGGAAACTCAGATTAAGATCTTGGAAAATTCCTACAAAACAACTCGAAATTGGTTTTCTAATGTGGGATTTTCCTTAGTCAAACCCCTAGTTGGGTAATCAAACCTTGAATAGATAAAAATCTGCATAAAACCCTAGTCTTAGATGTGTTAAAGACTAAGAAAATTTGAAGTATGTCAAAACCCTATTCTATTGTGCTAGAGTAAGATATGCAAATATGATTTGATTGATGCAAGAATTGAACCCTATAAATCTTACAACACATAAAAAAAGGATACAAAAGACATAAAAATGGAATGTAAATGAAATGAAAACCTTAGTTTGAAGATAGAGAATAATGGAAGATGGAATCACTTTGAAAACAAGTCTTTAGTTGTGATTTGATGGCTAATTGCATTTCCTCAACCTAGATTTCTCCATGATTCATCATAGGAATCCATTAATAACTCTTTGCAATGTTGAACCTTGAATGAAGAGTGAGCTTTATGACCTACAAATACCTTAGTTTGCTACCCTAAAACTTCAACTTTACTAGTGAAACTTATTGTGGAAGACTTGACTTTAGAATTTTCTTTGTAAAAGTGACTAAGAGATGTGAAAAATGACCTAAAATGAGTATTTATAAGCATCAACACCTAATTTTCCCATTATTTAGACCTAAGATACTAACATCCACTGAAAAATTAAGTTGAATTAATTGAATTCCTGCTCAAAATTGAAATTTCCCTCAAAAGGGACTCATTTGCTGCCCTTGGTGAATGGGTCCCACCAAAGGGGACTCATTCGACCAAGGTGTTGAATGGGTCCCACTAGTAGTTTTTGAAGGTGGGTTTTCAGGATGTGAATGAATTAAGTGTTGTTCATTGGGATTTAAGTGATTTCTCAAGTGAAATGAGCCTCTAGATAAAAAATAATGGGTCTTAGGGGCCTATAAATGTTGTTTTCAAGGATGAATAATGTACAAGTATTGAAAAGTGGGTCCAATTAAGTGTGAAATTATCTCTTTTCTCAAGAGTGTTTAGTTTTCTTTTCCAAATTTATCCCCACTTTAGTGCCCATATGACTCTATGTTTGTATCTAAGCTAAACGACTCCAAACAGTGCACTTTATTACATAAAAGGACACTCATTCAAATGATGGGAGAATGAAGCCCCCAGTGTAGTTACCCACAAAACCACAACATTAGGAACCGCATCTTGCAACAAAAAATCACTAATTTTCAAATAATCCTTTTATCAAACCCCTAGGAATCTAATTCAAGAGTAGATGTATGCACCCCCTTGATTCTGCTTGCTTTATGGAGGTGGAATGAAGGAAGCAATCTAGCCACATCAAAAAAGGAAAATCATACATAAAGAATTTCCAAGAACCATGCCACATAATGATAGATGATTGATAATTTTGGGTGTGGAATCACAACTCCAAAACATAAAACAATATAAAAAATGGAGTGCCCTAGCTCCTGTTATGTTGTTTTGGAGAAAAGATGCTTTATGGACTCTTAAGATGAGTAACACAAAAAATGCATAAAAGTAAAAGTGATGAAAAATGGGGTAAAAGAGGGAGAAGAAGGTAGTTTTTCACTTACTATTGTATTTTACCTTCCTATAGCATTATAGTGATGAGGGATACGAGAAGATACTGAGCAGATGGGATTACACACCTTCGTGACTAGATGAGCTTCGAGAGAAAGTAGTGTGCGATGAGATGTATCATGAGATGAGTCAATTCTGTAACTTTTTCTTAGTGATTTTGGAATGATTTAATTATTTTTAGTGTGTTTATAGGTTAATTTAGGATCTTAAAAAAAAAATCTCAAAGTGTCCCCTTTTTTTGCATAGTGTCTCTTTTCTTTGCAAAATGTCCCTTTTGTTCACAAAGCATCCCATTTCTTTGTGAAAAAATCCCAAAAGGGTTCTAAAGTGTCTAGGGCATTTAGGAAAGCACACTAGATAAACGTTAGCACACTTGCATGATGAATAATGTAAAAATTAAAGATATTAGATGAGTTTTGAGAACATATTGTCCTAATTTCAATAGATTCTAGCACGGTCACAACAATGGCTAGAAGGGAGACATATTAGCTTTCTTAAATATTTAGCCCCAACACTATCAGTAGTAGAGGCAAAGCATTTACAGATAATAGGAATCTATTGGGCATATATGATGCCACCTATGAGATACCATGACACCATGCTGATGGCCTTATGCAAGTGTTGGGACATCGATACTTGTACATTTCATCTTCCAACCGGGGAGATTACCATCACCCTAGAGGATGTACATTAGATTCTCCAAGTTCCTATTTGGGGAAAGCAAGTATATTTTCAAGGGGATCAATCATTTTACAAGAAGGTAGATATGTAGTACTGCTTGGGTGGACCTATTCATGATGAGCGTGTGAGAGGGTAAATCGAGCTTTCTATGCTTCTATATTCACGAGCCCCCATTGTGAGATGGATTATAATGCATACAGTGGCTCTTTTTCTCAATCCTAATAGATGAGTGACACACTTACATGGAGGATTGGTACACTTGATTCATGGGATGCATTAGGATAGGACAATCTATGCTTGGGGATGTTGCATCCTAGCACATCTTTATTACATATGATCTTGGTTGATTTATGTTTTGAGAGATCGATAGTATGATGTACTACACACTTTTGCAGGTGTGGTTCCTTGAGCATATTACATGCACCAAGCCTATTGGGTTCCCTTGTGCTATAGTTGTATGATATCCATGATGCTTCAGTTATCTGCTATGACACTTGTGGCAGTATGGAGAACTACATTTTTGAAGGGTGAGATTTTACCGGCTGGAGGAGGATGAGATTCTTTTGAGACCTTATCTACTTACATTACAGTGGCTAGATCCCATAGGACAACTGAGGAGGATGCAGATGGATATATTTTTAGTTGGATTGCATGACTATGTTGTACAACCTTTCTATTATGGGTGAGTCATGCGATAGGTTGGGCACATGCAGACACCATTGAGGGTGTGACCCTTCATTAGGTAATCAGTGTGGAGTGCCCAGAGGCTAGGTGATACCATTTGAATCACTATAGATCATTTTTTTGAGAGTGACTCCAATTATTCAGATCACAGTCAACCACTAGTTGCCAACACTAATGAGGTTGGAAACACAAATGACCATGAGGAGTTGGTGTCAGTGACATGACCAGCTCCTATATTTCCCATGGATGTCCCTATAGGTGATTTAGGACAAACACCAAATAAGGGAGATGAGCTAGAGGACAGGGTCGAGGATGTACAATACATGCCAATATATATATTTATTAATATTATTGATGACAAGTATGATTCAAAGGTCAATCCTAACTATGAGGACCATGATGGAGAGGAGGATGAGGATGAGGAGGATTATGAGGAGGATGATTATTATGAGGATCCACCCTTGATGAGGGTGATGAGGCATCGACCGAGGATCAGCATGAGCATGGAGAGGCTTCTCACACTTGTAGGACCAGATCACATGCAGTAGCTATAGCAAAAACTAGCACCCATAGTCAAAGAGAGACTAACGCATCCTCCATGCCCCCTAAAGAGAATGAGGTTGATATCCCTCACTCTACTAGAGACATAGGTGATGATATTTGATTTTATGCATATACTTTGAGTGTTTTATACTTTATATATATATATCATGATGATATGTATTGATTGTGTACCTTTTCTATCTTGCAAGAGTGATGAGAGACTAGCAAGAGTTCTATCATCAAGCTATTGCAGAGATAGTTCCTACATCCATCGACGAGGAGGAGATGGACCCGGACTATGTTTCCCCATCAATCATGGAGGAGGAGCTAGAGTCACTTAGACCTTTTGTGAGGCTACATACTGTGTACAAGAGTATAAGGAGATGATTCCATTGAGCTAATAATGCAGGATAGTCATCACAGACCTTAGTAGAGGTTGAGAGACTACATGCAGAGCTAGCATAGGTATGTGTGGAGAGGGATCAAATGGTAGAGGATCGGCATGTAGTGCTTGATCGAGCATAGGGTATGGAGTATGGACTCAAAGTTGACAGCTCATGATAATGATCACACACAACCATCTCATGAAATCTAGGGAACGGATCACAGGCGCTAGAACCCAAGGGGTCTAATTCTCATAGATCTTGGTGATTTTGTATATGATGATGTATATAAAACTTTTAATATATATATAAGAATTTGATGTTGTTTCAATTTTTCACAATGTGTTTGAATGCTAAATGAAATTTTTATTAATTAAATGACTTAGTTGAAAGTATTTAATTAATGTGCACATGATTTAACATAATTTATGTGATCTAGTGTAAAATATTTTTCAACTTCACTTTAGATACAACATTCTTGAATTAAAGAAAGAATGTAAAATTAGATACACTTATAGTTTTTGATAAGGATCAAACTTAACATAGAATGAGGACGAATAGTATGAAATCTAAAGTAATTATAAAAAAGAATTTTAAATAATTACCTTAGTGTTCAAGACAAACACATGATAAATTGTCAAGAATGAAGCAATGTGAAAGCTATTTAGAATGTAACCAAATAACTTTAGATGACACTTCTTTATTAATCATACTATTCTAAGATTATAGATAATACCAACACAAATGTGAGGCATTAATAGGTTCAATAAGGGGTGTTCCATCAAGCTCAGTTAAGACATAAGCACCAAATCCATAACAGGTAGAGATTATGTAAGGTCCTAACAAATTAGGGCTGAACTTATCTTTTTCCACTTGATTAGCATTAGTATTGTGTTGATTCTCATAAAGAATGAAATCACCCTTATGAAACATTCAAGGAATGACATGAGTACTATGTTTTCATTGTAATTGTTTAATGTAAGGTTGAAGATGCTCAAGAGCGCTAATGTGATTTTCATTGAGAATTTCAAGCTAGTGCAATCATTGGTCTTTATAAGTGGCATCATCAATAAGGTCTTGAAAAGAAATTTGCATCATAGGAATTTCTAACTCCAAGGGCATGATCTCGTTAATGTCATAAACAAGGTTATAGGGTGTAGTTCCCATGGATAATCAAGCACTTGTTCGATAAGCTTAAAGCACATAATGTAATTGTGTATGCCAATCCTTACAATGTTTGTTAATAGTTTTATTTACAATTTGTTCAAGTATCTTGTTAGTTATTTCAACTAGTCCATTGGATTGTAGATAGTATGGTATATAAAATCGATGTTGGATGTTGAACATTTCAAGAAATTTCTTTACTTTGTTATTCTTGAATGGGGTTCCATTATCGGAAATAATTGTGAAAGGAAGGCCAAAGTGAGCAAATATGTGTTCCAATATGAAATGACAAATTACTTCAACATTTGTAGAGTGAAGAGGAATAGCTTCCACCCATTTTGTGAAGTAATTCGTTGCAGTTATTATAAAGGTATGTCTGGCAGAAGAGGGAGGTGAAAATTTTCCAATAAGATCCAATCCCCATACTAAGAATGGCCAAATGAGAATTTGGGCACAGAGCTTAGAAGCAACAAAATGAATCAAATTGCTATGTTCTTGAAATTTGTGACATCGTTCAATGTAAGAACAAAAGTCTTTCTCCATATGTCTCCAATAATATCCCATATGGATTAGCTTTTGAACTAATGAGGATCCTCCAAGATGACCTCCATGGGCACCAACACAAGCTTGCTCCAAGGCTCTAGAAATATTAGAATCCTTAAGACACCTTAGTAAGAGACCATTGAAAGATCTTCTATACAAGACATCAACGAGGATCATGTATTTGGCTGTTAATTTTGTAAATGATTTTGAGTGATTTTTGTTGTGGGCTCGAGAATGGTATCATCTTTTAAATAATTGTATGTTGTATCATACCATTCCTATGAGTTTTCTTGAGTTGTGGTTAAAATGTGTTCTACACGAGTATCAATTGAAGGTTTCATGATCAAGTGAATAAAAAAGGTGAAATCTATTGAAGGATCATGTGGGGATATAAGAGAGCCTATACTCACCATTGCATCCACATGTCGATTGTCTTTCCGTGAGATGTTATCAATGGTGAATGATTCAAACTTCTATAAAAAATTCACTGTGAGTTCCATGTATTTTGATAATTTTTCATGTTTAATTTGATATGTCCCATTGATTTGTTTGATTACTAATTGTGAATCACCAAAGATCTTGATATCTTTAGCACACATGGTTAAACCAACTTGCAATCCTATGATTAATTCCACATACTCAGCTGTGTTATTTGTACATAGGAAATTTAATCAATAAGACAAGGGAATAGGCTTTCCATTAAGCAGAAGTAATAAAACTCAAGCACCAGATCCTATTCTACACTTACAACCATCGAAATACAATTACCATGTTTTAACACCAATGGTCAAGACAATATCATGAGGAAAGGAGTCATGATTAGGTAAAGTGAGGAGGGGAAGGGGTATCAGCTAACTAATTGGTTAAATCTTGTCATTTGATTTCTTTTTCGGAAACAAATGAGTATGTGAAGGATAATGATGGGCCGAAAAGTGGTGATATGATGGGTATGTGTAGAGTATGTGGCTGATGAATTTTTTCTTACCAAAATTGATGAAACAAAAAGGGTTTTTAAAGGAAATTCTCAAATTTCCACCAATATAAATTATGATTTACTTTTAATAAAATAAATAATTATTATTCATTTTCTATTTGAATTACGACTAAAGTTCTAATTGATAGGATAATTGAAAAAAATCTATAGCTTTCAAATGGTTTCACATTTTTTGAATCCGAAACATGCCTCACATTCTATGCTTCACATACTATAGGATTAAAAAAATTTAATTTCATGATGTTCTGACCAAGTTGAGGGAAAAGTGATTTCTAGGTTCTATTCTTCAATATTTTCACTCCTAGATCCCAAGTGTTTAGCTCTCAAAAGTTGGAAATAAATTATGTAGAAGACTTTCCACGATCTTCCAAAAAAGATGACAACTTTTACAACATTTCAACTTTGACAACTTTTGATCTACACTTGATCTTCAACCTACAAACTACAATCACACATAAAAGAAGAAGAATTTTTTTATTTTTTTTAGGGATAGGGATTTTCCTTGGTCAAACCCTATTTTAGTAATTAAACCTTGTAATGAAACAATACATAAAAGGAAAAAATGAGTGAAAAATGATATTCCACAACTCACCAATCCTAAATTGAACCTTGAATTAAAAATCTATAGCTTTGCATGAAATGGCCTCAATGAGAGTAGATCTTGATCATGAACTTGACATAAGATAATAGCTTTGAAGACTTGAAAATGATCACAAATGCTACAACATCACATTAGCTCAACAACATACATGAATTTGACATGATGAATTGCATCATTGATTTATATAATAAAAATTCAATAATCTACCCTTGAATGCCTACTTGAATTCCCTTGCATGCTCTATAATGCTCTTGTGAAAGTTCTCATATGACAACTTAAATTTTCTAGGTGAAACTATGTGAAATAACCTTATATTTATACGTAACTTAAGATTAAATATCAAAATTCAAATAGCACAAGTTGGAATTAGATATTGAATTTGAAATCATTAAAATCACCCAAAATTGATCCCAAGGGAAGTGTCCTAGGTTAAGCAGGACCCATTAAGCATAGGGTGAATGGGTCCTAGCATACCTAACTAGGACCTATTTCAGGGATTGTGAAATAACATGCCAAAGGGGGGTCCTAGGACCTAGTGAGGACCCATTCACCATGTGGAAAATGGGTCCTAGTTCACTATCCTAGGACACAAACCTTACAAAATTAAGTGTTGTGAAATTTCATTAATGAGTGTTTGGTTTTATCCCTCATAAAATGTAATAAATAAGGCTAAGATTTGAATTAAAGGGGCCAAATAAGTTAAAATTAAATTCAATTAATTAATAAATCCATAGATTAGTGTGAAATTTTAAATAAACACTATAGGACACCCTAAATAAGGCACAATTAATTCTATTTTATCATTACTTATTCATTCCCAAATTAAGCATGAAAAGGGTTCCTTTTTTCGACACTACATCTGATATCTATAGAACCACTAATTATTTTGGTATTTATGTTTTCATATTCATTATATGTTATCCTTAGTTCCTCTCCATCCATGGATCTTGTCTAGGGATCATATTTCTATTGTCAATCTAGAAGATATGCTAGGGGAGTAAAAATATTTTCCATTATTCTCAGAATTTTTTTTTCTTTTTGAACCTAGTGGACATAAATCTTGGTAATAGTTATTTCACATGGACTAATTAGAATTGTGGTGATGATTCCATTTCAAAGATGTTGTATAGACTTTTTGTGTCTAGTTATTGTCTTAACAACAACTAGGCCTCTAGCTCTAAGATACTATAGTGGTAGGGTTCAAATCACTGGCCTATAGCTTTTTTTCTAATTTAGTAGGGTCTAAAAGAATCCTTCAATTAAATTCTAGTTAGTATAGCTATAAAAAAACTTGATTAAATAATCTTATAATTGATTGGTGGATAAAAAGTAGACCAAACTTTGGTATTGCAATGTATTCATTCATTAAAAAGCTACAATCTGTGAAGTTTTAGCTTAAGATATGAAATAGAATTGTTTTTGGTAATATCTTCCATAAAAATTTGACTTCTTAGTCTTATTTGGGTAATTTCACCTTCTAGATCACGGAGTATGGCCTATAAAAGGCTTCCCTTAGAGAATAGTAAAGTTCTTTGAAGGAGATGTAGGAATGGGAGTTACACAAGGAAATGTATTAAAAATAGAAGGATTGTGTTAATTAGCATCAGGAAGGAGACAAAAATATAGTTTTATTTTTTAATTTGGGTTAAGCTATAAGGAATGGCAATATGATCTCCACCCTTATTGCTTCTTGTGGTGATAAAATCACCTCCTTGAGTGGTATCTCTAGATAGGTTTCTTTGCACTACTCTTCTTTATTCATGAAGGACTTACCCTATTCCCAAGAAAAAGAAAATATTATCATAGCTTGCATCCCCACTTTAGTTTCTTTGGAAATGAATGAAGACCTATTTAGGCCTATTTCTCTTAAAAACAAGAGGTTATTGTGTTTTAGATGATGAAAGGGAAGGCCCTTGGACATAATGGATTTCCAACTAATTTTTTTTAGGAGAATTGTGAGATCATAAAATGTGACCTATTAGAGGTTGCCAAGGAATTTTAATGTAACAAACAAATGTAGAAAGCAATGAATGCTAATTTTCTAGTGCTTATACCCAAAAAAGAGGGGACTAATTTCGTGAACTTGTGTATACCCATTATCCTACACAATATGATCTATAATATTATTTCTAGGTTAATTATTGAGAGACTTAAGCCTTAGTTCAAAAATATCATCTCTAAAGAATAGGGAGGATATGTGGCAGGTAGAAAAATCATTAATATGGTGGTCATTGATGTTGAGGCTATTCATTATATGGGAAGTTAAAAAGTTAAAGTAGTGTTATTCAAATATGATATGGAAGAAGCTTACAATCAAGTTAAATGGTTCTTCCTATAAAAGGTTCTACTAAAATTTGGGTTCGACGGTGATTGGGTGAGCTAGGTGATGAGTTGTGTTTTAAGAACTTCCTACTCTATTATTGTCAATGGGGAGCCATTTGAGTTGTCTAGAGCTTCTTGTGCTCTTCGTTAGGGAGATTGTCTATTGTCTTATTTGTTTATTCTCTTGGTGGAGGGTTCAAGAATAATTATTAAGCATCATGTTAGGCAAGGTGATATTTAGGGGTGGATTTGAGGCAATTGTTTGCCTCCTTAGTCTCATTTTTAGTTTTTTATGATACCACATTGTTCGATGTTACTAATATTAGAGAGGTGGAAAACCTCAATCGAGCACTTAATACTTATCTATAGCATAGAAAAATGGATCATTGACATTTCCATGGCCTTTCAGGTCTTTCTCTCATATGCTTTGTCTATTTTGCTTTGATCTAATGTTGCAATGTAACTTATGCATTACCATTAGGTCCTAAACATATAAATTTTGACGTCTTGTGAAGGTGTTGTGAAGTGTTGTAAAATATTTCTACACTTTTCTAGACTCTTTTCATTATAATTCACCTAAAAATCACCTTTTCATCACTTATCAAGTCCTATTCTAAAGTGTTGTAAAGTCTTGTAACAATATTTCATGCTTTTCTATGCTTTTTTTCATTATTTACACCTTTCTTATGCTTTATTTGACCCCTTTATGCGCTCACAAGACTTAATTAAGTGTATTTTTTAATGTAAACCCAACAAACACCATTAAATGCAACTTAATTCCTAATGCTCATTTACAAGCCCAAGGTGGGACCCATTTGCCATGGGTGGTGAATGAGTCCCTCTTAGCTCCAAATTCAAAATAATTCAAAATTTCTTTTAGGTTTTTTATTTAAAAATACCTTATGGCGGCCTATGATGAGGTATTATTTGGTAATTAGGGCACAAATGTGTATAAATAAGTTTTTTTTTTCTCATTTTAACCTGATTCATCAAGATCTCCTCATTCATTTGCATTCACTAAACATCAATTATCATTTGAGTACTTTGCATCATTCAATCAAACATCAATGAAGCATCTTGGAGTAGTCATTGACATATCTTCATATTTCTTCAACAAGGTTGTGGTGAGTTTAGGAAATTTGCATGTTGTTATTCATCATTTCCTTGCTTATTCCATTTCATTATTTTATTAAGGGTTTTATTACAAAAGTGGGATTTGACCAAGGCAAATCCCTATACCCTAACCCTTAAACCATTTTTCCCCTTTTGTATGTGTGTTTGAAAACTTTTGTATGTAGATTTATCAAGCAATTAGGCATTGAAAAGTGGAAAAGAAATCAACGAAGTGTATCAATTCAACAAAACCCTATTTCATGCTTGGAGACAACCTATAGTCTATTTTCTACATATTTGACTTCGTCAACCCAAGAAGAAGACAAGTGCAGATCTAGAGCTACAAAATTGACCTTGATTTCACAAAATTTTTGAAGAGGAATAATTCACCATTAGTAGTGAATGAGTCCCACCTAAAGGATGAAAAAGGTGATTTTTTCATATTCCAGTTCCCAACAATCAGAAAACCTATTTTAGGAGATTTTACTAGTAGGAGGATTGATTCACCATCACTGGCGAATGAGTCCCACTGGTCATAAACAATGATTTTTTTGGCATTCCAAAATATTATCAATTCTACAATCTACCTCCAAGTTCACTCTGATCAACCTCTTTCAATTATGTTTTGCATTCATTCATGTTTTAGTTCATTCTTGCATATCACATTGTGTTTTCAAACATTGCATTTTAAATTAGTTTTGCATCAATAGTCAATCTATTTTATCATCTAGTTGCATTTACAACATTAAATTTAGGCTCAATTACATCATGCAACACCTTATTTGAGTGAACCACTTCAATTTTGGGTTGGGGCTCTATCTCTCTCCTTCTAGGTGAAAGATCCTAAGAGTGCAAGAGAAGTTCATAGAACAATGCCCTCAAAACTATTGTTTCATTATCTTACAACCTCTAGACAAAATATTAATGAATAAAAATCCCCCATTTTACTATTCAATACCCACCCTCTTATTCAACATCGAATTGCTTACATTCTTAGATTTCAAATTGGAACCCTCTCTCTACTAGATCACTACTGAGGTAAACATTTCAAATGGCTCTTGATAAATTTTGAGAATAGGTTAGCCACTAGAACCATTAGTTTCTTTCCTTTTCTAGGAGAGTGTTGTCAAAATCATTAATTCAAGCTCTTTCCAATTATAGGAGTATGGTCCAGACTAATCTTGCTAGTTTCACTAAGGATTTGGATTTTCTAGCAAGGCAATTTTTATGTGCTAGTAATTTAGGTTCATGAAAGTAGACCTTGGTAAAGGGGGAGACTATATGCAAAACCTTGTAGGAGGGTGGTCTTGGTTTGCAAGAGGCTAGCCTTACTATTCATGCATTGGCTTCTAAGCTTTATTAAAGGTGGTGCTTTAAATATGATTCCTCCTGAGCCAATATTTTTATAGCTAGGTGTTTGAGTAGAGTGGTATATGAAGATGCTCCAAGAACATACCCAATCGGTAAGGGTTGTATGATTTGGGACACTCTTAAAAGGGGTTCTAAACTAATTAAGAAAGGCCTATTTTGGATATGTAACATGGGTTCAAATGCCCTTTCCTCATATGATTCTAGTGATGGATTTCCCCCTATTCTTTCCAATTACTCATAAAAACTCTTACAATAGTCTCTTGGAGGCTAGGTGGTTCAAGTGGAGAAATACAAATTTTCTCACCACTTGGGGTGGGAGGTGGTTTATAGATGGAAGGATCCATTAGAATGGCCACTGTGAAGCTCTTTCGAGGACCATATTGAATTAAAAAAGATTTTTGTAAGTAGAGTGTGTAGTTCTATAAGAGGGAAGGGAACTCTTGCATGGAGTCCAAATCCTATAGGATTTTATTCTATGGTTGTAGGATATCTGGAGTCGAACTTCCAAAAATATGGAGGAGCTAAAGTCATGTGGTGGAAGAATGTGTGGGACAATATTTCTTAGCCTAAATGAAATTTATTCATATGGTTAGTTGCTACCTAGAGTAGGTGTCTCAATTGGGGCAATACTCATAAGAGATGTTTCCAAGGTCCCTCTATTTATGTTATTTTTGGTAACAATGAGGAATTCTCCTCTCATTTGTTCTTTTAGTGTTCCTTTTCTAGAGTCATTTGGCACCTTTGATGGTGTGTTTTGTAGTATGCTTGTCATGTTCATGCCTCTTCTATAATTGAATTTTGAAGAGGCTTGGGTAGGCCTCCAACAAAGTCCTTTTTTATTTAGATGGCATCGAGTATTGTTCCCATGTTTACCCTTTGGCAATTATGGCCGAAAAGGAATCATAGAATTTTATAAGGGAGGAATCTAGTAGGTCAATGACTTTGGCAATGCACCATGGGTATGATTCATGAGACAACCTATGCAAAATGTGAAGCTTCTTTACCCTTGAAATCTAGTGAGGAAGTCTTGATGAAGAGGCTAGGATTTCATGAGAAAGGTCCAATATCTTCACCAACAAAGGGGAGTCAACTAGTCAAAAGGAAAACCCAAAGAGATTGGAGATGGACTCTACCTTATATTGGAGTTAGGAATATTAACACCGATGACTTATCCAGGGGAAACCCTAGGCATGCTAGAGTGGGAGGAGTTATGAAGGATAGTTCAAGGGTTGATTTTTTATTGTTTTCCATCTATTAGGATATCATACTAACAATCTAATGGAAGGTGTTGCTATCCTCATACCTCTTGAAAGGGCTTCTGCTTTGGGCTGTTGTAGGATTTTGTGTGATTCTGAATCTCAGATTATGGTTAATAAGTTGCATAATAAAAATTTGGATGGAGTCGATTGACAATTGGCTTTGGTGGTTTAGTAAATACTTTGGTTGAGCTAGTTGATGGAGGCAGTATATTTTGTACACATTTTGAGGGAGTGGAATAGCTTGGTTGATTGTTTGGCCAAGTGGGCTTCTAAGAAATTGGGAGATTGCAAGGTTGATAAATGAGAGCAATTATTTCAAGATCAACTTCAAACTTTGGATAGGAATTTTTTAGGGAATATTTCTTGTTAGTGGGTGTTGTAGTTGGTTTTACCTCTTTTGATGGGGGTGGTTGTGGTTTTGTTAGTTGGGATTTGGTTCCTTGGATGGGTTTGGAGTTTCTTTTTCTTCATTTTTCTTTGTTTCTATTGATGTAATAAATTTTTTCCCTTTACTAAAAAAAGAGTTAGTATTTCTATTTATGGTGAAACGAAATGTGCTAACAATATCCTAACAACATGCATTCTGCTATTTAGTATTGTAATTAGAAAAATTAACAAGACTATGCCATCTTTTGAAGATACAATAACCATTAGATAAGAATAATGTTAGATGACTGGTGCATCACAATATCCCTCAAAATTTGATAGCCTTTTGGAGATATAAGAGCTTAATGAATGTACTTGAAATTATTATATGGTAAGAATAATGCTTAAAAGATAAGGCGAATAGGCCTACCACAAGGTGACATGGATAGATTGAACCAATGGTGCAAAAAGATTCAAAAGTACTACTAATAATCCCTTTGGAATGCACATGCCACAAGACCAAAGGATTATCAAATAAATGGTGCTTCACAACATTGAAGAATGCCCTAAAATATTTGAATAAGATCAATGACAAAATAATATCTTAGCTAGAAGAAAGTGTCGTAGATGGAAGACAAATGAAACGATTGAACAATACAACTTTAGACATATGAACTAAAAAAGATAGCAATCATAACATAGAATTTGACCATCCAATAACAATAAAACATGACTTTAAGATACATTACTTGCTCCAAAACAATGAATCTATACAATATTAAAATCTAAAACTTTATAATTCCTATTGAAACAAACATAAATATATATTAATAAATTAATATTATTTTATAATATTTTAACTATTAATTATATTTAATTAAGAGTGAATGCCATATTTATATATAGAATAAATATTATTTAACAAAACTTAAAAGATTGTTTGTTGAATATTACAATGTTTCGTGTGAAAAGAATTAAGCATATAGATGTACGTTCCTATCCTATATACACATTATTCATACCGTGCTAAACGTATACAAATGAATGGCTATTGCGTCTACTCGCTTCCGTTCCCATTTCTTTATACTGTTTGTGTAAACTCACATTTCTTCTGCGATATCCTTTCCTTACGATCCGGCGTAATCTCTCCAATTTTTCTTTCTTGTGCATTGATTTTTTTTTAATTTCAAATAGCATAACATTAATCTTATCATTCATAACGTTTTTTTCCCTCCAAATCTTATCAGGTTATATAATCGTAGACGAAAAACAAAACAAATCTAAACCAGGGAGAAAGAGGGCTGAAGTTGACCGGGTGAAGATAGCAGCAGCCTAGGCCAGTAAAAGCTTATCTCGAATACTCTGTGGACTAAACTCTAGCGAGAAAACTCAAACCAAGAGTCAATATTTCGGGGGCTAAATTCAAAATGTTTACTAATTACCAGTCTAATGTATTTTTGGAACGCAACCAGTGGCGCCGTGCGAAAATCACTATGAAATTAGAATTAGAAAGAAATTCACGAAAGGCACCGCATGCCTGTTATTGTTTTTAGCACGGGATAAGCGAGGCGATCCGTTCATCCTATCCTATTTCATCAGACTTCTTAACTGCAGAAGGCTATAAATGCCCATCAAATCACGAGTCTTTCATCATCAATCTCACTCTTGAACAAAATAGTGTTAGTATAAGGGAGAGCCGCAATGAAAATGTCTTGTGGAATTCAGAACTTGTGGGTGGTGATGTTAAACATATTGTCGTGGCAGGCATCAGGGCAACTGGCGGTGAAGCCGGGAAGATGGCAACTTTTGGTGGAGAAGGGTGGCGTATCGGCCATGCACATGACCACCACGTACAGAAACACGGTGGTGATGTTCGATCGGACCAACTTCGGCCCGTCGCAGCTCCTGCTGGATAATGGGCGGTGCCGTGACAACCAGCAGGACCAGGCCCTAACCCACGACTGCTGGGCTCACTCCATCGAATACAACATAGCCACCAACACCATCAGGCCACTCATGATCTTCACGGACACCTGGTGCTCCTCCGGAGCCTTTGCCGCTAACGGAACCCTCGTTCAAACGGGCGGGTGGCGAGACGGAGCCAGAGATATCCGATACTTTGTTCCTTGCTCCGACGCCTCCTGCGACTGGGATAATTTTCAGGCTGATAAGCTTCTCGAGAACCGGTGGTACGCCGGCAACCAGATCCTTCCCGATAACCGCATCATTGTTGTGGGAGGCACGGGCGTGTTTAACTACGAGTTCGTTCCCAGGCGGTCGGGTGAGGGAACGTACAACCTGCCTTTCCTTACGCAAACCCGAACAAGCTCGGCAGTGGAGAACAATTTGTACCCGTTCCTCCATCTCTCTTCCGACGGAAATCTCTTTATCTTCGCCAACAGGGACTCCATTCTCCTCGACTACAAGAACAACGTGGTGTTGAAAACATTTCCCAGAATTCCGGGCAACGGCCCACGGAACTACCCTTCCACGGGCTCTTCCGTGATGCTGCCGCTCTCTGCCTCCAATGGGTTTAGCAAGGTGGAAATCCTCATCTGCGGTGGCTGCCCCGACGATGGATTCGCCGCCGCCAAAGCCGGTAATTTCACGCCTGCCCTACGCAGCTGCGGAAGAATGGTCATCACGGACGCCAATCCTTCGTGGAGCATGGAAGACATGCCCGGGCCAAGAACCATGTCCGACATGCTCATTCTCCCCAACGGCGAAATTCTAATCATAAACGGAGCTGCCGAAGGTGTGGCCGGCTGGGACATGGCCATCGCGCCCGTCTTCACGCCCTACCTCTACAGACACAGTTTACCCGCCGGGCAGCAGCGTTTCTACGTTCTGGCGCCCACCGGTATCGCCAGAATGTACCACTCCACTGCCAACGTGTTGCCCGACGGGAGAGTTATGGCAGGCGGCTCCAACCCACACTTCAATTACGTTTTCACGGGAACGCAATTCCCAACGGAGCTCCGTTTGGATGCGTACAGCCCTTATTATTTGGAGAACACGTATGCCCCCCTTCGCCCTAAGATAACTGCAATGTCTTCCACCTCTAATATTGCCTACGGCGCCACCTTCACAGTGACTTTCTCAGTTCCATCCGGTTTGACAAGTAACAGCAATGTAGCGTTTAATGTCTATGCTCCACCCTTCACGACTCACACGACATCCATGAGCCAGAGGATGCTCTCTCTTTCCGCTTCCAGACCGGTCCTCGTTTCGAAGTCCACCAACGTTTATTCTTCGACTGTAAAAGCTCCCCCATCAGCTGTGGCTGCGCCTCCCGGATATTACATGCTCTTCGTTGTTAACGGCGGTGTACCCAGCAATGCTCAATGGGTTCATTTCTCCTAGTCCCCCTTAATCATCCCATATGTGTTTTCTCCAAATAACATATTGAATATCCCCCAATCCATGTGATTCTCTCGCACCTTTCTTTTTCTATTATGTGACAACCCTGCAATTTGTCACTGTAAAAGACACGCCTGAAAAATAACCTTGGTTGCAATTTGTCAACTTTGTGTAATATTGTTGAATATGTCCAAAGAAAAACTACTTTCATTCAAACATATTAACTACATATTTGAGCATCCACGTACTATAAGTGTTAAAGATAAACACATAAATCAACTCAAATATTTTTATTATAAAGATATTGATTATGGTGCCAAATTAAGGATGACTCTAAATAAAGTAATATAATAACTGCGTACAAGTAAAGTAATCTAGTGAAACTGCGTACAATTTAGCATCAATTACTCTACAAGACTAATTTAAAGCTGCGCGGGTGGTCATTGAAAAATTAAAGTTAGATAAGAAAATTGGGTAATAAACAAAGTGTATTTCATTTGAAATTTGAAAATAAGATGATTTTGATGCTGTAAAAAAATTTAAATGTTTTTGGACTAGAAGTTAAATCTTTTCTATTTTTTTCCATCTCAAATTTTGTCAAAGGTTAGATTCTTGATTTTTAGACAAAGGTCGTAAATCTAGGATGATTTTGTATGTACATATTTGACTTTATAGTTATAGATTTGATTTTTAATTATGTGTTCTTCAACATTTTGATTTGCTAGATTTGTTTATGTTTTCTTTTCTTTGAGGATCAATAATATTTAATATATTTAATTAGCTACCAAATTAGTATGGTATATGTTGTCTTAGTTTCACTCCTAGAAAGGTTCATCTTTATAGTGTGCAAGTGATTGGTAGTCAACAAATTATGCAAATGTTTAAGATGGTTATGTAAAAGTAAATGTTATTCATTTTAGTGAATCAACCTATTAATTAATAATTATTCCTTGAATGTTAAAATGATTGAGGGTCATAGAGGATACAAGAAGATGATATATGAATTAAATTGAATTCCTTTAAATACAAGTCCATAATAATAAAAAAATCATACAAATGTAAGTTTGATTATATCATAAGGGATAGAGAAATAATGGGTACACAATTTTCTTTTAATTAGGATTTATGAATTTCAAGAGTTAGATATGTGGATGTTGAGTTGGTCCTACACCAAATGTGATCAATTATAATAGATTTGTAACATCTAAAAATTTAATACTTATTTAGTCATGATAAAATGGTAGAATCTAATTATAATAAAGAAATATTATAAAATGGATATAAAAAAATATGAATTCATGTAGGTATTTATATTTAACCATTATATGTTGCCCTCACCTTTAGACGAATATGAATCCTAAAATTATTATATTTAAGTATATAGTTATTAAAAATTATGTATGGATATAAATAAAAAAACCTAAAAAGCATACCAAGTCCATATAATGTAAGAACTCAGTAGTTATCATTCCATATTTAACATCGATGCCATACACATTCCCTAAGAACTTGTAAAAAAAGGAAAAAAATTGAATGACTAGATTACAAATTATAAATTAAATCTACATAAGAACTGCAAGATTTCTTAACTATTAAAGAAATTAAAAAGCATGGAAATGAAAGAGGGTAGTATTGGGAAATTCTATTTATACAAGAATGATATGCTATGTTACCATGTGGCATATGAGGTAATAAAATGGAATGTAATAAATATTTATTTGATCATGGATATAGATCTATAAATAGAAATGAATAACTATTTACAACCTTGACATAGGAATGCTAATGACAACGTATGAACATAAAATATGTTAAATCATAAGATCCAAGGAATAATTTGAGAGTTAAAAAAATGATTCAAAATGTAAAATATCATTCTATGATAAGGATCTGATAATATGAATCATGTAGAGTGACTATTTTAATAAATGAATAATATCTTAAACAAGTGATATATCAGGAATAATGAAGTGTGGTAGTCATATTAGTGTGAGATGAGTCTTATGGTATAATTTTCCCCAAACATAGAAAATATGAAAAACTATGATGTGGCATTCAATGGAGTAAAAAAACTAATTCAATGGAGTAAAAAAACTATGTCAATACATAAGGAATTAGTATGAGTATATTCCTTTGACGTAGTTTGTAATAATTTTGTCTTTACCTTATTATAGTTATATTTTGGTGGAGAATAGTGACAATATTGAGCATATGATCATACGTGCCTCCAAGACTCGAGAGCCTATGTGAGGAGGTGATTTAGGGTGATTTGCAACATTTGATGAGTGGAATCCTCTCTACCTTAGCTTCATTTTTATGTATTTATTTTATGTTTAATGTATATATAGATAGATTTATGACCATGGAAGAGAAAGCTTCAAAGCATCCTTTTTATTTCATAAAGTGTCCCTTTTTCTCAAAGTGTCCCAAAAATAGAATAAATTGTCTAAGACACTTAGAAAAGTACCCTAGAGCAAGTTTAACACACTTTTTGACTATTGATGTATAGATTTAAAATTATAAAATGCTTATAGGTGTTATTTTTATTGCTTTATATTAGTTTCCTCCTTGATCGTGACAATGTCTCAATCACAAAATCTTGTGTCCTATGAGACTTAGTCACAGTGTTGTTAGAGGAGGAGAGGAAGATAGTATGAGCTATAGGGATATACTAACTAGGTGTATCTCATGCCCTCATGAGATACCATGATGCCATGTTGATGGCATTAGCAAAGAGATGGGATATGAATACTTGTAGCTTTCATCTACCTACTACCCAAATGACTATCACTCTACAGGATGTTCATTGCATTCTTCAAGTTCTTGTTTGAGGCGAGACTATCCATTTTATAGAGGACCATTCATATAGGGAGATGAGAATAGATATCCAAAACTATCTTTGAGGATTGATTCGGGAGGAGATTATGGGGCCTTATATTAAGCCACAATGGCTACTTTATTCATGATCATGATTTTTGAGGCAAATTATGATTTTTATTATATCATTAGTACTAGTCTCGGATGGCTAGGGAGCACACCTAGGTGTAGGACTAGTGAAAATGATATCGGATATGGAGCATTATCAGATCATTTATGAATGGGATAGCAACATACTAGCACATCTCTACTATGATTTAGGATGGTTCATTTACCATGAGGTGGATAGCATGGTGTATTGTACACTATTACAAGTTTGGTGCCTGGAACATATCACATACATGAGGTCGATGAAATTTACTTCTATATGCAGCCTGGGATACCCACTCTCTTTTAGTTATCCACTAATATGAGCATGGCAGTATGGAGATTTACTATTTTGGAGAGTCACATTTGACCATCTAGATCAAGAGATCTTTTGGAGACCTTACTAGCTAATACCACAGTGGCCAGATGATACCTACTAGTTTATGAGGATGTAGAGGGATAGGTTTATTCTGGGGAGACACAATTACATCATGAGACCATTCTACAATGATCATGTCATGAGATAGTTCAGAAAGATATAGGTGCCACCACCAACATGACCATTTTATAGGTGATCAATGTGAAGTACCAAGAGGCTAGGAGATATGAGATGAATCATAGTTGATTATGTTGTCTCTAGTGATTTAGATAGTGAGGATCTCAAAATTCCCCCAATCTTGGATGCAGATGACATGGATGCTACAAATACATATGAGGAGTGGTGGGTTGCACCACAACTAGCTCTAGTATTTCTTATGGATCACCCTATAGGTTTTGCAGGGCATCTTCTAGATCACAAGGATGATGAGGAGGAGATAGGTGAGGAGACATGGGTCAAGGATGTAGACCTATTTGCAGATGAGGTAGAGGAGGATTATGATGAGGAGGAAGACTCAGACTATGAGGAGGAGGATGAGGATGAGGATGAGGGCCACATGATGAGTGAGGGAAGTGATACAACAAATGAGGGTCTAGTTGCCCATGAGTGGAGATATTATGTTCCCACCTATGTTACCATATCACATTTAGCAACCAAAACATGCACCAACACTTATGATCATGGAGAGGCTAGCACATCTTCTATTCCTCCTACACAAGATGAGGCTATTTTTATATAATAGGATGGAGATTTAGGTGATGACACACTATTTATGCTTATGTTTATGCCTTTGTGAACTGAAGGAAGTAGGGTTCCACATTTTAGGAGATGGAACAAGAGATAAGGGACTATTTCACTTTAGCTTATTAAAGGAAACCAAGATCAGTTCACCAATTCACTTGATTAAGGAATGAACTAGGGTTAGGATGGTTTCCTTGGGTGTGATTAAAGGAAGGTTGTTCACCACTAGGCAAGTGTGTAGAAAGAAAGAGATGAAAGTAATATGAAAAACCTAACTACATGACCTAGAAAATGGAATTACAAAAGCATGTAATCAAGATGATAAATAGAATAAAGTAGAGAAGTACCTAGAGAAATGAAGATGACTAAACAATGCCTAATAACCATGAAAATTATTGATCATGATTTGCACTGGTACTCATATGCTAGACTGGGTGATTTAGTCCCAATCAAGGGTTTCTAGGAAGGATTTGGAATCTATCAGTGATTGATTTGGACCTATTGAAATATGATAAAAAGTTAGTACTGGGACTCATATGCCAAAATTGTTGCAAAGTGTCTTTCTTTGTCCCAAATTTTCCCAGGAGTAGAATTTTGAACTGGAACTTTGTGATCCTCTAAAGATGGATCAAATAAGCACTTTCCCACTAGTTTCATGTAAGCAGGTTGGATATATTGCTCTAGATCTAATTTTTTGTGAGTCTTGACAAAATTTTAAGACAACTTTTGCAACTTTACAACTTTACAATTTTGGCACTTTTGAAGGCTTCAAATTCATTTTTTCTTCAACCTATAAACCTACAATCACACATCAAAGAGAAGAACAATGTTTTTTTCCTAGGGAATGCAAAAACATTACAACACTAAATTAACGAAACATTAGGCTCAGTTTTATATTACTTATTCCCAAATTAAGTGTGAAAAGGGATAATTTTTCCTACACTAAATTTAGCTCCCACTTTAGTGAGAGGAGGAGCTTGCTTTAGACTCACACTAAGGTAGACATTCAAGAGTGGTCCAAGTGTACCAATGTGGGTGTTATATGATGACTAAGATCAAGGGGTGGTCAAGCCCCTAGTATCCAAGATCCTATGTCAAACCAACATTAGCAAAAAGGGACACACACAAGGTGTATGATATGCAACATAAAGATACATAAAAATACAATGTCAATGACATAAAGAGGAAAGAGAAAAAAATAGGAAAAAAATAAAATAAAAAAGAGGTGGATCAAGCCTCGACTATTTGTCCAACACGATGTGGATCATATCTAAGTTGTTTTTCCAAAAATGCATGCTCACTATGAGGCAATAGAACTTCAATCTGTCCATTAGGTGAATATCCAAAGGGGTGGATCAAGCCTTGACTGTTTGTCCAACATGATGTGGATCAAGCCTCAATTTTTTTTCCAAAGCATGTGCTCACTCTAAGGCAATGGAACTTTAGGTTGTCCAGTGGGTGAGTGTCCAAAAGGGGTAGCTTAGTTAGAAAGTCATGGCTTTGCATTAGCTTCTCATTATACAATGATAAATTCATACCCATTTTTTGGATTCTCATCATACTAACCATACCAAATCTATACCTCCTAATAACTATGATAAGGTGCCACATAACACAAGAAATAGGATTCATGAGGCAAGAAAAACTTTGTATGATTGAAACCCATGAACAAAAAGGATCACTCCATAGGAAACCAAAGTGTGTTATGCAAGGTGGCCATATAACAGTTATTGTAAGTGCAAAGTAGTGTAAGGTACATTCAAAGGATTTTTTTTTAGTTCATGTAAGGTCTTAACATATGGAACATCATGCCTAATGTCTCCAAGAGAGGACTGATTGAAGAATAGAAGACTTACAACTTATGGGATGCAATACATCACATCAAGCTACTAAGAAGAATATAATACACTTTTAGAGATCACTCTCTTTAGGGACATCACACCCAATATCACCATAAAGAGAAAGACACATCAAATGAAGTAGTAAGACTACATAATGAACATGATTTGTAAAAGAGTAATCCTAATATATGCCTCAACTATAAATAAATTTTTAAACACTTGTAACAACAAAAATAGGGTACCCCACCTTTTGGGAGTTGGAGCACAAGGATACAGTCCTATTTCACTATTGTTCCATTCAAGGAAATCTTAGAGATCTCAATTTGAAGGAAAAAAGGGGGAAAGAGGTCTTGCAATAAGGTATCCTGGGCTGTGATCAAGGACTAAAAGGGGGTTCACCACCAAGATAGGGCTTGGAAAGATAAGTAACATGCAAGGCCTAATGATAAATCCTAATACTTTGTTAAACTCAAATAAATGACCTATAAATGAATATAAATCAGAATGTAGTGAATTGGGAAATCAGAGTAGTGCACTTTAAAACTTGAATGTACTTGGAATAAGATTTGAAATTTTGAAAATGCATAATTTAGGGCACACAAGAACTCATACACCAGGCTAGGCGTATCAGTCCTAGACTAAGGTTTCTAGGTTGAGATAGGAATGTGGTGATGACAAGCCTAGATATTCAAAAATCTAGAAAATTCACTATATCGGGACTCATATGATACAAGTGGTGAATGAGTCTACCTTGGATTTTTTGGAAAGTCAAAGTTTGAATATACTCTTTTATCCTTGGTCTTTCTTTATAATTTTATTTTATCATCTAAGCCTATAAAAATACCTAAAAATAGAATATAGTGTTGATTTTCTTATGGGGGATTTTCCTTGGTCAAACCTCTAGTTGGGTGATGCCACAATAGTGGTTTACACTATCTGGGAGATCTTGATTTTTTCTGAAATCATATATTTTTAGAAAATATAATGATTTAATCCATGAAAATTTCCATTTAAAGGATTCCAATTGAAGAGGGTTTGATCAAACCACCTTAGACAAAGCCTCCTTGGATAGAACCCTGCTAGTTTTAAACCATAACTATAATGAAGTCTCCTTTACACCTATCAAAATGCTGATAAAAAATCACTTTTTATTTACCTTTTTGGGGATTAAATGAATTCATTTAAAATTTATTTTTTGTAAGCATGTATTCCTTATTATAAGCTTTCAAAAAAGCATAATTTTAATTAAATTTAATTTGATTATTATATTTATCTTTTATTTCTTGTGAATGTATGTTTTTCACCAAAAATAAAGCTCTCTATTCTGCATATGTGGAAAAGAAGAAGATTATTAAAAAAAATGAAAAATATGAGTACACCAGATATTGAAGTTGTTGATCCAAAAATAAAAATTTTTGAATTTTGATACATATAAAAAAGGTTGTGTTATACGGTCTGCCTATGTCTAAATTGTAATTGGTTTGACTTTGAAACTTGATTAAGGAAAAATAATTCAATTAAACACTATGAAACCAATTGGAAGCACTAGATATCATAGTTACAAATCTAAATTTGAAAAAAAAATTCTATCCTTCATGGAAAAAAATTGTGTTATACGGTGAGTGTCACTCCTTAAAAAATGTGTTTCTTGATTATTTTTTTTGTTTGAAGGAGATGGAAAAAGAAGTAAAATTTGATTCCAAAAATTTTGAAATTTTTTTATTTAGAATCTACAAAAAAAATGTCACAAATCACTAGTTTGCATTATCTTCAAATTCCTCACGGTTTAGCTGCTATAGCTATCCAAAAGTGAAGATTTAGTTAGAAAGAATTAGTTTAGAGTCTAGTTTGGCCAAAAATTGTAAGCCAATATTGTGGGATCACCTAGTTTGGTAATTAATCATTGATAGAAACAATGGATCTTGAAATAAAATGTGAATATAAACCCTAACCTTAAGTACATATAAGATTAGGAAATCTAAAATTCAATGCAATCCTATTTGAATGTGCTAGAATGAGATGCATGAATGAAACATGTAGATGAAAGAATCACTTTTGGAGATTTTTAATAACCCTAATAAGCCATAATAAGACATGTGCCTTTCTTAGGCTGAAATTAGAGTGATAATACATGATGTAATCACTTAGGAAACAAGTCATTACACTTGGTTCAATGGCTAGTTGTATCTCCCCAACCTAGAATTCATCATGATTCACCATAGGAAACCATCATAAACCCTTGAAAATGATAGATGTTTAATGAAAGTGAGCTTGAACACCTACAAAAACAAAATTACGCTACCTGAAGACTTCAAATTTTTTTGATACTTGCTCTTGAATTCTCTTATGAAAAAATGCTTAGATATTGAAATTGCTTTCTCTAGATGGAAATAATGACTTGAAAGCTTGTTTATATAGGAATTACACCTAATTTACAATTTATTATATCTCAAAAGCCAACACCAACAAAAATTTTGAATTAAAAACATGAATTTCCTGCTCAAACCCTAAAACAAGGCCACGCGAGATGCATATGCCACTTGTGGCATATGGGTCCCACGAATCATATTCCCATGGTGGCATATGAGTCCCACCCTATACTTTTGAGGTGGGAAAATGATGGGTTGCTAGAAAATTTAATGCTTTTGTTGATTTTCTTAGGATTTTAGTTGAAATAAGCCTTGAGATCCAAATTAAGGGTCTTAAGGGCCTATTAATGATGATTTATAGGGTCATAAATGCAAGGGTACTAAAATATGTCCAGATTAAGTGAGAAATTGTATAATCTCCAAGAAGGGAGTACAATTTCCATCATTACAACACCATGTTATGAGAAATTACAATAAAGTAGCAAATGAAAAATGCTAACAATAAAGAGGACATGATAGCTTATTCAGAAAGCCCTATTCCAAGTCATATGTTTCCAAATGAAGCTACATTATGAAAAGGGGTTTCCCACAAAATGTAATGCTAAATAAAAAAGTATGTCACATGCGAGCCAACTTATGGCACTTCATCCACATCCCAAGCTTGATCTTATATATACATGGAAGTTAGCCAACTAGCTAAAATAGACAATGACAAGTGTTATATGAGGACAAGGCAACCTAACCCCTTGCCTTGACTTAGTGCAAAAAAAGGGTGAGTCAAGAATGGATGATGGTATGCTACTCCTTGCAAAAATAAAATGACTTTCAATGAATGTAAAACATGCAATAATGAGTATGTTGTGATCCTGCAACTATTAGATGACAAGGAGTGACAACTATTGTTATTGATTATGATGAGTAAACAAAGTATCAACTTGATGCATATTTAAAGAGATATCTATTAGTTTAGAATGCACCAAAGTTAAAGTTTCCTTGGAAGAATCTTTTGTAATAGTGTTGACATTGAATGAAGGCTTGTTTATTTCTTTTGAGGGATAATAACCAAGATCATTATTTTTTCCTTGTGTTTTAGGCTTTATAAGGACACATATACCTTGTTCTTTAGTACAAAATCCTTTTCCACTATACCCAAATTGTTTCATAAGGTAATAACCTCCTCCATAAAGGTTTTTCATTTCTTTTGGATTTGGTGGTTGTTCACAATCAACTTCATCAGGGTTTGTCATGTACATGTTGTCCTTTCTTCTAAAGTGGTTCAAGTGGGTGCTTTTGAATTATGTATTGACATTAATTCTTTTTCTTTTCCATTTTTATATTATTTTGTTATGATCATGTATTCTCCCATGAATGTAGGTATGAAATCAAAGGTTTATTAAGCATATTCCAATAAGTTTGTGACTTCTTCAGTATGTTTTTCTTTTTCTTTTTCTTGTACAGGTTCTATATGTGTGATTGGTCTCAAGGGAAATCTAATGTGCATAACATCAAAAGAATTATCCTTATTTTCATGATCTCTTAGTGAAGAGGATTCTAATTTAACTTCATCATCTTCATCTAATGAATCCATATTACTATTTTCTGAAATAAATGAGTCAATGTTGTCATTTCCTTGCACCACAATACATTCCCTAGTAGGAGTGCTTTTAAAAGAGCTACAAACTATATTTTCATGACATTCAAATATTGGTTCTTCTAAAATAACTTCATCACAAGTTAGGGACTATACAATAGAAAATGGATCATTTCCATTTTCATGGTTATTTAGGTCTTTCTCTCATGATGCTTGGTCTATTTTTCATTGATTTAATGTTGCAATAGAACTTATGAATTCACATTAGGTCCTAAAAATTCAAATTATGAGGTATTTTGAAGGTGTTGTGAAGTTTTGTAACACATTTATACACTTTTCTAGACTCCTCTTATTATAATTCACCTAAAAATCACTTTTTATTCACTTATTAAGTCCTATTCTAAAGTGTTGTAAAGTCATGTAATAAGATTTCACACTTTTCTAGGCTTAATTTCACTATTTAAACCTTTCTTATGCTTTATTTGACCCCTTTATGCACTCACAAGACTTAATTAAGTGTATTTTTGAATGTAAACCTGATAAACAACATTAAATGCAGCTTAATTCCTGATACCCAATTACAAGCCCAAGGTGGGACCCATTCACATGGGTGGAAAATGAGTCCTTCTTGGCTCAAAATTAAAAAATAATTCAAATTTTCTTTTAGGTTTTTATTTAAAAATACCTTATGTCAGCCTGTGATGAGGTATCATTGTGTAATTAGGGCACAAGTGCATATAAATAAGTTTTTTTGTCCTCATTTTAGATCTCCTCATTCACTTGCATTCACTAAACATCATTCAATCAAGCATCAATCAAGCATATTGGAGCATCCATTGACATATCATCAAATTTCTTCAGCAAGGTTGTGGTGAGTTTAGGAAATTTACATTTTGTTATTCATTGTTTCCTTTCTTATTCCATTCCATTTCTTTATTAAGGGTTTGATTACTAAAGTTGGATTTGACCAAGGAAAATCCCTATACCCTAACCTTTAACCATTTTCCCCTTTTTCATGTGTGTTTGTAGACTTGCGTATGAAATTTTTTCAAGCAATTAGGTGTTGAAAGGTGGTCAAGAAGTCAACAAAGTGTTTCAATTCAACAAAAACCTATTTCAAGCTTGGAGAAAACCTATAGTTCATTTTCTACAGATTTGACTCTATCAACCCAACAAGAAGAGAAGTGTAGATTTGGAGCTATAGAATTGACCTTTGATTTCACAAAATTTTGTAGGAGGATTGATTAGCCATAAGTGGTGAATGGGTCCCTCTCGAATGCTAAAAAAGGTGATGTTGTCAGATTGTAGTTCTCGACTGTTAGAAACCTATTTTAGGAGATTTTACCATAGGAGGATTGATTCACCATCAGTGGCGAATGAGTCCCACTAGTCATGAATAGTGACTTTTCTAGCATTCTGGAATATTCTCAAGTCTACAATCTACCTATAGGTGCACTCTAATCACCCTCTTTCAATTTTTCTTTTCATTTATTCATGTTTTAGTTCATTCTTGCATATCACATTGTGTTTTCAAACATTGTATTTCACATTAGTGTTGTATCAATAATCAATCAATTACATCATTTAGTTGCATTTACAACATTTCATTTAAGCTTAATTACATCACAAAATTCTCTATTTGAGTGAACCACTTCAATTTTGTAGGTTATTCTATCTCTCTCCTTTGAGGTGGGAGACCCAAAGAGTGCAAGAGTAGCCTATAGAATCCAAATGCAATATTGTTGGTTCATTTTGGTGAACCTACATATTGAAAACTTTATCTTTCTAATTTGCACTACATATTGCATCCTAGGTTCCATTTGTGTCAACATTCACTTAGGTTTGGTTTTGTTTTTGCATCCTAGGGTTTCTCATATTGCATTAGTGAAAGACTCATTTAGATTTTATTTTTGCATATCAAATCATTAAAAAAATGAAAAATCTGCATTTGCATCCTCATCCTACATCTGAAAAGCATTAAAATTACTTTAAATTTTATGAAAAACACAAAAAAATACCACACTTGGACTCATTCGCCACCCTAGGGGAATCAGTTCAGTTGCATTTCCTGCATTGATTTTTTTGGTATTTTCATAGTTTTTCCTACATTTCTATTTCCTGTTACTATCTTCTTATTTTAGTTTACAATTTTTTTTTTCATTCACATTTTATTAGTCATAGTTTTCATTTGGTTTCACTCCTTTTTTTGTAGTACTTGTATGAGTGTTTGGTGCCCCATTGATAATACTTTACTGAGATGAAGCTCTAGACTCATGGCTTCCTGTGATAGCACTTTCATTGTGGACCTTGGCATCTCAAGATCTCCTACTCCTGGTATGGACAATGGTGCATTAGGGAGGGATACTACCACACATATGACCTCACCTTCCCATCCAATGCATATTGACCCACAAACTAGTTTCATTCCGCAAGATAAAGTGACTAGTATTCATGATTGCACATTTACAACAAGATTTATCCCTTGAAAACATTTCCACCACTACCATACCTACCATAAAAAACATTCATCATTTGATTGAAAGCGATGATGGCTTACAAGTTATGCTGATAATTGTTGAGATATATGAAAAAAAATTTCCTTCCACATCCCAATCAACAAACATTGTTGTGAGCCAAGGAAGATCTCACATTCCTCATCCATCAACCATAGCATCCATACCAACCTATACCACTCCTCAAGTTACAAAAACCATGCAACTGGTTAGTCATGTGACTCCTTCTTTCACTATTCCAACTAGCATTCCTAGTTATTTTGTGGCATCGAATATTCCCTCTTCCACCTTCACCCCTCTTAGTGTTCCTTTCACATCTCCTAACATTACACACTCCATCACCATTTTCCCTTCCACCTCATACCACATACACTGATCCCATTATTATCCAACTCTTTCACACTGTTTCATCCATGCAAAAAAAAAAATCCACCATTAACCAAAGTCAAAATGCTCCACCCACATATCATGTCTGTAGTAGCCCATTATTCCTAAAGATCTTATATACACAGATGCCACAAGGAATTGAAATTCCTAGGTTTGAGAAGTACGAAGGTAAAGGAGAACCTAATAATCATGTCAATTCCTATACAACCTTGTGCAATTATTTTGTCCTTAATGACAACTATTATCTAATTTTTTTCCTAGAAACTTGAAGGACTCTACATTAGATTGTTTTTCAAACTTATCCAATCATTCAATCTGATCCTTTAATGAACTTGTGGATGCATTTATAAGTCATTTCCAAGTCCATATGACTCCAAAAAATACTGGCCGATTTAATACAATGTAAAAAAAACACGTATAAAAAAGTAACTAATTTCATTTCACATTATTAGTCATTATATGTTCAAATTGATGTCAAAATTCTTTTTTCACATCTACAAAAGATGTTTATATAAAACTTGCATACTCACCTTCAGGATAAGTTCACTATGATGAAATTTCATTTGTTCATGCATTTATGCACAACCCTTTATGACTATCACAACTTAGTTACTAGTCATGATTCAAAGTCCACTTCTAATCAAGCTGAGAAGTCTAAGCAAAGCAACCAAAACAATGTACAAAGATTTAGAAAAGAAAATTGAGGCTTCTTACAATTCAATCTCCCTTCTCTGCAACCAACCCAATTTTTTTGAAGTCAAGTGGCTGCTCTCAAAGCAATCACACCCTTTATCTATGGGGACTTGAAGAGACAATTTGCGCCCTTACCTGATACTCTCCATAACACAATGAATCAACTGCTACAACAAAAGATGATAACTTTTCCTATAGTTAATCCCCTTGATACCACAAAGCATTTACCACCCACCTTTAAACCAAATGCTTATTGTCATTTTCATCACCAGAATGGACACAACACAGAACAATGTAAGTGTCTCAAATATTTAGTTCAAGACCTCATTGATTTGAGTCATTTGTCCATTGTGGGTGTTAATGATCAAGGCAATACATCTATTGCATCCCTTAATCAGAATTTATAAATATTTACCAACCCCATTCCTAAACACAATGTTTCATTTGTCAAGGATAGTGAACCTTCAAACACTCATGTGATGGACATTCATACAAATAATGAACAACTTGATATTAATCCAAATGTTACCCAAGTTAATCCTATGGATGAACTTGTGGGTTTGATAGACATTATCCCTTGTAAGGGCCCAACCAATAAATCTCTGGATATTAATTTTTCTTCTCATGATATACTTAAAAATATTCTTGATGATCCTCTTCACATAGTTGGCCGAATCTATAATAAGCCCACCAATGGGATATTAGTCGATCCTTCCTGTGGTGAGAATGTGATCACGAAAGAATTTTTAGTATTACATGAACTTTATCAAGATGATTATAATAAACCAACAACATGGATTAAAACACATACTAGTTTTTCCTTCCCTATGATTAGAACGATCATACTCCCATTATAAATAGGATCCAAGACTTTGGATGTAACATTTTTTATTATTCCACAATCGAATCAACTTCATATGTGGCTAGGTCATTCTTGGCTTTACTCAATGAAAGTGGTCCCTTTAGTTGTTCACAAATGTTTTAAGTTTCCACATGACACTGAGATATTTACCATACACCATAGTGGCTTTAATCCCTTGTCCTCTAAAGCTAATTTTTCCTTAGAATCCTTTTTTCTTGGACCGATGGAACCCATCACCCCTCGAAAAGACTTCTTTCTCATTGCTTACCAATATTTCAAAGCCAAATGAATAGTTGAATTGTCTCTTCATAATATGTCCCCATCCAATTTTTCTTCTCCTATCCTAGATGTGACCATGCTTTAGCCTAAGTCTAAAATTGAACAACCAATATAGCCTCATGAGCAACCAACCATAGAAACCTTTTGTTCCTCGTATAAACATCTAAGAGAAAATGAAACCAATCCCATCATGCCTCCTTGCATTAAACAAGTTATAAAGCCAAAGAGAAAGTGATTGACCTATCTTCTTTAGTTCCTTCTATTCTTTCCCCTCAAGAAGAAAAGGAACCTATGGTGGATCAACCTGCTCTTATAGCTCAACAACTTGAAAATTAAATTAAAAGAAACTACGGTGCTAGAGAGCATAGGAATCATTGTTTTATTCTCTCTCATCAAATGCACAATGAAAAAAACAAAGACACTAAACCTCTACCCTTGAAAAAAGCAATAGATGATCACTCTCCTCCTCCTAATCTTCCACAAGATAGTATAGTCCAACCCTCACAACAAAATAATCTGATCCAAAAACCACAACTTCTAATACATCCTTCCTTGGAAATTACCCTTTGTCCTCCTATCATAATCAATCTTGATGATGGCAATGATGAACAGATCACAAGAATAGATGATGAAGTGAATAATGGTTTAAACTCTTTATTTTCATCTACCATGAGCTTAAATGATGAATGTTCTACACAAAGTGAAGAACCTAGCACATCTCCTAGTTTGGAACTTTCCATTCTTCCTTTGGATAGTCAACCTCCCTCACAATATATTGAACATGATTGGGAAGTGGATGACTTGTTAGATGGCTGAATTGAATTTTCCTTACTACTCTTTTTGCATTTTCCTTTTACTGTGCTTTTATGTGCATATCGTGTTCCCCGGTAATGTGTGTTTGATGTTATCTCTCTTTTTACAATTCATCTATTTGTACCTCTTTTCTTCTATATGTCATACTTTATGTCTTTCATTTTTATTTTGTGTTTTCCTTTTGGGGATGATGCAAAGAGTTGAGACACCCTATGTCTCTTCCATGTTGACCCAAAAGATCCTTTTTTTCTTTTATTTTGTGTTTTCCTTTTGGGGATGACACAAAGTGTTGAGATGCCCTATGTCTCTTCCATGTTGACCCAATCACTCCCTTTTCCTTTTACTTTCTCTTTTCTTGTGTTTTTCCATGTTGGGGATGACACAAGACATTGAGATTGCAATGTCTCCTCCATGTTGACCCAAGAAGATTTTTCTTTTCATTTTCCTTTCACTTGTGTTTTCCTTTTGGGGATGATGAAAAGCATTGAGACTGCCACGTATCTTCCATGTTGACCCAAAACATAATTTTTTTTATTTTTTATTTGCTCTCTTTGTGTCATTCTTCTAGTTCTATGTGCTTTGGGGAATGATGACAGTTATGAGCTCTTCCATAAAAACATTGCAGCAATGAACATATTGACCCAAAATCCATAGATCCCTATGTGTTTGGTGTGTTCATTTCTAGGGGGAAAACCCTCTATTTTTTTTCTTTTTCCTTTACATGAAGCATTCCTAATTAGAAACATCTTACTTGGCATAGGGGCTTTCCAAGTTGGCTCTCATGTCTTCTTTTTCTTTTTGCATTTTCTTTCCTTCACTACTTTAAAGTAATTTCTCACTAAACATTGTGTAGAAATTTCTTTAAAGTGGGGGGCATATTTTTGGCATCATTTCATTTTCATTCTTCATTATTAATGAAGTCTTGTCACTTCATACAATGCATTTTTCACTTTGTGGATGACATTGGGTGTGATTTCCTTCATAAGTATGATCTATCTTAGCATATTATATTCCTTTTGGTGGCCTGATGTGACACACTACATCCCCTAAGTTGTGAATATTTTATTCTATGATTGGCCCTCTCTTGGAGACATTAGACACAATTTTCCCTGAGTTATAAACCTCACATGAACTTGACAAGAATCCTTTTAACATATTTCACATTTTCCATCCTTGCCACCTTGCATAACCCAACTTGTATGCCTATGGTACCTTTACATTTTTTCATGAGTTCTAAGCATACAAATCTTGTCTTGTGTCATGAAGCACAAAGTGACATTTTTCCTTTGTGAAGCCTTGTTAAAGTTATCAAGAGGTATAACTTTGATATGGTTAAGTGGGAAGCCCATTTAGTGGTACGAATTTCCCCATAGGCACCTATATGTTTGTGAGTGCATACCAACTAGTGTATGTTTCTCACCTTTTGGGTCTTCTTACTTGACAGACCACCATAAGTTCCATCACCCCAAAGTGAGCATGCCTTTTTTTTTTCTCACAAACAACCTAGATCTTATCCAAAACTAGTTGGAAAAATGATCGAAGCTTGATTTGATTCTTCCTTCTCTCTTTCTCCTTCACATGTGTGTTCCCTTGTTCTCATGTTTAATTTTCCATTGGATCTTAATCCTAGGGGCTTGATCATCCCTCTTGTTCATTGTTATTCCATCTTGCTAGCATAAGTGCATTTGGATCCCTCTCGATATGCAATGCTACTTTAGTGAGAGTTTGAAGCAAGTTCATTTTGTCACTAAAGTGGGGGCTAAATGTACCATAGAAAAATGTATCATTGACATTTTCATGGTTATTTAGGTCTTTCTCTCATGATGCTTCCTCTATTTTTCTTTGATTTAATATTTCAATGTATCTTATGCATTCACATTAGGTCTTAAACATTTAAATTATGACATCTTGTGAAGGTGTTGTGAAGTGTTGTAACACATTTATACACTTTTCCAAAATCCTCTCATTATAATTCACCTAAAAATGACCTTTTCATCAATTATTAAGTCCTTTTATAAAGTGTTGTAAAGTCATGTAACAAGATTATATGCTTTTATAGGCTTACTTTCACTATTTACACCTTTCTTATGCTTTATTTAACCCCTTTATGCACTCACAAGACTTAATTAAGTGTATTTTTTAATGTAAAACTGACAAAAAACATTAAATTCAAATTAACTAGTCACACCCACTTACAAACCCAAGATGGGACCATTCACCATGGGTGGCAAATGAGTCCCTCTTAGCTCCAAATTAAAAATAATTCAAAATTTCTTTTGAGTTTTTGTTTAAAAATACCTTATGTTAGCCTGTGATGAGGTATCATTAGGTAATTAGGGTACAAGTGTGTATAATAAGTGTTTTTGTCCTCATTTTATATATCGTCATTCACTTACATTCACTAAACATCAATTAGCATTTGAGTACTTTGCATCATTCAATCAAGCATCAACCAAGCATCTTGGAGCAACCATTGGCATATCTTCAGATTTTTTCAACAAGGGTTTGGTGAGTTTAGGAAATTTGCATGTTGTTATTCATCATTTCCTTGCTTATCCTTATACCCTAACCCATAACCATTCTCCCCATTTTGCATGTGTGTTTGCAGACTTGTCTATGAAAATTTGTCAAGCAATTAGTTGTTGAAAGGTAGTAAAAATTCAACATTGTTTCAAGTCAACAAAAACCATATTTCAATCTTGGAGGAAACCTACAGTCTGTTTTCTATAGATTTTACTTTGTCATCCCGACAAGAAGACAAGTGAAGATCTAGAGCTACAAAATTGACCTTTGATTTCATAGAATTTTGTAGGAGGACCGATTCACCATCAGTGGTGAATGAGTCCCACTTGAAGGTTGAAAAAGGTGATTTTGTCAAATTCTAGTTCCTGATAGTTGAAAACCTATTTCAAGATATTTTACCGATAGGAGGATTGATTCAACATCAGTGGCAGATGAGTCCCACTAGTCATCAACAATTATTTTTATAGCATTCTAGAATCTTCTCAAGTCTACAATCTACCTCTAGGTGTAATCTGATCAACCTCTTTCATTTTTTTTTTCATTTATTCATGTTTTAGTTCATTATTGCATATCACATTTTGTTTTCAAACATTTCATTTTACATTAGTGTTGTATCAATAATCAGTCAATTACATCATTTATTTGCATTTACAACATTACATTTAGGCTTAATTACATCACACAATTCTCTATTTGAGTGAACCACTTCAATTTGGTAGGTTATTCTATCTCTCTCCTTTTACGTGGAAGATCCAAAGAGTAAAAGAGTACTCTATATAATCCAAACAAAAAATTGTTGGTTCAAGGAGTTATCAATGGTTGGAATTTTCAATAATTTTTTCCCTAAGGTTCTCATGATTCTCATTGATTGGATCTTCTAACACCACAATATCTTCTTCACCAATATCAGAGATATTGGGAGAGGGCCAAATTTGATTTTTGTCCCTAATTTCATCATTTCTCGCTAAGGTCTTATTCTCTTGTTCCATAATATCTACTCTAGTAGGAGATATTTTAGGAAAGTAACAAACAAGAAGTTCATCACATTCCATGGTTAGATTTTATAAAGTAGTTTCATCACAAATAAGGGAGGCATCAAGAGAAGAATAACTATGATTTCCATGATTTCTAATGATTTGAAATTTTCATCAAAATAGATCTTCCTAAATGATATGGGCATTAGGAAAGGGAGAAATAATATTCTCATAACTATCAATAAGTGCATCTTCTAACACCAAGCTATCCTCTTTGTATCTAGAAGAGATATTAGGAGAAGGAAAAGTTTGATTGTCATGGCTACCTACAATTACATCCCCATGTCCTATAATGTCTTCCCAAGTAGGAGACATAGGATTTTCATAGCTCTCAATTGTTGGATTTCTTAATACCAACATACCCTCCACACAAATGTTTTTTTCATCATCATTCATGATTGCATCCTCTTTCACTAAATCATTCTAAATATTAGGGTAGGTGTTGGGATATAAATGGAGACCAAGTAAAGTAGTGACAATGATGTCATCTTCTTGTGTCATAATATCTTCCCAAGGGAGAGGATGAGAAGGATAAACAAGATTTTCATGAATTTCAATAATTGTATCTTCTTTCACTAAGACACCTTTGTCACCAATAGGAGAGGTATTAGGAGAAGAAAAATTATGGTTTTCATGATTATCTATGCTTGTATGCTTTTGTATCATAACATCATCACAAATGGGAGAGATATAGGGGTGTCAGATAGGCAAGGTAATATTAAGGATTGTGTCAATGGTTTGATTTTCTAGCTTTAAGATGTTCTCATAACTAGGAAAGATAGTGGAAGGATGACTAACATATTTCTTGATGACTTCATTATTGTACTATAAATTTAACTCATAAGAGGGGATGTTGTACTTATGCAATCCATTCTTAACCATATTAAAACCACATCTCTTAAAAGAAAACATGCTAACATGAAAAATAAATCTATCTAATTTAAGCTAGATCTAATGAAATGAAAAAAACAAAAAATCAACAAACTGAAACAAAGATCTAATAGCAACAAACAAAAGAACATAAATGAGGTTTTTAATGTTGTAAATTGCAAATTCTGGTCTGATATGGGACTAAATAACCCAAAGGGGAATATGAGTCCCAATTAGGGTTTTTGAAAGGTTTAAATAGTGAATAACAATCAACAAAGAATGCCTATAAATTGGGTAAAACAACTTGTATTGGGACTATATCACCTAGAGGGGTGAATGAGTCATAGATTAGGGTTTTAACACTAAATTCAAAAAAAATTGAGTGAATGTGAACCTTTCTAGATTGTATGTTGTCTTGACATATTACAATTATAGATTTTTAGTGAAATTCAATTATTTAAGATGCAAAAATGTAACTTATATGAACTTTTCACTAATGCAAGATTTAGGAGCCCTAAGTGAAAATTAACCAATGCAAGATATAGTTTAAACTTAATGTGAGCTAGTTTTAGGACTATGATGTACTCCAAATCAGATATAAGGCGTCCAAAGGTCAGGTTGACCAAAATGAACCAAAGGAAATATGGTTCCACCTCTTAGGAGATGAAACAAGGGATAAGGGCCTATTTCACTCTAGTTCATTAAAGGAAACAAAGATCCCTCAACCAATTAACTTGATTTAGGAATGGACTAGGGTTAGGATGGTTTCCTTGGGTGTGATTAACGAAAGGGGTTCACCACTAGGAAAGTGCTTAGAAAGAAAGAGATGAAATTAATATGAAAAATATAACTATATCACATAGGAAATGGAATTACAAAAGAATGTAATTAGGTTCATAAATAGAATAAAGCAAATAAGTACCTAGAGAAATGAAAATGACTAAGAAAGGCTTGAAAACCCTGAATATTGTTGATCATGATGTGCACATTGGGACTCATATGCCAGAATAGGTGATTTACTCCCAGGCTAGGGTTTCTAACCAAGATATGGAATCTCTCAGTGACTAATCTAGATCTAATAAAATATGCTAAAAATGCACTATTGGGACTCATATGCCTAGGGTGTTGCAAAGTGTACTAGGAGCATAATTTTGAAGTGAAACTTTGTGAGCCTTTAAAGATGGATTAAATAAGAACTTTCCCTCTAGTTTCACATAAATAGGTTGGATATCTTTCTCTATATCTAAGTTTCCATGAGTCTCAAACAACTTTTTATGATAACTTTTACAACTTTCCAACTTTGCAATTTTGACACTTTTGAAGGCTACAAATCCACTTTTTATTCCACCTATAAGCCTAAAATCACACATCAAAGGAGATAAAAAAATAAAATTGTTAGAGAATGGTGGTTTTCCTTGGTCAAACCCCATTTTTGTAATCAAACCTTAATGATAAATGAAGCATGAATAAAATGAAACAATAGAACCTTGTTTCAAACCTTGTAGATCTATAAACAAGCATAAAGTGGCCTTAATGGATGTAGGTATTAGTTTTAATTCTTGATGAAAGATAATTCATTTGAATAATTGAGTTGATCTTGAACAATACATTAGAACATTAGCTCAAAACCACATGCACGATTCATCAAGCCTTTGAAATGATAATGGATCTTGATTGTTGCAATAATCCTCTACAAATATTCCCTTGAATGCCTTAGAAATGCTCTTGAATGATCTTGAAATCTCTTAAAATATCTTGAAATCTCTTGAATTCTCTTGAATTCTCTTGAATGATCTTGTGAAAGCACTCTTGATTTCTTATGAAATTATAGGATGAAACTATGTGAAATAAGCTTGTATTTCTACTTGTTTATGCCAAATTTCTCAATATTACAACACTACAAGATGAATTCAAATCTAGGAGAGTAAATTCCTACCAATAATTTGATTTCAATTAGGTTTGAATTAAAGTGAGACTCATACGCTAGTTGTGGAATATGAGTCCCAATAGCTAAAACTTGGGGCACCAATTTCTTGGAGTGTCTTGTTTAATGTGCAATTTAAAATTAGATCCCAAGACCTAGATGGAACTCAAACACCCAAGGTGGCATATGATTCCTAAATCATTAAATCTAGAACACAACCCAAAACATTGAAGTATATTTGGTCAATAGTTAAATGTCAAGATTATCATTAGAGAAATACATTAAATAAGTCTTGTAGATGAAAAATAGGAACCCATTAGAGCATAAAGAAGCCAACTTAATTAATAAAGCCATAGATTAGTGTGAAAGTGTAAAGATACACTTTACAACACCCTAAATAAGGAAATACTAGGTCTATTTAGTTTAAGAGGTCCCTAAACTTAATTATAACATGTAAAACACATTAAAACACTAAATCAAGGCAACATTAAGCTCAGTTTTATATTACTTAGTGTGAATATGTAAATAAACACACTTTACAACATCATAAATAAAGAGAAAGTACAAAAATTAATTAAATAATTAAAAATTATTTGATTAATAAAGGATTGGGCTTGTGGATGCAAAATAGGACTATTTAAGGCATAAAGAAGCATAAATTTAAATAAGTCGGACCCAAAAAAGTGTGAAAATGTAAAGGGATACATTTTTCTACACTACATATATATATGATCATCTATATTTGGTTGTTTATGTTTATGTGTTTAAGTTAGATGGTAATGTTATTTATGAAATAATCTTGGTACGACTATTTAATAAATGTCTCAATGATCTACATGTTTTATGTGATCTAATTAAAACTATCCTAGTTTTCTTTTATATGTAACATTATGATTGAGTATGTTATGCTAAATTAAATGCACATATAATCTAATTATAGAACATTAAATGCATATAAGGATCTAATATAACACAACATACAAGATTAACTATAATAGTATGAAACCTAAAGTAACAACCCAAAACTAATTTGAGTAATTACTTTAGTAATCAAGACACACAAATGATTATTTTTTAAGAACAAAGCAATGCAAGAGAAATATCATACTATCTACTAACTCTAATATCATTACTTTATCATTCACACTATTCAAGAAGATTAGACATAGTACCGATACAAATGCACGACATTAATAGGTTCTCTAAGAGGTTTTACATCCATTTATGTTAACGTGCATGCTCTAGACCCATAACATTCATCAATTAGGTAAGCTCCTAACCAATTAGGGCTGAATTTTCTTTATTGAGTCAGGGTGACATTGATGTTATGCTAATTTTCAAAGAAAACCAAATAATCTTTAGTAAATGAACAAGGGATGACATAATCATTGTAACTACATTGTATTTTTCTAGATTAAGCTTGGAGATGCTCAAGAGTGTTAAGGGTGACATTGATGTTATGCTAATTTTCAAAGAAAACCAAATAATCTTTAGTAAATGAACAAGGGATGACATAATCATTGTAACTACATTGTATTTTTCTAGATTAAGCTTGGAGATGCTCAAGAGTGTTAATGTGTTGTTCATCAAACATTTCAAGTTGATGCAATCAATGTTCTTTATAAGTTTTATTGGTAATAAGTCCTTGAAGAGTGATTCACAATGAAGGAATATCTATCTCCAAGGGCATTATTGCCTTAGTACCATAGACAAGGTTATAAGGAGTATTTCCAGTTGATGTTCTAATATTAGTATGATAATCCCATAATGCATATGTCAACTATGTTTGCTAATACTTATTATGTTTTCTTACTATCTTCTTTAAGATTTGTTGATGAGTTCTATTAGTTGATTTAGCTTGACCATTGGATTGTGGGTAGTAGGGTGTTGAAAAATGATGTTGGATGTTAAACATTTCTAATAACTTCATCATGTCATTATTATTAAATGGCGTCACCCTATCCAAAAATAACATAGAAGGAAGTCCAAAGTGATAAATTTCAAATATGAAACAACATATTACATTGACACTTGTTGAACAAAGGGGAATGAATTCTACCCATTTTGTGAAATAATCTATTGCGTTGATTATAAAGGCATGTTCGGTAGATGAAGGTGGTGATATTTTTGTAGACACCATATCGAGAATGGCCAAATAGGAACTTGGGCATGAAGCTCGAAAGTAGGAGTGTGAATCAAATTGCTATGTTATTGGAATTTTTGACATTTCTTAACGTATTCAAATAAATCTTGTTACATATGTCTCCAGTAATATCCTATGTAGATTAGCATTTTAACTAATGATCATCCTCTAAAATGACCTCCATAAGCACCTGCATGAGCTTCCACAAGTGCTATGGGGATTTTAGATTGTTTAAGGAATCTAAGTAAAATACCATTAAAGGACCTTTCGTACAACACATTAGCTAGGATTATATATCTAGACACAAATTTTCAAAGATGGGCTCAAATATTCTAAGTTGTTGGGTCAAAAAAGGTACCTTCATTTTAATAACTAAATATCAGTGCATACCATTCGCTAGAGCTTTCCATGGTGGTTGATAACACTTCTTGGACCTTATATTCTATTGATGGTTTCATAATTGTATGGAAAATGAATGTGAAATCTTTTGAAAGATCTTGAGAAGATATAAAGGAAGCTACACTTGCCATTGCATCTTCATGTCAACTATATTTTCGTGGGATGTTATCAATGGTATATGAATCAAGGCTATTTAGAAGAGTCCTTGTTATATCTTTATATTTTGATAATTTATCATGATTTTCTTGATACAATTCATTTATTTTATTAATGAATAATTTTGAAACACCAAATATCTTAACATTTTGATCTTCCAAAGTTAAAGCAACATGTAATCTAACAATTAATGCTTCATGCTCTTTTGTGTTGTTTGTACATAGGAAGTTTAAGTGGTAGGACAAGGGACTAGGATTTCCTACAGATGGGACTATTATAACCCCTAAATCAAACCTTGTTATACACTTAGAGCCATCAAAATATAACTCTGATGTATTAATTTCAATTGTCAACACATTATTGTCAGGGATCACTCATTATTAGGTAATGGTAAGGGAGATGTAGAATGAACAAATTGTTCAATCAAGGCTTGTCCTTTAATTTCCTTTTGCAAGACAAACTTAAAGTCAAACTTAGTTAACATCATAACCCACTTAGCTAAGCATCTCAATAAAAAAAATTTATCAAAAAGGTGTTTTAAAAGATCAAATTTTGTCACCACATGTACTTCAACATTCAGTAAGTAATGTCTCAATTTACTAGTAGTGAATACAAGATCCAAACATTATTTTTCTATTGTCGCACATCATGTCTCATAATCAATTAGATTTTAGCTAATGTAATAAGCACATGATGTTCTTTACCATTTTCTTCTTGTTGAGCCAACAATGTTGTTGTGCTATAGAAAAATGGCCCCTTAGCATTTTCATGGTCTTTTAGGTCTATCCTCAAGATGCTTGGTCCATTTTTCTTTGATTTAATGTTGTAATGTGACTTGAACATTCACATTAGGTCCTTAAAATTCAAATTATGGCATCTTGTGAAGGTGTTGTAAAGTGTTGTAAGAAATTTATACACTTTTCTAGACACTGTTCATTACAATTCACTTAAAAATAACCTTTTTATTCATCATCAAGTCCTATTTTGAGGTGTTGTAAAGTCTCGTAACAAGATTTCACGCTTTTCTAGGCTTAATTTCACTATTTACACCTTTATTATGCTTTATTTGACCCATTTATGCACTCACAATACTTAATTAAGTGTATTTTTGAATGTAAACATGAATGAGTCCCTCTTGGCTCAAAATTCAAAATATTTCAAATTTTCTTTCATGTTTTTATTCAAAATTACCTTATGTCATCTTGTGATGAGGTATCATCAGGTTACTAAGGAACAAGTGTGTATAAATAAGTGGTTTTCTTCTCATTTTACATCTCCTAATCTCATAATTCATTTAAGCAATCAATCATTCCATTCAAGCACTTTGCATCATTCAATCAAAAATTAATCAAGCATTTTGGACAACCATTGACATATCTTAATATTTTCTTCAACAAGGGTTTGGTAAGTTGATAGCATTTGCATGCTATTTGTTAATCATTCTCTTCATATTCCATTTATTATTTCATTAAGGGTTTGATTGCCAAAGTGGGATTTGACCAAGGAAAATCCCTTTGCCCTAACCCTTAACCATTTTCCCTTTTGCATGTGTTGTGTATGCAAATTTATCAAGCAATTAGGTGTTGAAAAGTGGACAAGAAGTCAACAAAGTGTTTCTATTCAACTACTTTCTATTTTAAGCTTGGAGACAACCTACAGTCCATTTTATGCAGATTTGACTTTGTCAACTCAACAAGCAGACAATCTCAAATCTGGTGCTACAAAATTGGTCCCAGATTTCATAGAATTTTGGGAGAGGACTGATTTGCCATCAGTGGCAAATGAGTCCCACCTTAAGGCTAGAAAGTTAGGTTTTGTCAAATTTTGGATCCTCACAATTAGAAACCTATTCTTAGAAGTTTTCATTAGGAGTAGGACTGATTCGCCATCAATGGTGAATGAGTCCCATTGGTGATTTTCATTGATCTCTATCAGCATTTACAATACTCTAGATTTATCATCAAATTCCCAGGTGCACTCTATTCAACCCTATTTAATTTTGTTTGCATTAGTTTACTTCTTTATTGCATTTTCTGCATATAACATTATTTTTTCAAATATTGTATATAACTTAGACTTTTCATTCATAATCAGTCAATTACATTTCATAGTTGCATTTAGATAATCTCATTTAGCATTAATTACATCACACATTTCCTAATTTGAGTGAACCACACCTAGATTTTGAGTGGGGTTTATGTCTCTCCTTTTAGGTGAAACATTCTAAGAGTGCAAGAGTAGCCTATAAATCCCATTCCCAAAAATCTACAGTTTAGCTGCAATAGCATGGGTTGAGGTTGCTTTATAAAGGATGAATGGTTTATCTTACATAGTAGGTTCTAAAATAGGTGGAGTAACAAGGTAATATTTTGGATTCTCAAAATCCTAGTTACAATATTTATTCCAATTAAATTGAACCTCTTTCTTAAGGATATGTGTAAAAGGTAATGCTTGGTCCACTAAGGATGCTACAAAATGACATATAGCCAAAATTCTTGTAAAGTGCACAATTGAGCAATTTTTCTACAAGGGGAAACATTAACTATATCATCAAGTTTCTTCATGTCCACCTCAATTCCTCTATGACATACTATAAATCCTAGAAGTTTTCAACTATCTATACCAAAGACACACTTTTTTGGATTTAATCTCATGTTATATTTTCACATTCGCTCAATTTTTTTGAATGATATTCACATTTTCTTGTTGAGTTGAATATTTAGCTAGAATATCATCACATAATCTTCCAAAATTTTATGTATGTAATCATGAAATATCAATGTCATAGCTCTTTGATATGTTGCACTTGCATTCTTCAATCCAAAAGGCATGACTACCCAACAAAATGTTCCCTAGGTTGTAGTAAAGGTTGTCTTGTATAATTATATTGATCTTTAGGGTTCATGAATATTTGATTATATCCAAAAAATTCATCCATGAATGAAAAAAAAGCATGTCCCATAGTTGAGTCCACTATCATTTCAATATTAGGAAGAAGAAAATAATTCTTCGAAGATTCTTTATTCAAATCACAAAAAAATGTACACATCCTAATATGATTATTAGGTTTCACTACTGCAACAATGTTTGAGATCTAAGGAGAATAATCACTAGGTCATATAAAACCATCTTCGAGGAGTTTCTCAATCTTGGCCTTAACTAATAAGGCTATCTTAAGATTCATGTTTTGTATCTTTTTTCTAATTGGTTTAGCATACTCTGCAATGGCTATGTTGTGTGTCACTATCTTAGCATCAATTCTTAGCATATTCGAATAATCCCAACTGAAAATTTTTGGAAAGTCATGAAGTAAAGTTTCATGGTCTTCTTGTTCATCTTCATCAAGTCATTTTCCTATTTTAATCACTTTCTCCTTGTTATTAATATCCATTAGTATGTTTATTGTATCTCCCAAAGGGTGTGCAATTTGTTTTAGAATTTCAAAATTGTATTGTTTATTGTCCTTATCAATTTAATTACTTTCCTTTTCTCCATATTTTTTCTTATCACTAATCATATCACATGTAACTCGTTTGTTTTTAGGAGTAAATGGTTTATCATAAACTCCTAAAATTTCTTTCAAGGATTCATCATCTTCAAATTATTCTAATGATTCTTTGCAAGTTGTATCAATCAATTGAAAATGCTTCAATTAGGGTCACACATGATGGTGTTTAGGTTTAATTAGGGTCTTTTCATTTCTTTCATTATCTTAGAAGGACAATACCCAACATCACTTTTTGTTTCTTGTGTTTTAGGTTCTATAGGAACATGGATGCCTTTTTATTTCCTTGCACATCCTTTTCCCCTATAACCAAGTTTCATTAAGGGTGAAACCATTGTCTATCCAAATGGGTCACACTACACACAATAAGGGTGGAACCATTGTCAACAAGGGTTCTTTTTATTCCTGTCCTATTGAAGATAGCTATTATCATGAACAAGCCATTTTTCTTTCTCATCTCCAAGGGAGATAGATCATGTTGATGAAATGTAATATCTATGTTAACCATATGCATTCCTTGAATTAGAGCTACTACATCACTTGAATTTGTATTAGAAGGAGCCATAACTTATTACAAGATAGTTTGAAGCATAATATGATAATTAGGTGAATTTTGAATTGTCCCATAGGTATATCTTTGTTAGAGTATTCTTAAGTTCAACAATATCATACTCCTTCCCACTATGTGAAGAAAAATGAGGAGCACTAGGCAACATGGGTTGAGGAAAAGGTAAGGATGTTCAAATTGTTTGTTTTGGTTGTGGATTATTTCTAGTGTTATATTTATGAGCAATGGTAATATAACTTGATTTCCATGGAAATTATAATTATGTTGTTCAATGGTGACAATGGATTTGTTTTGAGTTTGAGGTTTATTTAAAGGTTGTTATAGGATGAGTTGAGGTTGATTCACATTAACTTCTCTTTGTATCGATTTGTTGTAACAAGATTTATTTCTAGTGTTATATTTATGAGCAATGGTAATATAACTTGATTGCCATGGAAATTATTATTATGTGGTTCAATGGTGACAATGGATTTGTTCTGAGTTTGAGGTTTATTTAAAGGTTGTTATAGGATGAGTTAATGTTGATTCACATTAACTTCTCTTTGTATTGGTTTGTTGTAGCAAGCCTTAGTGGATGAACCTTGTGAGATGAAATACTCAAGGGATTCATCCAACATGTCAAAGTTATCACTACTAAAAGTCTTGAGAGTTATGTTAACTTGGAAAATAAAATTTTTCGTATTAAAATAACTATGCTTTCTCCAAGGGGTTCATTGATTTATAGGTGTTTTGGTTGTTTTTTCTAATGAATGCCAAATGTAATCCAATCTTATCAAATTCTAAACTAATGCTAGGAATGAAAAGTGCAGTAATCTAATTCTAACCACAATTAACATGAAACTAAATTAAGCTAGATCTAATGAAATACATGAAACATAAATTGAGTAAACTGAAATAGAAATCTAAAAACAACAAAAAAAAAGCACAAAAACAAGGTTTTTAATGTTGTAAAATATAGTTTTAGGTCTAACACAAACCTAAATTTCCCAGAGGAGCATATGAATCCTAGTTAAATTTTTTAAAGGGTTCAAATAGTGAATAATAGTCACCATAGAATTCCTAGAAATCAAGTAAAACAACCTATACTAGGAATAAATCACCTAGAGGGGTGAATGTGCCCCAAATTATGGTTTAGACACTAAATTCAACAAATTATTAGTGAATGTTAAGTTTTTTTACTTGTATTCAGTCTTGAATGTGTGCAATTACATATTTCAAATTAAATATGATGATGCAAGATACAAAAATGCAACCTATATGCACTTTCACTAATGCAAGATTTAGAAGCCCTAAATGTAAATTAACTAATGATAGATATAATTCAAAGTTAATGTAAGCTAGATCTAATACTATGATGCACTTCAAATTATAAATAAGGTGTCCAAAGGCCAAGTTCACCAAAATGAGCACAACTAAATAGAGTTCTCCACCTTTTAGGAGATAGAACACAAGGGATAAGGGCTTATTTCACTCTAGTTCATTAAAGGAAATAAAGATTTTTCAACCAATTAAATTTATTTATGAATGGACTAGGGTTAGGATGGTTCCCTTGGGTGTTATTAAATAAAAAATGGGGGTTCACCACTAAGAAAAGACTTAGAAAGAAGGAAGTGTAAAAAATATGCAAAACTAACAATGTAACCTAGGAAATCAAACTCAAAATATAAATGACGGATTAATAATGAACAAAGGCAAAATTTGAAAATTGAAGATGCTTGGAACAAGGTTTGAAATCCAAAAATTCTAAATTTTAATGCACACTATGACTCTTATGCCAATCTAGGAAATTTAGTCCCAATTTAGGGTTTTAGGGAAAAAATTGGAATTTCATAGCAACAAGTCTAAGTCCTCTTAAATTTGGAAAAACTGCTATACTAGGACTTATACACCACAAGAGGCGATTTAGTACCATTCCAATTTTTTGGAAAATTAGGATCTAAAGTTGTTCTCCTATCTTTTCCCTTCCTTCCTCTATTTTCTAAACTCTACTTATGGATCTAGACCTGCTAAAACCTATAAAACAAAGTATTGTGTTTATTTACTTATGATGGGTTTACCTCCATCAAACCCCTTGTTAAGTAATTAAGCATTGATAGAAAGAATAGATCTTGAAAGGAAATGTGTGTGAAATTCCTAGTCTTAAGTGCATCTAAGATTAAGAGATCTAAAGTGCAATGAAACCTTATTCTAATGTGCTAGAATAGGATGCATAAATGAAACATGAAGATGATGACTTACTTTGGGAGATCTATAATCACCCGAATAAGCCATAAAAAATAATGTAACTTCCTTTAGGTAGAAATTAGAACGATAATGGAGGATTTAATCACTCAGGAAACAAGTCATAAGGCTTGGTTTGATGGCTAGTTGCATCTCCCTAACCTAGAATCCATCATGATTCTCTATAGGAAACCATCATCAATTCTTGACAATGCTAGATCTTGAATTGAAAGTGGGCTTGAAGAGACACAAAAAAACTATAATGTTGCTCCAAGACTTCAAATTTATTTGCTCCTTGCTCATGAATTCTTGAAAATATCTCTTGAAGACTCTTTCTTGAAAACTCTAGGATTGCTTAGCTCTTGAATTAATAGGTGAAATAATGATTTGAAACCTTATTTTTATAGGAATCTCATTGAATTTACCATTCATTAGATCCCAAATGTTTACATTGACCAAAAATTTGAATTAGAAACCTTAGTTTCCCGCTCAAACCCTAAAAAAGGGCCATACAGGACTCATATGCACAAGGTGGCGTATGAGTCCCACCCTATAATTTTGGGGTGAGTAAATACCAAGTTGTTAGAAAAGTAGATGCATTTATTGATATTTTCAATATTTCAATTGAAATAAGCCTTGGGATACAAAATAAGGGTCTTAGGGGCCTATTAACGATGATTTCAAGGGTCATGAATGCGAGGGTAATAAAATAGGTCCAAAGTAAGTTTGAAAATGTACTATCTCAAAGAAGGGAGTACAATTTTCTATACTACAAGTTATAACAATGAAATCTTAAATATTTTGGCATTCAGTCTAATGGCAAGACATGAGCACTAGCACGGGTGGGAAAAAAAGAGTTTCAAAATTCAAAGAATGTAAAAGGAATCAAAGCAAGTTTAGGAAATCTACAGTCGAATTAGGAGTTGGAGTCACGTCAGAAGAAAGGTAAGGATGACCAAGATGATGTGGACTCCAAAAATAAAATATAGGTGGAACTTGGGGGAAAGGAAAATTCGAAGATTAACCCTATAGCATCTCCCACTGGTAAAAATGAGAAAGCTAAAGGGCGTGTGGGGACCACAGTTGGCACTGGAGGTAATCGCAAACCCTAGACTTCTTTGTTTGGGGTAAAACCTAATGGAAAATCTTCTTTCCCTCTAGTGCAAAACATTTCATCTCTTGTGGGAGGTAAGTTTGCTATCTCTATTCTAGATCTACTTATTGACCATAATATAGCTCTTATGGAATGGACTCTAGTAGGAAAGTTTATGGGCCCTAGACAAAATATTGAGGTGGTCAAGGAGTTTGTTAAAAATAAATGGAGAACTAGTGGGAAAGTTTCAGTTGTAGCTCTTCCAAAGGGTTTTTTTGCATTTGATTTTACTTGCAGAGAGGACATCATGGCAGTTAGAAGTGGTGGTCCTTGGGTAATAGGGAAATCATCCCTGGCCCTAAAGAAGTGGTCCTCCAACTTAGATCTATCAGATTCCATCTTTGAGAATGTCCCAGTTTGGGTTAGACTTCCAGGCCTACCCCTGGAGTATTGGAGTGAAGACATCTTTCATGGTATTGCGAGTTCCTTTAGGGAGCTCCTCTCTATTGATTCAATAATAGTGGCTAGAAAGAGAATGGTCTTTGCAAGGATATGTGTAGGAGTATCCTAGGAAGAAAATCTTCCATCTTTGATTGATATTCAATCCAAACTGGGTTCCTGGGTGCAGAATATTGAGTTTGAAACCATTCTATTCACCTACTTCAACTGTAAGAAATCTAGTCACTGGGCAAAAAAATGCCCCCTAAATGCCACCTTAGAGAGAAAAAAACCAACTAGACCTAAAAAAAGGTGTGGAAAAAAAAGAGTGATTCAAGAGGAGAATGGAAGGAAAACAATGAGCAGGTATTGGAAAATATGGCATTTGATACTTAGAGAATCTTTCTAGAGATTAAAGTGGTTATGGAGTCTAAAGGTGAGATCCCTTTTGATCATCATTACATGAATCTTATTAATACGTCCCCATCTAAGGAAAGGGAGTCTAATGAAGACACCTTAGTTGGTGAAGGAGATCTGAACCTTTCTACCTCCTTATCCCAAATTACTATCCCTTATGATAGAAATGAAGTATTCCCGAGTTTGAGGATATTCCTAATGAGGGCTTGTCCTTGGAACTAAATATTTCTTTTCCCTCCCAGTCTCTTGATAATCTTCCCCCTTAGGGAGTAGTGTATGTGACAGATCCTAAATCCCCAAAAAGGGTTTTGGATTCCCTTGAAAATCTGAATCACTCGGTAGATCTGTCCAATAATATCTTATCTACTCAAAAGAATGGTAACATGGACACTTTACCTTGGGAAAAAAGGATACCTACTGATAAGGACTGGGAGTCTAGTAGAGAGATGGATAGCCAAGAAGAGACTAATAAAGAGGAGAATATATCAAAAAAGAAAAAAGAAAAAAAATACTTAGTGGAAGACCCCAAGTGGCATTTCTACCAGATCAAGAGTCAAGGTAGACTGTGGAGTAGTAAAGAACTCAAGAGGTAAAAAGTCTTCGAAAAAGAAAAGAGAGTTGAATAGTTTTTAGGATATTGTGGATGGCTCTCAAAAAGCCATCTTGGAATGTCTTAATTCCCCTAGTATCTAATGAAGATTATGTCTCAAAATATCAGGGGACTCAATAGCCCCTACAAATAGGATGTTCTTCACAATTTCATTAGAGATCACAAGCCGGATATTATTTTAATTTAGGAAACTAAAATGCCAAAGGAGAAAATTGAAAAGATGAAACCTTTCCAATATTACAGTAACTGGGGTAATAACTCGAGTGGAGATTCTGGAGGTATTGTGAATTTTTGGAATAGCTACATAATCAGAGGTGTTCCGATCTTGGAAGGTACGAATCATATTGCCACTAGATTTACTCATATAAGAGATAACTTCAGTTGGATTCAATTGAATATTTATGCTCCTAATGGAAAAGGCATGAGAAAATATTTTTGGTTAGAATTAGCTGCCTTTAGGAGGATTTTTGATAGAGAAGCTTGGATTGTTATGGGGGACTTCAACACTCCCCTAATGAATGGAGAAAAATTTGGGGGTTCCCAGATCAATCTAGAAAGCAAAGAGGATCTTCAGAATTTCATTGATAATCAAGGATTGATCGACATGGATCTCCAAGGAGCTTCCTTTACCTAGTATAATCAGATAAAGGGTTTGGATCTCATACAAGTCAAATTAGATAGATCTTTAATTTCCAATCATTGGTAATTTGACTATTACTACTCCCTTAGAGCTCTTACTAGAATAGGTTCCGATCATTTTCATATCAGTTTCATTGCGGATCCAATAAAAAAGAAGAGGAACACTCCTTTTAGATTTGAAAAAATGTGGATCTCTCACTCTACTCTAAAAGAGGAAATAAGGAAATGGTGGAATATAAGAATTCAAGGAACTGCTATGTTCAGAGTTGCTAAAAAGTTAAGGGAAGTGAAATGCAATCTAAAAAATTGGAAAAATGAATCTTTTGGGAACATCTTTAGGATTAAGTTTGATCTTCAGATGGAATTGGGAGAAGTTCACTTTAAAATTCAGAAGGAGGGCTATTTGAATAATAATAAGGAAAAAGAGAATGAGATCCTCACGAAGATGCATGACATAATTGGAAAGGAAGAGGAGTTCTGGAGACAAAGATCTAGAGCTCTTTGGTTATCTGTAGGAGACATAAACAACAGGTACTTTCATCTTTTGGCTTCAAAACACAAAACTATAAATAGAATATCTCATATAGAAGTGAATGGAACCAGGTTTGAGGAGGAGGAGGACATTAGAAAGCAGACAAGTTCCTTCTTTAAACATCTTCTATCAGCTAGTGAGGAAATAAACCAAAATGAGCAGGATCAGTTATTGGAAGCTATACCAAGAATTATCAACTAGGAAAATAACTCTTTTTTGACTTCTATCCCCACCAATGAGGAAGTCAAGTGGGTTTTCTTTTCCTTTGAAGGGAGTAAAGCTCTGGGGCCTGATGGTTTCCCTTTATTTTTCTTTCAATGGCTATGGGAGATTATTGAAGAAGATGTGGTAAATGTTGTTAAAGCATTTTTTGGCTCCAAAAATCTTCTAAAAGAATTAAATGCTACCTCCTTGGTTCTTATTCCCAAGAAACCTGGAGCTAATAATTTTGAGGCTTTTAGGCCTATAAGCCTCTATAATTCCTTATATAAATCATATCCAAGGTCTTAACCTCAAGATTCTTAACTCTTTTTCCTTCCTTGATTTCTCCTCAATAGAACGACTTTGTCCTTGGTAGACAAATTCTTGACTTTATTGTAACAATTCATGAGAATATTCACTCCTTAGTTGAGTCAAAGACTAAAGGATTTTTATTAAAGCTCGATATTTCAAAAGCTTATGATAGAGTTGACTAGACTTTCTCATTTAAATTTTAAAGGCTTTTGATTTTTACAATAGGGTTATCCAAATGGTTGAACAGCTTGTGTCCATAGCTTCCATATCGATTATGGTCAATGGATCCCCCACCTCTTTTTTCCAGAGCACCAGATGTCTAAGGTAGGGTGATCCTATATCTCCTATTCTATTCACTATTATGGCTGAAAGTTTACGTAGGAACCTAAAAAAGGTTGGTTGACTTCAAATTTCTTTCTAGTCTTAAACCTTCTTTGGGCAATCTGGTGTGTTCCCATCAACAATTTTTTGATGACACTATGCTTATGGGTAAAGCCATGGTGGCTAAAGGTAGAACCATAAAATAGTTGCTTGATAAGTATGGGAGAGCTTCTAGACAGCTGATCAATAATAAAAAAAAGCTCGCTATTCTTCTTCAACACTCTAGATCATAGATAGCTAAAATTGCTAGAATTCTGGGTTGTAGAGTGGATTCCTTTCAAACCACCTACCTTGGTCTACCCTTAAGTTTGAAACCTCCACAGTCATTCTAGCTCTTTTTGGTTGAAAAATTTAGCAAAATCTTGTGGGCTGGAAAGGAGCCATGCTAAGCCAAGCCAAAAAACTTCAGCTTCTCAAAGCCTCTCTCCAGAATTTTCCAATCTATGCCCTAAGTCTTATTAAGATTCTAGCTAAATTTGTTGATTCCATTGAAAAAATCCAAAAAAGATTTCTTTGGTCAGGTGTTGAGGAAAAAAAAAGACTTCCCTTAATTGGCTGGAATTTGGTTTGTAGACCTAAAAAGGCCGGAGGTCTAGGTTTAAGAAGAATCAAAACAGTTAACAAAATTCTCCTTGCTAAACAAACTTGGAGAATCTCCTCTTCTTCTGTGGAGTGGATTGATATCCTGGCTAGTAAATACTTAGAAAACAAATGCTCTTCCATAATTATGAAGGACATTCACCTTCTTCCCAAAGGGTCAACATGCTAGAATAATATAATCAATGGTAAAAAGATTGTGGATAATGGTATTGGTTGGCAAGTTAGAAATGGTCATCATACTAGATTTTGAGAGGTCAAATGGCTTTTAAAGGAACCCATTATAAAAATCAACTCTTTCAACGAATGGACAGAGACCTGCAAGGAGCAGTTTGGAAATTATGTGAAAGATTACAGAGTGAATGGTAAGTGGGTGGACTTGTGTAGTGTTAGTCAGGCTTTGGCTCCAATCCAGTCATCTCTGCTAGCTATTAGAATTAATTCTAAGCAGCTGGATGATCGCGTGTTTTGGGTTGATGATCCCTCTAGAAATTTTTCTATGTCCTCTACTTTTTCCAAGATTACTTCTTTTCTAGATCATCCTCCTTTCTGGTCTAAAGCTTGGTTTAAACTTTTGATACCAAAAATCAATATATTCTTATGGATCCTTCTCCAAAACAAAGTACTCATGATTGATAACCTGTGTAAATGTAGATTTCAAATTCCTAATAGATGCTTTCTTTGTAAGATGGAGGCTGAATCTATGTCACTTATTCCTTCATTTTTCTTTTTCTACTTCTATCTAGGGAAAAATCTTCAAGTTATGGAACCTCCCATGGGTCTTCCCGTCGTCCATTGAAGACTTCTTCTCTCAATGGAAATATCTGACAAGAAATCCCATGCTTAGATATTTTTGGGATCTAATATTCCCTCATGTTGCTTGGGGCCTCTGGAAATAACACAACAATAGAATTTATAGAGGTAAAGAAGCCTTTGAAGATATTGTCTTTGATAAAATTGTCAGATTTCTGAAGGAAAATTTCAATGCTTTGGTTTAGAAGAGCAACTTGTCCTTGAAAAATGAGTGTTCACTATATGACCTAACTATTGCTAAGGAGTGGAACATATATCTTGTCCCATTTAGAACCTCTATGACAGCCAAGAAGGATATAGAGGGTGTTTGTTGGTCTTTTCCGCCAAATAGTTGGATCAAAGCTAATTTTGATGATGCGGCTAAAGGTAATCCGTGGTCAACAGACTATGGTGGAGTCATAAGGGACTCCTTTGGAAATTTCATAGGAGCGATGACTTCTCCTCTTGGCTCCCAAACCAATCATTTGGCAGAGGCTGCTGGAGCTTTTCATATCATAAATTTAGCTCAAAGTCTTAACATAAAACATCTGTGGCTTGAAGGAGACTCCAAAAATATAATTGACTACCTTAAGGACAAGTCTCCCCCCTCGTGGACCATCAAGTCATGGATTGAGGAAGCCAAGTTGACTTTGGCTAAATTTGATAAAGTTAAAATATCACATGCTTACAAAGAAGCCAATGTTGTAGCAGATTTTTTCGCTAACGAAGGAGTTAAGAGTAAAGAGGTGCGTACTTGGCTTAATATAAATGATCTAAACTCTAATGTTTGCATCCTAATAAATTATGATAAATCACATTGAAAAGGTACGTGTTATCCCTTTAATGAAGACATATAAGAACTTTCACATCATAATCATTAGATTGTATGGGACTGATCCCAGAGGCTTAATTTGCAAGAAAGGCCTACACGCTTTGTGGGTGCTAAGTTGTGGTGAGGCCAATTTTAGTAAAGCTTTCATTTGGGTCTGCCCCACTGTGTCGGCTGAGATGGGAGGAGACAAAAAAAAAATTGAGCTGGACAACTATGAAACACACATGAAAAATGCCAAGGCCTGGGAAAAAGTTAAAAGTGGAGGGTTGCTTCCTTTCCTGGAGAAGCTCCATGGCTCCAGCCAGGAGGCTATGGACTTCTTTGTTAAAAATTGGAATAAAGACAATTTGACCCTCTTTGGTAGGAATGTTGAGCTCAGTGAAAATCTAATCGTAGAAGTTACATGCTTATCTACTAAAGGGAAGAGGTTTTTCAGAGACAGGGCTTTTTCTGATGAAGCCGTGATTAGATTTCCTAAAAAATACAAAGAAATGTTAAGCCTGGTCAAAATTGCTAGTAGTTACTTTGATGTTGATTGTATAAAGGCCATCTGGAGGAAGGCGTTGTGGGTCATCATGGAGTACATTACGGTGGATGGACGTTTCACTAGAATTTATGGCTACCACTTTGCTCTTCTCAACCACTTCTGCTACAAGGTTAGGATCTCTCTTCCCTATTATCTTTTATGTTCCTTGAAAAAAAGCTTGGAGGATAACAAGAAAAACCCCAATAGATTTCCTATTTTGCATACATGGCTAATAAGATTGATTTTCGAGCATTTCCAAAACATGCCTGCCCTGACTACCCTGGATACCACTCTTGACTCTAAGAGTGACGACACAGAGCCCAGTGGGTCAGAGTATCTTCCTAACCCTAGTTCGGCTAGAAAATTCCTTAGCTCGCATGCTGGCCCTTCTAGGAAAATAAACCCTGCTCCACTTTCTGGTAAAGTCCATGCTGAGCTTGAGCTTGATAGCCCCTACCTTCATAAGAAACCCTAGGCTAAAAGTCTTGTTTCCTATTTTGAAGAATCCTCTAACTCAAAGGAGTCTGATGCCAACAAAACTATGGTTAATGTTGAACCTCTGCCAGACAAACATGTTGAAGATGACTCCCCTGTTAACGTTAACTTTGAGAAAACTGTTCCTAATATTGGTGATGAGCCCTCTCTAGATTTTTTGAACCTAGCTAAAGCCAATTATGAGTCCCACTCCAAACTCCTAGACTGGACTTTCACTGAAATCAATGAGTTGAAAATAAAAAACTGGGCCCTACAAAGCAAAATTGAAGTTCTAGTTGCTAAAATTGTTGAGATTGAAAAGAAAGATGTGGACAGGGGGATCCATGGTCATAGTAATAGAGACATTGATTCCAAGGTTGATTATATTATGAACACTATCAAGACCGTCGCTGAGCAAAATAACAAAATGGCTAGACACAATGCCATTGTTATTAACGCTATGGGAGAGAAGCTTGATAAAAGCCAATAGGGTTCTTTGGTGGTGGATTTGGAGGAAACGGAGGACAAAAGCCAGGACACAGAGGCGGGAATTTCTAAAAGAACCATTGCCAACCTGAAGCGCAAGGTCCCCCCTACTTTTAGTATGATTCAAACTTTTAAAAAGGGTGTCAATGATATGCAGAAGCTAGAGGAGGAGACAGAGTCTGTCCTCGAGACTCTAAAGTAATGTCTGGGGTTTCTATGCTCTCTTTGCTTTTCCTTTGTTTTTTCCTTTTTTTTTTTGTTCGAATGGTTGGTGCCGATCTTTTCTTGGGAAGCTGGTTTTTGTGGTTGGACCTTTTTGTCCTCTCTTCTATTTTGTAAAATTTTTGGTTTCTGGTCCCTGTAAAACCCATTTTTCCCTTTTATCAAAAATAATGAAATCTTAAATACTACAAGTAAAATATGTTCATACAAAAGTAATGGTGACTCAAAGAGTGTTATATAGAAATATAGAACTAGTTGTGAACCATAGGAATCTTCACTACATATACAAAAAATGGAATGAATAGATATACATGAAATAATAAGAGAAGCATGAGAAAGCACCATAATAAGGATAAAACATTTGTAAAAAAAATTATAATGCTTGGTGACAATGAAAAGTAAGAAACCAAATTTGTAAAATGTGGACAATAAAATCATGAGTAGGTACATGAAAATAATAAAGGAAATATAAGGATATATATGGTTAAATAAGTGATAGGTGTAATACACTATGATGGTAAGGGGAGGATTGGGATGCATGTGAAGAATTTTTGTATACATTTTCAGAAAAATATTAAAATGGCCGACATACATGAAATAAATGATATGTTGTAAATCTAGACTATTAATTATTAGGTTTTAGATCAAATGCTGGAAAATTTGTTGGCATGTATTTCCCTAGACGGTAACCCTATTTTATTAGGTCAGTGTACTACGATTGTAGATGGTGATGTATTTTGAGAGTCTGATAGGGGTTTTGTTGTCTTTGGATCTTTAGCTGGTGATACTCCTATGAAAATATTACTTTGCAAGTCTATTGTAATATTTTTGATTTATGAATAATATTGGGCAGCTTTTGGAGTGGGGGGTTTTTTTCTAAAAGAGTTTTCCCCACGTAAATAATTATGTTGTGGTATACATGATATATATATTTTTTGGTTCAAGTGTTTGTAACTTTTAAAGATATGTAAAAGTTTTACATTATTCTCCTCTGAATATTAGTGTAGGAAGTTGTTCCACTACCTTATCTTCCTTACAAGTGGAATTTGAGCTTGATCACCTTTGTTTTTAGTTGTAGGTTGTTGGGATTTCTAAACTAATCCATATTTGAGTTGGAGCTTGTGTAGAAGATACTTTGTGATATTGTTGCAGCAATTTTAAGATGGCCAATTCATCAAGGAGAATAGAGGTTGATAAATTTTCTAGAAATAATTTTGGGATGTGGAAGCTGAAGATTGAGGATCTATTGATAGACTGAGATTTGTGGGATGTTGTTGATGAGAATGTTTTAAGGCCTACAAATGCTATTTAGGATACTCAATATGATGTTATGGACCATAAAAGAAAGGGTCTAATTAGTTTGTGCTTGGAAAACTATTTTAATTAATTTCCATGAGGAGACGTCTGAACAAAAGCTATGGAAGAAGCTTGGTGAGATGTATTAGGCTAAATTTTTAGCAAACACGATTTTATTGAGGAAGATTTTTTATTCCATGAGAATGGAAGAGGGTGGATGAATCACAGACCACTTGGAAGCATTCAATATGTTGGTGGGTCAATTGGCATTGGTTGGTGTCAAAATGGATGAGGAGGAGAAATATCATATCTTTCTTTGTTCTTTACCTAATTTGAGTGATTCTCTTGTTATGGCTATTGGGGATACTTCTATAATTTTGAAGACTAGAGATATGGTGCGTTCGTTACTTTCTGAAGAGATGAGGAGGAAGGTATCCATCACTACCAAGGAGGCCCTAAATTTTCATGGAAGACCTAAGGAAAAAGGAAAGAAAAATGAGAAGCATGAAAATCCAAGTCCAAGGGGAAATCTAAATCTCCCAGAAAGTCTAAAGTTATTTACTAGAACTATGGTAATCCTGGACATATTTGTAAGGAATGCAAATACAAAAAGAAGAAGAAAAAGAAGAGATTTAATTCTTATTCTAATTTTGAGAAGGAAGATAGTGATGCATGGTTAATTGACTTAGGTGCATCTTTCCATATGACCTTTAATAGAGATTGGCTTTTTGAATATGAAGAATTTGATGGAGATAAGGTGTAGTTGGGTGATGATACATATTTAAACATTGTTGGCCATGGTAAATTTGAAATCAAGTTTACTAATAGTAGAATAAAATTGATTAATGGTTGTAAGAGAGGGGGACCAACCACATCAAGGCTCCAAGTCATAGAGAGTTGAGAGTGGAGGACTGCCCTAACTTACCTCACTCTAAAGGGGTGTTTCAGATAAGGATCAAGAATGATAAGGAATATAAAGTACTTCAATCACCCTTTAAACCTAAAATTCAAGTTTAGGCTAGGTGAGCTAATTTTTAGAGTCAATATTGTACCTCAAACAACTCTCTATGTGAGGATGAAAGTGTAGTGCATTGACGTCTGTATGGCTAGAGGATAGAAAGTAGAATATAAAAAATAATGAAAACAAATTAATAGCCTAGCTAGCTATTTTGGAATGAGAAAAATAGATGAAGTACAAAAAGTGAAGAAAAGATGATAAAGTACTTAGATGAAAGCTAGAGTAATGAAAATGATCTCACCAAGGTTCCAATTTTCCAGCTAGCTCCAAATGCACATTCACCTAAACATAATAAAGAGGGGAAAATATTGACGCAGTATAGAGGTCTACCTCAATTAGATCCTCATTTTGGTGATTCCACCTCCACAGATAGCTAGATAGAATCAACATAGAAATATGTGAGAAAGAAGTAAATAAAGTAGAGATTGTAATAAACACTACAAAATAGTAAAATGCTAATCAACCAAATCACAAAGGAGAGGAGCGATACATTACCACCTGCACCCAGAAGCTCACTAGCCAATGGAGGATAAAGTGGACTTGGAAATGACACCAAAACCTCAATTGTGATGGAAGGAGGTATTTCAAGACTCCAAATCCATGCTACTATGGTCTACTTCACAATTTATTTCCACAATTCACAGATTTTTATTACTGCAATTGATTGTTGAAGTGATGCTTAATAGTGAAGAGAATGTTGAAAATGCTAAGAGATGACTTGAGAAATTGCAAGAGCTTGTGAAGAGATTGTGAGAGGATCCAAATGAGATGAAGATGGATGAATTTGAAGGATAAGTGGGAAGAATCTACTATTTTTAGGGTCAGTTTGTCAAAGAGGGACATTACAAATTGACCCCCAATCAAAAGTGTAATGCCTCTACCAACTTTAGTTGTAGGAATCAATTAGGGACAAAAACGCACCCTGCGGATATCTACATGTCACGTGCATGTCCTCGACAAACATTCTCTCACCAACACAATAATCAGATGTAAAATGGAAGGAAGATAGTTGGGTGATGTGGAATTTCTCCTTTGGATTTGATTTTCTAAGGTGAGAGTGTGTAAAAGGGGAATTTGTGTAAGGGGAGAAAATTCATTCCTATACATTTTTGCCCCACTTTAGCTAGCATGAATATTGATGAGTGCTTTTGTAAACTAGATCAAAGAGTTAAAAGGGTTATAAATTTATACCTGAACCATAAAGGAAGCAGACTGTAATCTGGAAAACTCAAAAGTGTAGGGTAGGCAAAGGACTCCATAGGTATGTTGCCTATGGAGTTTCAAATAGAAGAATCCATAGCCCCATAGAGCTATGAAGCTTCATAGGCTAAAAAAAAGGCCCTCAAACCAATGATGGAAAAATATCATACATGAAAGTGTATCACAGGCCTGTAGACTTGCAAGGAGGTAGCCCCTAAGATATGTCACATGAAGGAACCCCCATAAAGTAAGTGCCTTACAGGCCAACAGACCTACAAGAAGGTATCCCCCAACATCTCTCACATAAAGGAAACCCAGATGGAAGTTCCTTATAGGCCTGTAGACCTGCAAGGAGGCATTCCGCAATATTTTTCATGGAGGAAACCCAAAGGAGGAGACTCCACAGAGACAGATTGGAAAGCGACTTTACGGGAACACCTCCAAGGTGACATGTTAACCAACAAATAAAGCATGTTGAAAATAAAAATGACCATGTAGGTGATCAAGTGGACAATCACACATATTGCCAAAAATTTGGAAGGATTTCAAAGGGGTCCCTTAGGAACCTGACATAAGAAGAGGGGGTCCAGTCAAGGGACATGGTGTTTGAAACTGCAAAAGAGACATTTTTTCTCAAATTGATTCATCATCAATGAATCCATTTGAAAGATGTTCACTTCATCAAGGAATTTAAATGGAAGAAAAACCCCCTTATGAGGGGAAGGCCAAAGCTTCTTCCACCTTAGAGGAACGTTCTCAAGCTCTTTCTTTGTGAACCCATGATGAAAGAAAAACATTTTGTTAGAGGTCCTAGTTATTAATGTGGTTTTGAAAAAGAAATGTTCGCGAGGATTTTTGAGAAAATATTCATCTGAAATGAACGTGTTTTCTAAAAATTGAAGCATCATGGATATGGAATTGTCACACATGAGAGGGAAAAATAAGCAAAGAAGAAAAAGAGAAAAGAAAAGAGAAAAAGAGAAGTGAAGATAAACAAAGGACATAGGGGTGTTTTAATATTTTAGTGTCATAACTACTCATGAATACGTATAAGTATAATAATAGTATATAAATGAACTGTCATCAATCCCCTACTATATTAGACCATGTGAAGAATGCACATGAAGACAAAGTAAAAATAAAAAATTGGGTCAACAATGAAGGGAAGCCTAAATTCCCTCAACACTTTGCATCATCCCCAATTTGTTGAAAATAAAACACCAACATGGAAGAATGATGATACAGATAGAAGAAGGTTCACTACACAAAATAACTCATGTATCCAAGCACCAACAAGGGTGACAAGGGTCATCTAGGAACACATAGCACAATCACAGGGGAACACAAAACAACAAACACATCTAATCTAAAGATAAAGAAGAGGCCTCCCCCTAACATTCATCGATGAAGAGGTCATTCGCTTCCCAATCTAGATCATTATAAGGGGAAGGAGGATGATCCTATAGCAGAAGAATATTAAGGGGAGGAGCTTCTGACTCTCCCACAACAAGGGCTAAGGAAGAAGGCCCCACGAGGTCTTCTCCATTATGCTCTTGTGGAGGTATGGTCAACAATTTTGTGAAGATCACTGAAAAATCTAGGACTTCATCCAAAGAGTTGAACATGCACTTTATTGGAGTGTCATATCATAACTCAATGGACTAAGAGGACTACGCTCGAGATTCACCACTTGGTTCACCAAGTGACTCGGGAGTAGTGACAAACTCAGGGGAAGCCAAAACTTTTTTCATCACCAGAACATAAAAAGAAAACATAGGACCACCTTTCAAAAAATGTGGGCTCCTCTTACACCCTCCATTGATGGAAGGGCCATCCTCCACCTTTTGTTTCACTTGGGGATGTGAAATCCCCACTAATAAAGAAAGAGGCACAAAGGAGGAGGAGGAGAAAACAACAATGGAAACCACCAAGGTATTTAGCATGTCCACAGGTTTTGGGAAAGGAGGGACGTCTAGAAGGGACATCAATAAGGGTGGCTCAACCAAAGAAGCAATGAACACCTACACCTTTTTAGGGTCATGCACACTCACCATAGTAGTTGAAAATGATATAGACCTAGATTGAATGGAAGTAGAGGGGAGGAGAGAGGAGGACAAAACAAGAGACCCTGATATGGGGGTGGTCATCTCCTCTTCGTTTTTCTATAAGGTGGCTTGCTTAGTAGTGATATCCTTTCCTTGATACTTGAACTCATGTGCAAGGAAGTTTCTATGATTCTTCAAGCTAGAGACTAGAGGTTGTGAAGGGGATGGAGACTCCTACTAAGCCATAGAATTTTCTACTACAGTTGTTTCTAGTGGAGGGAGATACTCCTGAACGGAAGCAGGAGGATTAGGTTAAGAAAAAATAGGTGGAGTCAGCCCTAGTTCCTCAATAGCGGGCATCTTCCCTTTTATTTCTTTTAGAATAAGAGCAATAAGAGGCCATGGAGGCTGAGACATAAAGGATTCCCCATTGGGACCTTTTATTTTTCCATACCTAATGGGTGTAGGTTTCATGGGAAGGACAAGAAGTTCGAATGTAGGACACTTGGGCTCTTTCCAAGTGGGTACCATAGGATTCTCTTGCTTACATGGAATAAATTTTGATGGTACCAAAATAGGGTGAGAGGGAGCATCAAGTTAGATAGTTGAGGAAGAGGAGGAGAAGCCCTGAGAGCACTTCCCTTCTTTCCTTTGAGCCATGGTGGTGTCACTATAATCTTTTAAGCAAGTTGTATGTTAAATCCAATAGGGTGATGGAGGTTATCTTACTCTCAGTGTTAAGCACCCTCTCTTGTGATTTTGATAAGTCTAGTACAAGATGTCCTTCCAAGGTGGGAGAGGATGAATGGTGCTGACAAAAATTAAGATAAGGAGTAACTACCATGCTCAACTAGTGGTGTATAGCCAATTTCATGGATCACATTTATGGAATCCTCATGTATGAACTTCAAAAAATTTTGCACAACCAAGGGAACTGTGTTCATAGCCACTAGCTAGGGGATACCTAGCTTCACTCTAAAGAGTTTAGACCCTAGGATTATATCAAACAATTTTTTTACAAATTTAGGTCTAGGACGAGAAATGACAAAAAATACTACCAAGAGGAGGTACGAAGAGTCCTTTGTGCATATAGATGGTGCTCATAGGTGTGTCATACCCATCTTTATGCAAAAGTATATTCTTAGTTATAATGTTCACCTAAGACATTAGATCAATGAGAACACATGTTATAGTGTTTTCATTGATTCATGCAGGGATATGAAGAGGAGATGGTTCTCTATTAAAGCCCATTGATAGATCCTATGAGGTGAAGGTTATGTCTAGACTACTATTCGCATGTTGCATAGAGGGGATAGGTTGATGTAGACAAGAGTCCATCATGTGCACTAAATGACACTTTCAAAAAGCCCCTAAAAGGTTGTAAAATAGGATAGTGACCCAATTGGGGTTTCATTACGCAACACTTACGAAACCTTCCAACTATGCCTACTAGGGGTCGTAGGTTGGGTTGCGAGGTGAAAGGGCCCCATAATACTCATGCCTACAACACTACTAGAACATGAGGAAATGACCTTTGAGTACTACAAGATGAAACCAAAATGGCTAATGTTGGATTCACCAAAAATGTAAGAGAAGGGGACTAACCATGTCAAGGCTCCAGGTCACAGAGAGCCGCCCCAACTTACCTCAGTCTAAAGGGATGTTTCAGATAGGGATCAAGAATGATGAGGACTATAATGTAATTCAATCACCCTTTAGACCCGAAATAAAAGTTTATGCTAGGTGAGCTAGCTTTTAGAGTCAATATTGTACCTCAGAGAGCTTTGTGTCTGAGGACGACAACACAGTTTTGGGACGATAGTGCGACACACTGCAATCTCTCAGGCACACTAGCATCTATACAACCAGAGGACATAAAGTAAAATATAAACTACCATAAAATGAACTGATGTCCTAGCTAGCTATTCTAGAATGAGAAAAATAGATCAATGAAGTATGAAAAGTACAAATAGAGATCATGAAGTAAATAGATGAAAGAGTAATGAAAATGATCTCATCAAGGTGCCAATTTTCCAACTAGCTCCAAATTCATATTCACATACACATTAAAAAGAGGGGAAAATGTTGGGGCAGGATAGGGGTTTTCCTTAGTCAGACCCCCATTTTGTTGTTTTGACCTCCATAGAAAACCAAAAAGCAACAAGATATAAATATGCGATAAAGAAGGGGAGAAACTAGAGATTGCAATAAATACTACAAAATAGTAAACTACTAAACCAAATCACAAAGGAAAGGAGTGAAATGTTACCACCTCCACCCAAAATTTCACTAGTCAATGAAGGAGAAAGTGGAATTGGCAAGGCCACCACAACCTCAACTGTGATGGAAGGAGGTCTCACAAGATTCCAAGCCCACGCTGCAATGGTTAGGTTCACACTTGATTTGCAGAGTTGATGGAGTGTAATTTCTTCTATGGAGTGTTTAAGTGTTGCTTGAGAGTGAAGAGAATGCTGAAAATACTACGATATGACTTGAGAAATTGTAAGAGATTGTGAAGAGATCATGAGAGGATCCAAATGTGATGAAGATAGATGAATTTGAAGGAGAAGTTAGAAGAATCTTCCATTTTAGAGGTCAGTTAGTCAAAGAGGGATGTTAAAAATCAATCCTAATCAAAAGTGTAATTCCTTTTCCAACTTCAGATGTAGAAATCCAGTAGGGATGGTAGCACACCATGTGGACGTCTACACACCATGCATGTCTCTCCAACAAATATTCTCTCACTAACACAACATACAAATGCCAAGTGGAAGGAAGGCAATTGGGTGATGTGGAATTTCACCTTCAAATTATATTTTCTAAGGTGAGAGTGTGTAAAAGAGTAATTTGTGTAAGGGGTGAAAATTCACTCCTATACAATGATGTGTTGCATATCCCTGGATTAGCAAGAAATATGTTATCTATAAGAAAACTAATAGATGCAGCTGTGGAGGTAGTATTTTCTGATTTAGGATGCAAGATGGTTAGAGGTGATATGGTGATTGCTACAGGTGTTAGATATCACACATTGTATAAGATTGATGAATGTACTCTTGAGTGGAAAATTACTTATGGGAAGAGAAAGTATGTGGAAGAGGCACATGTTTCACCTTAAGCAGATGGTCATGGCTTCTAAGTACCCAAGAGTGCTCTTTCTTTTGAATCAAAGTTACCTATAGAGAAAACTATGTTATGATACCAGAGGCTTGTCCACATTGGAGAAAAGTGTCTAAGGACGTTGAAAAATAAAAACCTTGTTGAATATTTTTCTAATTTTAATCTTGAATTTGATTTTTGTGAGCATTGCATTTATGGAAAGTAAAACTACATCTAGTTTTATTAAAGTTCTCAAAAATATTTTGGTGTATTGGATCTTATTCATTTTGATGTGTTTGATCATGTAGATGTTCCTTAGATTGGTAAATCCACATATTATGTTTCATTTATTGATGATTATAGTAGGACATGGGCATACTTTATAAAGAGTAAATCTAAAGTTTTTAGTCAATTTAAAGAATTTAAGGCAATGGTTGAGGACTAATAATGGTTGTGAATTTTTATCAAATGACTTTGATATATTATATAAAGATTTTGGTATTCATAGATAGAAGAAAACTCCATATTCTCCACAATAGAATTGAGTTGCAGAAATAATGAACAAGACACCGATGGAGAAGGCTATGAATATGTTAAGTGGTGTTGGCCTAGAACAAAGGTTTTGGACTGAAGCTATTGCCACTACCTATTACCTTATTAGTAGGTCTCCTACATCATCTCTTGTTGATAACATTCCTATAGATGTATGGTCAGGTCACAAGCCTTCATTAAGACATCATAGAGTATTTGATTGCAAGGAATATGCACATGTGCCAAAGGTGAAGTGAACAATGTTAGAGAATGAGGATGTAAAATGTATCATCAACATATATAGTTATGGTGTGAAAAATAAAAACTTTAGGATCCTTTTGCACAAAATTAAATATATAGTAGAAGTGTTATTTTTAGAGAAACTAATCCTTCTTCTATTACATTGCAGCAAAAAAAAAGTAAACGTGAAGATGCAGTTTAATTTCCTACTACACCTAAGAAAGTTGAATTGAGACCCATGGATAGAAAATAAGTTAAGGAGATCTCATCTAGCTTTGAATCTTTAGGAGAGGAGGAAGAACCTCCAAATCAACTTGTTAATAGGTCTACATTGCATAGACAACCACCTTAAAGGTATACACCTAATTATTGGAGATGTACTTTTTCTTTGAATATTACTAATGTGGATGAACCCAAATATGTAGAAGAGACATTAGGTATGAATGATGTAGAATCCTAGAAGATTGTTGTGGATGAAGAAATGAAATATTTGAAAAAGAATGATAAATTGGATCTTGTACTATTTCCTAAAGGAAAAAAACCTTCTGGTTTCAAATGGTTGTTCAAGAAAAGATTGGTTCAGATGGAGGTATTGGGAAGTACAAAACAAGGTTGGTTGCAAAAGGTTACTCTCAAGCTGATGGTGTTGATTATAATGAGATATTTTCTCCTATTCCAAGAATGACATCCATTAGATTTTTTCTTTCTAGTGTTGCTGCTTATGACTTATAGGTTAAGAAAATGGATGTCAAAACTCTTTTCCTTCATGGTGACTTGGAGGAGGATATTTATATGACACGTCCAAAGTATTATGTTGTGAAATGTAAAATTAAATTGGTTTGTAAATTGAATAAATATTTGTATGGATTAAAGTAGAGTCTTAGGATATGTTACTAAAAATTTGACACATATGTACTGAGTTTAGGGTTTGAGCATTCTAAACTAGATAAGTGTGTTTATTATAAAATTAATGGTGATTGTTTCCTATTTATTGCATTATATGTTGATGATATGTTAGTTTTTGGGAAAGGGAAAGGTATGATTTTAGAACTAAAATTTGAACTTTCTGCTAAATTTGAAATGAAAGACCTTGGTGTAGCTAGACACATTCTTGGTTTGAAAATTAAAAGAGATAGAGAGAAAAAAAAAAAGGTATGGTTTGGCCAAAGTAAGTATGTAAATTCAATTTTATAGAGATTTAACATGTAGGATTATATACCATTGTGTGTTTCCATTTCTATTGGAAAAATTTTATCTATTTTAGATTTTCCAACATCTCCATTAGAGATGGAAGACATGAGCAGAGTTCCTTACCAGAGTGAAGTTGGAAGTTTGATGTATGATATGGTTTGTATTGGACCAAAATTTTCCCAATCAATGGGAACTCTTTCCAAATATATGTCTAATCTTGGCAGAGTTCATTGGAATGCAGTTAATAGGGTCTTCCCATTTTTGTATGCTACCTATGATTATTCCTTGTTTTATCATAATAATGTTATTGAAGCTGATATTTTCCTTGAAATTCATGGTTATGTGGATTCAAATTGGGCAGGTTATATTGATAGCAGATGACCCACTAGAGTCTATAAGGGAAAAATTATCCTCAACTACCTCAAAGGATAAAATCAAGTGAGAAGATACACCTAAGGGGACTTTTCTATAATTTTCTATATTTTATGATAGTTTTTTGGAAAAGGAGTTTAAAATTCAAAAGAGGAAGCTTGAATAGTCTTGGGAGTGAGTTGACTAGCTATTGGATAGAGGATGATAGAATGAAATGTGGACATCTCCATGACATGATGTGGTATCATACAGATTGAAAATAGGGTAAGCCTACCTAAACACATAGAACCTACTAACAACTCCAAGATCAAAACATGACTATTTAACTAAGCTAACAGAATATTGAAAATGATAAAAAGAACAAGAAGAAGAATACTAAACATGCAAGAATTTAAATTAATGAAATGAAATGATGAAAGATAAAAGATAAATATGGACTCATGGGTGGTCCAACATTTTGCAGCCTCCCACAAATATCCACATGAATAACCTACACAAACAAAGGAAAACAAAATTATTGGGGTTGTTTTAGGGATTTCCTTAGTCAAACAACCATTTTTGTCCACCTCCATGGACAACCAAGAAGATAGAGGGATAAATAAATATATGATAAAGAAGAAAGAGTGATTAAGAATATAGACATGTTAGATATCAATGTTACTAATAAAATATGATATTTTCAATAAAAGAGAGTTTACCCTCCCTTCAATGAGTTTAAGAATTTTAAAGAGAGTTCAATATTTGAGAGAGTTAAGATGAGGACGTAAGAGACACAAACATGCAAGAATATTGAGGAAAATTGTGTAGAAGAGCTTGGGGGAATTATAATTCAATAAGGATATTGAGAGATTAAGTTGTAAGAATGGATGAGAGAGTGAATGTAATAGTGAATGAATGAGTTTGAATGAAGAAATTCATGCAGGAGGACCCTTTTTGAGCATTTCTACAACCATAGAGGTGTTACATTTTGTGGGAAGGTGGAATTATAACATCCCAATGATCAAAGGATGAAGAATCTTGCTAGCATTTTCATGCAACACATAGATTTCTATGCATCATGGAAGCATCCCTAATAAAAATTCTATCAAAGACAAAATGTGTTAGGGTTAAGGATGAAATTTAATGAGAAAAAAAGGGGATTATGTTATCATCTTTATTAGGGTAAAGTAAGGGTTATGTAATGTGAAATTGCATAGAGAGTAAATTTTTATGATATTACAACTTTCTCCCACTTTAGTGAGAATATATATTCTAAACTATAGCATCATAAATTTTCAACCATCTATAACATCACACAATGTTTTATCTCCCTCAATTGTTGACCCTAATTGGGTCCCTAATTTCCTAAATTATGAATTATATAGCCTATTTCTACCACTATATGATAATTTGCAAGCATTGAACAAATGCATTCAACTATGATTCTACCCCTGAAACTTAATTTCCTAGAGAATATGGTCAAGATAAATTTCCCCTAGTGTGTATGGGTCACCCTATTCTATTGGGGACCAATTTTGGATATGTCAAAATGTGTATCTTAATACTCAAGATCCAAATTGCAAATATCTACTATGAAGATTTATTTTTTGCAAAATTAGAGAAATGTATATAAATACCTAGTTATTGTGTCATTTCAAATCTAAAAAGCATTCATGAGAAAAAAATATTTTCAAGATCATTCAAGAGTAAGTAAATATCAACATTTCAAAACTTTATTGCAACAATTCAAGATCCTAACATCATGTCAAATCCTATGTTAGTCTATGTGTGTTCATGTTATCATTGTTTTTCTAAGGCTATCACATTTGTAGGTATCAAAAGAATTCAAGCATTAATGTGGGAAAGTTCCAAGATGTTGAGGTGATGTGTATGACTTCATTCCTTCAAGGAAGCCATTGAAGGGTGTTGAATTGTAGCACTTTATGATTTTATCAAAATTCCCTATTCATTATCAATTTATCATTGAGAGTGCTATTGTGGAAGTGGAAACACTTACATGGGGTTTAATTGAGTTAAGCCTCTAAATGGCCCAATAATTTACCTCTCTTGGAATGTGTAGGTTTTAGGTTTAAAGAGAATTGAAAGGAGTTCAAAGAAAAATTGTTTAGTGTTGCATTTGAAGCCCCACATCTTGTCAACTCATAGAAACTCACCTAAAAAATCATCTAATAGTGTCCTAAAAACTTTGTAATTAGAAATAAAAAGCTCAAATCAATCATCAAAGGACCCCAAAAGTAGAGGAAAAAAGTCATACTTGGAACCATACACCCTAGGGAGACTCTATCCTTCTACATCAATTAGATCCAACATCTGGTGATAGGTACATAGTCCTTTGCACTTCTTAGATGTGCATGCAAGTAGTTCTTTTGGTCTGTTAAACATATTTTTATTACATTTTTCATATTTGGTCATATATTTTAATTAGGTTTATCATAACAAATCAATCCTAATCTATTTGAATACTCAATAATATAGAGATCTAGGCTTTACTGGATGAACTTCATGGTTGGAATTCAATCTACTCACCTTGTATATATTTATCTTAATGGAACATAAGAAAATACTCAATGAAAACCACAAACAAACAACATATGAATCCTAGGTTTATACATTAGACCTAGTGTTCCCTATTTTCTATATTTCATAAACATGTCTGAGCTAAAGTAGAAATAGGTTGAAGAGAATAAATCCAAGAAAAAGGGGATGTTGGTATTCAATTTGGTATATATGATGTAGATAATCTGAGCTAGGACATGAAGGGGACATATATCTTCCATCCTCCAAAGTTGACTACAATCTCACTAAACCATAGATTTTTGGACCCAATGGACTCTCTAACTCTTATAGGTTTTTTCACCCAAAAGGAGAGAGATTAGATCCAAAAATGCTCACTAGTTCATTCAAATTAGATTGAGTATAATGTGATATGATGTAAATGGAGTAATCTAAGTGCAATTGGATGATCTATTTGACTAATTATGAATGTAAAACTAATGAAATGTATGTTGTTTGAAAACACATTGTGTATTGATGAAATGAATCAAATGGACATGAGATATGCATAAAAAAAAGAGATGGATGAAATAAGAGTGCACCTAGTGGAAGAATGATGTCATTGGAAGGTTCTGGAATTTTGTAGAAACTTATGTTAATGGCCATTGGGACTCATTCGCCAAGCATGGCGAATAATTCATGTTGCTGGTGAAATCTTCTAGAAATAGGTTTTAGACTGCCAAGAGATGAAATTTGAGAGAATCAATTTGTAGGCCCATAGGTGGGACTCATTCATCATGGGTGGTGAATCAGTCCACCTACAAAAATCTAGAAAATTAGAGGAAGATTCTATGGATTTAGATCTGCAATTTTGTCTCCTACATGTCTTCACTTCTGAAATTGTTAGAATAAGGTCTAAAAATGACTTTTGGTTGATGTTTTGACTTGAATGACTATACAACTTGATCTTTAATGATTCCCAAGCTTCCACAGGACCTAAATCTGTAAACAAACACAAGAAGAAGAGAGGAAATGTTGATTGTTAAGGTATGAGGGTTTGCCTTAGTCAAACCTCATTTAGGTAATTAAACCAAATTGATGAAATAATGGAATGAAAAATGTAACAATGGAAATGATTACCTTACAATGATGATTGATCTTGTAATTCTATAGCATAACATGTAGAATCAACCCTTGAAAGTCTAAAAATTAATCTTTTAATGCCTTTAAACCTAATTTTCTTGATTGAAGATGGAGGAATAATGGATTGAAGATGATAAGAAGATGGAAGGAGGTCCTCTCTCTCTCAAAATAAAGGGAAAACACTTATTTATACAAAATTGTGTCTTATTATCTATTCATACCTCACCACAGGATGACATGAAGTGACTTAAATAAAAAAATAAATGGAAATTTGAAATATTTTGAATTTGGGGCCAACAGGGACTCATTCACCACCCATGGTGAATGGGTCCACCCTAGGACCTAAGAACAAGTGTTAGAAATAATATTGTGTTTATAGAGAATTTTTTATGCTCTATGGCATGTTTTATTTGTCGACTATTAATCAGATTGGCCTCTAACTTTTTATTTTAGTTAATTTATTGCAAGAACAAATATTATTATGAAGAAGTCTTTGAGATCATGCCTTTTATGGACTTTATCACGAATTATTTTATATTGTTTATGTTGAATGCTCTGTGTCAAGTATTACGTAGATAGTATTGAGAATTATTTTATACACCATTAGATTTTATGTTTGAATGCTACCTTTCAGAAATTAGATCATATTTATTATAATCTTCCCATTTCTATTAAGATTATGTTGCATTTCATATTATGTTGTAAGAGCAAGGGTTATTTTGTGAATATCTAAATATTCATGTTAATCTTTGGGGTTTCTAATTTTTTTTAGACCTTAATGGATGCTTCCTATGGGGAGATCTAAATGACTTCTCTATTCTTTCTCTAGCCTTAGTCATTCATTCTCTTCCCAATAATGAAGGATTTATGGCATTTTGTGTCAATTTCATTAGGATTAATGAATTATTAATATTTTAAATGTTATAAAAGCTTTGGTGCATTGCCATCTTTTCATTTTTCTTTGTATTTCTCTCTTCCCCTTTTTCTAAAGCATACAAAAGAGACGACTTCTTTAACAATCTCAGAGGTCATTTAGTGAGGTACAATTCAATCCCTCACTCATTGAATTTTCCATAAGGTTGTTTGGAGATGCCCAAGATCTTATGATCAACAATTCTTTTTCTGGCATGCTCGGTGGGACTTGAGTTCTTGAAAAATGTTTAATTAAAAAAATTTAGAAAAATTTAATAGATTATACTGTGTAGAGAGGATGGAAATCTCATGCCTAGAATTCAAACAAGAGCATCTTCTAGAGGAAATTTCAAGTACTCCCAACTACCCACTTCATCCCCTAGGTGATGATGAGTTACAAGTTCTATATATAACCTATTAGGAGAAATAGAGTAAGAAGTGTTAGCCTACAATCTAGAGATTTTTCCACTCCCTAGGAGGCCAAACCTTATAAATCAGAATACCCATTTACCCCATCCATAGGAATCTATTTTCAATGGCTCGCCTAGGTGTTTCTACTCCTAGAAATTTTAGAACCTCAGATAGTGGTAGCCTGCTACTTTCACCTATGCCCTAAGATGTATGGAATGCTACACTTTTCAATGTTCTCAAATAAATTTTGAGGTTTACTAGGGAGATTTTTAACACCCTTTCCAAACATATGTTTTACATAGCAGAGGTTTGTAAAGTCCATAACATCATGGAATAAAATATGGCCCTCAAATTACTAGTTATGTCATTGAAAGGGAAGGCTCAAGACTGATAGAGATCCTTGACCTTTGGCTCCATCGACTCTTGGGATCAACTCAAAGAGAAAATATTTGAACACTTCTCAAATAAAGTAGATCACTCCTCCTTGCTACAACAACTAATTACTATCAAGAGAGCCCCACAAGAGGCCATGATCGACTTCAATGCTAAGTTTTGCAAAACCTAGTAGAGGATTCCCACTATAGTTAGGCCTCCACTAGCTATGTCATTCATGTTATATTTGAAAATTTCAACTAAGACATCATAGTCATGGTATAGTCAATGGGAAGAGACACCTTTCCTGATGCATACAATTTGGCTATGCATACAAAGAACAATCTAATTGAAATAGTGAAGCTTCCACCATTGCTATTGATGCTTATGTTTGTAGAGATCTTTGGTGGACCCTAGGAAGAAGAAAATCCTAGTATCTCTACCTTACTACCTAGAACAGTGACTACATCACTGCCATCCATGTATGTGTACCCAGGCACACAATCTAGCACATTAGGCTCCTCTTCACTAATAGTGAATTTCAATGATATGAACAACCTCGTACAGTCCTTTACAAATGATATAATTCTTATCTAGTGTTAGAAATAGGAACCTTCTAATCTTCCTGTGCAATATTATCAAGGAGGAAGGCCATCTTATCAATAGACCACATACCAAGGAGCTCAAAAAGGAGGTAATCAACAACATGCATCTACAAGCTAGATAATCTCAATCACGATGGTGATTCATACTGTCAAGAACAACCCAAACAAGGATTTTGTCCCAGGTCAAAAAAAATTGGTAGAAGATGATAACATGCGGTTCTTTCCATGTAACAATAGTCATATGCCTTCAAATTATCCATGGGAAAATCTATAATAGAAGATAGCAGAATAGAGAGGCTAGGGTGTGTTTTCGAACACAAAATATTATCTCTCCCAAAATGGAGAATGTAGGAGGAAGATGCGGTATTTGGAAGTGATGTTCTGACAACCAGCATCTTGGCTATTTTTTATGAACCAAACTTAATCTTAAAATTTACCTATGAACTTGCTAGAGCTCAATTATTAGTAAAAGTAAGGATTATCCAACACATGGGAAATTTGATATTTAACCTCTTCTCCCCTACACTTTGGGCTCTATGAAAACTGGGAGGGTAATTTCTAACAATGTGCTTATAAATACCAGTGTGTCTAGGTACTAAACACATAGTCAATAGATGATTCTCTTTAAATGTTTAACAAACACGATACCCTAAAGGTTTGGCTGACCTTCATGGAAGTGCCTAACCAAAATAAGATAAAATGTAATTCCTTAAATTTCATACAAACACACAACAAGATTGATAAATAAGTTGATTTAAACTTTGTGATCAGTAGTTGAATTGGTCACCACAATTGCAACATAATTACTTTACTCAAATCAATGCCATATTCTTGGAACAAAGTGAGACCTAATACCCACATAATTAGATAACAATTTTTAAACATGATAACAACCAAAGCCTTGAAAACATTGCATTATTGTATTACAACTTATCATCTCCACCATTTACTTCTTACTAGCATCCTCATACATGAATTATTTCAAACCTACTATTATATTAAAGAATTTATGCCCATTCATTGAACTAATAAGAAAGAATATAACAATACATCTATTGGAAACCAACAAAGACAAATAAGATAACCATTGATTATATCATTCATAGTTTGTATAATATATACATAGGAGAGAAAGCTATAGATACTTTATACAATTTTGTTATATATGTTATCACTATCATTATCAAAGAGATATGTATATATCAACTGACTTCATCCCTAAAACATATTATGAGAGAGTTCATTATTTTCTTTTATCTCTATGTGTGGCCCCTTCAAAGAAAAAACTACCCACTAGCCTCTCCTTTGTAATCAACCTTGAAATCCCTTCTATAGGACAAGGGAGTGACAAGCATCAAGCTGATTTACACATTTAATTTCACTTTCATTTGAAAATGAATTTCACTAGAGTGTGAAAATATTCCCAAAATAGTTACAAGTAATCATTTGTAGGACAGGGGAAAGAAAAAATAAAATCTCCAAAAACTATTAGTTAGAGAAGACCCACTAGCCTTCCAAAAGGCGTCACTGTCATGACACCAAAAACATGCGAGATCACACCAAACTAGAAAGTGTCACCATCAATACCGATGGCATAATTAAACCAAAAACCATATCACAAAAAACCATTCAAAAAAGGAAACCAGTCAGCACAAAGTACCAAAAACCAAGCACCAACTCAAAAAGGAAATAGGGTGCTACTTTTCCTTGTTAGTAGTAAAGTAAGTACACCTAATTGGTGTCCTTATTAAAAGTGGAGAAGCCATTACAACATCCTTAGAATCAATCAAATTAGTCATGGCCATGAGATACTGGTGGTAGCTAGAATCAATTTTAGCTCCACTATGAGAAGAATCAGACCTAAATGGGAGAACAATGACATCCCATATAAGCTTGGTGATACTTAATCTTTCTTGCATCTTCCCTCTTAGGATTTTCCATTTTATTCTCCTTACCCTTGACCAATTCCTTTGAGATAATTCAACTTCTCAGAAGATAAGCACTCTTGAGAATACCCCATGCAGACTTCTTATCATCCCTTATTTCCTTCTTTGGAGTTATAGGTGCATTAGGCACATCTTGTTCATTCTGGGGAAGGTCACCCTAAGACTCAAGAGGGTTGAATCTCCTTGACCTCCAACTGGGCTAATAGAAACACTTACCTTACACATATCTTTGACAAAGGATCTTATCAAATTTCCTTGAGATAAAGACACCACCCCTAATGTAAAAATAACCAAGTCAAATTGTACAATTTATAAGAACACTTCACACACTTACTCCTAGACTCTTAATCCTCACAAGCAACAAATGGTGAGAATAAAAAGTAGGAAATCTTCATTAAATAGTGCAATTGGAGAGTGTCTGCATTATTGTTTCAAGAAAGCTTGTGTGAGAGTGCTCGTAATGAATTACATTGATTTTGAACCTTATCCATTGATCATACTTTGAGATAAATCGATGGATAATCAATCAAGATGATTAATTATGACAAAATTAAATGTATGCAATTGATGCTTCTCCATAATTAGAAAACTCAAGTGATTCAACACTCACTTAGGTTGCACATTAATCACACACTTATCATTTAACAAAACTTGTTGTGTCATATTTACCCGCTCACCCATGGGAATTATTTTAATTGCAATTCATCATAGTAAGATAACTAAGAGAAATCATGATTTCACTTCAAAATATCAACTCGTACTTTTCCTTGCTTCAATTTCATCTTCCCATGTGTACTAGCACATGAGAGATTTTACGTCCATAATTAAAAGTATTTCCCAAATCTCATATGCATGCCAAAGAGTTGATTATAATTTGTCACCATTTTTATCTTCAAATAGTCTCCAATATTTTAGTAGCACCTAATCTCCACTAGAGTCCATTAGAGCCTTTGAAATCTTCCACATGGCAGTCGATTGCTTGCCTGCTTACAAACTAGAGATACAAGTGGGCTACTAATGAGATTGTGGGGAGTGGTCAGGATTGATCGATGTCACACATCATCAACCATTGATCTCTATCCTTATATAAAAATAACTCTTTCCACAACCTAGTGGGTCCGTTCATGAAGCAATATGTGTCACCCTGCCCACTAGCCTTTGAGATTTCATAAATAATAAATAAGACCTGGTGGGGTGGTGGAGAATGGTGGAGATTTGATTGTGTCACCCAACAACCACTGTAGATTTCCTTTAGATGTGATTTAACAATCACACGAAGATGTTGTTCCCACCACAAAAAATCTACACATGTCTAACATCCACTAGCCCATGTGATTACTTATCCTTAAGGTATAGAATAGACAAGCACACGAGGGATGACCTAGATGAGGACATGTGTCGAAACATCTAAGTTTGTTGATCCTTCTCCAAGCTTCACCTACCAACCTTGTAGAAGTAATAGTCCCACTACCTAACATGACACATAACATCTACCTACCAAGCCATTCAAATATTTTAATAAAAAATAAAATAGAGTGAGCATGCAGGAATGGTCTAGATTCTCTTGTGATGATGGAATGGTCATCTTAAAACTAAAATTTGCATATGCCACAAATGTTATTTTTAAAAGGGGGCCATTACTAGATTGATGGAAATTCATGAAATTCATGAAATTAAAACTTAAGACTTAAGGAATTAAAAATGAAATTCAAGCCCAACCATATGAAAAATTAAGCACAAAAAAGGGATTTTGGTGACGAAAAACCTAACTCCAAGGGGCTGATGAAAATAATGATTCAAATGGCATAAATGGTGGCTTGGACAACTCAAGACTGGGAGCATCAGGTCAATGCATAAATAGAATTCCCAAGGGTGTTCAAAACTTAAGGTCAATTTGGAAAGGTTCTAGAAACACAAACCCTAAAATAATGATGAGGACCATAACCCTAAGATTAAAATGAGGGTCGAAGCTAAATACTGCAAGTTTAAAAAATGGAACCAAATAATTTTTTTTAGGGGTTCCATCAGTGGCTCCTACTAGGGATACATGCCTCTCATAGGCATGTTGAGATCCAAGAATCTCGAGTGAAGAAGACCAAGCATAGAAAAAAAAACTAGGACCTACTCAAACAAGGAAAGAAGACCAAACCAAAACAACCAACATATGTATAGTTTTTACATAAGTTAAAGAAAATTTAAACCAAGAGAACCAATCTCCATCATGTATGAAGCCTTCTTTTGAGGTGCAAGTTTTCAATATGCACTTTGTAAATTTTACCCAGATTCAATTTTATTTGGTGGCCCCAGGACATTAAACTTAGGACTAATACCTACCCCTATCAAAAACCAGCCTCTTTAAGGAACTAATTTCCATGAACCCACATTTACCTCTAATATACCATTGCAACAAGTATATAATTTTTCTTAGAAGAATAAAAATGTAGTTACCACTGCAATCTTCCTAACTATAAAAACTACCACTGACAACTATCGTAATTTTTTTGAATATACCATTGCCAATGTAATCTTTGTCATTTTGTATTATATAATCAGGACTAAACTAAAAAAAATTCATCATCACATGACACATATGTGTTATATTCCTTACATGAAACATGCTCATATTGAAAATAACATTTCATGGTCTTGATCTCATTGTCATGCTCCACCAAAATCACTTCCAACTGAACTGGAAACTGAAAGTGTTCATACTCCTCCAAGTAGTTGGCATCATGACACTCAACCTTTTCTTTAACATTCATAACAAATTATGTAAAATGTTCATAGGCAATTCCCTCAGGGAGCTCACCAATATGTTTCTCTATTTGCTTAAAACCTTTTCTTTAACATTCATAACAAATGTAAAATGTTCATATCAACTTTGCAATTACATAGGGTACTTCAAACCTCTTTTACAACTTAATCTTAAGCTTTTTTAATTTATATTTCTATCTAAACTTACTTAAAACCCTCTAGATGAGTTTATTCAAAGATATTTCATACTTCACTTCATAATAGATGTTGCAATCTAGTAATACATAATTATGTAGAACAATCACTACTATTCCCTTTCTTAGTGCTTAGTTTCACTCAATAGGGAAACAAAACTCTTTTACAAATTTCAAATATGGTTCTCATATATAGATGTATCCTTGTTGAGAACCAAAATGAAAAATAATTGGATATGTTGCAACTGTCATAGAATTTTCTTCTTGATTGCAAACATTTATAAATCTCATATTTTCTTCAAATCATCATTAGGTTCTTGAGACACAATTGCTACCTCTCTTCATAGAGGATTAAACTTCAAGTAGTATGAAGCTCTTCCAAATATTAAATTCGTTCATGGTCTTCTCCAATCGTAGATTCAAACATAAATTATTTGAAATTTCTACAAAAAATACCACTTCTAGGTCCAAGAACTTTCAACATCTGAACAAGATGTTCAAATTCAAAAAACAATTGACTCTGTAGTTTTGAAACTTTACTGACTCTTATGGCAAGATGATCTTCTATCAAAACATTCTCAAACTTTTCCCTGGTAGAGTTTCCATTTCTATTGGTTAATTTTTATGAACCAAACTTGATCTTACAATTTACCTATGAACTTTCCAGAGCTCAATTATTAGTAGAAGTAATGATTGGCCAAGACATAGGAGATTTTATTTTTAACCTTTTCTCCCCTACACTTTGGGCTCTGTGAAACCTAGGAGGGTAATCCCTGACAATGTGTTGATAAATATTAGTGCATCTAGATATTAAACATAGGGTAAAAAGATGATATTCCTTAAATGTTTAACATATGCAATACCTAAAATTTTGGTTGACCTTCATGGCAATGCCTAACTCAAACAAGAGAAAATGTAATTCCTTAAATTTCATACACACCCACAATAAGATTGCTAAATAAGTTGATTTAATTTTTTTATTAGCTATTGAATTGGTCACCACAATTGCAGCATAATTACTTTACTCAAACCATTGCTATATTCTTGGAATGGAATCAGACCCAATACCCATATAATTAGATAACAATTTTTAAATATGATAACATCCAAAGCCTTGAAAACACTATATTACAGTATTCCCACTTATCATCTCCACCATTTACTTCTTACTAGCATCATCATAGATGAATTATTTAAAACCTACTATTATATTAAAGAATTTACACCCATTCATTAAACTAATAAGAAAGAATAGAAAAATACATCTATTGGAAACCAACACAGAAAAATAAGATAACCATTAATTATATCATTCATAGTTTGTATAATCAGTACATAGGAGAGAAAAATATATAGACTTTATACCATTCTATTGTATATGTTATCACTATCATTATCAAAGAGCTACATTTATATCAACTGACTTCATCCCTAAAAAATATTATGAGAGACTTCATTATTCTCTTTATCTCTATGTGTTGCCCATTGCAAGAAAAAACTACCCATTGACCTCTCCTTTGTAATCAACCTTCAAATTCCTATTAAAGGACAAGGGAGTTACAAGCATCGAGCTGAATTACACATTTCATTTCAAAATGAATTTCATGAGAATGTGAAAATATTCCCAAAACAGTAACGAGTAATCATTTGTAGGATAGGGGAAAGAGAAATGAAAAATCCCAAAAACTGTTAGTCAGAGCAGACCCACTAGCCTTCTAAACATCGTTGTTGTCACTATTGGTAATTTTTATAGAACCAAACTTAATCACAATTCTAACCTATGAGCTTGCCATGACTCAATTATCAACTAAGTTGAGGATTTCCCAACACCTAAGTAAAGTAATTAGTACTTCACTTCTTCTCTTCTGGCTCTATGAGATCTAGGGAGGGTAATCAGATGTATAGTCATAATATCTGACTTTAGGTCAAGTTTATTTCTTCACACAGATGTACTATTTTATGAAAATCACCTTATAAAAGGCTTGAAAAACCCCAAATAGAAGTGTTACTTATTTGAAGGAGTTCACTTGCATACTTAGAGTTGGGACGATGTAGTTTAAAGTATTTTGTGAATCATTCTTCATATTGAATCCTAGGATCAATTTAGTACTGGCTCAACTAATCACAAGACAAACTAATAAAACAATTAGTGCATTATCTAAGGGAGAAGAAGAGTTATAACTTGTAGCCAATCGATAATACAATTATGATTGAACTTCAAATATTAATTAACTATTAGAATGTCACTTTGTAACATCTAACTCACTGTGTCTGCAAAATATCACATCCTTACTAAATCCTATACTCTTTTCTCACAAACTAATGAGATCATTTGAGGGTTTAATCAATTCATTGAGTTGAAGAATAAAATAAATTCATACATTCTATGCAAATGACAAAAAAATAAATGAAATTTTAATTAACAATCCTCATTCATAACTTGGAAGAAAATACATATAGGAGAGCAACATTTTGAAACAAAAATTCATCTTCATTTTTTATATTTCTTTGTAAAATGATAATTAAGATTCGTATACAATATAACTTTCACATTAAATTTTCCTTTGATATATTAACTAGAGTTTCCATTTACATTCTATTATAATTTTAGAGCATAGTATTTATTGTGACTATGTCTAGACTCAAAATTCTGAACTCTCTTCTTTCAGCCATGATATCTCCTTTATATAGAACAAGGGAGCAACAAGCACCTAGAAAAATTACAATTTCAATTTCATTTGATTTAATTTCAAAAACATAATTCTAACTGATTCCTTGAAGAACTCCAAGGAAATTTTATTCACAATCATTTGAGAAGAGGGTAGAAGGCAAAAAACATGTGCATGATACCAATGGTCGTTGTCACATCATTTGTTCTTTGTTCAATAAAAATTATTCCATTAATATCTTCTCGAAGATCTCCACATAAACATGGAAAAGAAAAAGAAAAACCATGGACACATGAAAACAAATACCTGGGTAAGTGCACCAAGATGGTTCCCAAAAAGGGGGCTTAAGTGGCCACTTTTTTTCAGAAATCAGGAAATGCTGACCTTGGATATGAAATTGAGGATAGTTACACTCAAAATTTTGAGATGGAACAAAAACAAGGATCGAAGTGCTCCGAGTCTAATTTCTAAACTACTAATTTATTTTGAAAATGGTTGAGATTAAGGGGTTTAAAAGAGCGATGTATAGAAATTGGTGTTGTTTTTGTCAGAAAAATATAACATAGCAACTCTTGTACGACCTAAGCACGGTGAAATTTTTTGTAGTATTTTTAAAATCACTATGGTTAGAAGTTAGCTAATAACATCTAGTTGGTGCCCACTTTTTCTGAATTTTTTTTAATGAATATTTGATTTTTTACTAATTTTCTAAGTGGGCACTTCCTAAAAAGCATAATTTTGGCTGTGCTCCCCATACAAATTTTTGAAAATAATTGGGTTTTTTTGGTTTTCTTTTTAAATTTGTATAATGGAGTATAGTTTCTAAAAATGTAATTTATTTCAAATTTTGATGAATGGTTAATTTATAACCAAAAAAACACTAAACAGTGCTTTTTGACAAAAAAAAGACATACAAACAAAAGAAATTATGGATGAAAGGCTTAACATTGTTGAAAAGTGAAAAAAATTATATTGTTGGATACCTAAGGGAGAACCTAACATTACCCATGTTTTTTATTTTGTCAATATTGAACTAGATGCAATCTTGATGGTGAGCACATACCCGGTTATGTGAAAAATTGTAGAATTTGTAAAAACACGTCTCTAGCCTTGTTGGGAATGCCCTCCAAGCCTTTGGGTTGGTATTCCGAGGAAAATAATTTCACTTTTTCTTTGTTATTAACGCGAAATAATGAGTGTGCATTATAACATGCTCGCATTATAAAATGAGAGCATTTTTTAAATAAAATTCATAAGTGGCCAAAAAATTGGTACCCAACTTCATGCACCTCTCCACCTCCTATGCAAAGACCATGGTGATGAAAAAAACAAAAACAAGGCAATGACCCTAGTTAGAGTCATGGGCATCTGAAAATGCTTGGCCACTTCTTGTCCTCGATGAAATTGGAGGGATTACCAGTACATCATCATTAAAACTCCCATATGGCACTAGAGAATGGATGTACTAGCCATAGTTTGATTCAGTATTAGCCTCAACATCCGAAGGAGATCGGAAAGCACAATAGGATAATTGCATTTCCCTATGCCGGTCCTTTGGATTTTCTCTTTCTTCTTGGCCTTCCTCACTGGCTGCACTAGTTCCTTGCCCTTAAAATCAACCACTTCTCTTGGAAGGGTCTTATTCCTCAAGTGGTAAGTACTTTGCATAATTTATTTCTTCTAATGGCCCCTAGCCCTCCTTTTACCCTTTGAAATATTAGGGGAAACCATGGCTTCTTGCCCAGTCATGTCTTTATGGCACCCAAACATACTTAGCCGACTAGACCTCCTAACAAATGGAATTGTTGCACTAGCTTTTTTCATTTCATTAGAACTAGAAAAATGATGATCAAAAGGATTTTAGACTCAAGACCCACAGGAGAAACACCCCAACCCCAGTAATTACAACTAGTTCAACCAATAGAATTCCTAAATAGACTAGAGAACCCAATTTCATACCAATGCAATCAAGATGAGAAAATTATAATCAGGATAGACCAACAACCTCTTTCCTCACTTCACACTTTTCCTTGCACACACTATAATTGAAAAAGATAGTGTGAATAAACAATGATCCACCTGCATTAAATAGAAAATTCAAGCATGCAAAATTAATAATTCAGAACTCCTTGTGAGAGCGAATTGGTAACTTATCAATTTGGATTTGAATCTAGTCCATTCATCTTAGAGTGATTAAAATTTCATCTAAGGCAGCCATAAGCATTATTTTTTGACCATTATCAAATTGCTCCTTAAAAAAAATGATGTTATCTTAAATGCTACCACATTTCTCTCTAACCTTGATTAATCATATATGATCTAACAATTAGCATGTATCGCCAACCTAATTCATGATTTTCATTAATATTGGTGAAGTACATAAGGCCATTTTTTCTTAGAGAGAAAATTTCTTTATACACTTCATTGCTTCATTGCTAATCTTCCTCAAATTTTAGGGTGCCATTAGCGATGAAGTTATCCATATGATTATTTTTTAGTCCATTGGATCATCCTAATTTAAAACTTCATCAATGGTTCTCTAGTCCTTTGGTTCTTTCCTTTTTTCTTTCTACAGAATCCCTAGATCCTTCCATGTTCCCCATTTCATTAATGGTCATCGCTTATCACTGATTTAGTGCAACCTTTCTTGGCTCCATCACCAATTTAAACATCCCTGCAATGATCTTAATCCCTTGGTTCTGTAACTTGATCTTTGGTCACATTCATCCTTCCATCACACATCACTAATTCTAAATTTGTGCCTAGGATCCTATCGATGATGAGAGATGTTGTGAAGGGACTAATTTTAGACACATGCACTTGCATAAAATAAAAGGCACAAAATACATCGCTCATAGGATCACATTAAATTATTGATAGAAAAACCTTTTAGATGACACCCATTGCTTATCGGTAATTCATAACTTAAATTCGGAAATGGATTCACGATGAGCATAAGGCCTTTGTTCATCGCTAATTCTACTCATATATTTTGTAAGAAATTAGCGATGAGAGGATTTATAATGTTTATAAGGTTCATCACGTAGCAATGATGTAAGAATTTACATTTAAAACGGATCAATGATCATGTGATGTAAAGGAAGTTACATCATATTACTTATTGTTGATTCAAGTTTATCTTCTTTATGACCATCAATGATGAGTGATAGGAACATAAAGCTAGAAGTATCGCTCACCACTATTATGATTTTGATGACTCAAAAGCCATTAACAATGAGCAATGTCAAAGAAAACATCATTCTATCACTCATTGCTAATCCAAGGTGCGAACATATGAATAAATCAATGATGAGCAATGAGCTATGAGGGCCATTGATCTACTTAAGTGGAAACTTTTTGAGCATGCTTACTTAAGTTGTTCTCAAAATGGGAACTTACATACGATGTTAGGAGAATTATAGGTTCAAGACTTTTGAATCACACAACACAAAGGACATAAAATCCAAAAGATCCTTTACCTAGCTTTATAAGAAATGGGTGATTCAAACCTAGAAATGAGAAAGGAGAGTCACATGATGACAATAATAAATGTGAGAAAATTTTGTGACTGGAAAAAGAAATTTCATAGCTAGCAACAAAATAGAATGTTTAGGTAAAAATGAACAAAACCCTAAATCTCATATAAGAACCCTACATCAGATGTAACAAATATTTTAGGTAAAAATTATTAGGGTTTTAATATTGAGCACTTTATACTTTTCAAAATTCAAAAGTGCTATCAGTGGCTCTTTTTGGGGACGTCTATTCCTTAGTGAATAGAGTGAGAATTTATATTTTCTGGAGAAGCAGACCATGTGCCTACTCCATTGGGTAACAATGTCAAAAGGTCATCTCTACCACCACTACTTTGGTTTGAAATGTCAAGCCATATTTGATAGCCCAAGGCCACCAAAATTGTAGTACTTTTTCTTTCCTCTATCATAGAAAAAAAATTCATTACATTTCACTAAATCCAATCTAAAAGCATCACTACAATATGCCTAATTTAACATGCTAACACTCAATAATTCAACATGTACAACATCATAAAAAATTTTGCAACTATCCTGCATCTAAGAATCAAACATACCCTTAACATAATGATTTGCATGTGGTAATAACTCATAATTTTTATCATTCAAAACACTATCAAGTTGAAAACAGCCCTCTTGAATGCTTCGTCCATTACCACACTACAAGGAAAATTCATCTAGCTGAAAATTTTGGCACTCATATTCTGCCATATAGCTAGTACTATCAAGTTCAATCTATATAGTAGTTTTCACATCAAAGGTGAAACAATTGTAAGAACAAATCAAGATATTATGCACATCATGCAAACTATTTCTGAGTGTATGTAAAGAAGTACACTCATACGTTAGCACACACTATAATTGTGCCTCAACACACTGGTGTAGAGAATCATCAATAATATCTACCCTAGTCTCATTCTTAGTCACTTTGAAACCTTCTAAACCTAACATGTTAACATCTTCAGTATTTATAGCTTGTTCAAAAGTGAGTAATTTCGGTTCAAAAAGATAATTTGTTTTTCCTTTGGAATCAGCCCCCATATCCACATGAAAAGAGTCATAACTAGGCTCATTCATAACATAAAATAGATGCTTACCAAATCTGCATTGGAATTTTCACATCTTGGCTTATTGGATACACAAGCTTCATGGTTATTTGTTATTCCTAACTTATCAACACAAATTCTTGAACTTGTATCAGTCTGCACATTTTTAGGCTCATCATGTAATGGATTAATGCAATCAAATAATTCTTTAACTTTAACCACATTACCATCATGTTGGTCAGCTAGTTCATAACTGGAAGGAATATTAGATACCCAATTTTCATACCTTTCATAATAAACATTGTCATCACTTTCAAAATCAATATAAGTAATACACAATAATTGAGGGTTACTCATATGTGCACATTTATGATATTAAGTGGTTAACATATTTGAAATTTTTTCACTATTTAATAGAGTGTAGTTCTAATCCATTCTTTCAAACATTTATTTCTCTTGACCCCCAATAGAAATACATGCTTTATCAAGTTGTAAGTCAGGACATACCAAGATATTACCATCATCAAAATTTGAAAACTAAATGGAACAGGTGTCATAACAATAATCCTCATATTTTTGCATTTTGATATTGGGTTGAGTGTCATCATTGAGTTGCTCATCCTCTTGAGGATAGACACAAACATTTTCATTGTTATGATCATCAATGGTAGACATTGTATCATTATTAACTTCTTCCATCTCAATTATGTACTTTTCTCTATCTAAAACTACATGTATCTAATCATTTGTATCCACACAATGACTAGTTTCATCAACATCTTTATCCATAATTGAAGACAAAAAATCTTGTACATATTCATTCCTCACTTTCTCCATATTATCTAGACATGTGTAAGCCATTTTCATATTCAAAATTTTAAAATCCTTCAATAATTCACTAGATCCCTCTTCAAAAGCTTCAAAATACATATGAATGCAATTTTGTTTACTAGGTCTAAAAATTCCAGGGATTAGTGAAAGAGAAATTAAAAATTTTGTGACTAAAAGCAATGCTTGACTCTTCATCTTGTTCCTTAAGCTGCTTTAACTTTGTGACAAGATCATAAGGTTCTTTTGCAAATTCTTGTTTATAAGAATCTACTAGTTCATCCTAGCAAGAGAAAGATTTTTCAAGAAAATTTAAGGACCAATCCCTAGCTTTAACTTCAAGAGATCTGACAAAAAATCTCATCCACATATCTTGATCTCTAAATGAATTTTTCACCATGAAATTATAGAAACTTTTGACATGTGCATTTCCTTCACACACATTGCATCCATTAAACCTAGGCATCTACTTATAGACTCGAGATGGCATAATTTTAACCTTATAATTGATCCATGACAAGTCTAATTGCTCATATAATGAATCAAAAGGATTGAAAAAAGGTGCAGCAACTTGGTTAGCATATCTAGTATGATTGTCTCTTAGCTAGGCTTGCATAGCCATTAGATTCCTTTTGTTCAACTCTTTAACTCCCCTTTTGAATATTGCTTTCCATTTTGGCCTTATCCTAGGCTTATTCAAACTTGGTTTCATGCACTTTTTGGTATTAACTATTTAAAGATTATTAGGCTTCTAAATCTTCTTGACAATATGCATCCAAGCTTCTAATGCCATGGTTATTTCTCTTTGATAATCCATAGATGTATACAAATATGGTTTTAACTAATTTTACATAGTCACAACCATGACAATATGAAGGATCACTAAGATAGTTGCTAATATGATGGTAACTTTGGCCCTTAACATGTGATAATGCAAATGGATAGTAATTATTAAGATATACAACTTCATTCTAACCATCCATATAAGCCAGTTTGTGAATTCTCAGACACACATTTTGAGTGGAACAATAGTTTCATTCAATATGATAGGTTTAGAAAATGAAAGTAGGAAAAGAACCATATACCCTCACACCTCGAGTTGTTGCAACTTTGAATAGAGCACTTTCAGGTTACAAAAGAAATAACAACCCTTTATGTGTATACAGTGTAGAGCAGAGTTGCCACCTCTTCAACAAGATGAATAACCTTTGAAGCAAGGATATCTTTTTCTGAGTTCTTCTCGTAGATTCACTTTCTCAACATTTTGAATTTGGGGTTGCTACAAATCAATTTGCAGATCTAGAACCTCTTCAATATTTGAACTAGAGGTTAATTTTTTTTACTCCTTTCAAATGGTCTTTGAAATATTTGCATCAAATATGCAAAGGTATCTCTAGTAGAGTCACCATTTTTGTTGGTTATTTTTCAAGAACCAAACTTAATCTCAATCCTAACCTATGAGCTTGCCACAACTTAATTTTCAACTAAGTTGAGGATTGGCCAACACCTAAGTAAAGTAATTAGTACTTCAATTCTTCTCTTTAGGCTCTGTGAGACACAAGGAGGGTAATCTTGTGTATACTCATAATATCTCACTTTAGGTCAAGATTATTTCTTCACATAGATGCATTATTCCATGAAAGTCACCTTATCAAGGGCTCAAAAAACCCTAGATAGAAGTGTTACTTATTTCAAGGAGTGCACTTGCATACATAGAGTTGGGATGATGTAGCTTAAATTATTATTTTTAATCATTCTTCATCTTGAATCCTAGGCCCAATTCAATAATGGCTCAACTGATCACAAGACAAACTAATAAAAAAATCAATGTGTTATCTAAGGGAGAAGAAGAGTTATAGCTTATAGCCAATTGGTAACACAATTTTGACTAAACTTCAAAGATTAATTAACTATTAGAATGTCACTTTGTAACATCTAACTCAATGCATATGAAAAATATCACTTCCTTACTAAATCCTATAATATTTTCTCAAAAACTAATGAGCTCAATTTAGCATTTAATCAATTCATTGAGCTGAAGCATAAAAAAAATCATACATTTTGTGAAAATGTAAAAAGATAAATGAAATTGTCATTAACAATCATCGTTCATAACTTGGAAGAAAATACATATGAGAGAAACATTTTGAAACTAAAATTCTTCTTCATTTATGATATTTCTTTGTAAAACCATATTTAAGATTTGTATACAGTATACCTTTCACATTAAATTTTCCTCTGATATATTTACTAGAGTTTCTATTTATATTCTATTTTTCTTTTAGAGCATAGTATTTACTATGACCATGTATAGACTCAAGATTTTGAACTCTCTTATTTCAACCATGAAATCCCCTTTATATAGAGGAGGGGAGCAACAAGCACCCGACTAAATTAAAATTTCACTTTCATTTGAGTTAATTTTGAAAAACCTAATTGTAACTCCTTGAAGAACTCCTAGGTGGTTTCATACACAATCATTCAAGAATAGGGGAGGAGAAAAGGAAAAAAAACATGCGCAAGATAGCAATGGTCATTGTCACCACATTTGTTGTTTGAAACAAAAAGGATTCCATTCATATCTTGTCAAAGACCTCCACATCAACTGGGAAAGAAAAAGACAAACCATGGATACACAAAAACAAATACGTCCTATGCAAAGACCATGGTGTCATTTAAAAAAAACATGGCAATGACCCTAGTCAGACTCATCAGCATAAAAAATTTCCTGATCTCTCCTTGTCCTCAGTGAAATTGGATGGATTACTAGTATGTCATCATCAAATATCCCATATGGTACTAGAGAACAAATGTACTAGCCATAGTCCAAGTTAGTATCAACTTCAACATCCAAAGGAGTATCAGAAATCACAATAGGAAAATTATGTTTTCCCATGTGGGTCTTGTGGATTTGTCTTTCTTCCTGGTCTTCCTCACTAGTTGCTCTAGTTTCTTTCCATTAAAATTGACCACTTCTCCTAGAAAGGTCCATTTCCTCAAGCGGTATGTACTCTACACAATTGATTTCTTCTTCTGTCCCCTAGCCCTCCTTTTACCCTTTGAAATCTTAGGGAAAACCATGGCTTCCTGCTTAGTCATGTCTTCATGACACTCAAACACACTTAGTTGGCTAGACCTCCTAATAGGTGGAATTGTTGCACCAACTTTTCCCATTCCATTAGAACTATCAAAGTGATAATAAAAGGGATTTTGACTCAAGACCCATAGGAGAAACACCCCAACCCTTGTAATTGCAACTAGTTCAAGCAACAAAATTCCTAAATAGATCAAAGAACCCAATTTCATACCAACCCACTTAGGATGAGAAAATTATACTCAGGACAGACTATCAACCTCTTTCCTCACATCAGACTTTTCCTTGCACACACTATAGACTAAAAAGATAGTGTGAATAAACAACGATCAACCTATATTAAATAGAAAATTCAAGCATGCATAATAAATGATTCATAACTCCTTGCACAAGAGAATTGGTAACTTATCAGTTTGGCTTTCAATCTAAGCTGTTCATCTTAGAGAAATTAAAATTTCATCTAAGGTGTCCATGAGCATCATTTTTCAACCATTATCAACTTGCTCCTTGAAAACAACAATGCTATATCAAATGCTGCCACGTTCCTCTCTAACCTTGCTTAATCATATCTATTCTAACAATTAGCATGTATCACCAACCTAATTCATGCTTTTCATTAATATCAGTGAAGTATATAAGGATAGTTTATCTTAGAGAGAAAATTTCTTTATACGCTTCATTGCTTCATGGCTAATCTTCCTCAAATTTTAGGGTGCCATTAGCAGTGAAGTTATCCATGTGATGATTTTTCAGTCCATTAGATCATCCTGATTTAAAACTTCATCAATGGTTCTCTAGTCCTTTTGATTCTTTCCTTTTTGCTTTCAGGAGAATTCCCTAGATCCTACCACATTACCCAGTTCATTAATGGTCATCGCTTGTTGTTGATTTAATTCATCCTTGCCTAGATCCATCACTGATGTAAACACCCCCATGATTATCTTTATCCCTTGGTTTTATGGCCTTATCTTTGGTCACATTCATCCTTCCATCACACATCACTAATTCAAAATTTGTGCGTAGGATCCTATTGTCAATGGGAGATGTTGTGGAGGCACCAATTTTATATATGTGTGCCTACATAAAATAAAAGGTACAAAAGACATCACTCATAGGATCACATTAAATTAGCAAAAGAAAAACCTTTTAGAGGACACCCATCGCTTATTGCTAATTTAGAACTTAAGTTCATAAATGGATTCACGATGAGCAATATAACATAAGGCCTTCATTCATCACTAATTCTCCTCGTATATTTTGCAAGCAATTAGTGATGAGAGGATTTACAATGTTTGCAGGGCTCATCATGCATCGTTGATGTAAGACTTTAGATTTAAAACATATTAGTGATCACACAATATAAGGGAAGTTACACTGTATTACTCATTGCTAATTTAGGTTTATCTTCTTTATGACCATCTGTGATGATCAATAAGAACATTAAGCCAAAAGTATCACTCATCGCTATTACAATTTTGAAGACTCAAAATCCATTAGTGATGAGTAAAGTCAAAGAAAATATTATTCTATCACTCATCGCTAATCCAAGCTGCGAACATTTGAACAAATCAGTGATGAGCGATGAGTTATGAGGGCCATCAGGACATAAGTGGAAACTTTTTGAGCATGTGTACTTAAGTTGTTATGAAAAGGGGAACTTATCTAAGACGATAGTAGAATAATAGGTTCAAGCCTTCTAAATCACATAACACAAAGGACATAAAGGCCAAAAGATCCTTAACCTAACTTTATAAGAAATGGGTGATTCAAACCTAGACACAAGAAAGGCTAGTCACATGATGACAATAATAAACGTGAGAAAATTTTTTGACCGACAAAATCCACTTCACTTATAGCAACAAAGTAGAATGTTTAGGTAAAAATGAACAAAAACCTAATCTCATATAAGAACATTACATCAAATGTAACAAATATTTTAGGTAAAAATTAATAGGGTTTTAATATGACCACTTTATATTTTTCAAAATTCGAAAGTGCCATCAGTCACAACACCAAAAATATGCAAGTTCACACTAAACGGGGAAGTGTCACTGCCAGATTTGAAGGTATAATTAAACCACAACCCATATCACAACAAACCATCCAAAAGGAAACTAGTTAGCACAAAGGACCAAAAACCTAGCACCAGCTCAAAAAGGAAATGCAGTGCTACTTTTCCTTTTCAATAGAAAAGTAAGTACACCCACTTGGTGTCCTTATTGAAAGTGCAGTAGCCATTACAACCTCATCACCAAAATAAATCAAATCAATCATGGCCATGAGATATTGGGAGTAGCCAAAATTAGTTTTAGCTCCACTATCAAAAGTATCATTTGAGACTATAATAGGACAATGATGACATTTGATATAAGCCAAATGATACTTATTATTTCTTGTAGCTTCTCTCTTAAGCATATCAATTTTCTACTTCTTACCCTTGAACAATTCCTTTGAGATAATTTAGCTTACTAGATGATAAGCACACTTGAGAACATCTTGTGTATACTTCTTATCATCCCTTGTTTTCTTCTTTGGAGTCACAGGGACTTTAGAAACATCTTGTTCATTTTGGGTAAGGTTACCCTAAGAATCAAGAGGGTTGAGTCTCTTGGACCTCTAGACTGGGTTGACAAACACACTTACCTTACCCATTTCTTTGACAGAGCAACTTATCAAATTTCATCAAGAAAAAGACACCAACCCTAATGTAAAAATAGCTAGCTCCAATTTTGTAATTACTAAGAAAAATTCACACACTTACCCTCAAATGCTTAATTCTTGAAAGCAGCAAATGGTGAGAATAACAAGTAGGAAATATTCATTAAATAGACTAGAGAGTTTCTGAATTAATGTTCCAAGAGAGATTTTGTGAGAGCATTGGTGATCAATTACTTTGATTTTGAACCTCAATCATCGATCATTCTTTTAGATAAATCAATGGATAATCAATCATGATGATTAATTATTACAAAATTAAATGCATGCACTTGATGCTTATCCAGAACTAGAAAACTCAAGTGAATAGACACTGACTTAGGCTGCACATTAATCACACACTTAGCATATAACAAAACTTGTTGTGTCACATTTATCCACTCACCCGTGCGAATTATTTTACTTGCAATTCATCACAATAAGACAGTGGGGAGTGATCATGTTTTAACTTTATAATATCAACTCATATTCTACCTTACTTCAATTTCACCTGCACTTGTGTACCATCACCTAACAAATTTGTCAGCCATATTTAGAATTATTTCCCAAATCTCATATGTGGGTCCAAGATTTGATTCTAATTTGGAATTGTTTTTATCTTGGAACAGTCTCAGCGAATATTTTAGTAGCACCTTATCTCCACTAGAGTCCATTAGAGCATTTGAAATGTTCCACTTGGCAGTCACCCACTTTCCCATTGAGAAACTAGAGATACAAGTGGGATACTAATGGGATGGTGAGGAGTGGTTATGATTGATCCACATCACCTGTCATCAACCATTGATCTCCTTCCTTTTAAAACATTCACTACTTCTAGAGCCTCGTGTCTAGAGCTTGGTGGGTCCCTTCATGAAGCAACAGGTGTCATCTTTCCTATTAGCATGTGATATTTCATAAATATTAAATAAAACCTAGTGGCGTGGTGGGGAACAGTGGAGATTTGAACACATCACCCAACAAAAACTATAGATTTCCTTTAAATGTCATTTTTTTAATCATGAGAAGATATCGGTCCCACCACATAAAATATACATGTGTCTTGTGCTTTCTAGCCCATGTGATTACTTCTCCTTAAAACACAAAATAGACAAGCATGCAGGGAATGACCCAAATGAGGATGCATGTCAAAACATCTACCGTTGATCCTTCTCCAAGCTTCACCTAACAACCTTATGGTAATAGTGGTCCACCACCTAACATGACACATGGAAACTACCTGCCAACCCATTTGAATATTTTAATAAACAATAAAATAGGGTGAGCTCGCAAGGAACAGTCGAGATTCTCCTATGATGATCTCGCAAATGTTATTTTTAAAAGGGGTCCATTACTAGGTCAATGGAAACTTAACCCTTAGGCAAGAAAAATTAAGCCTCAAGGCATTAAAAATGAAATTCAAGCCCAACCATATGAAAAATTAAGCACATAAAAGAGCTTTTGGTGAGTGAAAAACCTAAGCCTAGGGGATTGGTGAAAATAATGGTTCAAATGGCATAAGTGGTGACTTAGAAAATGGGAGACCAGGGGCATCACATCAATGTGTAAATATAATGCCCAAGGGTGTTTAGGCTCAAAGATCAATTTGGAAAGATTTTGGCAACACAAACCCTAAAACAATGATGAGGACCATAACCCTAAGCCTAAAATGAGGGTCTGAGCCAAATACTGCAAGTCTAAAAAATGGAACCAAAGAAATTTTTTGAGGGTTTCCATCATAGTGCTTTGTAGGTACAATTGGATTACAATACATGATCCAAGAGAAGACCCACTAGAGAGTATGTGTAACAAACTCTACAACAATCATAGCCACAACAACCACAACCGCAACAATCATAGCCACAAGTATAGCAAGCTTCATAGATGCGACCCAATTAGCAATCACAAACTCCTCCATTTCCATAGTAGGACATGGAAAAATCCTTGAGCCCATCTACATTGGATCAAGCTTTTCATAAGGAAAAATAAAGACCACCATTCAAGCATAAGGTCCTTCCAATCAAAATGCTTAATGTGGTGGAGTGACTAAAGAAGGAACCCACTAACATGTCACTATGGGATCTTATATCAATATCAAAGCCAAATATCTTGCTCTAGTAGGCACTAAAGAAAGAAGAGAATTCATTGTGGGCATATACAATCCAATCGCACAATCGAGATAGAGGAAAAGGTCCCACAATGGAACCCCAACCCTCAAATCTATGGCATACATGAATGTCTTGGACAATACAAATGCATAAAAGGTAAGAAAACCAAAGCCCACTCCTTTCTTTTTAATGCTTATTGTGGGTGATAAGCTTTTGAATAGTAATATGATTGATTCAGGAGCTAGTACCATAGTTATTCCCAAACAAATGGTTGATGCCCTAAATATCAAGTATGAGCCTCTAAGAAAGGGATCATGTAATTAATTGAAAAATATCTTGAATGTTGACTATATCAAGGATCTTTCTTTGACCCTTTTCTCATTTCCAAGAACAAAAAATACACAAGAAGTGGCCATAATTTACATTCCCCCTATTTTTAGAATGTGTCTTTGAAGATTCTTCATGGTAAAGCATAGTAGATATCTAATGCTTATTTGGTCTCATATGATATTAGGGACAGAGCACAAGGAAAAGATGAAGATCTTATCTAAGCCTTTCCACCCCAAACATATAGCTAAACATGTTGTACTGAGATTTCAAGCACCACATACTTCCTTCTCAAAAAAGGAGATGTATTGCACAAAGATGTTGGAAGATGAGGAGGAAACAAGTGATTTGACCTTGGAGGAGGTCTTGCTCAATTAGTTCATTGATTTAGACCCATTCAAGAATTTACATACTATCATGCTAGGAAGATATGTGATTTTTAATGATGACCAAGTCCTCCCAAAATTGGTAGAGGAATGGAAGAACCTAGTAGACTAGGTGACAACAATTTATGAAAACTACTTTTTGATAGTGCCAAATACAAAATTGGTTCCAGAGAAGATTTCTAACTAGTATATCTAATTGGATTAGAGACCCTAAAAGATTTCTACTTCTATTTTTTGTGCTCAAACAATGATAGAATATGAGGCTTTGGTCCATGGTTTTACTCTTGTAGAGAAGATGGGCACAAAGAGAATATCTAGGTGTTCAAAGATTTCAAGTTGGTCGTAAGCCAGATATGTGGATAGGTGGTTGCCAAAAAATTGACAATGAGATCTTACCAACACAGAACCAAGGATCTGATTGGAGGTTTCAAATATTTTGACATACAAGTTATCTCGTGAAATCACAATTTCATCGAGTATCAAATGTCTTTTATTGGATCAAAATTTGAGCTGACCCTTGAATCAACTAGAAGTCAACATGCAGTGCATACCATCATCCAACCATCTATACACAATAATGATCAGAACTAGAAGGTGTTTGAAGATGATGCTCTGATCACCACATTTCTAAAAAAGTCTTGGAAATGTTTAGATTATTCATAGTTGAAAGCTAGAAAGATTACCAAAGAACAAGTAATTCAATTGAAAATCAATAAACTACCATGAGACTTGATTTCTCTCGAGAATATATTTGACTATGAGGATGCAAGAATTAGTAAGAAAATATTCATAGTAGATGAAGGAGACTATTAAGACCTTTACATCACATGAGGTAGAAAGCTAAAAGTTAGAAAGGAGCATCCACAAGTGGATAAAGAAAGGTTGAAAGGCTTATGTGATATATACAATGGGGTCGTGGCCTATACCTATGATGATCTCAAGCAATATGATCTAGGCATCATCCAACATACTATCGACTTAGTCGAAGGTTCAAAACCCATCCGATAGAAACAGGTCAGTGAACCCAAATGTAGAAGCATTGATGGTGTAGGAGCTTACAAAATTGATCAAATCAAGGATCATATACTTGATCAAACATTCTACCTGGGTATCCAATTTAGTCCCGGTCTGAAAGAAGAATGGCAACATACAACTCTACATGGACTTTTGGGACTTAAATAAGGCCTCATTACAAGATCACTACCCTTTGCCCTCAATGGAGCAAATTTTGCAAACCATGGCCAGATTGGAGATGTTGTGATTGCTCAATGGTTTTTTAGGGTATAACCAGGTTTATGTAAAGGAGGAGGACCAACACAAAATGACATTCACTACTAAGTGGGGGTGAATTGCATATCCAAAGATTCAGTTTAGACTCTCCAACGTGGGTGCCACTTTTCAATGAGAAATGAATATCGCCTTCAAAGGATTGATCAATAAAACCATTCTAATATATCTGGATGAGCTAACCACTTTTTCCAAATCAAAAGCTGATCATTTTGATAATCTAGAAATGGTCTTCTAAAAGATTCAATTGTTTAGGATTTTATTAAATCATAAGAAAAAAAAAATTGGTGTACTAGAAGGCATGCTACTTGGCTTTATGGTATCAAAAGACGGAATAGCCATACACCCCAAAAGGGTGAAGGTTATAATGGAACTTCCACCACCTATCAACTAGAAGGGGTTATAGTCTTTTCTAGGGAAAATTTACTTTTTCAACCAGTTTATTTCATATTTCACGGCATCACAAGACCAATCATGCTAATGTTGAAGAATGGCTTAACATTCAAGTGGACTCTTGAAGATAAGCTTTCTTCTAAAAAGGTTAAGGAAACCATCTCTATAGCTCCAGTATTAACTAACTTGGACTTGTTTGAAGACTTCGTAATTTATGTTAATAATAGGCAACACAACATAGCTTTAGTGCTCACTCAAAAGGACAAAGAAGGAAGTGGAGAACATCCCATCGGGTTTCATTCTAGGACTCTCAAGGGATATGAGACCAAGTATAATTTTTTTAAAACGAAGGCATTTTCTATTATCAAAGTCCTAAAGATATTATGACATCTAGTATAGGACAACACAATTACCATCCTTGTCACTCATCCTAATGTTAGAGAATGCATAACCAACGATGGGATCACTAAGAAGAGGGCCAACAGGATCACCAAGATTTTGGAACATGATGTGGATATCTGCTCGATCAAGGTTGTTCGAGGAAGAAGTATTTGTTAATATCTTGCATAGGAGTTGGGGCCCAAAAAGTAGGAAGAGACTTATTGGGTCTATGTGAACCAATTCAAATCTAACAAATCATGGGTGGTTGATTGAAAACAATTTATGCAAATTGGGAAATACACATTTGACACTCCACCTCACAAATGATGCTACTACTGACTGCAAGGTAGTAAGTATGTATTGATTGATGAGTTTCTATTTAAAATAAACTATGATGGAGTCCTTCATTGCATAGAAAAGCCACAAGCCAAAAGGATTCTAAATGAATTCCATAGTAGTCCTATAAGAAGATACTTTTCCACCAAGACCACCAACTTGAAAATAATGTGGGAAGGCTATTACTACCCTACAATGTTCTTTGAGGCCCATAAGCTAATATGAAAATGTACTTAATGCTAATATTTTGTTGGCAAGTGAAAGAACTCCAACATTCCATTGAGCTTGATCATGATAGAGGATCCCTTTGCACAATGGTGTTTGGATTTTATCAGGATTATTGATCCTATCTCTAGTGTTGGGAACAAGTGGATACTCATGGTGACTAACTATTTCACGAGATGGACATAGGTCATTTCCCTAAAGAATGCTATAGAAGTAGAGATTTTCAATTTTCTCAAGGAATTGGTAGCAAGGTTTAATTCACCCAAAACCATCATTTTAGAAAAAACATGAGCCTTCATAGGCTTCAAGATGTTGTAATTCTCCTTAAGCATATGGTCTACCTTAATATTTCATCCAATTACTACCTTCGAGGAAATGGGTTAGCAGATTCAAATAACAAGAACTTAATTAGGTTTATAAAAAACTTCAGGTTAGAACAATAGAAGAAATGGCACAAGCATCTGTGAGCGACCTTATGGCTCAACAAAATTATTCCTATGTAGATTCTAAAATCCTCCCCTTATGAATTAGTGTATGGAAAAGAGGTAGTTCTACCTGTTTCCATGGAAATATCGACACTGGAACTATTAAAAGCATTGGAAGTTGAGAAGAATAGCAAAATGGAGATGAGATTAGTAGAGCTCTTAAGCCTCGAGGAAAAAATGGAAAAGGAATTTGACACCATGATCAAATGCAAGTAGGTGGTGAAACATTGATTTGATAAAAAATCCTCCAACCCAAATTTTAGGGAGGGGAGTCTTGTGCTAAAATATGTTGAATGAGCTGCAAAACTAGGGCAACATGCTAAATTTGGTTCATTATGGAAGGGTCTCTTTTGCATCAATCAATACAAGTAAATAAATGTTTACAAGCCATAGGATATGAATGTCAACATTTTAGATATATCGGTAAATGATATTCATCTAAAACTATTCAATTAAAGTACACACAAGTTCATTAAAATTTACAGTTATGTACTAGATGTAAAAAAATTTAAATATATTTTTGCAAATAAATCCATAAGCATGAACAATAGAAATAATAGGAATTACTATATATTAGATTAATCAAAAAATATTTACAATGTAGTTGTGGGTCACACAAAAAAAGTAACCCTTCTAATTTTTAGGTCCTTTTTAGTTCCTCCTTGTGACCTTGGATTAGTTGTGCCTTGATTTAATGTTGTAATGTGTTCAACAAATTCACATTAGGTCTTAGGACCTATAAAATTAATAGAATACAATTGGTTCATTACTTAAGTATTGTAAATTGTTGTAACATACTTTCACACTTTTCTACGACCTTCTTAATATGATTAATCTAAATAACCTCTTTTTATTACTTATCAAGCCTTATTTCAAAGTGTTGTAACAAACTTTCATGCTTTTCTAGGCTTGTCGTCAATAATTTGACCCTTTCTTATGTTTAAATGACCCTTTTATACACTTATATGCCCTACTTAAGTGTGCTTTTGAGAATATACCATTAAACATCATTTAATACAGTTTAATTCTTGACACCCTCTTAAATTGCCTATTTGGGACCAAGTTGCCACTAGGGGCGACTTATTCCCATTTGGCTCAAAAATCAAAATTATTTCCAAATTTTGGTAGGATATTATTTTCTAAACCTTGAGGTTGGCTTATGATGTGGTATTTTTTTGGTAAAATTTGTATAATCATATATAAATATAGGGTTTTTCTCTCATTCTTCATCTTCTAATCTCATTAATCTCCAACATTTTCTTATTGTTTAATCAAGCAATCAAGTGATTTTGTGTTCAAGCACTTTGGAGCAATTACTTGCATATCTTCATATTTCTACTTCAAGGGTTTGGTGAGTTGTAGCATTGCATGTTGTTCATTCATCATTCTCTTGTCATTTCATTTCATTATCAAGGGTTTAATTACCAAACCGGGGTTTGACCAAGGCAAACCCATATTCATTATTCCTTAACACTTTTTCCCCTCTTAGCATGTGTTTTGTAGGTATTGTATGTAGATTTGTTAAAGAGAAAGGTGTTAAAATGTGTAAAAAATTCAGCAGTATTTAAAATTCAAAAAAATCCTAAAAGAAGCTTGGAGATCACCTACAAACCAGATTTTGCAACTTTGGATCTAGCAACCTGTCAGGAATATAAGTGTAGATTGAAGACTACAGATTTTGATCCCAAATTTCCAAAGATTTATAAGTAGAATAAGTCAAAATTATTAGTGAATTAATCCCACTGCTAGGCTTGAAAAGTGTACGTTGTAGTTCTGGATACCCTTTGGCTAAAATCTCTTCCAACAGAAAATCCCTGAAATATGACTAAGTCACCTAGCTTGGTGTAAGTTTCCCATTTGGCTTCAATGGTGACTTTTGTAGGCTTTCAGAGCTCCTCTCCATCACTTTCTAGTTTCTAGGTGCACCTCTTTAGTTTCATTAATTTATGTCATAGTTTGTTTACATTTTTAGTTCATTCTGCATATCACAATGTGTTTTCAAAAATTTTGCATTTTCTTAGTTATGCATCCCTAGATTATCTTCTTTGTCAATTTTTATCCTTAGGAATAATCTCCTTTGACAAATTTCAATCTTCATTGCATTGGCATCTCATGAAATTGTTCTTGAGTTTGAACATTGCAAAATTGGATTCATGTTCCTTTATTCCCCTTTTAGGTGTAAATAAGAGAAGTTGCGGCTCCCATTTTCATTTTCCACATTTTGGTGAACCCAACTTTAAAATATCATATTTCTAATTTCAAGTGCACTTTCATCCTAGAACAACATTGCATTTTGCATCCTAGGGTTTTATAATTTGCATTAGTGAAAAGCTCATCTATCTTGCATTTTTTAACTTCATTTCATTAAAAATTAACAAAATTCTACATTTTCATACTTTATTTTCATCTAAAAATCTAAAAAGAATAACAACCACTTCAAAAATTCTAAAAAATTCCAAAAAAATCACTACTTTGACTCATTCGCCACCCTACGCGACTTAGTCCAATTGCATATTTTTCATTGTATTTTTTGGGATTTAATTTGCAATTTTTGAGTTTATGCTTGTTGTTTCTACATTTTAGTTTTATTTTTTAGAATTTTAATTTCAATCATTTCATTCTTATCAGTTTACATTGCATTTTTATTCACCGTGTATTTAGAGACCTTTGCATGAGTTCTTGGTGTTGTATTGCTAATACCTTAGTGAGAATAAGTTCAAGACTCGTGTTATCCCACAATAATACACTCATTGTGGATCTTGGGTTATCTAAAGCTTCCAATCCTAGTATGGAAATGAGTACACTAGGAATGGATACTACCTTTAGAAACTATTTTCCTTCCAATAACATGCAAGTTGACACACAAACTGATCATATCCCACAAGACAAAATAATTCAAATTCATGAGGACTTAACACATCTCCAACATCAAGTAAGCCTTGAAAAAAATTCAGCAACTACAATTCCTACCATAGAAAACATCCATCGCATGCTTAAAATTGAAGAAGGCTTGGACATTGTGAAACAAATTGTTGAGATATATACAAAACATGCTCGCTCAAACTCTAGTCATTCTCAACCAGAAAACACTTTGGTTATCCAAGGAGGACCTAAAACTCCTCCTCCCTCAATAGTAGCCTCCATACCTACCTATACCACTTTTTATGCGACAACAACACTCCAACAAGTTAGTAATATGATTCCTTCCTCGAGTATTCTTGCTAGAATCCCTAATTCCTATGTGGCATCATATGTTATATCCTCTTCTATAGTACCATCTCTAAGAATTCCATTCACTTTAACTACCACTACATACAATCCATTATGAATTTAACTTTGACCTTATACAGCTTATAGGGACCCTCTCATAACACAACTTTTCTAAATTTTTTCGTCGATGCAAAAAAAAATCTCCACCATATAAACCAAAATTAGAATGGACTAGTCACCCACCTGTTATGTTCAAAGAAACCCATTATCCTTGGAGATATTTCAAGCACCAATGCCACAAGGTTTATAGATGCCTAGATTTGAGAAATATGGAGGGAAGGGAGATCCATCTAACCATGTTAATTCCTACACCGCCTTATGTAGTGATTTTTTCCTTGATGATAAATTGTTAGCAAAATTGTTTCCCAGGACTTTAAAGGACACTACCTTGGAATGGTTCTTATATTTACTGAATAATTCAATTAATTCATTTAATGAACTTTTTTATGCATTGATAAATCATTTCCAATTGTATATGACTTCCAAAAAGACCTTAGTTGATTTTATGAGATGCAAACAAAATAAGGAAAAAAAGATAACTGATTTTATCTCATGATATCAATCACTTTATTCCCAAATTAATGTCAAGATTCCTAACTCACACCTTCAAAAGATGTTAATAGAAATCTTGCAAACTAAACTTTAGGGTGGTTTACAATTTTTTGCCAAACTGGACACTAAAATATTTTTTTTTAACTAAATCTTCAGTTTTGGGCACCTATAGTGGCTAAACCATGAGGAATTTGAAGATGATGCAAACTAGAGTTTTGTGAATTTTCTTTTTGTAGATTCTAAATATATATTTTTTTAGAATTTTTGGAATCAGATTGCACTTTGTTTTCCATCTCCCATGAAAACTAGGTTTTTTTAGAAAATAACATTTTTAAAAAGTGACACTCATCGTATAATGCATAATTTTTTTTACTTAAAGGATAGCATTCCAATTCTTTCGAATTTTGATTTGTAACTGCAATATGTAGTGCTTCCACTTGGTTAGATAGTTTTTTATTGAATATTCTTTCTTTAATCAAGTTTCAAATCCAAACCAATTATAATTCAGACATAGCGCAACCATATAATGAGTAACAGCGCAACCATATAATGAGTAACTTTTTTGTATGTATTGAAATTCATTTTTTTTTGTTGGATCAAGGACTTCAATATCTGGTGCACTCATTTTTATTTTTATTTTTTGATAATCTACTATTTTTCCACATGTGCAGAACAAAGAGCTTGATTTTTGGTGAAAAACCAACATTCATAGGAAATAAAAAATAAATATAATAATTAAATTAAATTTATTTAAAATTATACTTTTTGGGAAGCTTATAGTAAGGACTACATACTTAAAAAAAAAAAAAATCATTTGATCCCCCAAAATTTAAATCAAAAGTGGTTTTTTATCAAAATTTTGTAAGGTAAAGGAGACTTTGTTATAGGCATGGTTTAAAACTAGCAAGGCTCTATCCAAGGAGATTTGATATAAGTTAGTTTGATCAAACCCTCTTCAATTAGAATTCTTTAAATTAAACTCTTTAATGCTTAAATTATTATATTTTCCAAAAATATGTGATTTCAAAAAATAAAAATTTCTCCTAGAAATTGTAAACTGAATTTGTGGGATCACCTACTATGATGAAATTCCCCTTCTTCGTTCACTTGTGTACTACCCTTTGTGATTATCACAATTCATTTAGTAGTTGAGATATAAATTTTACTTCTAGTCGAGATGAGAAATCTAAACATGCTAACCAAAACAATTCCCAACCATTTAGAAAGAAGAAAAGGGTTCTTACAGTTCATCCCCCCTCCACCACCAACTTAACCTATCAAAAACCAAGTAGTAGTTGTTAAAACCACAATGCCTTTTAGTTATGGAGACCCAAAATGATAATTTAAACCTTTACCTAAGACCCTTCATAACACAATGTCCCAACTTTTACAAAAACAAATGATTACCTTGCCTGGCATCAAAGCACTAGATCCTACTAAGCCTTTATCGCCAAACTTTAAATCCAATTATTATTTCCATTATCATATAGACAAAATGGACATGACACAAAAAATTGTAAGCATCTTAAACATCTTGTGCAATACCTCATTTATTTTGACCATCTATCCATTACAGGTGTTAATGATCAAGGAAATAATTTTGTTGCCCCTCCAAATCAAAACTTGCAAATCTTCACTGATCCAATTCCTGAACATAACATTTCATTTGTCAAACCTAGTGAAACTCCAGAGAATAATGTGATGAATTTTGATACAGATGATAAGCATCCTGATCATATCCCACATATTACCCATGTTAATTATATGGATGAAATGGTAGGCACGATAGAGGTTGTCCCTCATACGGACCAAGCTAAGAAATATCTTGATATTACTTTTTCCTCTAAGGACATACTTAAAAATATCCTTGATGGTCCTCTTTACATATTCTGTTGTATCTATGACAAGCCCACTAATGGGATACTAATAGATCCCACCTATGGAAAGAATGTGAGCACCGAGGAATTTTTGTTCTTACATAACCTCTATCAAGATGATTGTGATAAACTGAAAGCATGGATTAAAACATAAAATGGTTTTGCTTGCCCTACGATAGGATTGATCATCATTCCATTACAAATAGCACCAAAAACATTGGATGTCACATTCTCCATCATCCCATAGTCAAACTAGTTTCATTTGTCGCTAGGCCATCCATGGCTTCACTCAATGAAAGTTATCCCTTCTGTAATCCACAAATGCTTAAAGTTTACATTTAGCAATGAAATATTCACTGTCCACCATAGTGGCTTTATCCCATTGTCTTCCAAAGGAAATTTTTCCTTAAAGGCCTTTTGGCCTAAGCCCATGGAACCTATAATGCCTCGACAAGACTTCTTTTTCATTGCTTACCAAAAATTTAAAGGAAAGAAAATAGTAGAATTGTCTTTCTGCAACATCTCCCCATCCACTTCTGACACTCCTATCTTAGATGAAACAATGATTCAACTCGAACAAGAACCAAAAAACCAAGCTCAACCTATTGGAAAGAGACACTAAAATTTTTTTATATTATTATTTTTGATGGAAACCCTAATTTGTGATTAGATTTGCATGTCATTAGTTGATGATACCAGTAGACCGATCTAAGTCAGCCAAGCTAGAACAAAGCATCTAACAGTTTTGTGTTCATCGATTCATGCATGAGATTTTTTGTTATCATTTTGAGTTGTGGATCTCAGGGAAGATTGTTTGATGCATTATTTGTGTTATCTTTGAATCTTAGTGCCTCGTATCAACTTGTGTGCAAGTTAGGAGATCTCATTGATTAATTTTTTGTTCATCAATGAATGAAGGCCGACTAAGTGGATATAGCATGTTGCAGATATTCGAGGAGTAATTATTCAAGTGTTTTTGTGTTTGATCAGTTTCATCTTTATCCTAATGATGTTGTGGTAAATTTTTTTGGATGTACACTGAATATTATACATGATTTGAGCCAACTGTTTGTAAAATATTTTTCTATTCTGTTGAAGTTTACATGTTGTGATTAAATCTTTAGTCGTGAATATATAAGTGATTGATTACATCAATTTGATATATGAAAAATTTTTGTCGATATATGTTGCAAATTCCAGAAGGATTGCAAAGCGATTATGCATAGTTTCACTTATGTATTAAGGATTTTGTGAAGCAAGTTAGAGTAGAATAGAGAAAAAGAGTAGAATCAAAAAGAAGGTCAAGAGATCGATTAATGAGCATAACCAGAACTATAACCAAGCATTTTTAGATGCTACTTTATTAGTTCAATTGTTGGATGTTATCAAAATATTTTGTAAGGTAGTGAGGATTTCTATTTTGAGCAATGAGCTCTAAGTAGTGTGCCTAAATGCAAGTGCAATCCCATTTTGTAAACATCATTTTGAGTATACTTAGATTATATTGTGGATTGGCCATCCACCATGGTTTTTCCCCTAACAGGGTTTCCACGTAAAAATCCTTATGTTATGGTGTTATGGTTGCTTGCTTTATGTTCATGCATATTTCTTTTGGTTGAAAGTTAAAAGTGCTTTGAAGATTAGATTAATAAAGTTAAAAATTACATAACACTGACTCACCCCTCTCTCAGTGTTCTTTTTTCCAACAATTGGTATCAGAGTTTAGTTCCTTAGAAGAATTTTAATAGCTTGGGGAAGATCTTGGAAAGTGTTTTAATGGATTCAAGAAGTTTTCAACAACAAATTTTGGTGGCCCTAGATGATCTTGATCAGTCAAAATATGAAGTCTGAGAATTGCAAGCAAATATTATAAATACTAAGAGATTCATTGAGTCATTGAAAGATACAATCAACAAGTCTAGGGAGAAGAGAAGGGAATTCTATAATAAGATCAAGTAGGAAGACAATAAACACATTGTAGATGAACAACTGAGTCAAGCCCTGACAAAAAGGAAAGAAAATGAACATAAGCTTGCACAGTCCTTGAAAGAAAAATATAAGGAGTGCAGCCAAATTACTGATGGATTCAATTAGTTGGATCTTGAATTAGAACAATATAAAAAAAATGAAGTGGAGCTTGGAAAGAAGATTGATGATTTCAAAGATGAACTTGCTACTATAAATAAATTCAAAGAGAAGTTCAAGATTAGCTCAGCCAAGCTTGATGAACTGATTAAATGTCAGACGATTGAAGGTGACAAGAAAGGTCTTGGATATGAGGAAAGAGAAAGTTCCAAATATGGACAAAGGAAATTTAGTCAAGGAAATTAGATGAACAAAGCTAGAAGGTATCCATTAAGACAACCTAATACTTAGAGGTTCAATGGTTATTGTTTTACTTGTAATAAATTTGGTCATATGGCTTCTCAATGTAGAAGCAGAATGAATCCATGTGGTCCATCATTCTCAGTTCAGTGCTTTAATTTCAATAAGTTTGGTCATAAGTCAAATGAATGCAAAAATATTATGAACAAATTTTATAGAGAAGTCAGATGTTATACATGCAATAGATTTTTCCATATTGTTAACCAGTGCAGATCAAGAAAAAAGCAATGGAACAACTAGTCAGGATAGAGAAATGTGGTGTGCTACAATTGCAACAAACCTGGTCATATTGCTAGATTTTGTTAAAGAGGTTCAATAAATCAAAGAAACATGTAGAAGGATGAAAAGGGATAAGGTGAAGTCAGTAAAGATGAGATCAGGAAGCAAATGAAGAAATGGGTAAAGAAGAGTCCCTTTGTTGTAGGAAATGAGCCAACACCAAAACCTTCTTGTGATAATTCCTATATGAATTAGTTTTTATCCCTTTGGCCTAGGGGGAGTTGTCGGGTATGTGGAGGATCATCATGGAAAAAATAGGCCCTTGAGTGGCCAAAAAATTAGAAAAATTAGAGTTAGGTATGTTAACATAAAAATTTGAATAAGTTATCTATATTATTTCAAAAATATGTAAGAATAGAATATATAGAAAATTGAATGTAGTTTCTAAACTTCTAGGTTTGTTTTAAAAAAATAATAATCTCTTTGGTGAAAATTTGAAATTTCAATGCATTGGTACTTAAATTTCAGGGAAAAAATGAGAAGTAGGTGTCTATCTGACCACCCTAACCACAATAAAATGATAATATTTTTATATAAGATTTTATATATAAGTAGAGGACTCATGCCCCGATGTGATGCATATTTTTGTATAATTTTTCCCAAGTAAATAATTAATTATGAATTTTTATTACAACTTTTAAAAAAAAATAAAAACTTGTATGTCTGACCACCTTAACTTGGTCAAAACTTCATGAAATTCAATTTTTCTTTTTTTAATCCTATAGTATGTGAAGCATAGTATGTGACACATTTTTTGGATTCAAAAAATGTGATATCATTTGAAAGCTATAGATGTTTTTCAATTAGTCTATCAATCATTACTTTAGTCATAATTTGAATAGAAAATGAATAATAATTACTTACTAAATTCAAAGTAAAATATAATTTATATCGGTTGAAAGTTGAGAATCTCCTTTAAACAACCTTTTCGTTTCATCAATTTTGGGTTAAAAAATAGTCATCAGCCACATACCCATCATATTGCCACTTTTTGGCCCATCACGATCCTGCACATACCCTATCAAGAAAATATCTTAACCCCCTGCCTATAATTGACATTGCGATGTGGATGAGTATAGTGATTTCATAAATGTTCTACAAATGTTCTTGATTTAATTAGAGAGGGAATTATGTAGTGTTGAAGGTCCACAAAAAAATTATCTTTCATTGTGCATGCAAAACAGGGTTTCCAGATGAGTTACGGTAAAATCATTTATTGTGGAAAAAAGGTTAGGTGTGTGAATGATTAAAGGTCATTTCTATCTTTCACTTTTCAATTTACATTTTGAGAAGAATTTTGGAGGATCTTTGAGGTGAACTTTGGTGAATTGTGGTGTGATTTAGGTGACAAGGAGATTCAACTATCAAACCATAATCTAGCGAAAAGGTATTTATTAGGAAAACTTTCAAATTTTTAAATTTGTGAAAATGGCTACTCCATTGGTAGTTGAAGTCAAGGATAGACCCAGCCCAAAATTCAAGTGGCATCCTTTGCAAGTCTATTGAGACCAATCCCTTAGGTGCATTTACATCTATTCCATATGGTGTCTTGCATATTGAAGATATGAGGGCATACATTCATGTAAATATTGAGGAGTTAGGGATCTTGCAGTTGTTGAATTTGTAATCCAATCATATAGTTGGAGAAGATTTCATGGTAAAACTAGAATTCAAAACCCTAGAGGAGTAGATATTCACAAAGATTGTGAAATTCCTTGTGTTTGATGAAACTGAATGCGTCTGGTATATTTTAAGCCGAGTTCATGCTAAATTTATGTGGTTGAGTCAACCTTTTAAGATTACAAAAGAAGCCATAAGCATTGATACAGGTTTAAATTCCTCTAGTGGATTGTCGATCTTGAAGTCCATGAAGAATTAGTCATTTATTATTGCAACCAATTCTATGTTTGACATAAGAGCTATGGCAATTAACGATATTATTGATGCGGATGTGACATTTTCATTGATGGTCATTGGTTATAATATTTATCATTCCAGTCAGGATAATTCAGTATCTTGTACAACTATTTATGTAGCATATCAGATGGTGAAGGAGAATATAGATTATGACCTATGTGAATTAATCAGGAGTCATTTTATGGATAATCTTGGTAAGATCAAGAAATATAATAAGAATTCATTTAAGTATGTTAATTTTTTGTTGTTTTTTCTCTTTTACTTCATGAATGAAGTTTCGAGAGTTGGGAAAGTGCAATGGAAAGGTGGTAAGCCTATAGTTGTTCAAATTAAAGATATTTTGTATGGATTTGGAGATATTCAAGCTAGGAAAACTTTAATCTGGGGAGACTTCAAGAACTTTCAGAGTGTAATGTAAGCAAGGGAAATAATTCCTACTTCTATTGTGGAGAAGTACAAGGACACAATTTTTTTTATGGTAGACATTGATCAATGCTTGATGGAAGCTACTAATACTAGAACTATCTAGATTATGCCAATGGGCTATGAAGTTGAGGAAAAAGTCTTGGAATTATATGTGCAACATTTGTTGAGTAAGCCTCAGGATTTGGTTGAAGAGAGGTTTGGAACTTATGCAGAAAAGGATATGCAAGTGCATGAGTAGTTGCAGAAACCTATGATTGTCCGAAGAGTAAGAAAATAAGTGGAATTCTTTGCAGACAACATGGGTATATCTATAGAAGCTATGAGAAAATCCAAAAGGAAGAGATAAAAAATTGAAGCAGAAAAATAGCCAGCTAGAATTGAATCTGCTAGTCCTCTACCTGAAAAAGATCAACAAGGAGATCTAAACCCCTATTCGGTATAGAAAAGAAGTAATTCCCTCTAAAATCTCAAGCTAAGGAATCTAGTAAGAGGAAGAAGGATAAAATTACAAGTCTATGAAACTATTTCTGAAGATGAAGAGATTGAATCTATTAAAGAAGTGAGAAACAAAACATATGGTCACCCAAGCATGAAATGTCTCTAAGGAAAAGCCCTCTAGTGAAGAAGATAAAGTAAAGAAGAAGGTGAAAACTGATAAACTAGGTATGTTTGTAAAGGAAGTTGAGAGTGGTATAATCAAAGATGGTTATCTTAAGCAACTATGTGAATGGTATGATGCCTTTGATAGTGTTGGTCAAGGAGTTCTTATGGAGGCTACAATAAAGTATTGGAACAATTTCAATATGGCTCTTATTGAAATCATTTCTCAATTACCTAAGGAATTGTATCAAATTATGGAAATGAGGAGAGTAAGTGCAAGAATTGAAAAAGAACAAATGAGAGAATGAATTTGTGTAAACCTATGTTTGGTGATGTCTATTGAGGAAATGAAGACAATTCTAAATAAAGCTAAGAAGGAATTCAAGAGAAAGACAAGGGTAAACAAGCTTCTGATCGATAAGACTAAAGAGGTAGCAAAAGAAACTGAAAGAATTCTAAAGGAAATTTTGTTAAGGAACATAATCAATGTTGTCTCTAATGAAGTGCATGTTGAAGATATTTCATCTAGTCCAGTGGATGAAGAGGTAAATGGGGATACAATTGAGGACACTCAAATTCCTCCTGATGTGCATAATACAAAAGTACCTATGGAGACTAAAGCTCCTAAATTTGTTTCGATTGAAGAAAAGAAGATGTCAAGTGAAGAATTTGAGGTTCCTAAAAGCAAGTAGGAATCAATAGATAAAGAATTAGTGGTTGTAGAAGAGAAGGTTGAAGTAAAGGAAGTTCTAGTAGAAGCAAGAGGCACCACAAAAGCAACGAAGAAATTTGTGGTAGAGAAACAAGAAGAGTTTGACCTTGAGTTGGGTGAAGGTCCTATTAATTTTTCTACTTTTTCTCTAAGTTAGAAATTGAAAGTTGGATCATTTGGAAAGGAAAAGGCTAGAGAAGAATTTTTGAAGTCTCACATTGAGGACAATGAAATTTTGAGTCTTGCATCTATTGATTTGGAGAGAATCATGCCTACTCATTTCAAGGATTTATCTAGTTCTTCTTCCCATGAGCTGAAGAAGCTTATCAATTTTGTAAGTACTCATTTTGAGTCACTTGAGAAGTTAGCTATGGTTAAAGTTTAGAACGAATTTGATGCTAAAAGGTTTGATAGGCTAAAGTGCATTATAGCTAATTAAAATAAATTAGTAGCTACCTATGTGAAAAATATTCAAAGTGCTCTATCTAAAGGTGGAAAGATCTACAAGTCATGTTTTTCTTTGTCTTAATCTACTGAGGATAATGAGAAGGAAGTTAAGGATCATGAAAAATAGTTAGCTTCTATTTCTAAAGCCTTTGATCCTTTAAATGTTTCTGTCAGAGAGAAAGAAGGTCAAGTTATATCCATACTTGACAAAATAAAGAGATTGAAGCATGATAATGATAGAATTGTTGGAAGAGCATATGAGTTTAGAGGCCTAATTGGTCCTAAGATGGAAACAATGTTGAGTGCATTGAAGGAAGCTGAAGATGCTATGGTAGCCAATGATCTAGTGAACCCTAAATCAACAAAAATGCAATATTTTCTATTCTATGGTAACTTGATTATTTTGGAAAGTATTAAGAAAGGTTGGGACACAAGTTTGAAGCTGTTGAAGATAAATTTTAAAGATATTTTCAAGTTTGTGTAAGTTGTAGAAGCATTTTTGTACAATTTGAAGTTTTATTTTTTGGTATGTGATTTCTCTATATTTTCCATTGATGTGAAAGGGGGAGAGTAGTTTAGTGAAAAATGTATATTCATCTCAAGGGGAGTTGTAGTTTTGAGCTATGATTGAAGATCTTTTTGAGTTTTGGCAATGTATTTATGTTGGTATTCATCTAACACTTAGTCATTTTTCACTAAGTGTTGCCATCAATGTTAAAGGAGGATATTGTTGGCAAGAGGCACTGTAAATGTTTTCTAGTGTTGTCATTGATGGAAACCCTAGTCTTTGTTTTGATCTACACGTCATCAGTTGATCATACCAACAGACAGATTCAAGCTAGTCAAGCTAGAATAGATCATCTGACAGTTCTGAATTTATTGATTCACATGAGAATTTTTGTTATCATTTTGAGTTGTGGATCTCAGGTAAGATTATTTTATGCATGATCTATGTTATCTTTGAATCTTAGTTCCTTGTATTGACTTGTGTACAAGTTAGGAGATCTGGTTGATTAATTTTTTGTTGATCAGTGCATGAAGCCGTCTAAGTGGATATAGCATGTTGGAGATATTTGAGGAGTAATTATTCAAGGGTTTTTGTGTTTTATAATTTTGATCTTGATCTTAACTATGTTGTGGCTGAATTTTTTGGATGCACATTGAATATTATTCATGATTTGAGCTAACAGTTTTAAAAATATTTTTCTATTTTGTTGAAGCTAACTTGTTGTGATTAAATAGATTTAGTCACAGATATATATAAGTGATTGATTACATCATTTTGATATATGTACGGAGTGTGTCGATGTATTTTGCAAATTCTAGAAGGATTGAAGAGCGATTATGCACAGTTTCACTTGTACATTAAGGATTTTGTGAAGTGAGTTAGAGAAGAATAGAGAACAAGAGAAAAATCAGATAGAAGGTCAAGAGATTGATTGATGAGCCCAATCAGAACTGTAACCAAGCATTTGTAGATGATACTTTTTTAGTTCAATCATTGCATGTTATCCAAATATTTTTTAAGCAAGTGAGCCTTTTTATTTTGAGCAGTGAGCTCTAGGTAATGTGCTTGAATGCAAGTGAATTCCCATTTTATAAAAAATATTTTAAGTATACTCAAATTATATTATGGATTGGCCATCCACCGTGGCTTTTCCCCTAATAGGGTTCCTATGTAAAAATCCTTGTGTTATGGTGTTGTGGTTACTTTCTTTATGTTCATGCATATTTATTTTGGTTGAATGTTAAAATCACTTTGAAGACCAGATTAATAAAGTTAAAAATTGTAGAATACTGATTCAGCCCCCCTCTCAGTGTTCCTTGTTTCCAACACAAACAACACCAAAAACTTCCCCAACATCATCCAAAAGACCAAGAGACAATGAAAGAAACTATGCCATGCCTCCTTGAATAAAACAAGTCTACAAAGAAAAGGAGAAAGTGGATGAACAACCTTCCATGGTTCCTTCAATTCCTCCCCTTCAGGAAGAAAAGCAACCTATGGTTGATCAACCAGCTCCTTCAAAAAAAAAACTCAACAACAAAACTAAAAGAAATATAGGAGCTAGGGAGCATAGGTATCGATGTCATGGCCTTGATCACAAGTTACATGAAGAAGAAAATAAAGAAAATCAAAATCAACACTTGACAGAGGAAATGCATGATGACTCTCCTCCCTAACTCCACAAAAATGATCCCATACAACAATCACAACAAGAGGTACACTCTTCATTAGACATTATCATTCATCCTCCTATTATGATTAATCTAGATGATGGTGATGAGATCGCTAAAATTTATGAAGAGGTGCATAATGATTTGAAAATGTTCTCCTCTTCCATGAGATTAAACAACAAATCTCCTATAAAGAGTGTTGAACTTGGTGCTTCCCCTAGTTTGGCACTTTATCTTATCCCTTTGGCTAGTTTCCCTCCCTCAACATATCATGAACATGATGGGGAGGTAGATGACTTGCTCGATGGTTGACTTGAATTTACCTTACTAGTCTTTTTCATTTTCCTTTTGTTTTTCTTTTGTTTGTTTTCATGTACATACTGTGATCCCCTGTGATGTTCCATTTGATGTTCTCTCTATTTGTTTCATTTTTATATTTGTACCTTAATTCTTCTCTATGTTGTGCATTGCTTTTTCTTTTTTATTTTGTCTTCCTTTTGGGGATGACGTAAGGCATTGATACATTCACGTCTCTTTCATGTTGACCCAAAAGGCTTTTCTTTTTCTTTTCCTTTTCTTTTTTTGGTGTTTTCATTTTGGGGATGACACAAGCCATTGAAACATTCATGTCTCTTTCATTTTCACCCAAAATGATTTTATTTTTCTTGTGTTGTCCTTTTGGGGATGACACAAGGCATTGAGACATTCATGTCTCTTTCATGCTGACCTAAATGCTTTTTCTTTTTCTTTTGGCTTTTCTTTTTCATTTGTCTTGTGTTTTCCTTTTGGGGATGACACAAAGTGTCGAGACACCCTATGTCTCTTCCATGATGTTGACCCAAAAGGTTCTTCCTTTTTATTTTTTTCCACTCTCTTTGTGGCATTCTTCTAGTTTTATGTATTTGGGGAATGATGACATTTTTTAGCTCTCTAAGAAAAAAATTGTAGCAAAGAACATACTAACTTGAAATCCATAGATGCCTTCTGTGTTTGGTCCTTTTATTTTGGGGGCAACCCCTTACTTTTTCTTTTTCCTTTCCATTTTTATTCTCATGACATAGATTTACTTGGAAAGAGATGATTTGGCATAAGGCTTTCCAAGTTAGCTCTCATATCTTCTTTATTTTCTCATTTTTTATTTGCTACTTTAAATTAATTTTTCATAGTACGGTGTCCAACAATTCCTTTAAAGTGGGGGCATACATTGCCACTACCATTTTGCATTCTTCCTTTTTCTTGGTTCTTAATGTAGCCTTCACTTCATATGATGAATTTTGTCACTTTTTGGATGACATTGGGTGTGATTTCCTTCATGAGTATGATCTATCTTAGCATATTATGTTCCTCTTGGTGGCTTGATGTGACACACTGCATCCCCTAAGTTGCAAATTTTCTATTCTTTGATTGGTCCTCTCTCGGAGACATTAGACATAATGTTCCCAATGTCAAAGACCTCGCATGAACTACACAAGACTCCTTTGAACATCCTTTGCATGTTGCATTTTGAATTTATTATATTTCCATCTTGCATAGCACATCTTGCATGTCTGTGATGCCATCACATTTTTTCATGAGATCCAAGCATACGAAGTTTTGCTTGTTTCATGAAGCTCAAAAATTTATTTTCTTTTGTGGCACCTTATTAAATTTATCGAGATGTATAACTTTGGTATGATTGAGTAGGAATCCAATTTTGAGGCATGAATTTATGCATAGCCACCTACGTGTGTGTGAGTGCATACCAGCCATGAGTGTATGTTTCTCACCTTTTATGCCTTCTCACTTGGAAAAAATCCATGAGTTACATTGCCTCAGAGTGAGTATGCATTTTTTCAAACAAATAGCCTAGATCTAATCCACATCATGTTGGAAAAATGGTCGAAGCTTGATCCGATTCATTCCTTCTTTCTTTCCTTTGTCTCTTTTTCATCTTTGGCTTTGTATGTTTGTGACTTGTCATCATGTGTGTTCCCTTTGCACTTATGTTAATTCATTATGAGATCTTGATCCTAGGAGAATGATCACCCCTCTTGGTCATTGTTATTCCATCTTGTTAGCATTGGTTCATGGGAACCCCTCATGATTGTGCATGGGTCTACATTAGTAAGAGTTTGAAGCAATTTCATCATATCACTAAAGTCAGGGCTAAATGTGGACACCAAAAAATTAACCCTTCTACTTTTTCTATCTTGTTTAGGTCCTCCTTATGACCTTGTCTTAGTTGTTCCTTGATTTAATGTTGTAATGTGGTCAACACATTCACATTAGGTCATGGGCCCTACCAAATTAAAATAATTCAAGTGGTGCCTTACTGAAGTGTTGTAAAGTGTTGTAGCACACTTTCACACTTTTCTAGGACCTTCTTCATATAATTCATCTAAATAACCTCTTTTTATTACTCACCAAGCCTTATTTCAAATTTTTGTAAAGTGTTGTAACAAACTTTCATGCTTTTCTAGGCTTGTCATCAATAATTTAACTCTTTCTTATGTTTAAATGACCCCTTTATACATTCACATGCCCTACTTAAGTGTGTTTTTAAGAATAATCTTATTAAAAATCATTTAATACAATTGAATTCCTGACACCCACTTAAATTTCCTAAGTGGGACCAAGTTTCCACTAGGGGCAACTTAGTCCCATTTGGCTCAAAAATCAAAATTATTTCAAAATTCTAGTGGGATATTATTTTCTAAACCTTGAGGTCAGCATGTGATGTGAGATTTTCTAGAAATTTGGTATAATTATGTATAAATATAGGGTTTTCCTCTCATTTTTTAGCTTCTCGTATCTTAAATCTCAAACACATTCTTATTGTCTAATCGAGAAATCAAGTGATTTTTTGTTCAAGCACTTTGGAGCCATTACTTGCATATCTTCAAATTTCTACTTCAAGGGTTTGGAGACTTGTAGAATTTCATGTTGTTCATTCATCATTCTCTTTACATTTCATTTTATTCTTAATGGTTTAATTACCAAACTAAGGTTTTACAAAGGCAAAACCCTATTCACTAACCCTTAACACCTTTTCCCCCATTTGCATGTGTTTTAAAAGTCTTGTATGCAGATTTTCCAAAGAGAAAGGTGTTAAAAGGTGCCAAAAATTCATCAAAGTCTTTCAAAGTCAACAAAACCCTAAAAGAAGCTTGGAGATCAGCTACAAACTAGGTTTTGCAGATTCCAATTTGGAAACCTGTTAGGAACAAAAGTGTAGATTGAAGACTACATATTCCTGTCCTAAATTTCTTGAGATTTTGAATTAAACTAGGTCACCATTAGTGGTGAATTAGTCACACTTGTAGGCCTGAAAAGTATTTTCTCTAGTTTTGGATACCCTTTTGGCTGAAACCTATTCCAACAAAATTTCCCCAAAATAGGACTAAGTCGTCTAGCTTGGCTTAAATGTCACAGTTGGCTTCAACAATGATTTTTATAGGATTTTAGTGCTCCTCTCCATCATTTCTAGTTTTCGGGTGCACCTCTTTAGTTTCATTAATCTCTTTCACAGTTTGTTTGCATTTTTATTTCATTCTGCATATCACATGAAGTTTTAAAATATTTTGCATTTTCTTATTTTTGCATTCCTCGTTTATCTTCTTTATAAATTTCTAGCCTTAGGAACAATCTCCTTTGATATATTTCAATATTCATTGCATTGGAATCTCACAAAATTGTTCTTGAGTGTGAACATTGCAAAATTGGATTCCTTTTCCTTTATTCCCCTTTTAGCTGTGAATAAGAGAAGTTGTGGCTCCTATTTTCATTGTCCACAATAGTAAGAACATTCAAGAATATGGATCTGAGAGAAGCTTGAAAATATTCTCATTCAAAACCATAAATGTTAAATCTTCAAAAGAAAAAAGAGGAGGCGACACAAAAATGGTAGAAGAAATTCAACCTCCATTAGTTGTAGTAGTCAAAATGTTGTGTTTTTTAGGGTTCTCTCGCAAAGCAATAGTAGGGTTATCAACACACAGGGCACATGGTCATGGCGAATACCTTAATCCTCAACACTGGGGCTATAGACAAGAAAATGAAAGTGGGTTTTTCACTTGACCCTAGAGCAACACTCCACATTGTACGTCCTTAGGATAAAGGAGATTGCAAGTTGAGACAGTAGTTGATGTCACTCAAATTCTAAGGTTAGGAAGTCCATAAGGAAAGGAAACTAGGGTACTACCTTTGCATTATCAAAGTTCCTCCAAATGTTCATGGTGGATGAGATTCCAATGTCGAGGATGGCCACTTCAATGACTTCTCCCAAGCCATTGGGGTATGTCGAGTCAAACATGGTGTGCCAAAACTCAAGGATTTAGGGCTTGGAAATTTCCAAGTCTAGTAATGAAGTAATGGAATAGGAGATGACATTCAAATTATAGCATGACTAGTTCTCGTCTTTCACATAATCTCTCCCAAGCACCCACTTAAATTCCATGATCACATGGTGATCCTTCATTCATAGCAGGAATTTTATCCTCTTACTACTAACCTCTCATACAAAGGATATATACAACTTCTGGTCCAAGAGCCGAATTGGGGTACCCAGGCTAGTCGTAATGGCAACAAGGAAATTTACAGACTCATGAATGGAAGAAAGCAACTTAAAGAACTCATGAACTCAATTCCAACTCAATGAGTATTTTTTGAAGGAAAATGTTGCTACTTATAGAAAAATATGGACCAGGGAGGCCAAAAAATGGAAAATTCATTCCCATTCAAATGATAATAGAAAACGTATTAGGGTAGTAAGAAGTGAAGGGTAAATTATACAAAGAATTTTTAACCAAGCTTTGAGGAATTAATTTAGGCATTGGGAGTTAATGCTTGCATGTACAATATGTCACCATGTTTTCATCATCATAATCAATGCCAACCTACTCACCTAGATGAAAGGACATTTTTAAAATTATCCTTAACCCTCCTTAATTAAATTCAAATGTCTTTAATAAGCATGCTTCTCGTTGCTCAAGCTTATCTTACCAAGGGGCAGCATAAGGAATGTACTAAATTTATTCTCACAACAAGGTTAGTATTCCCAAGAAGTATGGACCCCACTCTACACATATTAACTCACTAGTAGCACTCAGTAGGTTATCAATAACAACACTTTTACTACATGTACATGTGAAAATTGAATGGACCAAAAAAGAAAAAAAAATTGTTGTGTTGAAACTCTCCACTAACGACTTCTCTAAAAGAGGTTTCTATAAAATCCTTCCAAGAACACCAAAATGGCAGAAACACCATCTTCTGGTTAGCATGCTAGAATTTTGTTCGCAAGGTCGGGCTACACCAACATCTTTGGAGAAATTTTATATGCTAATGCCCTAGTGCTAGATGACCATATTTTTTTGCATACTAGAACCATACATCTAGGAAACCACATGAAAGATGAGGCAGTTAAGGATTTTGTATACAATATCTATGACTCAAAGCTGCATATAAACCCTGATATCCTAAGAGAGGGAGAATTTGTGGAGAATGCGTGTTCATGGGTCAATTGATGGATTTACAACATGACTCTAGAATTGTGGTATTCCATAGTTCATACTATTCCCGATGCATCCATGTGTAGAGTTGGATGACGCATGCACAAAAAAATTAGATGAAGAAACGAGGGTTATTAGTGGCAACAAGTTGAAGTTTACCATCAATGCAACAAGCATCCAAGAAATGTTGTGCATCCCCTCAAATTGGGAGGTCAAGAGATTCCAGCAAAGGGGGATGGAATATATTTTGGCAACCAACGATGGGAAGTTAAAATTCTATGAGGATGAAATGGATGAGGAACTTGAGAACAATAAAATCATCTTCCCTTTGGAAAATAGAAAAATCAATTTATATTGCTACGATGTTTTCTCAATGTTGGCTTTTATTTGTGGCCATGAAAGTAATGTTTAGGTCCAAAATTTTAGATCAGATTGGAATCAGTGAAGGAAACTAGGAACATTTAATAGATTAGAACAACACTTTTGAGTTTAGTTATTCCTCTTTTCTTGTGCACTTGATATTACATCAGAATTCTAAGTTCTTTAGTCATCATTTTCCACTTAGAAAGTATGATGCAATGGGGTTATACAAGCTAGTTTCAGCTTGGACCCATGTGCTTTCTAGCACTTGGGATTATTATTCATTTGTAGATTATTTTTTGCAACCACTATTCTTGGATTTGTCTTTGTGTCCTCTAGGTAGGTTTTCCCTGAGGGTTTGAATTAGATGAAGAACCACCTGACATTGGTTAATTATTTCAAGGGAGAGAAATTTTCTTTCATCAGATGTCATGGTTTTAATGAGGAGCCCTTCAAGCTTCCAAAATTTGTAATAGACAAGACCTTTGCCTTAGAGGCATGCCATCAGGAAACCATTACTGATAATGTTTATGATGTTAGGAGGCATAAGAAAGGGCTCTAGGGTATGTGTAGGATCATGATGGCCAAAAAAGTGGCAATATGATGAGTATGTGTAGGGTATTTGGTTGATGAATTTTTTTTTACCCAAAATTGATGAAATGAAAAAGATTTTTAAAGGAGATTCTCAACTTTCCACCAATATAAATTATGCTTTACTTTGAATTTAATAAATAATTATTATTCATTTTCTATTTGAATTACGACTAAAGTCTTGATTAATAGGCTGATTGAAAATCATATATAGCTTTCAAACGATATCACATTTTTTGAATCCAAACATGTGTCACATTCTATGCTTTGCATACTATAAGATTAAAAAAAATTGAATTTCCTGAAGTTTTGACCAAGTTAAGGTGGTCAGACATATGATTTTTCATATTTTTTAAAAGTTGTAATAAAAATTCATAATTAATTATTTACTTGGAAAAAAAAATGAAAAAATATGCATCATATCGAGACATGAGTCCTCTATTTATATCTAAAATCTTATAAAATAATATTATCATTTTATTGTGGTTAGGGTGGAAAGACAGACACCTACTTATTTTTTCCTTGAAATTGAAGTACTACTACATTGAAATTTCAAATTTTCACCAAATAGATTTTAAAAAAAAACTAGTTGTTTAGAAACTACATTCAATTTTCAAAAAATTATATTCTTACATATTTTTGAAATAATATAGATAACTTTTTCAAATTTTTATGTCAAGTTGCCTAACTGATTTTTTTGAATTTGATTGCCACTTAAGGGCATATTTTCTCCATGATGATCTTGCTCAAACCCTCTACACACTTCTCCTTACTATTGCCAAAATTCATGTAGCACTTGTAAAGATGGAAGAAAAAGATGTGCCAACCAACAAGTTGGCCTACCTTTGCCTAGTCCTCATTTGTGGTAGATGGAAGTACAATCCTATTGGGCATCTTCCAATTGTCAAACATGAAGAGCGAATATATTGGGAGTTGAGGAAGAACACAATAGAAAATAAGGCATAGGTCTACATTGACCTATCCTTTATACCATTTGTATGACCCCCATGGCTCGACTTCTATCAAAGGTTGGGAGAGTTTTGACAAACTGTCTGGATGGGCCAGTCCCTCAAAACATGTCTAAAGAATTTGGGATGGTAAAAAAGGGAGAAGGTTGATTTTAAGAGGTACCAACAAGAGAAAAACTACCTAAACACCCTATATGGAGATGCTAAACTAGGTGATGAGAACTTCGACAAGATGTATGATGATGAGGCTAGATCAACAAATAGCAATCTAGAGTTGGAATGGGTTCTTGAACAAGAGCACACACCATTTTCTGATCCCCCACCTCATGTGTCTAATGTGGGGAAAAGGAAGGAAAAAGGATTAGAACATAATGAATCACATATCTCATCCTTCTCCAATACCCTACCAAAGGATAAGAGGACCTAACAATCTCTGAAAGGATCTGTGACAACTCCAAGGGCTCAAGGTTCATCAAGATTGGTCACTAGAGATTTTGAATCAACCAATGCAGCCCCTAAAAGGAGAAAAAGAGTTCAAGGCTTAGGAAGAATGGGTACATTGGATAAAGGAGAAGAGGTGGACTCTATTTCACCAAGTTTTTCAGCCCAGACAACCTAGGTAAGTTTCACACCTACTATCATTTCTTCTACTACATCTTTGGTTGTTGCTCTCCCCTCATCTACAAAAAGAAATCCTCCATTCGTGGACTCTAACATCGTCATCCATAATACACACCAAATATATTTGATAATGAGTCCCATGAAGAAACCTTGTGCATTGAACATGCATCTTCTGCCTCAGCCACAATTGACTCTTTGATTGCCTTATCAAAGGAACCAATTGAAAATAATGAGACATCCATGTTGCAAGATTCTCCCCTGCTTACCTCTAGGAATATGAGTCTATTTCCTCCAACTTCCCCTTTCACTCCTATAGGGACCCCTCCTTCTTAGTTTAGACATGGCATCTACCCTTTTCAATGATAACACTTCCTTTTGCCTCTCTATAAACCCATTCAGTCAAGACTACTCCTTCTATCACCCTCTATGGTCTCCTTGTCGGTGTTTCTCTTCCTACACAAAGTATTGAGTCCCCACAAAGCCTCCATACTCATATTGAAGTAACCAAGTAGGTCCGAAAAGAAAGGAAGAAGAAATTGCAGGGAAAAGTCGTGGTGAATCTTACTACCCAAAAGCTAGAAATTTGTTTCAATGAAGAGGGAAATGCTCTATTAATCTCATCTATGAGGCCATAGAAATCCAAGTTGGAGGGAGAAATTCAATTCATATATTATGACATCCAAGTTGTGGGTCTCAATTTGAACAAAAATATTTTGTGCGACAAAGTGGGCCTGGCCAAGAAAACCTAAGAAGTAGTCTATAATGACTACAAAATGTTGGGTAAGAAAATGAAAAAGCATGATGCATAGTTTGTAAGAAAAAAGGACATAATGGACAGATTGTAGGTAGAAATCAAAGGAAAATGTTTGCAAATGGCCCACTTAAGACACGAATAGGGTCAATAGGGTGAAATGACTGAGTTGCTCACAGAAGCCCAAAGTGAAAAGGATAGGCTTCATGCCAAGGTTCAAAGATTGAAATTCAAAATTCATGTAAAGTGTGAAACAACTATGGAGTATCAATAGAGGAAAAAAGAGCTTGAAGATACAACAACTAGAACAAATAGTATATATATTGAGCTACAAAAGGAGCTATAGGAGAAGGATAATAAAAAGGTAAATATGCAGGAAAAATTGACTAGCACTCGATATCAAGCCTTTTACAATCTTTAGAAGGCCCAAATAGAAATATAAAAGGAAAGATGGGAGAAGCAAGATGTCGAGTCTAGTTTACAGGTTCATAATGAGGAGATAGAGAAGCTACACTTTGAACTTTCCTATGCTCTCCAAGAGAAGAATAATTTGGAGGAAAGCATGAAAGCTAGGGAATCCCAATTCTAACAAGAATTGACCACAACATTGGGATCTTGGCTCCTCTCGATGCTTAAAAAATTATTATTTTCTCATTGGGAGAGATTATAGTTGTTGTGGCAGGTTTGAAGTTGATTTTTCACTTTCTAATAGATGCACAAGAGTTAAATGCAAAGGTCAGCTCAGTGATCGACTAAATTCTTAGTAAATCACTCTTCAACTTGAAAATTTTGTATTCTTGATCACAAGACTATGTAAAGTGATTGAGGAAGCATTAAAATATGTTGGGATTCTTGACCACATAAGAATTCTTTGCAATGGTTTATGGTTTTGATTGTGTGAGAATTTTTGCATCAATGTTTCGGATCACACTCAGTGATCCATCATTAGGATGAGAGCAAAGCTAAAGGAGAGAATGAAAAGATGCAGACCAAGAGCTATTTAAAAAGAACAAGGCTGGGAAAGGAGACAGAGGGGGCACAAAGACCAAGAACCAATAAAGAAATAAATATAGATATTCTCATAAAAATATATGTCAAAAAGACACAGAAATAAATATATATATATAATAAGAAACAAATAAATAATAAAATAAATAAATTATCTTTAAAATATATAAAAGACAAGGAACCAATAAAGAAATAAATATATATATCTTAACATTATATAAATGTAAAAATATTTATAAAGAAATAAATAAAATAATAGGAAACAAAGAAATAAATAAAAATAATGATGATAGGAAACAAACCAGTAAATAAAAATCAATACAAATATAAATATATGTACATAGGGAAACAATTAAATAGATAAATATAGAATCTCACTTAAAAAAGACAAGAACTCAATAAAGAAATATATATATCTTAACTTTATATAAATGTAAATTTTTTTATATAAATATATATTTCTCAAATATATATATATATAAATACAATTATATATACATGAAGGAAAGAGGTTCAAGATCAAAAAAAGGAAAACAAAGCAAAAAAAAATCATAGAAGAAGAAAGGACAGGAAGGGAAACAAAGGAGGGGAAAGACGAAACAAAGGCCAGCGAATAATAGGAAACAAATAAATAAAAATATATATGGATATTTACATTAAAAAAAAAAGACAAAGAAAACAAAAAAGAAAAATATAAATATAAAACTTAAATTTATATAAATATATTTATGTATATATTTCTTAAATATATATATAAATACAACTACAACTATATGTATATATATGTAGGGAAAGAGGGCCAAGATAAAAAAGAAGACAAAAGCTAAAGGAACCAAAAAAAAGAAAAGATAGTAAGGGGAACACAGGAGGAGAAAAAAGGAAATGGGGCCAACATAAACCAGGGGAGTGGAAAAGAACAAGAAAAGGAGACCAAAGCACAGGAAGGGAGGCAAGAGCACCCAATGAAAAAGGGAAAGCATGAGGATCAAGAAGAGGGAGGGAGATGAGGGGTATGACGGTTGGCTAAGAAGGGATGCCAAGCCTAACTCAACTTCCACCCTTCATCCCGATTAAGGTTCAAGGGATGATTGTTGATTTCAATGGCTTCTTTTATCTTCCTTTTCACAAAATTGTCTTCTTTTTGCAAGATTTGGGTTCTTTCGATGCAAATATGGTGCTTTTTGGAAGAAGAGTGGTCAGCTAAAGCAGATTTGAGGACACGCTCATGTCCAATATCAGCTATGTGTTCTTTGAGTCTAGTGTTGAACGATCAACCATTTTTATCCAATATAAGGTGCACCACAAGAGCACATAACCTTGTAGACACCTAAGTGGAGAAAGATATCCTTAGGGTCTTTGAGAGAGGAGAGATGATTACTCAAAGTGGAGAGGGGTTTGAAAGCACATTGGAGACCTTTTTTGTGAAGGATCTTGGAGATTTTTTGGGATAACCCATCGACGAAGGGGAGGGAGGAATAGGGAGACTAAAGGAGCGGATGGGTTCAGATGTGGAATGGAAATGAGCCTTGGCTTGGTTGAAGGCTCAAGAAATTTTCTTATTAAAGTAACCATTCAAAATGAACATGTGATGAAGATGGTCTAACTCAAATTTTATGTTCTCCTCATCACAGATTCTAAAGGCCCTCAAGGCAAGAGTTTTTAAGACACCACTTTTTTGGCATGGGTGATGATGAGAGTATGAGTGGAGATAGAGATTAGTATGGGTGGCCTTACAATACACCTGGCACCTAAGGGAACCATCAGGGTTTTTGAGAAGAAGAATATTGAGAAAGGGAAGATGGTTGTCCATTTCAATCTCTTTGGTGAAGGAAATACAGGGCACGAGGATATTGAGGTCAGAATGGAAATCCTCTAATTTCTCCAAGCCCTGCGGCCAACATACATTAGTGTTGTCAACATATCTTTTCCATCACTTTGGCTTGAGAGGGAAGGATTGAAGGGCCATATATTCAAAATGCTCCATGAAGAGGTTAGCAATGACCCGAGAGAGAGGGGAACCCATGGCCACACCATCGACCTGCTTGTAAGTTACCCCTTGGAAGGAGAAAAAAGTAGACCTTAAGCATAAATCAACAAGGGAAGCAATCTTGTCATTAGATTTGCACCTAACAATTTCAATCGAGTCAAGGATGGGAACCTTGGTGAAAAGAGAAACCACATCGAAGCTCACCAAAAGGTCATTACTCTCCAACTTTTGATCATTGGAAAACTAAAAAAATGGGAAGAATTTTTGATGAAGGATTCTAACTTCCCAACCAGAGAGGCCAATAATTTAGAGAGGTGAGAGGCAAGGTTGTAAGTTGGTGAACCCATGGTGTCGACAATGGGTCTCAATGGAATACCAACTTTGTGAATTTTGGGTTCACCATAGATGCAGGGCATAATTTCTTTGTTGGGAATTAGACATTTTTTGGTGGGCGTAAGATGCAGGGCGTAAGAATTGTGAGGAAGGAAAAAAAATTATCATATGCCACTAGGTCAAATTCAAAAGTAGAGCTTGTTTGTTGGTGTTGAATAAGAAGGTTGACAAGATTAAAGAAGAATTCAAAGTTTTGATCTACTTTGTATTACATGCCTTATTCTCACCATATGGAGGAGGGTATGTGCAAGATCATGATGGGCCAAAAAGTTGCAATATGATGGGTATGTGGTTGACGAATTTTTTTTACCTAAAGTTGATGAAATGAAAAGGGTTTTTAAAGGAGATTCTCAACTTTCCACCAATATAAATTATGCTTTACCTTGAATTTAATAAATAATTATTATTCATTTTCTATTTGAATTACGACTAAAGTCCTCATTAATAGGTTGATTGAAAAACATATGTAGATTTCAAGTGGTATCACATTTTTTGAATTTGAAACATGTGTCACATTCTATGCTTCACATACTATAGGATTAAAAAAATAAAAAAATGAATTTCATGAAGTTTTGACCAAGTTAAGGTGGTTAGACATATAAGTTTTTATATTTTTAAAAAGTTGTAATAAAACAAACATAATTAATTATTTACTTTGAAAAATAATACAATAAAAATGCATCACATTGTGACATGAGTCCTCTAATTATATCTAAAATATTATAGAAAATAATTATCATTTTATTGTGGTTAGGGTGGTAAGACATAAACTTACTTATTTTTCCCCTGAAATTTAAGTACTACTACATTGAAATATCAAATTTTCACCAATTTTTTTTTTAAAATAAACCTAGTAGTTTGGAAACTACATTCAATTTTCTACAAATTCTATTCTTACATATTTTTGAAATAATATAGATAACTTATTCAAATTTTTAAGTCAAGTTGTCTAAATTTAATTTTTCTAAATTTTTCGCCACTTAAGGGCTTGTTTTTCCATGATGATCCTACACATACCTAGGAGTATTGACAAGAGAATGGGTTATATAAGAAATCAAGCTCAAGATCTTGGTCTCCATAGTGCTCTAAAATTTGAGATCAACACCCACAACCAAGGATTTTGAGATGGAACTTTTCCCCCTTTCCTAACTTTACTATCACATTGGATTTTCATCAAGATGGGGAGGAGTTTCATTCAAAGAAATACTTGATCTTAATTAGGCCTAGGAGACATTACGCATCCTCATCTACCCATCGATGGAGATTGGGAATCCAAACACACCACTTTCCTAAAACTCTGAGGATTACTTTATATCTAGGTTCATACCTCCACAAGCAGAGGCCCCCTATAATTCACCAAAAACTATGGAGATTTTTTCCTTCAATATTTTGTTTTTGGCACTTCTTTTCCATGTTAGGGTGGCACCATGCCCTAAAGGAAAAAGCTTAGTCTAGCATAAAAGTGTGCAATATTCCATGTGGTTGTTGTGCAAATATTTTTATTTTTTTCTTCCCTTCAGTCCCAAACCAGGACATGTGTCTGCTTGGCAGGGATTTCCTCAAAACTATTTTCACAAATTTGAAAATTTCCCACCAGCTTGCCTCATCATCCATTTCATTGAGTGAGTTCTATCTTCTATAGATGTATCTCTTTTAGCAGAGTTTGTCAGATAGTGCAGAGGAGTTATTACTTTGGTAGTTGGAATTTTAGGGTGGTATCATCATTCCTTGTAGTTGATTGAATCATTTTTTAAAGAGTTGCTTTAGGATCTCATTGTCTTCAGACAACATATCTTCACGAAACTTATACAAAATTTGGAGCCATTAATGAAGGAGCTAAGACTTTATGAGAAAATATTTTGCGATCGAATGAGACCTATATCTAATTGTGGTCTATTGGGAGCAGACACTTGGCAATTGTTCATATCTATTGGTTGTGGTGACACCTCTTTCTTTTGGCTAATTAAAGGGGTTTGTAGTAGAAAGAGATATATATATATATATATATATATATATATATATATATATATATATATATATATATATATATATATATTTAGAGAAGATAGAGAGATATAATTTTTAAGAGTAGGATGATTTAATAGAATATTATTTATGCTCTATGGCATGTTTTATTTGTCAAGACTATTAATCAGATTGGCATCTAACCTTTTCTTTTAGTTAATTTATTGCAAGAATAGATATTATTAAGAAGAAATGTTTGAGATTGTTCCTTTTATAGCCTTTATTAGGAATTCCTTTATATCATTTATGTTGAATTCTCTGTATCAAGTCTTATGTAGATATTTAGGATAATTGTTTTATAGACCATTAGCTTTTATGTTTGAATTCCACCTTGTGGAAAATACATCATGTTTATTATACTCTTCCCATTTCCGTAAGGATTATGTTGTATTTCATATTATGTTGTAAGAGAAAGGTTAGTTCTGTGAATATCTAAATATTTTTGTTAATCTTTAGGGTTTCATATTTCTCTTAGACCTTAATGGATACTTCCCATGGGGAGAAATGAATGACCACTCTCTACCTTACTTGTTCATTCTCTTTCCAAAAATGAAAGGTTTGTGGCATTTTGTGTCCATTTCATCAAGAGTAAGGAATTATTAATCTTTGGAATGTTGTAAAATATTTAGCACATCACGATTTGTTCATTTTTCTTTGTATTTATCTCTTCCCCTTTTTCCTAAACATAGAGAAGATCCAACTTCTCTGATAATCATGAAGTTCATTCAGTGAGGTGTAATTTGGTCCCCTAGTCTCTAAATTTCTAATAAGGTTGTTTAGAGAGGTAAAAGCTTTTATGATCAATAGATAGGAAAAGAGACCAAGATTCCTATTGTGGGCCCCTTTCCTTTGTCTACCTTATGGGTAGGTGGAGAAATAGAGGGAGGCCTTAGAGGCCAAGATGTAGGAACAACTCCATGTGAATGCTTCCCCTTACCATATCTGGTGGTTCAGGGGACAATGAGTAGAACTAGGAGCTGGAAGACCTGAGGCTTGGATTTTCATAATGCAGGAACCTTTACCTTTATTGTGCTAGGAATAGTAAAAGGAATAATGGAGACTACCATATATTGGAAAGAAAAAAAAGAAACAAAAGGACTAGGGGAAGGACCTTGCTTGTCCTTATCATTTGGAGGTGTAGAGAATGAAGCATGGTGCTATGCATGTAAATAATCATTCAAAGAGATCACATGTGAAGAAGGTGACAAATCAATTTGAGGCACCCATCCACCAATTTTATATCTAAATTAATTCTTATATTAAAAGTATCCTCTAGGGTGAAAGGGTCCAAATGGAGAAGGCCAAAAATGATCAAGGGAGAAGCCCCCACATAACACTAGTGGTTTGTATCTAGTTTCCTCAATATTATGAAAACTTCCCTCTTGGGGAAACCTTGGGCATTTCTAGATGATAGATAAAATTTTAATCATTCAGACTAGCAATAAAATGCATACTTTAATGTTGAATAGGCAAGACTCTGGTATCACCACAAATGGAACTTCTAGAGTTTTAGGTCTAAGAAATATCGATAGAGAAATGGAACCAATAGGAAAAACGTAAAGTCCCTCATGTGGGTGGAGCATGGTCTTGATTTTTCATATTTTTCCTTATGTAAGTTATTTATGAAAAGAGTCTAAGATTACACGATAATTTTCTTGACTTTTTGGGTCAAGAAAAATGCCAATTATGATGTTATCATTGACATGAGAAGGGATATATAATAGAGAGGGTTCCTTATTTAGGCTAGCCATATGGTCTAAATTATATTAGGAATACTAGCCACATGGATTAGAGGAAGAACACGAGTAAATGAAGCCATGTTCACATACTTAGATGGATTTAAACAATCAAAAGAAGAAGGGGCTACAAGTTTGAGAGAAAATGATGGAAATGGATTCTCTATAAATTTGTAGTTGGCTATTTGGTTTTCTTTGTGGATTTATTATACGTTTTCATTTTACCATCAAGTTAGATGGTACCATTTTTGATGTAGTCTTGTATAATGTGACAAAGATGCACACATCACTTGGTATCATGACCTAATACTCAATAGAATTGGAAAAAAATTGATGCATCATACCATTAGGGATAGGGCTTAGCAAGGAATCTAATCTTTGGAATTGAAATTACAAAATCATTTAGAAATGTATACAAGAAATTTATATAATATTTACACAATTTTTTAAAATTCTATTTCAACCTACAAAATTTTTATCTATAGGAGAAGACACCATGTTTTCTACTACTCTTTCTTCTTGACTCTTTAGAGATATTCATGACTAATAGACCATCCAAATAAGAGGATTAGGAAGAATCCCTATACTGAGCAATTCCATTTACCAGTATTCACATAGTGCAACATACAAATGAGTGAAAGAGGGATATATAATTAGAAGAAATTTATCTTGCAATGATGGAAACAAGTTCTTGATGAATACTCATTGCACATTAGAATTGGTCATGGCATAGGAGTTTTTAGAAAAGAGCACTTGGTAATGGAAAATAAAATCAACTTTCTCATGAACACCCTCCTTGCATCAAATGAGATCCATAAAGGTAACCTTCAGCAAAATGTTAGATTGGAATTGCTATAAGAACTCATTCACAAGCTAGTCAAAGGAGAAAATAGAGTTATCAGGGAGAGATAAATGTAATTCCATGTCAATGTCCTTGAGAGAACATGGAAATATTTTTATAGTAGATCATCATAGTAAGCAGGATATATCTAAGGTGAAATGGAAACCTCTTGGTTTAGCTTTTTATAAAATTAAATTTGATGGGGCGTCGAAGGGGAATTTAGGGTTGTCAGGAGAAGTAATGTGTATTCGTGATACCAAGGGTTCTATGGTAGTGACACATGAAGTAAGTTTGGATAATGATACAAATAATATAGTTGAGGCTAAAGCATTGTTGTAGGGTCTATAATTGGAAAAAGATTTAGGTTTTCATAAGTTGAATATTGAAGAGGACTCATTGATTATCATAAATGCATGTAAATTAAGAATAATTCATAATTGTTGGATTTGATAAATTTTAAGGACATGGTTTTTGATGGATTCTTTTAAGGAGGTGAAAATTTTGCACATATATCAAGAAGGTAATAAAGTAGTACACAAAATTTGTAAATTTAGGTTTTAAAGGGAAAGAATTTAAACATGTGGATATAAGGGAACTAGGAAATGAAGACTCAATTTTATAAGACTTAATTGTATCAGAGCAAGGGAAGATTGATATTATTCAAATATGATGAAGATGCTTGATTGCTCCAATCTAGTAAAGAAGTATGATGCGCATTGGTTGGGAATATAATCATGAGCCTGTAATATTTAATTTATGTGAGAGATTAGGTTATAAGTTTACATGCTGGAAAAGATCTTGGATCATATGTTGGTTCTATTGGTAATGTTATTTGCATTGTGTAGTTAATTAGTTATAAATAGGAGGAGGTGTGTTATTTTTAATTAAAGGGATGCAAATTTGAAAATGTACAAATTTCCTCCATCATGTTTAGCTACCTTTACTAACCATGATTTTGATATGCATTATTGATATATATTGCAAGTGATGGTTGGTTTTCTTTTTAAACACACTTGTTAACCAAGTTTGATGCCCTGGCTACATGTGTTGGTAAAACTGGGTGTTGTCGGTAAAATAGAGCAAGTGGATTTTTTTTTTAAGGGATTTTGTAAGGCTGACCCTTGGCAATTCTAGAAGGTGGTGGAGCAGATTTGTAAAAATCCAAGATGTTTGACAAATGGTGTGCCAACCATGGAACCTTCATTTCTATGTGTAGGAGCAGAGTTGGGAGAAGCCCTTCGAAGATATTTTGATAGAGGAGGATCTTTCAATAATCTTTAGTATGGAGTGTCTGAGGGTTGAAGAGAGAATTCAAATTGTAATTGGCATGGAGGTGATTAACCCCAATATGTGGCAAGTTTTGCTTCAATCTAAGATGTTTTCTATATTCTTCTTGAATTTACTAAATATTATTTAGTCTTTTAAGGAATTGGAAGGCATAGCATAGAGGTACGCTAAGTTTCAATTTCTTCAGAGAATTTTTTTGTTAAGAACAATTTAGGGATATAATGTGTTTAAAGGGAAAGTGTTGATAGGAGCTCTATTTTCACATAAACTACTTAAAAAATTCCAAGGTTTTCAAGAGATCTATGAAGCAATGAAATTGGGTCTCTAGTTTAGTAATGATAGAATATTTTTGAAGGAATTATGGAAGAAATGTAATTATTTCTTCTTTGGAATGGAAGTGACTATAAAAAACAAGTATTTATCACTTTCCTTTTTAAATTCTCATGCTTGTGTGCTCTTGGAACAAAACCACAATATGGGTAAGTTGCAAGTTTCTTCTCGGGCATATGTTGCTTCTAGAGAAAAAATGTTGCCAAAGAATAGAATGAGGAAAATAACCTATGTGGATTTGGTAGTAGAAAAGGAGGAAGGTGTGGGTGTTGTGTGTGAGGATCAAATGAAGAATATTTTTGGGAGGAAGAGGATCTAGGTGCTAGAAGTTCATGAATCAGAGGAAAGTCAATGAGAAAACAGTCTAGTTCATATGGAAGAATGAATCTTTTAAATGGATATTCCTAGGAAATTTTGATAAAAATGATTCTCATAGTTATCTATGTTATAGCTAAATGGGGTATTCTATAAATGAGAATGTAATATCTTTGTTTTGGCTTCTATGCTTGATATGTGGTTATGGCTTGTATGCTCAGCATATGGATATGTTTAGGGGATGGGTAATTTGTATTTTGTAATGACATGTAAGGCAACGGTGTTGATATTGTTAGGGAAGATATTTGGTTATGGAGACTATATGTTTAAATTTTTAAAATGCATTGCTAGTCTTAGGTGGCAATCATATTCAATTTTTATAATCTTATATTCTATAATAATATATATAGGCATCCTGCCTCTTTACCAAAAAAATTAAATAATAATATATAATATATTATGATATACTAGTATATATTACATTTATTATACATATATATTAATATAAATACATTTATTATATATTAATAATAAATAATATTGGTTTTATGTATTATTTGGTTTATAAAAATCAAACACAAATAGATATCCATTATTTATTATATAATATCTGAAACTTCCCCTATGCATACCTATTAATATATAATATAATTAATAATTAATATATAATATATACCTTAATAATAATAATATTAATATGTTATATAAATTATATAAATATATATAATATATTAATTTAATATATAGTAAATATATTATAGAGGGGTTTGGGAGGGATAGAGGGAGGTAGAAATGAGAGAGAAAAAGAGAGACCAGAGAGAGAGGGAGAGAGGGAGAAATATATTAATATATAATATAATTTATATACTATATAATTATACCTTAATAATAACATTAATATACATAATATATATTATATAAATATATATAATATATTAATATATGATAAATATATATTTCATTATATATAATAAATATAATATAAAATATATAATATATAATATCATAATATATTAATAATATTATGTATTATGAAGTTTAGATTTTTTAATACTAAAAAAACATGAATATCCATTTTGATTTTTAAAGGTTTAAGGTTTAGTGTTATGTAAAACATAATGGATATCCATTTAGTGAATTATATAAGAAAACATAAATGGGACAATTTTGAGCATTTCAACAATTCCCACATTCTCTTTTTCATTGAAATCTCGTGTTTTCTATATATATCAAACAAATTTCAAATTTTTGGAGATTATTTTGCACATTTTCAACCTTTTCAATTATTTGTGTGCTCATTTTTCTTTGTGCAATGGGGATTAGTATTCATCATAAGAGAAAAAGAGGACACTGATCAAATTGAAGCATATAGAGAAAGAGATAGAGAAATTCATAGGAAAACAAGACAAGATATGATAAATACTAAAGTTTAGGCTTCTTCTCCATTGTTAAATGTTAATTCAAGTGAAGATGAAATGTAATTTGAAAGTATTAATCATATTTAATTTGAAAATGAAAATATTAAAATTGAAAATGTTGAAGTTGAAAATGAAAAAAGTTGGAATTGATATAGAAGATGTAGAAATTGAAAATGAAAATGTTGGAATTGTTATTGAAAATGTTGATATCATTAAAAATATTAAAAATGAAAATGTTAATAACATTGAAAATATTAATAACATTGAAAATATTAATAACATCGAAAATGTTAATAACATTGAAAATGTTGAAAATGGACCTTCTATGTCATCCAATTACATGAGCACCCCTATGTGGTTAGTTAAAGTAGATGAGAACATAATAGATAATAATGAGGGGAAAAATTCATCATGAATAGTTTGATTATGGGCTACCAATATGTTCAATCAATACTATTCTACTAAGGCATTAACCGAATAGTGTCAAATTTTTGTGCAATTGCTAAAATCTTATAAAATGATACCATTATTGAGAAAATTGAAGATTCCTGTAACCAAAAATTTGACATTATATTTTCACTTCTATGGTCTATTATTAAAAAATTTCATTATACTTGTATGTATTTTAATTTTTATATTGATGGTTGCTACAGGTGCTTTTCACTTGAGAACGTCAACGTGCTACTATTTTGGACGAGCGTGATTATTATATGTTTGTGATTATTTTGATTTATGAGATTCCACAATTTTTAATTCTATATATAGAAATATATACTTCTTATTCTATCAGTTGCATCTATAGATGAGTGAAGAGAGGAGGACTAGTGGGCACATTCAAAAGATAAATGAATCAATGAAAAATCCATCTAGTTGGCCATGAAGGAAATGAATGATCTATTTTCTTCCCCTAGTGTGATCTTGTAGCCTCATACAGATTGTTTCTAAGTAAGTGATGCAATTTTCAAGTAACAACTCATCAAATATTGTTTCCTTTTCACACTTTAGACTCTTAAGGGATATCGTCCATCCAATGTAGTTTGAACTATTTCAGTGTGTTTGGGTGTGAAATAGGACCATGCCTATCATAAAACTACCAATTCAAACATGTGGGAACTATCAATTTTGTCGCATGAGTAGAAAAGTTAAAGTTACACCCCTTTTCAACTTTACACTACATGCATCTAACTCATTTTCAATCAACTAAAAACTTGACTCCATGGGAAAATTCCTTAGAGATATCAGAAACTGAGGTATTCTAGAGAAATATTGTTTTGAAGTGATAGTTATTGAGTAAAAACTCATCAAATATTGATTCCTTTTTGCACTTTAGAGTCTTAAGGGATATCTTCTGTCCAATGTAGCTTAGATTGTTTTGACATGTTTGGGTTGAAAATAAGACCATTCCTAGCTGAAACCACCCAATCTAGATGTGTTGGAACTGTCGGTTTGGTCACATGAAGAGCATAATGAAAGTTACAGCCCTTTGCAACTTTACACTACATGCATCTAACCCTTTTTCCATCAACTAAAAGCTCAACGCCATAGGAAAATTCCTTAGAGATATTGAAAAATGAGAGAGGTTATTGTAGAGGGACCCTACAAGATCCCATATCCTTAGATGGATTGTCTCTAAGTGACATGGTTTCTGAGTAATTTCTTGTCAAAGATTGTTTCCTTTTTGGACTTTGGACTCTTAAGGGATATCACTGATACAATGTAGCTTGGACTATTTCAATGTGTTTGGGTGTGAAACAAGACCATTACTAACATAAACCAAGCAATCTAGATTTGTTAGAACTATTGGTTTTCTTGCATCAAGAGTAGAATGAAAGCTACAACTGTTTGTAACTTTACATGCATGCATCTGACCCTTTTTCCATCAAGTAAATACTCGACACCATGGGAAAATACCTTGCGATATAAAAAATTGAGAGAGATTATTATATAGAAGGGCCCTACATGTTCCCATAGAATGATATATATTATATCTAAGTGACATGGTTTCTGAGAAACAACTCATCAAAAATTGCTTCCTTTTTGCAGTTTGAACACTTAAGGGTTATTGCAAGTCCAATGTAGCTCAGAAAGTTTCGGTATATTTGAATGTGAAACAAGACCACACCTAGTATAAAACCACCAATCCTAATATTTTTGAACTATTGGTTTGGTTGCATGAGGAGAAAAATGAAATTTACACCTATTTCTAAATTTACACTACATGCATCTGACCCTTTTTTCATCAACTATAAAGATCGACACCATGGGAAATTGCTTTAGAGATATCAAAAAATGAGAAAGCTTATTGTAGTCTTACCCTACATGATCACATAGCTTCAAACATATTGTTTCTAGGTGACATGGTTTCTGAGTAAGAGCTCATCAAAGGTTGTTTACTTTTTGCACTTTGGACTCTTAAGGTATATTGAAATTCTAATGTAGGTCGAATTGTTTTGGCATGTTTGGGTTTGAAACAGGACCATGCCTAGCCTAAACATACCCATCCAAACACGTTGGAACCATTTTTAGAGTAGAATAACCTCCTTTTCATTGATGATAAATCTTCTTCTTATCTTTTCATTCCATTTCTAATTGGTTAATTTTAGTCTTTGGTTGTTTTGCTTCAATTTTAATGCTTAGAAAAACAACATCCCTTATTTTGATAGAGTTTTCAATGCTTAAAAATATAATTTCATTTGTTTAAATTCACCTATAGCATCATCTCTCACTTTATTTTCCTATAAAAATCATTACCAAATATAAAACCTGAATTGCATTAGGTTGAATGGCATATATGATAACAATTGCAATATAGAAAGTTTGGTGTGGATCAAGGTTGATTGATATATATGAAAATATCATATGAGTGATATTTCTTTTGTGTGAAGTGTGCATTATGACTATTGTGTTTCAAGCCCATATGGTATGTGTAGTTTTCTTATTCATGCATTATGGTTAGCAATATTAATTTTTATGCATTACAATAATACAAATTAAATGTGGAAGGTAAAATAACATGTATTTCATGTATTCCATGGAGTTGTATTTAGTTTCTTTAATGGTTTTATCACACTTATATGGTGTGTATATATATTTTTTGTTCATGCATCATAGTTGAGTGATGTCTTAACTATTGATCATGATTATTGTATAGATTTCACATGAATAATCTAATGAACATGTATCTTGTTTAGTTGTAAGGACTTTGTTTGAAGGTTTCACCAAACCCTTGTGGTGTACATAATGTTCTTGTTTATGTATCATGGTTGAAAGATAGTGATTGTTATTCATGATGATTTTTTACCTTCTAAATGTTATTAAGCTTGAAGTTTTTAATGGAATGAATGTTGAATTGAGTTGTAATGGTTTTTTTTTATGGTTGCATCACTCATATGGTTTGTATAGAGTGTTTAGCACCACTAAGTGACATTGATTTTTATCAAGATGATTATACTACTTTTGAATGAACACTGTTATGACATATTTCATTAAGTTGCATGGGATTTATTTGAAGTTTTTAATCAATCAAAAGAATCATTTCCATAAGACTGTCATAATTTTCTCTTTTCATTTTTTTTCCTTATCTATGAGACCATAAGTATTTGAGGCATACATTCAAATAGTTCTTCTAAAAAAATACTATATAGTGCTTCTCAAACTATTTTTCATTCATTTTACCTTTTTTGAAAAGAAAATTAGTTTCCAACTTCATTACAAGAGTTCAAAAAACAAAATAATGTCAAATGTAAATTCATTCAAGAGAGCTTAAAATCATCTATATTCTCAAATTGAGCATTTGATAAAAATTCTTTGGTAGACATGTATGAAAAATGTGGTACACTAGAAAATGAAATGAATTGTTTGAAAAAAATACTCAAATAGATGTGGTCTCATGGAATGTAATTGTTGATCATCAAAAATTATGCTTCTCTAAAATCCTTATGGGAAATCCAGTGAGTGGGGGACCAATTTGCGCCTCACTGAATGACCTTCGGGATTTTTTATAGAAAGTTGAATCTTCTTTATTTGGTGGGGGGGAAGGTAGAAAAAATGAAAACAAAACATAAAAATGGTGATGTGCCAAAACTTTTACAACATTTCAAACCCTAACTATTCCTTATGACTGATATGATAGACACATAATGTCATAGACCCTTCCTTGTTAGGAAGAGAATGAGCAACAAAGGCTAAAAAAACCACAGTCTAGTATTTCAAATCTCCCCATGGGAAGCACCCATTAAGATCCAATTTGGCATAAGAAAACTCTAGATTAACATAAATATCCAAAAACTTATAGAACCCTTCTTCCTTCATACCATAATATGAAGATGGCAAACTATTTACAAAAATTGGAAAAGTTAAATATACATAATCCAATGTTTGAAAGCTAACATTCAACATAGAAGCTTAACAACATGAAAATTAGCTATTTGAACTAATAAAGAAAACTTAACACATTGTTTTTAACATGAAAAAAATATAGAAAAGAAACTTGAAAAATGCCATAACATGCACAATTTCAAGGATTTCTCCCAAATATATCAAACTTCAATAATATATGAACTAAACAAAAAAGGTCAGATGTCATTTCGAAGCAAATAAATGACATGTCAAGTGAGCGGGCAATCTCAAATTTGTGAGAATAACTTTGAAGAAAATCTCTTCCAAGTTGACACATACCCCAACTTATGCCTGAAAGGAAAATGATATGTAAATAAATCCATGTAACCACCACGTGGCACATTGTGTACCTTTATGTAGAAGAATTCTTCATCCTTTGGGCACAACTTGATCCTAAAGCCAAAAAGAGTAAGGACAAAAAACTAAAAAAGATTAAAAGAAAAATTACTTTACAGTTCTGATGACTCATAGGGGGGCTTTTTCTTGTAGAGGCATGAACCTAGAGCTCTGTTAATTACTAGAGTTTGAGGAAGGAAGAGTGCTAGAGTTCCAAATAAAAATTAGTCAGCTGGATGAGGGCTCATAGAACCTCATACGGTTGATCTAACTCAAGGAATTCCTTAAAAGAAACCCCTCCCCACCTTCAGGAAACATCCCTCATGTGGTAATAAAGACGAGAAAGGGGAAGGATCCCATTCTCAGTTTCTTTAATAGTGGGTGACAGTCTTAGACCAAGGAGTGCTTTGGAAGTTTGGATTTTGAGTCTAATTGCATCTATGATTTTTTGGATTGATAACACTCCTCCATCTGGTGAGAAAAGGGTGGGTAATCAAGAATCGAGTGAAACACTAAACTCCTTCTTGATCTCATTGACCTTCCTATTCAACACTTTCTGTCATTATTTGTCTTTTGATATGACCTTGTGGTAGTTGATGAATTCTCTTTTTTTCCTTGAGGCGGCCCTTCGATTAGGAAATCTTTCGTCTCCTAAAGCTTCTTCGGTGGACTTACATAACTTAGAGATCAAGATATCTAATTCAATGGCCTATGGAGCATATATCTACAAAACTTGGTCAACCACCAGGCCAACCTTCTCATTTAATTCTTGAGAATCCCTCAAAAACTGTAAGACTAGCTTCAAGGTAGCAACTGTAAGTATGATTATTTCCCAATGTGTGGATATCAATCTTTTTCAATATTGAGAGGATCCTAGATCCTTGTACTACAAAAAAATCTTGGTGGAATTGAAACTCCCTTGTCTTCATGTTCTCCTCCAATTGAATTTTCTCTTCGATGGTTTTTGTGAGTTTGGAGTTCAACTTCTCGATCTCTTCTTCATGAGTATGCAAAATAGAATCAATCTCCTATTTTTATTGCTTTTCCCCTTTTATTTTTTCTTGGGACTTCTAGAGATCATTAGAATCTTGAGATCATATGCAATCCAATTCCTTCTACATGTCCTCCTTTTGTTAATCCAATATCCTTATTTCCTTTTGTAGTACATTAGATATAGTGTTCCCTCTAGTTATATCTTTGTTCATCTTCTCCTAGTTCCATTGATTTTCCACATTTGCCTTACATTCTGTAGCAACCTCACCCTTCAAATTATCAATTTCGAAATGAAGCCGATCATGCTTACTTTGAGACTCTTTGAGAAACTTAGTTGATTCCCCCTATTGACTTTCTAATTTTCTTATGTGAGTGATCTGTAATTATAGGTTTACAAAATAACTTGTAAATTAAATCCTAATTAAAATTTTTCCCCGATCCAGATAGAATTGCGTGATTATGTTGTTTAACCATTGGAATTATAGACAAAGTTCACTTAATCCTTTATAGAACTCAATGAAATTAACTAATTACTAAAATTTTGTAATTAGAACTTAAATGCCAAATTATAAAAATATTGAAAAATAATTTAGAGAGAATGTAAGACAGGAGATAGAAGAATAATAAGACAGAAGATAGAAGAATCAGATGCAAGTTGATAATGGAGTTCGTCCAATCAGGACTATGTCTCTGGGTCCGTTTCTCAATGTTGGACCACTTTTATTAATATCACCAAGCACCTGAAGATGCCTTCTTACAATATTCAAGCTTTATAAACTTGCACAAAATTCCTCACAATCTCTCTCACTTTTACAATTTTGGTGTATAACAACACCTTGCAATTCTTCCTCTCAAAAAGAATTCAACTCTCACAAAGGAATTATTTCTCCAAGTAGACTTGCTTATTTTCAAGCCAAAACTCTCCCCCTTTTATACAAATTTATTTGCTAATATGGGCTAAAACCATATTATTTGCAAATATACCCATATCTCCTATTACAAGAAAAAAATTCAATAATATCCTCCTTTAATAATTTTTGGAAGGATAATATCCCCTCAAAATAATTCTCTTTCCATTTGAATGGTTACGAATGGATTTATTCTCTATTATTTAGGGAATATTTTATGTAAGGTTTTATTTGACCCCTTAATTTAGGAATACTATTCCTAATATTTCCGTGTAAAGGAAAATATTCTAGGCCTCTAAAAATATGGGATAATTTAGGCCTCTAGGAAAAAGGGATTTAGCCTTATTCTAAGGCTTTGAAAAAGCAATTAAATCTTTTAGAGAAAATGGTGGGTGGTGATCCCACCATCCTCTCCTCCTTTTAAGTTTTTCCCCTAAAGACAAGGGAGACTTCCCATATAAGGTGGGATACCCCCTATTCCTTAGGTGGCATCCCACTTTAATAGGTGGTGCCCACTTTATATATATTTTTTCTTTAACAAATATGGTTTAATCCATATTTATGCCATGCCATATAATCTTGCCACGTCACCACTTGCCACATCACCATGCTGATGTCATGATGACATCATCATTTTGACTGGTCAACTCTTTTTGTCTCCAAACTTTGATCGGCTCTATTTTGCTCATATGGACTCTATTTTCAAAACCGAATATAGCTCTAAAATTGGCATGAAGAGCTCTACATCTTGGTGTCATTTTTGTCTCATTTTGAGATGGTCAATTTTCTACCTTTTTGAATGCCTGATTTGCATGTTTGATTGGACCTTTGACTGCACATAACTTCTACATACGAACTCCTTTTGAGCCCATTCAAGTTGCATCAGTACCATGTTAGCGACCTCTGTGTGATGATGCTAGTTTCATGAGATTTTGAGATTGTGAAATTTTTAGGTTTTCTAGGATCTACTTGGATCATTCTCCCACATTAAGAAGATTTTGGACCTCCAAAAGGTCTATTTTATGTATAATTTGAGCTAGGGCAATGTCGCCCACTTGCCCAGTATCATCTGTCCTTCTTGCTGGAATTCTGAACACCTGACTCATCATAACAATAACCAAAACTACACCGATATTTTTAAGTACATTAGCCATATACACATCCACATCCAATGTTGCTACTACCAACCATACACTGCTAAAAAGTAGAAGGTTGAATAACAAAATTGAATTTGCAGACGAGAAAAATAATGTACCAATATCATGCTTATCTTTCATAACTAGAACAACCTTAGAATTAGACATGCTCTTATGCAATGACACTTCTTGTGGTACAGACGTAAGTGCCAAATTATTGCTTGCATTAACTACCCTTTTCAAATGTCCTATTGTCACAAAAGACTTACCAGTCTTAATTGGATGAGAATGCACAATGTATTCAATTCCTTCCTTAAACAAGTGATACTAATTATGTTCCCTGTAGAAGATTGCTTTCCTATCATACAAGTATGGGCTACCCAACACAATCCCATAGATATCAAGTGGAACTACATCAAATTCAACCTCATCTATAAACTTAGATGTTATTGCAAATCTTAAATTGCACTGCTTAGTTACTCGCAATTTGTTAGCATTGCACACCCAACCTAATGGATAAGGGTTTTTATGTGGCTTTGTTTTCGATCCCAATTGTTCAAAAACTTCTTCTAAAATTAGATTAACTTGTGATCCACTATCTATCAGTGTATCAATCTTAGTGTTCTTAGAAATCACCCTTATATGGAACAATTCATATCTTTTTCTATCTTCAAGAACAACATGAATTTTTGAAGTAGAAGCACATGAAACATCAGTGAAAAATTCATTACCAACAAAAGCTTTACCTTTCAAACCCACAATTGAAATCTTTGATTCATCACCAGATTCCATACCAAGGTCTTGCATGATAGCTGTGGACTTCTGCTTACCCTTTCAATCCTTGAACCACTGAGGCTTCTGATCAGGATGCAATTCCCAACACTTTTCATGTTCGTGCCCTTGCTTCTTATAGTGTGAGCAATAAGGCTTCTCGTCCTCTTTCTTTATAGTAGCAGTTTGTTGTGATTTCTCCTTCCATTTCTTGTTGCTTTTCTGCTTACTGGAGTCCAACATCAGATTGTCTTGGCTATTCCTTGAGCTTGTTTCCAAATGGATAGCTTGCACACTAACTTCATCAATGTTAGTTGGATTAAACATAAGTATAGTATGTTTCAAATTTTCACGTAATCCACCTATATAATTAAACAAAGTTTCTTGTGTGTATAAAGGAATTCCCAACATTAAATCCCTCTTCCTAAACTCCTGTGTATATTCTTGCAAACTTTATACTTTCTCTTGCTTTAATGATTGCTAATTCATCATTTCTTTTTGCATATGCCCTAATGGATAGAACTGTTTCTTTAATGCAGCTATAAACTCAAACCAAAAAGAAATAATTTTGCCATAGTGACTTAGATCCTCTTGTGTTCTACTCTCCCACCATATTATAGTTGTTCCTCCTAGGTGAAGGGTAGCTAATTGGATTTTTTGAGAATCCTTAGTAAACTTTTGAACTCTACAATAAACTTCAATTTGTTTTATCCAATTATCAAATTTTTTTGCATCTAGTTCTCCATTATAGATTGGAAAATCAAATTTAACATCAAGTTTCAACAAAGGTGAATTAACTTCAGATTTCATAGGTTGTTTCTTTTTGGAAGAGTTAGACGAAGAAGAAGATGAAGATGAAGAAGATGAGGAAGATGGGGATGGAAGTTCAGAAGGGTCACTACCACCTCCTACTCCTTTACCTTTGTCTTCTTTCAATGAGGATTCAACTTCCTCCTTCTTTCTAGCCTTGCTTTCCTTTTTCTTCTGTCGCTCTTGTCTCTCTTGGAAAAGAACTTCCACCATAGCCTTCATTTCAAGAAATGCTTTCTAGAAAGCTTACTCATCAAGCTTTGGAGCTTCATGTTCAGTTACCATTTCTGATATTTTTGATGGCTTTCATTTCTTGATCTCAGGATTGAACTTTGTAAGTGCACCTTCTCCTTGCTTCAATTTCAACCTGGTTAACATTCACTTTTGTGATTTCCTGCAAAATGGGCTCTGATACCAATTTGATCTATAATTAGAGGTTTACAAAATAACTTGTAAATTAAATCCTAATTACAATTTTTCCCTAATCCAAATAGAATTGTGTGATTATGTTGTTTAACCATTGAAATTACAGACTAAGTTCACTTAATCCTTTATAGAACTCAATGAAATTAACTAATTACTAAAATTTTGTAATTAGAACTTAAATGCCAAATTATAAAAATACTGAAAAAGAATTTAGAGAGAATGTAAGACAGGAGATAGAAGAATCAGATGCAAGTTGCTAACAAAGTTCATCCAATCAGTACTACATCTCCAGGTCTGCTTCTCAATGTTGGACCACTTTTATTAATATCGCCAAGCACCTAAAGATGCCTTCTTACAATATTCAAGCTTCAAAAACCTACAAAAAATTCCTCACAATCTCTCTCACTTTTACAATTTTGGTGTATAACAACACCTTGCAATTCTTCCTCTCAAAAAGAATTCAACTCTCACAAAGGAATTATTTCTCCAAGTATACTTGCTTATTTTCAAGCCAAAATTCTCCCCCTTTTATACAAATTTATTTGCTAATATGGGCTAAAACCATATTATTTACAAATATACCCATATCTCCTATTACAAGAAAAAAATTCAATAATATCCTCCTTTAATAATTTTTGGAAGGATAATATCCCCTCAAAATAATTCTCTTTCCATTTGAATGGTTACGAATGGATTTATTCTCTATTATTTAAGGAATATTTTATGTAAGGTTTTATTTGATCCCTTAATTTAGGAATACAATTCCTAATATTTCCATGTAAAAGAAAATATTCTAGGCCTCTAAAAATATGGGATAATTTAGGCCTCTAGGAAAAAGGGATTTAGTCTTATTCTAAGGCTTTGAAAAAGCAATTAAATCTTTTAGAGAAAATGGTGGGTGGTGATCCCACCATCCTCTCCTCCTTTTAAGTTTTTCCCCTAAAGACAAGGGAGACTTCCCATATAAGGTGGGATACCCCCTATTCCTTAGGTGGCATCCCACTTTAATAGGTGGTGCCCACTTTATATATATGTTTTCTTTAACAAATATGGTTTAATCCATATTTATGCCATGTCATATAATCTTGCCACATCACCACTTGCCACATCACGATGCTGACGTCATCATTTTGACTGGTAAACTCTTTTTGTCTGCAAACTTTGACCAGCTCTATTTTTCTCATATGGACTGTTATTTCCAAACCGAATATAGTTATGAAATTGGCACGACAAGCTCTACAACTTGGTGTCATTTTTGTCTCTTTTTGAGATGATCAATTTTCTGCCTTTTTGAATGCTTGATTTGTATATTTGACCAAACCTTTGACTGCGCATAACTTCTACATACGAACTCCTTTTGAGCCCGTTCAAGTTGCATCAGGACCATGTCAGTGAGCTCTACATAATGAGGCTAGTTTCATGAGATTTTGAGATTGTGAAATTTTTAGGTTTTCCAGGATCCACCTGGATTAGTGAGCCATCTCCACATCTTTTCCCTTGATTTCTACTTCCATCTTGTCCACCATGTCCTTTACATTTTCCAACTTTGACTCACTCTTCTTCAATTTTTTTTCCAACTTCTCATAATTAGTGTAGACCACTTTCTAAGTGGATTTATCCAGAACCACTTTGTCAGACAAGAGAGTCTCACTTAAATCAAGGCCCACAACTCTAATGTTATAATCTCCTATCTACATTTATCTATCTAGATTGGATGCAAGTGGCTTCATGGTAGCAATTAATAGGTATTGGAATTGAATGAAGAAGAAAATCTCATTTTATAGCTTTTGTGGTGTTATTGATATCACCATGTTATATGAGTTGCAACTGCAAGTTTAAGATCTAGCTTGAGCTAATATTCTGGACAAGTATCTGAACCAGTATGCAGTTATTATCCTTTGGTATTTTGGTCTACAAACCTCCACTAATTATTTTCTTTTCCTATGGTTTTGGGGAATGGTTGTTAGATTTTGGAAGGTTGTACGTTTAGAATCTCACGTGTTTAGGTGCTTGTATGGTGAGTTGAAATTAATTTGTTGTTGCATTGTGCTATTAGGTCTATCTTTGGCTGACCTAATGGATAGTTGGTGATATCATGAAATAATTTTTGTATTGTGGACGTATATGTGACCTATCTTAGGTCCATGTCAATATGTTGTAGCATGATACACATTTGAATTTTTTTTGGAAAGATTTTTTACATGCTTGAAGGTAGCAGTTGATCTTTTTGGTGAATAAGGGTTGTAGGTAATTAGGATGACCTAATTGATGCTTGTAGATATATATATATATATATACATGTTCTTTTAATGCTATTTCTTTCATTCTTTATTGTTATATGCATTAGAGTAATTGGATGGTATTTTTTTAATAAGTTTAAGAAGATATTGATTCACCCCCCTATAGGTATCTTTGGTATTCAATAATTGGTATGAGAGCTTGGTTCCTTTGAAGAATCCTAACAACTTGAGGAAGATATTGAAGATTGAACAAATGGATTATAAAGAAGAAATTAGGGCTGCTCTTGAAGATCTTGATAAGGCTGAAAGTGAAAACAAATATTTGAAAGAAAATATTGATGAGGCAAATGAATGTGTCCAAAAATTGAAAGAGCAATTGACAAAGTTCAAAAAAAGGCATAGGGAAGTAAGTGAGTAGTTAAAGCAAACAAATGAATAGATCATTAGATTAAAATTTCAACTGGAGGGAAAAAAGAGAATTGAAGAATGTTTGAATACAATGGTGCAAAGCAAGACTAATGAATGCACTAGACTTGAACAAGAAGTGGTGTACCTAAAAGAAGATCTAGAGAAAGAAAAACTTTGTGAAGATAATTTAAAGACAAGCTCCACCAAGCTTAATGAAATGATTGCAGGGAAGAGACCTTCTAAAGATAAAGGTGGTTTTGGAAATGAATCCAATGAAAGCTCTAAGGTTGTGTAGACATCAAACACAGTAGATAATCAAAAGAATCAAGATAAAGGGAAGTAGAAAAGATATCCTAGGAACTTTGCTAGGAGACCACCTATCAAACAACCAAATGTTGAAAGGTACCCATATTTCAATGGTTTTTCCTTTTCATGTAATGAATTTGGTCACAAGGCAATAAAGTGTAGAGGTGGAATGAATCAGTTTGTTGGTTCCTTCTTCGGACAATGTTTTTCTTGCAAGAAAGTTGGACATAAACCTAGTGAATGCAGAACTGAGATGATGAATTGGTTTAATGGAGGTAGAATCAATCAATATTTTAATGGAAATTGATATACATGTAATAAGTTTGGAGACAAATCAAATTAGTGCAAATAAAGGGTTAATGGAAGTCAAAAAAATTAGAAGAATGTTGTTTGCTATAACTGCAATAAACTTGGACACATTTCAAAAGTTTCTAGAAGTAAAAAGGGAAAGCAATTTTATCTAGTAAAGAAGAATGAACCAATGAAGAAAATTGACATAAATGAGGTTAAGAAAGAAATAAAAAAGATATGGAGGAAGAAATAAGAGCCAAAAAAATTAGATGCATCTATGCCCCCATCCAGTGCAGACAATTCCTCTGCGAATTAGACCTAGCATGGTCTTAAGGGAGCTTTAACAAAAAATTGTTCAAACCCCCTAGATATTTGGCATGTCATTCTTTGGCACAGGGATATGTTGTAATGAATGGATAATGGAGGTTATGGAAAATGAATCGGTCTAAAAGGTGAAGACATGCTCATTTACAGAGAAAATTAGGGTTTTTCTATGAAATGAAGAGGGCTTTTTATCAGCTTTTTGAAATTTTCCACATTTAATGGGAATTAGGGAATATCATTGATTTATAAAGTGAATTAGTAATGAATTTTGGTATTTTATGCATTTGAAGAAATTGGAGAGTGATTTGGAGAATTCTTGAGGCAATTTGGAGTGCAAGTTGTGCAATCCGTAGTTTTGGTTTTTGTGAAGGAAAAATGTATTTTGTTTTTCTTTGCTATTATGGGTTTGTGCGAATCATCTTTTTGAAATCATTTGAGCTTGATTTGTGGAGAAATGGAAACCCTTGTAGTTGTAAATGTGTCTAAAAGACCTAGATCATTATATAAAAATTATTCTATGAAAGTTTTCAAAGATGACCATATGGGGGTAAAAGCACAAAATTGTGTTACATTTTATAAGGAAACGGCCAACGCTGATCTAATTTTTAAACTTGAATCAGTAAAAGGTGGCATATATGTTTTGAATTTTTAAATGATGTAAACTAGTAAAATATATAATTTTTAGTATATTTTATGTTTGTATTTTTTTAAAAAAAATTAAAAATTATTTTAAACTAGTTTTCAATAAATTAAAACTATAATTTAATTGCTGATAAAATGATGAAAAATGTAGTTGCATGGGATGTCAAACTTTTTATAATAATTTATTTTTTTCTTCCAATTTTTTTTTTTCTATTTATAACTTGAAATTTTAGTGCATGGATATATCTTTTTCCAATTTTGATAAATATATTTATTTTTAAATAAATATTAAAATGTGCATGAATAAAAAAATAGTTGTTTTCATTGGATGCAAATTTTCATATTAATTTATCTAAAATGGAAAAAATATTCTGCAATCTTAAAATAAATTCTTTTACATCATATTTTTTTCAAATTTTTTTAATAAGTTTTAGTATTTTTCCTTGGCATAGTAATCAACCTAATATTTTTTGCTGATAACCAAATTTTAGTAAAAATAAAAAATAATTAAAATATTAAAATAAATATATTTTTGAAAACTACACTTATGGGTCTACAAAAGGGCATCTTTATATTTTTAAAAAAATGTTATTTACATTAGCCAGATTTATTGAAACTTCAAGTTTCTCAAATAATTTTATTTTTTTGGGAAATTGGACTCAAAGTGGTGCTCCATATATTTTTAGCCAACAATTTTAGTTGAAAAAGTTGTGGAAGCATCTAACTTACCTAGAATGAATCTTGCTAGATCATATGTTTGACCAAATTTTTTTTTTAGTTAGAAATACTTAAATTCAGTTGTGCTAATAAGTTGGCTAAAAGTGTGACGCAACTTTGTGCTTTTACCCATGGGAACCTTCTCATTGATTCATCATGGGGTTATTTCGACTGAAGATACTAGAATGTATATTCGAGCTAAGAATGAGGAGTATAATCATAGTAAATTGATAGACATATGGCAGAATGAGCTCACAAGGGATTATTTCAAAGGTAAAACCTGAATATTCAAACATTGTTTTAGATAGATGTAATTACTTTCCTAACTTCATCTCCATTTGTGATGACAAGTATGTAAAACCATCTCTCAACATAATGCATGATAAGTTCTTTTGGATTGACAAACCTCACCTTATTACCAAGGAAGCAATTAAGGCAATTACCAAACTTTGTGGTACCGGACCGGTACCTGTATTGAAGTCTGTAAAGAATGAAGTGGTGATGGAACTCATTGGAGCTACATATGATAGTAGAGCTTTAAATACAAAACCTATCACTAATCATGCTATGAAGTATGCAACTATAATGATCGGGCACAAGATCTACTTCACTAACAGAGATGATTCAGTATTTGCTACAACTATTTACACTAAATATGAAATGGAAACTAATGGCGTAGATTATTATTTGTGAACTTCTCTGGCATCAATTGTTTGAGAATTTGAAGATGACCTGAGAGAAGAAGTATGCTTTAAAATTTAGCTCCTTTATTATTTGTTTGATATTTTATTTCCTTAAGAGACTTCTCGGAACAGATGATGTGATGTTTTGGGACACATCCAGACTAGTTTCACATCATATTTTTGACTATATTCATAGTTTAGGTGATTTAAATGCTAGAGATAATGATCTAACAACATTCTTTGTTGCGTTCAAGAGCAACATGAATGAAAGAGAGAGGATCCCAATGAGAGTTGCTGAGAAGTACAAAAATGATATAATATTTCACGTGTCCTTTGATGAATGCATCATTGAAGTTGTTGAGCCCCATACTATATTAGATTATTAGAAGATGAAGTCAAAGGTCATGTGCAAGTATTGTTAAAATTTCCTAAAGATTCCAGTGAGCCTAGAGTTGGGACTTATGCAAAAAAAAATATGGAAGTTCACTTGGAGCATAGGAATCCCATGATAAGAAATAATGTAGATAAAATGCTTAGAGAGTTAGGCTTCATTGATGAGAATATTGCACAAGGAAGAGCCATTGGAGAAAATATGGCTAGATAATCATCAAGTCCAAGGAGATCTAGTAGGATTGCTCCTTCAAAACCATTTGCAGCCCCTATAGTGAAGCTAGAACCTAGTGCTTTTGAAAAAGGTAAAGGCAGGACTCTCTTTGGAGCTAATACAAGATCTAGTAAGAGAAAAGAGACTCCTCTGGTAGTACCTATTAAGAGAGGAAAGAAAGAAAAAGATACAAGGGAAAAGAACCCTAGAATCATTGAAGAACAAGAGGAAGAGGAGGAATATCCCATTGCAAAACTGGTAAGGAAGAGGAGAGGAAGAATTTCCTTTGGCGAAGGTGCTTCTTAGGAAGCTAGTGTTGGTTAAAAAGGACTTCATACTGTGTTGTCCTCTAAGGAAGATGAAGGATAGGGTTTTGGTGTTCATGTGCACACCAAATTAGAATCAAAGAAAGTAAAGGTGTCAAAAGAAACCTTTCTAGACCAGGAAGAACAAAAGGACTCTCCAGTAAGACCTAGTTCCCCTTTCATATTAGAGGCATTAGTTAATAGCTTGATACATTTTGAAGATATGTTGAAGCCTATAGCAGAATATTATGATCAAATAGGTAGTGAGGAGAAAAAAATTTGATTTTAGCTATTATTCAATATGTTATCACATTGGAAGTCAGTTGGGATTATGTAAAGAACAATGAGCTTGAGAAAATGTGCGATGCCTTGATGAAAAGGAGAATAGAGGTTGTTGATCTAGAAGAGAAGATTAGAAATGATTCTTTTGAGAAACTTGGGTCCTCTTTGACCCCAAATGATTTAGAAACTTTGAAGAAGATATGTTCAAAGATGTTTCAGACATGAAGAAAAGAGTGAACATGTTGATGACAAAGGACAAGAAGTAGATAAAGAATATAAGGAAAGAAACTTATGAATCCATCAGAAGTATGGCTGAAAAATACGGTATGCTTGGTGCACTCCCATCTAGTTTTGCACCCAAATTAGGAGAAAAAATTCTTGCGAAGGTAAAGGAAGACATTCCTTTTGGTAGATGTGAAAAAGCTAGATGTGAAAAAGCCATTCCTCTAGAAAAAAATGTTGTGGACATCCCTTCGGATATAGGTGTTGAAAATGATCCTCCAAAGATGAAGAAACAAAATTAAGAAGCTAAGCTAGAGAAGAATGATGTTGACTCTCTGGAGCATGATGAAGGAGAAAATGATAATACTAAATGAGAGAAAGATAAATCTAATGGTGAAGGGAAAGAAGAAGAAGGAAATAGAGACAAAAATGAAAAAGAAGAAGAAGAGAAATTAGAAGAAGAAGAGAAGGTAGAGGAAAAATAAAATGTAGAGGAAGAAGAGAAAAAAGGGGAGTCTCTAGACAAGAATGAAGAAGATCAAAGGTAGGTTGTAGAATCATTAAAGTCCCTTAGAGAATCCTCCTTTGGTTATGATGTATTGAAAGGCTTGTTATCTAAGCAGATTAGGTTCCATCTGGTGATTCTTTTGGAACTTCTACAACTTCCCATGATTCAAGGCAGTGTGGACTTGGATAAAATTTCTCCTGTTCATAAGTTGGTGTTGTGGGATGCATTGCATGCATTTGATAGAAGTGAAATTATGGAGACACATCAGAAAGGAACATAGATTATAGATGATTCTCTCAAAGCTTTGCAGGAAGCCAGACCCGACACTTCAATGGATACATCTCTCACTCCAGTAGAGAACTTGAAACTTATATTAGACTACTTTAAAGAGTATTCCTCCAGACTTGGTGAGAAGGAAAAGAAAAAGTTTGAGGATAAGTTGGAAGAGAAAAGGCTACTGGAAGTTCATGGTAAGTGTTCTCTAGCACACAAATCTTGAAAAGAGTCTGGAAGTTGTGTAGGCTTGTGAGTCTAAAGAAAATAATGTATTTTCTTATTACTTAAAGTGGTCGGATGCCACTCAGAATATTAAAGATCTCATGGACACCATTGAGTCCCAATTGAATGTTGTCTCCAATACTTACAATGCATCTAAAGATAGAGACAAAACAACTTGTAATACCATCTCTACTCATAGAGACAAAATCTTTATTCTACAGAAGTAAAAGGAGGATATCACCAGAAGATTTGGTCAGTTAGGTGGCCTTGTAAAAATGGAGTACACCTTGGTTGCCAATGCCCTGAAAAATGAAGAGAAATTAGAGAAGATAAATATGACTCATTGTACTCTAAATGATGTAGAAGAAAGTCTGGTAGAATTGGAATCCTTGAAGAAAATGTTGATTGCTGCAAAGAAGAGTTGGGATAATAGAAAGATAGCTTGGCAAGGTATTCTTAAAGAGCTTTGTGGCTCACCTTCCTTCGGTTATTTTTTTTCAATTTTCATATTTACTTTGGGACTACCCTTTGTCATTGATGTCAAAGGGGGAGAGTATGTTGTAATGTTGTGAGGGGGAGAGAATGTTGTTAAGAGGAAAGGAGAAGTGTTGTACATAGGAGGTTTTGTAAATTTTGGCGTGTGTTTCCATCAATGACAAAGGGGGATATTGTTGGAAGAATGAAGAATAACATCTCATTTTATAGATTTTGTGTTGTCATTGATGTCACTATTATATGAGTTGCAACTAAAAGTTTAAGCTCTAGCTTGATCTGGTATTCTGGACCAGTATCTAAACCGATATGCAATTACTATCCTCTAGTATTTTGCTCTGCAATCCTTTGCTAATGATTTTACTTGGCTGTAGTTTTGGGAAAGGTTATTGGATGTTGAAAGGTTGTACATTCAGAATCTCACATGTTCAGGTGCTCGTATGACGAGTTGACATTACTTTGATGTTGCATTTTTTTATTAGGTCTATCTCTGGCTGACCTAATGTATATTTTGTCATATGATGAATTAATATTTTTATTTTAGATGTATGTGTGACTATCTTAGGCTCATGCTGACATGTTGTAGCATGCTACACATTTTGAATTTTTTTTGGAAAGATTTTGTACATGCTTGAAGCCGATAGTTGATATTTTTGGTGAATAAGGGTTGCATCTAATTAGGTTGATTGAATTGATGCTTGCAAATATATCATATTGGATAGCTTTGAAGTTGTTGATGGAAAGTATGGTGTGAATGTGAAGAAATGTGAATATGATGAAGTGTGTTAATTCAGTTTATTGAGCATCAAAGGAATTGAATCAACACTTGTTGGGTGTAACTTTATTTGTTCATTTTCTAGTTGTAAGCCATTTTTCCATTATATCTTTGTAGGAAGTGAGCCTCCCATTTTGGACAGTCAGTCTTGGCAATGAGCCACCTTTTTTTAATATCTTATAACTGGTTATATTATATTGTGAGCTAACCCTCACAATGGTTTTTCCCATTTTGGTTTTTGACATGAAAATATCAGTGTTCATTGGTTTTGTGCTTTCATATTTTGTTAATGATCTTGTGTATCTTTACTATTATATGCATTTGAGTAATTGGATGGTATTTTTTCAATAAGTTTAAGAAGATATTGATTCATAACCCCTCTCCATATCTTCAGTATTCAAGAATAGGGAATTCCCCTCCTCATTAAAACAAGGCTCAATCTTCCAAGTATCTAGTTTCATCACAAATTTTATCTATAGTTTCTATTTTCTATCTTTTTAGGCCTACTTCATTGCATTTATGTGACTTTAGAGACTCTGTAGGGTGTCGATACTTTTCTATAGCAATAGAAGCACTTAGAGGGAGAATAAAAAGGGTCATGGAAGGAGAAGCCTCAATTGTATGAGATTTAGGAGAGGTGAAGGGAAGAATTATCATGGAAAAAGGAGGGATGCCATATGGGGACTAAGAGAGGGAAACACCCATTGGAGTTAAAGAGGAAGTGGGAAGAAAGAGATACACTTTCCCAAGAGCAGATGGGTTTGGTAAAACTAGCAACATGGATGCTTTAGTTTTTTCAATGGGGGACCTTCATAGGGTGATTAAGGAATCAATTGCATCTAACGTGGATGATTCCCACTCAATGCATGGGGTTTCTCATGGGGTTCATTGTTTAATATGGTCAGGGGTTTGTTTAGAACAAAGAGATCAAAATCTGTGGATGAAGGGCTCTTTTCAATAGACGAGGGTGGAGGGACAACTTAAGATACAAAGTAGATAGAAGATTGGGATCAAAAATTACATGGACTAATGAAGCCAAATGTGTTGGCAAAGTGGACTCCACCTCTTCCTCTCCTCTACTTGGTGAACCTGGTCTACCTAGGTCCTTGACTTGTCTCCTCATTGTATGGGTAGAACTGGTAGATTCAGATCCCTTGGCGGTCAGTCCAATAAAGACTTGGGCCTCAAGAGCCACAGTAGGAATATTTAGGGACCATAGAGTGCTTCTTCCTTTACCTCAGGTGTTGATAGAAGATGTGACATGTGAATCCTTCTGTTTCGACCCCTTTCCCTTCCCTTTTTCTATGTCAGGCTCTTTAGGCTAGGAAGTGTAGAGTAGAAGCTCCTTTGGTTCAATGTCTTTATGGACTTAAGATTACTATCATTAGTATTTACCTCTTTGTCATAAATTTGGTCAAAATTCTCATCATGTGGCTGAGCATCTCCATACATGGAATTAAGATATTTTATCTCTAGTCAATACCTCCAAAAAATTTCCTTCTTTCTTTTCATCCATCCCAAACACTTTAGTTTCATATTGAGGGACTTTCCCATTTCTAGATGCTCTACTAGTACTCCACCATCTTGACATAAAATTATAGCCATTGTGGCTAGTCGAATGGTATGAAGGCTAATTCGATAAAAAAAATATCCTTTCCTTAATTAGGTTCCTTTTGGATTCAAAGTATTCCTTCCTCTCATGTCTTAAAATGGGAAGGTTCCTTTTTGGGTTGTAGCTCGATGCATAACAAATGAGTACTAGGCCTAGGCATGCCAATTTATTTGTAAACACCTCCTACTCCTTTCTTTTCACAAGTGTTACCTCACTATTGGCAATGGTGAGGGGAATCAGACAAAGTGTTATTTTGTGCCTTCAAGCGCTATAGGCTTTGTTGGAAATAGTTTCCTGATGGTGTGCCTCTAAAGAAAAAACCCTATTTGTTACAAATTTAGAGAGCCTTAAAGGCTCCCCAAAAAAACCATGAAATTTAGTGAAGGTAAACTCAACTCCCATAAAATAATCCATCAAGAATTGTGAGTTTTTCATCCATTACAAGACTTCATTCGTAAAATGGCTCAAAGTGCATTGGGATGAATATACAAGCACTAGCCTCATGAAGTAATCCACAAAATAGTAATAATCCCATGTTCTTGAAAGCACATAGGTCTAGACCAAAATTTTCTTGTACAACCCCATTACATGAAACTTAAACAGTGAGAAATGCCTTTCAAGAAATTCAAAGTTTTGATGCAAGATCAAATGTTCCAAGAAAGAAGAATACATCAACTTAAACTCGGTGCCATATTTTTTAAATTGTTCTAGAATCATTTTTGGTATTATCTCAAACAAATTAAAATATTTCTAGATTTTTTCCCTCTTGAGCATGAAAGGCAAGCCCATTTGGAAAGAATAAACCCATTCATCATTGGTATGGCCATACATATAGGTGAACATTGAGAAAACAAAATGTGTATCTAGTTTAAAATTCCTACATGAAAGAGGGAAGAGGAGTTGATTTCCTTTCACCTTCTCCTCTATTTCATCCTCATAAAAATTCAATTGCTTAGTTTTGGTCCTCCAAAAGTCTTCCATATTTTTAAGCTTGAATCTTTCGATACCCTAGTTTTTAGGGATGAATAACATATCTTGGGTGTTCATTGTGTTGATTGTAACCCTTATCTTACCACTGATTATAGCCCTTGCTTCTTTGTCAAAACTCCAAGCACATGCATCCACCAGCTCTAGACATGGGTGTACAATGGGCAACGTGAATTGTGGAAAACCACAATTCTCGAGCCATGATGAAAAACCTTTGGTTTTGCCATATTTGACAATTATTTGTAATTCCCCCTCCCTAAGGCTTTTAGGGTTTCCCACCAACCTTGGGTTAAAAATATTGTTAGTGAAATATAGGATGGCTTCTTTCTTATCATGGTCATCTTCTTGTACAATTTCGGTATGGGGAAAATGTATCTCTTCCATCACTAGGGCATTAAGAAAATGAATCCCTACCAAAAATGTTTTTGTAGACTAGATTTTTAGATGAAGATCTAGCTTGTCGATTGAAAGATGATTCTTCTACCATTGTTGTATTGAAAAATTTGTATAGAGCTTCCTAAAAGAAATCATTGTTTGTTGTCTATTTTACTTAGCAAAAATTTTCTTTTTGGGTGGATTCAATTTTCCTGCATGTACATGCAATAAGGCACTACCATTACCATAAGCTTACTAAATGCTACCAATGAGGGACCCATATCCCTCAGGAATGCTTACTTCAACATCAGAATGTAATTAGTACATTCACCTTGCTACCTTTTTCACAAATAAGCCTTATGTATTGGAAAACATGTTTTTAGCCATGGGAAGCATGCTTTAAGCAGTGTAAGGTACTCTAAAAATATTTGCATGTTTAATTTTTTAGATCTTAGCATGTTAATCAATTGATTTTCACATAAGTAGGAAAGTTGGTGTTGAAGAACACAATGTACACATAGGATTAATCGAAACACGTGAGCATTTACTCCCAACATTGTAAGATTTTTCATATGATTCATCTCTCTCCCTTCAGTTTCTTTGATATTTTCTCTATTACTATCCGATGGGAGGTGGATTTTCTATCTGTTGAGCTCCCTAGTGCACCTTTTTTATAAATAGCTATGCCACCTCAGAGAGAAATTTTCTTGAATTAGCTCTTTAGTTAGCAAGCTTTCCCTATTATATCCTTTGTTCCACTACCCTTAGCTTGTTCTTTTTCTATTTAACCTAGCCTAGGTGCCCATATTCAGAACTTACCATGAAGGTAGTAATATTCCTTCATGGGTGAGATTAGTAGCGACAAAATTAAGCATCTAGCAAAGAAGAATGACCTACTCACTATTGTGGCATTCAAATGGGTGCTCGACAAGGACTGTGAAAAATAAAAACTAGTCACAGTGCAATTCTAATGTTGTATCCCACTTTGTGGCCTCTCTACTTGAATTATACATCTCCAAGCCCTCGATAATCGAAATATGCCATGTCATATTTGATTCTTTGTATTTGGACAGGCTTGGTGAGATTGTGCAAGTGGTTAGCCCTGGTGGCAACATTCTGAGCGACATGGACCTTCATAGGCACATTGATTATGGGGAGGATATGCCCTGGTTTCCTCTCCTTACTTTCCTACCATGGACCATGAGAGGCATCCATCACTATCTCGACCGGTGACCTCTTTCATGTTGAGGGAATATAGCATGGAGTGCATTCCTAGGAATGATTGAAGAAATCACTTTGAATTTTTGTTCTATATCCATGGTAACAAGGAGTGAGGTATATACCATTCTGAGCATGTGTGTGATGTGTGTTAAACCCCTTACCACCCTGATGAAAAAAAACTCAAAGAAATTTCATTTTCACTACTTAGCTTAAGATGGAGACTTTAAATTTACTCCTTTTTGTGTGTCACCTCCCCTTTTTTTTGCAGTGTATCTATTTTTATGTTTTCGTGAGAAATCTTCAATCTTATCTCAGATTTTTGGGCTCGTATTATAGTGTAAATATTCTAATGAATATAATATAATACTTTTTGGCTTATTCATGTGCTATTTTTTTGACTTATTCACAAAAATATTTTATTTTAAAAAAAAAATTACTTATACCATTTACTGGCATATCTAGAACATTGGCATCCATGTCTTTTAGCTCATATGCATTCATTTCTTTGCATGTGTGAATGCGGAAGGGAACCTTCCATAGTGCTTCAAATTTTGCATGTTGTCCTAGTTTCATAGTAGGTTCGTTGTACTTTAGCATCAGTCTCTCCTCCCAAAAATTTGGGTTGGAGGCCTTTTTATGAGACCATTGTTTGACTATCTATTGGTTCCCAATCATGGCATCATTCACTTTTTCCTTGTTTTCTTCAAGATTCAAGAGTTCTACCAATCTCACTTCCATTTTGCTGCTTTCTTCAATTTCCAAGGCCTTTAATAGTTGCAATGTTGGAATTTCTATAGAGTCAAGTAAAACTACCTCCTTATCATACACTAATTTGTAAGGAGAGGAATTCAAGATATTTTTGGGAATTTTTTCACCCCATAGAGTAGTTCATAGATTCTTGTGCCACTCCTTTTGGTATTTTGACCTAATGCAATTAATTAACCTAAGTAGGTTCTTATTGGTCGATTCTACTAACCCATTTTCTTGCAGGTAATAATTTGATGAATTATTGAGGTAGACCCCATGCTTGAGAGTGAAGTTCAACATCCTAGAACCCACAAAAGCTTGTGTGTTATTGGATGATAGTTTTTGGTGAACCAAACCTTGCTACGAGCTCAAGAAAATTGACAATTTCATTTTCTATAGCATTTTTCAAGGCAACGACCTCCATCTATCTTGTGAAATAATTGGTTGTCATAAGTATCCATTTATGGTTAGTGCTAGAGATAGGATTTATCATCCCAACAAAATACAATCCCCATTTAGCAAAGGGTTCTTTAGTTACGATTGTGTTTAATGGCATGGCATACTTCTTTCACTTGCCAACAAAATATTGGCACTGAGTATATTTTCACACCATGTTGTGCACCTTAGAAAACATAGAAGGCTAGTAATATCCTACCCACATTATCTTTAGAGAAGTAGTTTTGGCATAGAAATGTCCACCTTTAGGACTGCTATGGAATTCATTTAACAATATTTCCACTTATGGAACATCTAAGTAATGGAGCAAGATGCAATCATAATTTCTTTTAAACAAAATCCCCTCAATAAATACATATCTTGTTCCTGGCAATTGGTAGCAGCACCTTTTGTGAGGTGAAATGTTCATTGAGTAATACCCCTTTTGCATATATTGTTTCTAATCCATCACCCACAACTCGTCAGACTTGAACTAATTTGTATAGGCTTGATTGGTATCTTCCTTTAACACGGAGCTTAAATGTTGTGCAAGGTATTCACAAAGACCTCTTCCTTGAACCAACTTGGTTGATCAAATGACATCATATTCTAGGATCGTGCTAATCCAATTGGCCCTCTTTTTAGTTATTTCAACTTTGATGATATACTCTTGAACGTTGGGATGGGCGATGAGGATGGTGATTCTATTGGCTGATACCAGGTGTCAAAATTTCTTGAGGCTTTTAACAATAGAAAAATCATGTTTCTCAAAAAAATTGTACCTAGCCTCATATCCTTTGAGATTCCTATAGTAGAATGTGATGGGATGCTCCCCACTATCGTCTTCATCTTTCTGAGTGATCATCGAAGCTATGTTGTGTTGGACATTATAGATGTAGAGCAAGAAATCATTGGAGATGTCTAGTTTTGCTAACACTGGGTCTGTGAAGATGGCTACCTTTATTCACTCAAAATCCATATTTCCTTCAAGATTCCATTTGAACATTAGATTCTTCTTTAACATCAACCTTATAGGTCTTCTGATGCTTGGGAAATCTGAAATGAACTTGATGACGAAATTAATCTTCCCCAAAAAGGACTATAGCTCCCTCTAGTAGACTGGCAGTGGTAGCTCCATTATAGCTTGTACCCTTTTGAGATCTATATTTATTCCTTCCTTTGATACCACAAAACCAAGTAGCTTTCCTCGGGTCACTTTGCAAACAATTTCTTGGGATTTAAGGAAATCTTGAACTATTGGAATTTATGGAAAACCTTTTCCAAATGATCAAAGTGATCATATTTTTATTTTAAAAAACCGTTAGGTGATCTAGATATATTAATATAATTTGATTAATCAACCCTTTGAAAGCGATATCCATTGCTCGTTGAAAATTCACATCAACATTGAAGAGCTTGAAGGGAATTTTTGAGTATATGAACATTTCCCACTTGGTAGTGAATTTTTTTTTTATGTTGGTATTATTCCTTTACATAGACCTAGTCATAACCTAAGAAACCATTGAGCAATGAGAACATCTCTGATCTAGTGATGGTGTGTAGAATTTGGTCTGTTGAGGGAAAAGGGTAGTGATCTTTTAGTGAAGCTTTATTCAAATCCCTAAAATCCATGTAGAGTCAAATATCACCATTCTTTTTCTACACTAGTACAAGATTAGACACCCGGGTGGAATGTTCGATTAGGTGTATGATCCTTTATCTGATTAATTTGGTGAGCTCTTATGCCCTCAAAGCTTCAACTTTTGGATTGACTAACCTTCATTTTTGTCAGGAAAGTTTTGAGCCTTTGACCAAGTCAATAATATGCTTGATTATGCTTGGATTGTATCCTCTTAGATCATCATAGGTCCAAGCTACAACCCCACCATATCTAAAACATAGCCCCTTTAGTCTCTCTTTAGCCTTCTGTTGGATGTCTCTTCTAACTTTTAATTTTCTTCCATTTGAAACATCGAGATCTTCATAGTATTTCTCATCAGCAATGAATTTTTGTTTGCTATTTCTTACATCTTCATAGTCAAAAATATTTTCAAGAGAAGTCAGACCTCGAGGGAGTTTATTGCCTTTTAATTTGATTACTTGCCCTTCCTTGGCTCTTCTATTTTTAGATTGTGTATTGTCATAATTTTTTTTTTATTTCTATAAAAATGTGGAAATGTTAACATCATCCCTAAAAACCTACCAGTTTTGATCATTGTCAAGAATTGATAGTCAGAAGATGATCTACACTATATTTTTCTTTGTCATTGATTCAAAAATTGTCTCAAATTGTGAACCAATCAAATCCATTTGATCAACAACATTATTCTAGCACCACGAGATAACCCGTATATTAAAATCTTGAAAGATCTCAATCATATCCCATACTCTATGTCTATAAGACTTCATTCTTACATTTTTGGAAGCTACCTACCCATAGACTTGGCTTACAACCAAGACTCAATCTCTGAATGCTTGTACTTTCTTCATGCCCATCCATTATGTGAGAAAAAAATTGTGGACCATGGCCTCATACTCAACGTCATTATTAAAATATGGGAATTGGAAACATAAAAATTTGAGGATATCTGATCTAGTCAGGGATACCAATCAAAAACCTCCTCCAAAAATGTCCTTGCATTTGGCACTGTCAAAATACAATGTCTATAGACTATTGTCACCCGGACCACTAGGCTCTTCTTGTTCTTTCACCAATTTTAGGAAGACTTGGTCCACATCAAAGATCACATAAGTGCTTAATTTTGTAGCATGGAAGTTCCCAAATGGGTCAAAATCAGTAAACTAGTTGAGGAAAACCTCCTCTTTGGGGATCTGATCACTCATGTCTTCCTCATCTTCTAACATTTTTACATAATATGTCTCCCCTTTTGAAAAGGAGGTATGTGCTTCTTTAAAGCATAGGACTGCATTGTACACTATATGTATTGGGTACAAGTATTTAGATAATATCTTCATCTTTTCCCCTTGCTTGGTCCATAATATCATATGAGACCAATCGAGCGCTAAATATTTGTCAATATTTGATGTAAAGTCCCTTGAAAGGCACATCTTGAATACTAAGGGGATGTCTATCACAACTATTTCTTACATGACCATTTGGCTTGGACACAAGAAGAGGGTCAAAGATACATCCTTGATGTGACCAATGGTTAGAACCTTCTTCCCATCTAATTGCATGATCCCCTTCTCAAGAGGTTTATACTTGAGTTTCAGGGCATTGACCACTTATTTAGGCATCACCATAGTACTTGTGAAGAGGTATTTTCACATTTCTTTAGCTTTCTAGTTTTTGGCTTCACTTTTATATTTTGCAAAAGTGAGGGGGTAAGGGAAGGTTGGTAAGGAAGACGGGCAATGCACCATGGGGTGGCTACACGGTTTTTCCTTTATCATTTTTCTTTTCAGAGGAGCAGCCAAGACCTGTGTCAGGATGGTGAGCATTCACTACAAAAACATTCTTCAGAAAGCATAAGTTCCTGACCGAGTGACGTGTCACCTCTCTATCAAAGGAGGACTATATCTATTAAAGATTGGCAGAACTTGCTAATTTATCTTTGCTTATCTTGAGATGGAAGCTTATGGTCAATGCTTCAAGGTGATGTGATTAAGTCAGAAGAAGTAATTGTTGAAATATCATTTAAAGATTGGATCCGATATTGCTCTCTCTCTTCAAAATATCGAGAAGACATTAATGCAATAGTTGAAAAGTTGATGCAAATATCTTTTGTGGCCTAACCAAGGGTCTACAAATAAAATTGTGATCTATCAGGTGTCAAGATTTGGAAACATTTACTTTTGGACAAGGTGATGTTTCTCTCTTTGATGGCTATGAAAGGAAGGCTATGCTACCAAAGAGTGGAGAATTTTTCAGGAAATAATTTTTCCAAGAGGTATTGTTTTTCTATAGAGGAATTATTTCCTTTTTAATTTTCTAAAAGTTCATGAACTATAGTTTAGAAGCAAGTTATAGAACTAGTTTATTCTAGAAAATTATATCTAGTAAGGTTTAAACTATTGTCAAATTGGCATCCGACCTTTGTTTCAAAGTTCAATTTTAATTAAAGCATGAACTATTGAGGGGAATTTTTGAGACTATGCATGTGTGGCCTTTTTCAAGCTTTCTTTCTTTGTATTATCATTTTTGAATAAAAAAATGTCTTGCAAGCTATATTCTGATAATTTAAATAGAAGATTTCTATGCTTTATGCTTGTGTTGTGGAATTGCAATTTTGGAAAAAGTCAAACTATGTCATTGGACTTTTCCATTATCTTTGAAGTTATTTTTCTGTGCTATGTTTTATTAGGAGACATAGTTCCCATAATTTTTGAAATATTATTCTTTTTCTCTAAGGAATTTTTATGTTTGATTGGACCTCAATAAACATTTCCTGGGGAAAGATTTGAAAGTTTGCACTATGCTTGAAGTTAGCCTTTGTTGTTCATTATTTTCCCAATAATGACCTAGGTTCTGGCATTTTGTGTCCTTTATATCAATCATAGGAATAATTTGAGTTTGAAATGTTGTAAAATATTTAGCGTATCGCCTTTCATGTTTTATATTTGGATCTCTTTCTTCCTTATCTCAAAACCCCAAAAGAAGAGTCGAATTTCTATAAAAAGCCTGGAGGTATTTAGTGAGACATAATTTGTCCCCCACTTGCTGAATTTACCATAAGACTGTTGCAGTGGTGCAAGATTTGATGATCAATAGTTTTTTTTTTTTGGCATGCCTGGTGGGACTGAAGTTTTCCAAAATCACCTTATTATAAATTAGAAATATTTCTTAAATCATGTTAAGGAAGGAATCTAGAAATTTCATGCCTAGAGTTCAAACAAGAGAATCTTCGAGAGATCATTTCTATTACTCTTAGTTTCCTACCTCAAATCCTAGAAGGAGAATAACTACAAGATCTGTATCATCTATAAGGAGTAATAGAAGAAGACATTGAAGCCCATTACCTAGAGCCTTATCTACTCAACTTAGAGACATAAATTTCTAGATAAAATTTCTTATATATCTGATTCATAGAGATATTGTCCTCATGGCTCAAGTACCTCCTCCTACTCCTAGAAATTTTGTAACATCAAATAAATGTAGTCCACTGCAACCACCTACACCCCCAGATATATGGCCTCACATACCTGCTAATGCCCTCAAGGCTATTCTCAAGTTTTTCGAAGAAGAATTTAAAACCCCTTCCAAACACCTCCAGGATATAGCAGAGGTATGCAGAGTGCATAACATAGCGAAAGAAAGAATTTCTCTAAGTTTGTTAGCCGTATATTTTAAAGGAAAGGCCTAAGATTAGTATCAATCTTTGGTTTCAGGTTCTATCATCTCATGGGACTAGCTCGGAGGACACTTCTTTGAAAAAATTTCAAAGAAAGGGGATCGCTCCTCACTATTACATCACTTAATTACCATTAAGAGAGATCCCAAAGAATCCATGACTGACTTAAACACCAGGTTTGAAAAAACTTGGTAGAGGATTCCCTTAATTGCTCGCTCCCTAGCTGTTATGGCATTCATGTTTTATCTGAAGGCTATCAATCTATAAATCATAGTTATGATATAACTTCTATGGATCATGGAGACATATTTCCTAATGCTTACAAAGTGGTAGTATGAGTGGAAAAAAGTCTAATTGATGCTAGGAAACTCCTGTCCTAACCTCCTATGCCTATGTTTGTGGAACCCTCTGGAATGATACAAGAAGGAGCATGTTCAAATACACCCATTGTGCAAAGCAACACTTTAGACATACCACAGTCTATGTATGTATATCCTTCCACACAAATCAACATGTTAGGCTCAATTTAAGTCACAACCGACATTAACAACATGAAGAATCTCATGTGGAATTTTTCTAATGAATTGGTCATTCTCAAATGGTAGTAGGTGATGCCAATGAAGGTGAGCATTCAAACTGATGGTGAAAGAAATCTCCCTTATCAACAAAACTCATACCAAGGTTTCTCCCAAGGAGGAATGCAAAAGATGACATCCAAAAACTAGATAGTTCCAGTAAGCATGCCACTTCAAATAGTAAAATGTATTTAAAGCAAAGAATTGATCCTAGGCCAAAATAATTTGGTAGTAGAAGATGACACATGGTTCCTCACCTCCAGTGATGACCATTTCCCACAAAATTTCCTTAATGAAAATATGTGAAAATGGATGGCGGAACAAAAAAGCAAGGGGCCACCTCTAAAAACAAATGAATGCAGGTCATCTAAAATGGAGAATGCTCATTTCCCAGTGCAATCACAAGGGATCCCCTCAGAAAATGAAATGGACGTGGGATCCAACCAAGCATTATTTTCATGATTGAAAGTAAAAGATGCACTGTAAGCAAATGAAGCTTAGATGATTGTCATTCTGCCAGTACGGTTCAATTACAACTTGAGATCTAAAAGAAGGTTCACAGGGGAATACGTGCAAAAAATCTCACCATGTCCACAACCATGACAACTATTTAGCCCAGAGAGAGGGTTTTCCACCCATCACCTGACCTTGTCTACAACAACAAGAGTCATCAGTGGAAAAAGGAGGTGAAAAAAGCACTAGCCCTAGCCATGATAGAACACCTGTTTCCAAAAAAAAAAGAGAAACCACTGTTTAAGAAAAAGGCCCAAAAATTTGGGACACTTAACAGAGTGGAGCAATTGAATAAGGCACCTATCAATGTATCATTATGGGATGTCATATCAATTTCTAAGCATAAAACCCTACTTTAGGAAGCATTGAAGGTGGAGGGATAAGCTTGTAGATGGGCATGACTCATTGCGACAATCAGAGCAGAAATGATAGATCTACACTTCCCCCTCACACTCTGAAAGAAACAACTTATACAAATAATGAGAGCAAGGTTAAGGAAAAATATGTAAGAAGAACAAATCCCACACCTTTCTTTTTAACACTTATAATAGGAGATAAATTGTTGCATAATAATATGATTGATTCGGGGGCAAGCATGACCGTCATGCCAAAACAAGTGGTGGATTCCTTAAAACTCAATTATGAACCCCTTAAAGAGGAATCATGTAGTTAGAAAGGAAAAGGGTCCCAACCATTGGTTGGATAAAGGTCTTGTCTCTAACTCTTTTCTCTTACCCAATCCAAACAACCACCCAAGAAGTGGTAGTAATAGATATTTCACCATTTTTGGGATGTGTCTATCAAGGGATTTCACCACCATACTCAGTGAATACTTGGTGCTTGATTGATCCCATTTTTTTTGTGGACTAAGCAAGGAATGAATATTAAGATTCTTTTAGAGCCATTATATCCTAAACATATTGCAAAAAATGCACTCCTATGCTTTGAAGCTTCACATACAACTATATCATAATAGGAGAAATATTGTGTTGAAATGCTAGAAGATGAAGAGGATACAAGTGAGCGAACTCCTAAAGAATAAGTGTTTCTTAAAAAATTCATTGAGTCTGATCCTTTCCGCAACTTCCATGCAACTGGGCTTGACACTTATGTATTTTTTTATGACAATCAATTTTTTTTTAAACTAGTAAAAGACCACAAGAAATTTGATGACATGTCAAATAATCGGCTATGGACTCTTTTCTTTGACAGTGCCATGTGTAAGGCCGGTGCTAGTTCAGGGGTCCATTTTCTCTCTCCAATGGGCTTTGAGACACTCAAAGCTTACCATTTCATATTCTCATGTTTGAATAATGATGGTAAATATAAGGCCTTAGTTCATGGCCTAAACCTTGCACAAAGAATGGGTATAAAGAGAATACAAGTTCCTGGAGATTCAGAGTTGGTGGTGAGTCAGGTTTGTGGTCAAGCAAAAGAAAAGAATACTCGAATGAGGTGATACAAACATCGAGTCTGGGACTTGATTGAGGGATTCAAATCCTTCAACATACAAGTTATTCTCCAATCACAAAACAATATAGTTGACCAAATGGCATCGGTCAAGTCACAATTTGAACTAGCTTCTAAATTGATTAAGCATAATACATTTCAGGTCATTGTCTGACCCTCAATTCTAGAAAATGATGAGAATTGGAAAGTTTTTGATGATGATACCTAGATAGCTACCTTCATACAAAAGGGAGGAATGATTCTTGAAAATCTGACCTTAAGAACGGAACACTTTGAAAGATAGGTAATCCAATCAAAAGGGAATAGGCTTCTAAGAGAATTAATTTCCCTCAAGAACCTTTTTGACTATGAAGATGCAAGAAATGAAAAATGAAGGTTCATGGCAGGTGAAAAGGATTATGAAGAACTTGATGTTGAAAATGGCAAAAGATTGAAAGTCAAAAAAGAGGTTTTGACTAAAGATAAAGAAATACTAAGGGATCTATGTTATGAATATGATGGGGTTATGGCCTAGAATTATGATGACCTTATAGGTTACAACCTCAGTATGATTCAACATACAATCGACTTGGAGGATGGGTCTAAACTTGTCCGACAAAAGAAAAGGCTTTTCAATCCAAAGATTGAAGCATTAATGGCACAAGAGCTTACCAAGCTGGTCGATTCAAAGATAATATATCCAATCAAACATTCCACCTAGGTGTCAAGCATGGTACCTGCCCAAAAGAAGAATGGTGATATCAGACTATGCATCAATTCCAAGATCTAAATAAAGCATCACTTAAAGACGATTACCCCTTGCCTTCAATGGAGAAAATTTTACAGATAGTACTTGGGTCTGAAATGTTTTCACTACTTGATCACTTTTTGGGGTATAAGGAGGTATATGTGCAGGAGAATTACCAACACAAAATAACATTTACCACTAAGTGGGGGACATTTTCATATGCTAAGATGTCATTTGGCTTTTCAAATGCTAGTGCAACCTTTCAACGAGCAATGGATATCGCCTTCAAGGGTTTAATTAATGTGATCATTCTGATTTATCTAGATGACTTAACAGTATTTTCAAAATCAAGAGATGATCATTTTGACCATCTAAAAAATATTTTCCAAAAATTTCAACAATTTGGGATTTCTCTAAATCCCAAAAAATGTGGTTTTGGGGTACCTAAAGGTAAGCTACTTGGCTTTATAGTCTCAAAAGAGGGAATAGCAATAGATCCTAAAAGGGTTTGCTCCATAATGGAATTACCTCTGCTGGTGAACCAAAAGGGACTCCAATCATTCCTGGGGAAGATCAATTTCATCAGTAGGTTCATTTCTAGCTTTGTTGGTACTGTAAGGCCTATTTCACTAATGCTAAAAAAGAATCTACCTTTCAAATGGACCTTGGAGGGGAAAGAGGCCTTCAAGAAAATAAAGATAGAAATTTCCACTACTCCAGTCTTGACCAATCTAGATTTTTCCAAGGATTTCTTACTCTATGTGTATAGTGGTCAGGATAGCACAGCTTCGGTACTTACTCAAAAGGGTGATCAAAATGAAGGAGAACATCCTATCACATTCTATTCTAGAACTTTGAATGGGTATGATATGAGGTAGAAATTTGTGGAGAAATAAGCTTTTGCTATAATTAAAAGTTTCAAGAAATTTTGACACTTGGTGTCGGCCAATAAAATAACTATCCTTGTAGCACATCATAGTGTGAAGGAGTATACTACTAAGGGCGAGATCACTAAAAAAAGAGCAAACTAGATCTCTAAGATTATAGAGTATGATGTAGATATACGACCAACTAAGTTTGTTCGAGGAAGAGATTTGTGTGAATATATTGTATAGGAAGCAAGTCTAGTGGTCAAAAGGGAAACTAGCCAAGTATACTCGAATCAATTTGAGTCCAAAAAATCTTGGGTTGCATGACACATGAAAAAGGTATATTACCCAACCAGTCTATTGTCTATTAAAAAGAGATACTATCAGCTGCAAGGCACAAGGTATGTACTAATTGAAGATATACTTTTTAAAATGAATTATGATGGTGTGCTACTTCGGTGCCTTGATGCCCTACAAGCAGAGAGGGTTCTTAATGAATTTCACAATAGTGCTGAGGGTGGGAATTTTTTCACCAATACCACCACTCTAAAAATAATGAGGGAAAGATATTATTGGCTTTTTATGTTCACATAAGCACATCATCTAGTACAAAAGTGTACTCAATGCCAATTTTTTTTGTTGAAAATGAAGGAATGTCACTCAACCCCTGAGCCCAATTGTGACAGAGGAACCATTTTCCCAGTGGGGCTTAGATTTTATCTGTATGATAAATCCTATTTCTAGTGTCGAACACAAATGTATTATCACTGTAACTGATTACTTTACAAGGTGGGCAGAGGTTGTAGCCCTAAAAAATGCAATAGAAGGAGAAATCATTAATTTTATCAAAGAACTGGTGACCCGGTTTAGGCCACCCAAAACCATCATATTCAACAATGCTTGAGCTTTATTTGGGTTAGGGATGTCATATTTTTCTATCCAACATGGAATTTTTCTTAAAACTTCATCAAATTACTATCCACAAGGGAATGGGTTAGTAGGATCCACAAACAAAAACCTAATTAATTTAATTAAATACATTGGGTCAAAATGGCAAAAAGAATGGCACAAGCATCTATGAGCATCTTTGTGGGCAGACCGAATTACCCCCAAGAAGATTCTAAAAACTTTTCCCTATGAGTTGGTATACGAAAAGGAGGTAGTAATGCCCATTTGTATAGAAATTCCTACTCTACAACTACTCAAGGCCCTAGAAGTTGAATAAAATGGTGGAATGGAGGTGTGACTAGCAGAATTCCTTAGACTAGAAGAAGATAGAGAAAAATCCCATGGAGGCATGATCGACTATTGAAAAATGGTCAAGCAATGGTTTGAAAAAATGACCTCTAGTCCAAAATTCAAGGAAGAGAGCTTAGTACTAAAATATTATGAACGTACTACAAAACTGGGAAAACACATGAAATTTGAAGCACTGTGGAAAGGACCTTTTCAAATAAATGTATGTAAAGAAAAGAATGCATATGAACTTGAAGATCTCGAAGGTAATGCTTTAGGTATACTGGTGAATGGTATTTATCTAAATTTTTCCCATGAAAATGCATAGTTTTGAAATTTTTAAACAATTATGTATCATATGTAAAGTTTTGAAATAAAGCCTAAGAGACAATAGAAAATAAGTAGTTTGTATTATATCATAATTTCTACATATATTCAAGCCTAAAGCCCAGATTCAAACATGAGACTTTCTTGAGTGATCCCAAAAGGGTTTACAAAGAAAAAGATAAATTGTATGGAAGGACTAACATGCAAAAGAAGTCTGGATCTGCCCTCAGCCATCACCTAGGAATGAGAAAAGACTCAGTATCGGGCTATTTTTCTTTCTCTTCTTCTCTCTGTCTAGTTGCAAAAGGAGGGCCAAAGAACAAGACAAACATAGACGCAGGCACAAGGCCTACTCATTGCTACTCTGCACTAGGAAGTTGAACTATTTCCTCCAAGCCAATCCTATAACCCACTCTATGTTGTACTCATGAAGCAATAAAATGGTCACTAGTTGAGAGGAATTTCAATGTGTTGCCACATCCATAGTGGGTATGTGCAGAATCATGATGGGCCAAAAAGTGGTGATATGATGCGTATTTGTAGGGTATGTGGATGATGACTTTTTTTTACCCAAAATTAATGAAATGAAAAGGGTTTTCAAATGAAATTCTCAGCTTTCCACCAATATAAATTATGCATCACTTTGAATTTAATAAATAATTATTATCCATTTTCTATTTGACCTACAACAAAAGTCCTGATTGATAGGCTGATTGAAAAACATCTATAGCTTTCAAACAATATCACATTTTTTTGAATCCAAAACATGTGTCACATTCTATGTTTCACATACTATAGGATTCAGAAAATAAAAAATGAATTTCATGAAGTTTTGACCAATTTAAGGTTGTCAGACATACAGGTTTTTATATTTTTTAAAATTTGTAATAAAAAAATCATAATTAATTATTTACTTGGAAAAAAATTAATAAAAAATATGCATCACATCTGGACATGAATCCTCTACTTATTTATAGAATATTATAAAAAAAAATTATCATTTTATCGTGGTTACGGTGGTCAGACATAAACCTACTTATTTTTTCCCTGAAATTTAAGTACTCTGCATTGAAATTTCAAATTTTCACCAAATATTTTTTATTTTCTAAATAAACCTAGTAGTTTAGAAACTACATTCAATTTTCTACATATTCTATTTTAATTTTTTGAAATAATATAGATAAATTATTCAAATTTGTACATCAAGTTGCCTAACTCTGATTTTTTTGATTTTTTTGTCACTTAAGGGCCTATTTTTCCCATGATGATCCTACACATACCCTAGTGCAGAAATTAGAGAGAAAGGGTAGCCAGGGCACATCTATGCCAAAGCCACATGCCTTTGAAGGTCCATGGTGCTCAGGATACCAACGCCAAGGATAGCTACTTGCACTATTTCTCTGATCCCTTCCATCAATGAGGTGTCAAACATCTCTCGACACAACTCAATTATCATGGGTTTGGACATGTTCAGGTCTAGTAGTGAGGGTACAAGGCTAGAAAGCACGTCCACAGTTGTTCCAAAGCTAGTTCTTATCAATAATAAAGTTAGTACCCACCACCCATTTGAATGTAGTTATGATAAGTGGGTCAAATTTCTTGATCAACCATTTGATTCAATCACTGGTGATTTCTCCTATGAAGCTGCGGCCTCCATGGAAGGAGCTGAATAGGGGTCCCCACACCAGTAAAAATTCTTGTAAGATGACAAATTTTGGTAGAATGGAAGGAAATTAGATGAAATTCCAACTAAGTTAGAGAGATTTATGTTTGAATGAATGTTGCAAAAGGTGATGTGACTATATATAGAAAAGGCTGACTAGTAAAAATGATCAATGAATTTTTTTTTTTGGCCGAATGATAATGAAAAAAATTGAGGCAGAACGAGCCAGAGAAAATAAATCATATGAAGGATCCTATGGAATGTATTGAGAAATAAATTGGGACATTGGGAGTAAATGCTCTAGCATGTCGATTATTGACATGTTTCCATCGCCATCATCAGTGCCAGCTATCCCATTAATGAGAAAAGATGGGCTTAACACACTTTAAAAGAAAATTCTCTAGCAAATTAATGGTTGTGTTTTTCAAGGGTACTTTGTACCACTTTAGCATGTTTAGTATGATAGGAAGCACACTTCTCGAGGAAATATTTCTTTTTAATCAAGAGGTGGTGGAATGAATGTACTAATTCCATCCTCACAATATCTTTTGGCATTCCCAAGGGATAGGGATCTTTAGTCCACACATATCATCCCGGTGCCATCATTTAATAAGCTTAGTAGTAATAGTGTAGCCTTGAGTGCATGTACCGACAAAAGCATCAATTTCACTCAAAAGTATATTTTTATTTCTAGAGAAAAGGGTCCTTGACCTTTATTCCTAAGAGGTCCTCTGCAAATTTTGATATAGTCATGGTAGTACCCTCAACTTCTAGAAGACAAGCCATAGTTTCGAGCCAACGATCTGGTTATGCCAATATTTTTGGGCGAAAGTATTTTACCAACACTCTAGCTATAGAGGAATGACTTTTTGAGTATTGCAAGAAGGTTCCTATAGATAAGCATGTGAAAAGAGAAGTGGTACAAGACATCATCAAAAATGTTTTTGATTCAAAGTTGTTGGTCAATCCTAAAAGCCTTAGGGAAGGCATGTTTCAAAGGAAGAAAAAGTATGGGACACCTAAGAGTTTTTTGCTTCAATTATGGGATTGCAGGTTGTTAAAGTTCATGTTGCTCGATGTATATTCATGCCCTAAATTGGTTGATGCATGTGGTAGTAAATTTGATGAGGTAACAGGGGTTTTCCAAAGTGGTAGGGTTAGAGTTACCATCTCTACTCAAGCCATACAGGATATGCTATGTATCCCTACAGTCTAGGATTCAGAGCGGTTCAACAAAGAAAATATGGATCTTTTTGGGGAAAAAGGGCCAGAAGAACAAACTTTTATGATGAGGAAACAAGGGAACGATTAGATAGGGGCCATGTTCCTTTCCCTCTATCATACGATATTTTAAAAAGGGATACTTAGGTAGTATTTTCAATGCTGGCCTAGGTATTCGTCCTTGAAAATGACACCTAGGTTCTTCCTTTTCAGTTTGACCTGACTTTTGAGCTAAAAAGAGAAAAAATCCAAAAGAATTATGATCTTGCCAAGGTGATAGTCAAGAACATGTTGGACCAGCTAAGAAATTAAGGGATCGATTTTAAATTCAGGTACCCTTCCTTCTTGGTTCATTTAATTTTGCATCAAAATTTTGAATATTTTTAGAAAAATGTGCCAGTGTCCAAGCTGGATGTTCAAAAGGAACTTCCTTAAACTAGTTTTTGTATGGAACCATTTGCTTTCTAAAATAAGGGATTATTATGGGTTTTTGGATTACTTTTTGAGGCCCATACTCCAAGATTTATTACTTTTCCCTTCCGGATGTTTTTCTCCTGAGGTTTTACAATGGACGAGGATCTCACAAAACCTAGTAGATTACTTCCTAGGTGCGGATTTCAAATTTATTAAGTTTCATTGTTTTCCCAATGATTCTTTTCAACTCCCCAAGTTTGTAATAGATAGGGTTTTCATGGTAGAAGCATGCCACCAGTTGACCATTGTTGAAAAAATCAATGGTGTAGGAAGAAAAAAAATGAGGTTGTATCTGCTTCCTCTCAATATTGCTAATAGTTGGGTATTGGGGCATGTGCAGGATCATGATGGGCCAAAAAGTGGCAATATGATGGGTATGTGGCTGAGAAATTTTTTCTTACCCAAAATTGATCAAACGAAAAGGGTTTTTAAAGGAAATTCTCAACTTTCCACCAATATAAACTATGCTTTACTTTTAATTCAATGAGTAATTATTATTCATTTTCTATTCAAATTACAACTGAAGTCCTGATTGATAGGTTGATGGAAAAACATCTATAGCTTTCAAATGATATCATAGTTTTTGAATCCAAAACATGCATCACCTTATATGCTTCACATAATATAGGATTAAAAAAAGAATTTGAATTTCATGAAGTTTTGACCAAGTTAAGGTTGTTAGACATATGAGGTTTTTATAATTTTTAAAAGTTGTAATAAAAAATTCATAATTAATTATTTACTTAGAAAAAAATTACAAAAAAATAGGCATCACATCGAGACATGAGTCCTCTACTTATATCTAAAATATTATTGAAAAATATTATCATTTTATTGTGGTTAGGGTTGTCAGAAAAACACCTACTTCTTATTTTTTCCATGAAATTTCAAATTTTCACCAAATAGATTTTTTTTTTTAAACAAACCTAGTAGTTTAGAAACTATATTCAATTTTCTACAGATTCCATTGTTACATATTTTTGAAATAATATAGATAACTTATTGAAATTTTTACATCAAGTTTCCTAACTCTGATTTTTCTAATTTTTTTTGCCACTTAAGGGCCTATTTTTTCCATGATGATCCTACACATACCTATTGCTCACAAAGTGATTTTGTGAAGAACTCAAGAATCTATTGGTATTTTTGGGAATGATCCTCATTTATGATAAGTAGGACTATAATCCAAGGGTAATTCAAAGCGTAAAGCATGAGGAGTGGAATTACTTTGAAAGAAAGAAGAACGTGACTCAAGAAAGTGCACAGGTATATATTGACTTGAAGCATATTCATTTCAAGCAACTAGAATGGCTAATTTTCTATATGCCAAGGGTCTAGTATGATAGGAACCTTCCAATAAATAAATCCCTTAACACACAACTAAAGAAGAGGGGATGGTTGGAAAGGAAAAACACAGATTTCTAAAGGTTTTGAGAAGAGTTGCATTGCCCCAACCTCCCTATCAGATAGTTTGCACAAGCTGAAGAATTTGAGTATTTTTATGATAAGGAGGCTAGCTCTGATAGAAAAAATCTAGAAACCAGCCATCTGGTGGTCAGAAAGATTTGAGGCAAAAGGATTCATGCCCCCCATCTGCCTCTAGTTCCAAGAGTAAGGGAAAGAAACCTTGATGGTCCACAAGAGCATAATCTATTGTAGTCTTTGAGGGTCAATTTTTAGAGGGATCGATGGTTAAAAGAGTAGAGCATGTTAGATTTGGTCAAGAGAAATGAAGGCGGCTAGAAGGGCTAGACATATTTGAAGCACTGGCCAAAGGAGAAGAAGAAGTGGAGTTTTCTCTCCAAGATATGTCGACCACTGTGGTTCAGGTAAGTCTTATTCCTCATTCTCTTCCTATTTATACCTCTTTGATTACCCACTCTCTTCTTTTGGGAAGGAATTATCCATCCACAAACCCTAATTTAATAATCCTAAATACACCTTTCCCTAATTGGAATGAAATTCCTGAGATTACCCCACACTCCGAGCAAGCAACATCTATTTTACTCACTGTTGACTCTTTATTTGCCCTATCAAGGGCCTCTTTTGAAAGAGATGAAGCATCAGTACTAACCCCAATCTGACAACTTCTGAGCAAACACCTTTCCACCTTCCAATGTCTCTATTTACCTCCACTAGAAAATCCCCTACTCAGTCCCAGTGGGGTGTTCCACCCGTTTCAATGGTAACGTCCCTTTTGCCTCTCCCTATACCCATACATCTAAAATATCCCCCTTTGTTACTCATTTTAGTTTTTCTCCTAGTGCCCCTATTGTAGCACAAAACATGGATGTTCCTCAAACTATCCAAGATCATTTCAATGCAACAAAGATGGGCCGACAAAATGCTAAATAGAGGTACCTTATGAAAAATGTTTAGTAACCTATTGCTAAGAAGATCGAGGCTTCTTACAATGAGGAGAGGAATTCCCTTTTGATCAGTACCATTACCCCACTTGTGGCTAATCTTAAAGGGAAATGCAGCTAGAGGATTACGACATCTAGACAATAGACCTAAATCTAACCGAAATGCACTCATGCGATAAGGTGGTCTTAGCTAAGACGACCCAACAGGTGGTATACTCAGACTATGAAAAGCTAGGTAGAAGGTTAAAAAAATGCAAGATAGAGCTAGTAAATGTAAGGGAAACAATAAGTAGATTACAAATAGAGCTCAAAGCTAAGGGTATCGAGTTGGCCCACATAATGCAAGTTTAGAGTAAACAAGGAGAAGAATCAAAATTGCTTGAAGAAGTGCAAAGTGAGAAGGTTTGGCTACATGCTGAAATTGAATGGTTAAAAGTTGATCTCACCATCTAGCATTAGATCAATGCGGGATACATAAGTACTCAAGAAAATTTACAGAAGGAGCTAGGTAATGTCTAATCTTAGCTTTTTATGATATTCAGAAGGAATAGGTAGACAAAGAAAAATTGAAGCTAGAAAAAGAAATGGTCATGTCTGCATTAAAGGCCTATGATTTAGAGAAACAAAGGGTAAGCTTTGAACCAACAGAAACTCTCAAGAAAAAGGGTCAAATAGAGGAGAACAGAAAGGAAAAGGAGACTTACCTCAATCAAGAGTTGGCTACTGCTCGAGGGATCGGGTCCCTCTCACTATTGAAAATACTAGTATCTTCACATTGGGAGTGGATTGTAGCCAAAGTTCTTGTTCTTAGGCCTATTTTTCAATTCTTGAAGGATTTCTAGGAAATGAATGAGAAGATTGGCTTAACGGTTGCTCATGTCTTGCTGAGATATGACTCTCGAGTGGTGGAGTCAAAAAGTTTCATTTCCAAACTTTGTGTGGCTTTCCATGAAGTTTTAAAGGATGTTGGAATTGCTGATAGAAGAACCGCCTACATCAAAGCCAATGAAATTGTCAACTCCCAAAAAATTGCTAAGAAGTGTAAAGATTGCTAGTTAGTATTGGCAAGGAGAGTTGAAAAGATTAAAAAGGATTTTAATGTTTTTATCAACTAGGGATTACCCCATTGTTTTCCCCTAGAGGAAATGTCCAAACTGTGGGGAAAATTAAAGAGGCTATCAATTATAAGGATCAGAGTGCAACTGAGCTTTCATGTTCGAGTACGGTGCTTATAGCTAATGAGGTTGAATGTGCTATTTTTTTCCTTTTTCACCTTTATCATTACATTGGTGTGGTTACTACCAAATGGGGGGTCATGTCTTTCAAAGAAGTTATTCAGCTCGATCAAGCCTACAAGATAATTTGTAGTATGTCTTTACCCACTGAGGAAAATGGCAGGTGAAACATTCCTAATTTTTCAAACTTCACAAATTTCTAGAGAGTTGGGTTTGTACCTCTACAAGCGAAGGACCTTGTGAGTCACCAAAACTATGAAGAGGTTTTTTTGCATTTCCCTATCCTTCCAATTTTTGGATTCACTTTTATATTTTGTAAAAGTTATAGGGGGTAAGGTAAGGTTGGTAAGGAAGATGGGAAATGTGCCATGAGGTGGCTACATCATTTTTCCTTTATCATTTTTCTTTTTGGAGGAGTGCCCAAGACACGTGTCGGAATGATGGAGATTCACTAGAAAAAAATTCTTTGGAAAGCATAAGTTTCCAACCAAGTGATGTATCACCTCTCTATCAAAGGAGGACTATATCTTTTAAAGATTGGAGGAACTTTATGGTTTCTCTTTTCTTATCTTAAGATGGAAGCTTCTGGTCAATGCTTCAAGGTGATGTGATTATGTCAAGAAGTAATTGCTGAAATATCATTTTTAAGATTGGATCTAATATCACTCTCTCTCTCTTCAAAATATCTAGAAGACATTAATGTAGTAGCCAAAAAGTTAATACAAAGATATTTTGTGGTGTAACCAAGGGTTTACAAATCAGATTGTGAGTTGTCAAGTGTTAACATTTGGGAAAATTTACTTCTGGGCAAGGCAGTGTTTCTTTCTTTGATGATTATAAAAGGAAGGCGACAATACCAGAGAGAGGAGAATTTTCAAGAAAGCATTTTTCCAAGAGGAACTATTTTTCTTTAGAGGAATTTTTTCATTTTTATTTTTCTTAAATTTCATGAACTATATTTCAGAAGCAAGTTATACAACTACTTTATTCTGGAAAATTATATCTATTAAGGTTTAAACTACTATTGAATTGGCATATGACCTTTATTTCAAAGTTCAGTTTTAATTAAAGCATAAACTATTGAGGGGAATTTTTGAGACTATGCATGTGTGGCCTTTTTCAAGCTTTCTTTCATTATATTATAATTTTTGAATAAAAAAATGTGTCTTCCAAGCTATATTCTGATAGTTTAAATAGTAGATTTCTATGATTTATTCTTGTCCCATGGAATAGTGATTTTGGGAAAAATCAGACTATGTCATTTGTCTTTTCCATTATCTTTAAAGTTATTATTTTTCTGTCCTATGCTATATTAGGAGACAAAGTTTCAATAATTTCTAAAATATTATTCTTTTACTCTAAGGATTTTTTATATTTGATCAAACCTTAATGAACAATGATTGGGAAAAGATTTGAAAGTCTACACTATGCTTGAAGTTAGCTTTTTTATTCATTTTCTTTCCAACAATGAGGGGTTGTGGAATTCTATGTCCTCTATATCAATCATAGGAATAATTTGAGTTTTAAATGTTGTAAAATCTTTGACGTATCACCTTTCATGTTTTATATTTACACTTCTCTTTCTTCCTTATCTCAAAAACCCAAAAGAAGATTCGACTTTCTATAGAAAAACCTGGAAGTATTCAGTGAGATGTAATTTTTCCCCCACTTGTTGAATTTCTGATAAGATTATCAGAGAGGTGCAAGCTTTGATGATCAATAGTACTAGCCCCCAAATTAGTCATGTTATTGTGTAAAATCTTATCTCCCATAATAAGTGTTAAAAAGAAAGGTGTGGGCTTTAACTTACTTACCTCTTTAGCCTTTGCATTTTCTATGATGTTTATGTACACTATGACTCTCAAAGATTGTGGGTGTGACTTGGGTTCTTTGTCTCTAACTTGATCACGTGATGGAATCGCATCCATCTGTGGTGTTTGTTCTTCTTTATTTAATACTTTCTAGAGCAATGCCTTTTTTTCTAGAATCAATTTAACATCCTAGATAGAAACATTAGTGAGCACCTTCTTGAACTCTTCAACCATGTTGAGTATTCCAATCAGTAGGACCTTAGGTCTAAATGGTGGTATGTCTTTCTTCTTTGAGAGAGTTTGATCTGAAGTGGGTGGGCTGAGTGCTTTTTCTATCCCCTTCTATGGTAGTGTTGGATCTTGCAACTACTAAGTGGGTCGACTCCACATGGCTCACATTTCTTGTTGTTGTGGTTGACGTGGATGTGGATTTTTAGAAGCTTGTTACACATATTCTCTAGTCAACCTTCTTTTGGACCTCATGTTGTAGTCTAACTATACTTGTGGGGAATTAGTCATTGGAGCATCATTTGCAAATATTTCATCTTCTTCTTCCATCCAAGAGAAGAGAGCTTGGTCTGGTGCGCTATTTAGCTCTTGTTCTAAAGAAATTCCTTGTGTTTGTGCTCTAAAGAATGAATTCTCTATTTTTGGATAGTGATATTCTTCCATGTTTGGGAACACAGCCTAGCCTCTTTGGTTCACTATCCTCTGCTGAAGATTTCCACTTGGAAAATTCTAGGGCATATGACTATCATTACATGGGAAGAATGACATGTTCTCATCCTCCACTTGGTTGTTCTAGCCTGGGACTAAATCTTTGCTTGGATTGTTCTTGATCCTCTGAAGTAGCATGGTAACTGAGACTAACTATATCATGGGCACCAATTGTTGAATTCCTCCTTTCAAGGATCCTTGATATGTGTTTTGTTGATAAGATGGCCTTCCTCTTTGATAGGTCTATGTGGGGGGATTTAGAGTTGTTTCTTTCTATTTTTGGATGAGGACTAGTTCATTCTCAAAGGATCACATGAGATTATTCATATCATTAACAACCACTCCCAATAAAGAGGAGCCCAATCATGCTTGGTTGCATAACATGATACACATACATGAATGGTGGGATAGGTGACGTGGTTGCTTTTGGAATGGAGGTGCTAAAAGTTACTTCTTCTTGGGGGCCATAAGAGATTTTCAAAAACATGGGCATCGACAAACATGGTGGAAGCTTCCCAATGTTGATCAAACTATTTTCCTCATGCATAGCTAGATCGTATGCGTCAAGAAGAATATATCTTCCTATAGTCTACACCATGACTATGATATTTTGAAATTAAAGCCTTTAGATAAAATATGAATGCCATACCATCTAGAGGCTTGGTGGTCACAAGAATTCTTTGCTAGGTTTGGTGAAAGCTAGTGTTGAAGTCACTCATGGCCCCTTGTAGGTCCCTTTTGATGGTGATTAATTTCTTGGGAAAAGCGGAGCGATCTCCCTTTTTGGAGAAGTTCTCAAAAAACTTCTCTCAGAGTTGGTCCCAAGAGTAGATAGAACCCAAAGAAAAAGACCTATACTAGTCCTAGGATTTTCCCTTGAAATATGCAGCTAATAACCTAAGAACAACATTCTCTTCCATGATGTTATGTACTAAGCCTACATTCGCTATATCTTGGAGATGTTTGAAGGGGGTCTTGAAATCCTCCCAAAAAAAAATTGGGATGGCCTTGAGAGAATTGGTGGTATGGTGGGCCATACATCTAGGGGCATAGGTGGTTGTGACAGACTACTACTATCCTAGGTTACAAAATTTCTAGAAGCGGGGGCACCTAGATGGGCCTTTGTAAATAGATTCCTATGGATAGGGTATACGAGTATTTTGATTTGCAATGTTTGACCTCTTGGTAGAGTACATAAAGCTCTAGATTGTGGGCTAACACTTCTTTCCCTATTGCTTCTTATAAGTGATATAGAACCTGTAAGTCTTCTTCTCCTTGATACCAAGGTAGGTAACTTGGAGTATTGGAAATAGTCTCCTAAAGACGCTCTTGTTAGGATTCTGGGCATGAAATTTCTAGCCACTTTTCTTAGTCTAATTTAAGAAATATTTTTGAATTCTAATCAAACATTTGAAAAAACTTAGGCCCAACCGAGTGTGCTAGAAAAAGAATAGTTGATCATAAAATTTTATGCTTCTTTGACAACCTTATGGGAAATCGAGTGAGTGGGGGACCAATTTGTACCTCATCGAATGACCTCTAGTATTTTTATTGAAATTCAACTCTTATTTTTGTTTTGGGGGAAAAGGTAGAAAGAAATTCAAACAAAATAAAAATGGTGATATGTCAAAGCTTTTACAACATTTCAAACCTTAACTATTCCCTATGATTGATATGATAGACACAAAATACTATAAACCCTTCATTGTTGGGAAGAGAACAAGCAACAAAGGCTAAAAAGAGCACAATGCATTCTTCCAAATCTCCCTATGGGAAGCACCCATTATGTTCCAATGAGACACAAGAAAACTCTAAAGATTAACAAAAATATCTACAAACCTATAGAGCCCTTCTTCTTTCACAACATAATATGAAGATGGCAAGCTCTTTACAAAAATTGGAAAAGTTCAATAGACATAATCTAATTTCTAAAAGCTAGCATTCAACATAGAAGCTTAACAACATGAAAATTAACTGTTTGAACTACCAAACAAAACTTAATACAATGTTTTTAACATGAACACAAAATTAAAAAAAAATTGACAAAGGCCATAGTATGCACAATTTCAAGGATTTCTCCCTAATAGATCAAATTTTCATAATATATGAACTAAAAACCAAAGGTCAGATACCAATCCAATGATAGTTTGAATTAAAATATAACACACCAAAGAGAATAGTCATATTCTATAAAAACCCTTCTATTTTTCATAAAATAGGAACTCCCTAATAGATCTATATCCTTCGAAATATTTTCAAAGCAATTTTTATAACTTTTAACTTATGCTGCCAACCCCTATTTATAACCAGAAGAAGAGGGCACTGCCACAAACATTCTAGAAGTAGAAACCACCATATGCGTGATTCTAATAGCCCACAATATGATCTTAGGTCTTGATTTTAATATGTAGTAATCTTTACTCGTTAAGTCCCAATTGCTTCATTTATGGTTTTTGGATATTTAACAAAGATAGCTATCAAAAAATAATCAAATTTTGGCAAAACCTAGAAAAAATTTAATTCATCAACAATAAAGATTGATGTAGCAAAATAGAAGGTTCCACCCCAAAAGCAACACACCCACTATGTTCCTCATAAACTCTTCCTAAAGAGATCACTCCACAAAAGCAAAAATTGCTTCTGAAGTGAATAGATGGCATGTCAAGTGAGTAGGAAATCTCTGATTTGTGAGAATAAATTTGAAGAAAATCCAAACAAAGCTAACACATAACCTAGCAGCTTATGCCCTAAAGGAAAATGATATGTAAATAAATTCATGTAGACACCACATGTCACATTTCATGCTTTTATGCAGGAGAAACCTTCATCCTTTGGGTGCAGCTTGATCCTGAAGCCAAAAATAGTAAGGGCCAAAAACCAAAAAATATTAAAGGAAAAATTGCTTTGCAATAATGTTTGTGAACCTTAATATGAATGAACTCTAACATAGATGGATTGCCAATTGTAATTCATAAGTTTTGTTAAAATACAATTTTGTTAATCTATAACATGTTATTGATCATAACTTTAAACCATTCTAAAATAATTATACATTACATTTGGAAGATTCAAAGTACAAATACATGCACACAAGGAAAAAAATTAGATCAAATATCAATTATTATCTATCAATGTGTAGAATAATTGTGTTTTTCCACATACAAAATTACTATATAATCCTACTCAAAACAAGTTTTACAACATTTTTTACAAATTGTGAAACATATGTAATCTCAAGATCTATCAAACCCTAAATACATATCAATCTATATCAAATCACAATCCTATGCTAGATAATTGAAATCGAGCCTCCTCAAAGAACTTAGTGGCTCTAAATTTTCCTACATAATAACAATTCAAAACACAAATTAGATTAATTATGTGAACTGATGACAATATAGACTAGTAAATAGAAACTTATATACTATAATTTATAAATTATCAATTTAACATCAAAATCACTATATTGAACTATATTATATCAGAAATGAAATTATTGTTTACCTCAAGTCTTTTTCTCTTTTCTACAAGGAATTCTACATATGATTGTCTCTTAGGATGACCAAGGGTCCTCATATAAAGAAATGGTCCCACATTTGTCACATTGCTGAATTTAGTAGAGGACTATAGCAGGTAAAATAAAAATGATACAAATTAACATATAGTTATTGAAAAAGAATCATATTTACTAAACATATATCTACTCCTATCTAAATGTAAATATTTTTAATATAAAATAAACACATACCTATTGTGATGCCTCTACACTAGATGGCCTCATGATGGATGAAGCAGTAAAGATGGTTTCCTATATAAAAAATAACAAGAATGTAACACAATTTTAATGCACATGCACATCTAATGATAATTTCAAGAAAAAAAATATACCTATTGTTCAACTTCTTCCAATGGGTAAGGCTTCATCAACATGGCTATAAAACTACTAGGTTGCTACATAAAAAGACAAGATTACATTAGACTATCGATATATGTACATGTATATAAACATAATAGATTTAAAAAATCATCTAAGTAGAAATTTATATGATACTATATACTGAGTCTCTAGGCCAAATGAAATGGTTGATTGTGTAGCCTCCTACACCTGGGAAATTTGGTCCTCTATCAACAATTTTTAAACATTTTGACACATAAATATATATTAGTACAAATATTATTTATAAAATATGAAAGAACATAGATAAAACAAACTATGAAATTACTTCAAGTCTTACTATTACTTCCACATCATCTCCTCCACCCTTTTTCTCTTCTAGAAGTTGTCCACTCTATACTCTATCAACTTCTACATATGACATATCATGGAACTCATAGTTTGATGTGTCTATGGGATCCTCACTAGACTGTTAAAGAGGAACCAAACATATATTGTGGCACATGATCCAATAATGGGGCACACAAATATGTGTTGAAGAGGTGGGAGAACTAGTTAGATATGATATAGCAGGTGCATCACCATCATGCTAAAATATATCAAGTGTATAACCATCATGATGGAATGCACCATCATATAGTTCCGCAACATGATGGCTCTATATTATCAAATGATCACTCAATGAGACTCCTTGCATCTAAAAATTCTTGAGGTAAGGTACTAGAGTGGGGGAAGAAATAGGTGTAGGAAGAAATGGGGTGACCCTATCTTCTTTTAGTCTATCTTGTGGCATCCCTTTACCCACACCCTAGAAATATCGAATGTCAAAGTAATTGACATGCCTCCCTAGGAAAAAATTAGTATATAATTTTCATAGAAAATTATAAGGGACATCAAGATTGTTGTTGGGTGGTTTATCAAAAACAATCCGCCAACTTTTCAAGAAATTATCTAATATACCTCTATGTGTGCACCATTTAATTGAAAATTTTGGCTTCCACAAATCTACAGGTTGTCCTATTTTGTGATTGATGAATAACTTGGCTAATTGGGATTTTTCAATATCAAGTTCCCTCATTTCATCATATGATAACCCATTGGCATAAAATTCCCTTTGGGACTCTCACCATTGTGAGAACCTATGATGCTTTTTTTTTAGAGTTTCAACATTTGAAATGATTCTTTCTAAAGTATTTTTTATATATGATGACTCAGGGAGTGTCTCATAAATTTGACATATGCTTCTCAATTGATTTAAAATTTTATGAATAGATTCATGTATTGTGGGAAGATTTTGGTTTGGAAACATCAGTGGCAGTGAAGGAGGATTTGTGAGGTTTTTCATCTTGAGCAGGGTTTGGATCAACCATAATTAAGCCTATTTATTGGTGAAAATTTTAAAAATTAGTAATCAATTTAATGGAATAAAAATGTATTTAAAAACCTATTATTAACTGAAATTCACAAGAAAACAATGCAAAACCAATAGAAAATTGAAGAAAAACATTAAAATTTATAAATACCTATGAAATTTGAGTGATTTGATTAAACAAATCCACTGCAAAATGGATTTTTGAGTTACTTGAATGAAAACCCACATGGAGAAAGGAAATGCAATATGGAAATAAACTCTTTAGCTTTTCTTTTTATGATTTTATGCAACAGGAAACATATATTCGTTTTGTTTATGTTTTTTAAAACTAGTCAGGTTTGTGACCCAACCCCCATATATTATGCATGTTTTTTATTATGAGCGTTATTTGTTATGAGCATTTTTTATAACATAATATAATTTAACATATTTATTATTATCATATATTGTATTATATTATTATACAATTTAATATAATATAATATAATACATTATAATATAATATATATCATATATTATATAATATGATATTATAATATATTTAATATTATATAATAATATAAAAAATAACTTAATATAATATCAAACTTGACCAAATTAAAATAATCATATGAAATGAAATGGATATCCATTTTGTAATGGGTATCCATTTCAAATGGATATCCATTTACGTTTGGTGTTTTCTTTGGAGCCATGTACTTTCTACCCAAGCCTAGGAAAAGTCAAAGTGGATTTTCACATTTTTGAGCAAGTTAAAAACACCTTTTTTCCACATCACCACTTTTTGGGCCCCCATGATATTGTACACAGCCTATTATTTATGATATGCAATAATGAGGTTATCATGATAACAATGCTTTTCCCAATTTTCAAAAAAATAAATACCAATAATATTGGTTAAACAAAGATAATATTACTAATGGTAAATTGAGATTTTAAATAATATTATTATGAGGGATAAATAGAGGAAAAAATATTAATATAGTATTTAAAGATTTAACATTAACACTATTATTAGGTTTAGTGAAAATATTAGTAATAATGTTAAATGGAGATTTAATAATGACATAATTTTTTTAAATTAAGCTCATTAACATAGAGGTTAGTTTTGGTGGCTTGGCAACATAACACTATTTTTTATTGAAAGCCCAGTTGTCCAAGAAACCTTAAACATTATTGTTGGTAATGATTAAATAAAGGCATGATTTCAACACTTAAATTTTTGAGTGAGCATGACCACCACATTGTATAACCTAGGATATGTATATATATATATATATATATATATATATATATCTTAATAAAATTATTGGGTTATTGGTCTAATGACAGTTTCTTTGGATTAACATTTGAATTATGGTTAAATTGTAATTTTATTATCATCTTAATGGTTTAATAACAAGAATAACATTTATAATGCACTAATTAAATATCATTATTTCCATGATTGAATTATTGTTATGGAATAAAGTTATCATTAATATTGATTAGATACTTAATACATAAAATTAATATTGATATTATTCAAACAAAAAGTAAATAATAATATGTTTGAATAGACCTAGAGTACTATGCCTAACCTTCTCACTTAGGGTGTGCGAGATGGGCTCCACATACCATAACACATTAACCTCCCAGACCCATTCTTGGGTGACATGTCAGTAATTTTGTTGCAAGATCAACATCATTTGATGCATATAGTTATATACCATGTTCATGCATGGTTATCAATTAGTAGTAGTTGTATGTATTGTTTAAAACAAATTGTGGTGTCTTTTCCTAGTTGGTAAAGTTATAAGTAAAAATTATGGGCATGACACAATACATCATAACCAATGACATGATCAAATATAGCCTCATGTCTAGTCTCACAAACTTTCCACAAGTTTTGGTTCAAAATTTTATACTCCCATATATGATGAAACAAACATTTGATTCTACAACAAGGTTTGAATAGTGAAGAATCTTGAAATGTATGTGAAAGTACACAAATAAATAGACATTATACTTCTTAATTAGGTACCTCCCAAGCCATTTTCTAGTAATGACCACTGAAGCTATAGGATGCTTTATTTTTTCTCCATCTATAATAGAATCCTCAAATTTATTTTTTATCCCAATACAATAACGCAAGTAATAATCTATTCCCTCTCTATTGAATTAATCTATAATAACTACATAAACATCTATTTCATTGATATGTATATCCAATTAGACAAATTTAGTAAACATTTAAAAAAGCTACAAAGTAAGATACAATTAGGAATTTCTTAAACTATGTATGTAAATATATTGATTTGTTGAACTAGATCTCATGCATGATCAAATTCAGCTAATAATTCCATATCTATCATTTTTATTACTATTGGGACTGATTATGTCTAAAGTAGGGTTAGACTTCTTGTAGACCATCCATCAACCCAATCCTTCGAATTAAACTCATTGTAAGCTTTATTTGTACATAAATAATAAAAACATACCACCTTCCACATATGAATACTCCATGAAACTACATTATAGATTATAAAAGAGTGTATACAACATGAATCCTATCAATATACAATAATCCTCATATTCTCCAATTATAGTATTAGCTACCAACAAAAAAATTGTGAATTGTAGACTTACCTTCATTATGTTGAACTATTGTGCCATTACACCATTCGATGATATATTTCACATCTTTCAACTTTGCATTGACTTTGTAATTCAACTCTTCTCATGATAAATCTATTTTAATAAATTCTCCTACACCATCATGCTCCCACTTTCCATGACTGCTCACATAAAAATTCCATAAGTAATAAAAACCTGTGATAGTATGCATCTTTCTCAACTAATAACAAATGCGAGTTCTTGAATTGTGATGTATAATTATATGAATAAATGATATGTTGATAGAATGATATGCCCTTTCTATCCAAATAAAAATATAACATCTTGTTACCTTGATTTTGGTCATTACAATTAAAATTGGTGCCCCTACTCAAAAAAATTCTTAGTTTGGTGCTTTGCAGTGTTTCATTGAGTTTTTCTAACCTTGGTGGGTACCACCAAAGTTATCCTAACTCCTGATTATGCCACCTTCCTTTCAAAATTGTTCATTAACTTATGAGGGTGACATGTTATTGAATTGTAATAAATCTCTAAGTAAATGAAGTGCTTTATGAAGTCTTTATACTTGATTTTTTTATGTTGGTGGTTCGTACTTGAAGTTTGTGAACTTGTGTAAAATACTGCTAGCGAAAAAAAGTTAAAAGGTTTGGAATATGGGAAAGAATTTTGGTAAGTTTGAAAACCATCGGTGGTTCCCACTAGGTTTTCAAAAACCCCTTGTTCTACTGGCTCAAATGGAAATTTTTAAAATAGAGTGAAGATGATGAAATTATAGGTCAATTTCATTATAGTGTATTTAGGTAAATTCTTTTAGGCCAATTAAATGAATGATAACAATGCAAAATCAATGAACAATTAAAGCCATGTGATTACAGGGTACCATATAAAGAGAGGTGAACATAAATGAATACCATAGTGAGATACAAGAAAGCAATTGAAATGTGGAAATATCCAGAAGGAACAAAAACATCATAATATCAAAAACCATTTTCATTATATATTATATTATCGATGTTACAAAATTGGCATTTGGTTACAAAATTTTGGGAACTAAAATATCATTTTTTTAGGCGCAAAGGGAAAATATCAACATACTCACTCCTTTGGAACCACCTCTTGGAGATGCTCAATTTGGGCCAGTGACAACAAGGTTTCATGGGATTGCAGAAATTGGGAAAACAACCCTATATCATTTTGTACCAACTCCTAAAAATGAAGGAGATTCATAGCTTCTTTCATAGCCTCATGCTAGATCATAGTTCCAATGAGGATAGCATTTCCAATAAGACCAGTTGGTGGATAATTGTTGAGCCCTATGAGAGCTACATTCACCTTGCTTAGAAACTTTGGCCTAACTAGGCATTTGACCACCTTCATTCTCCAATCTTGCCATCCAAAAGTATGAACTACAGTGTAGATGAAATGCTGAAGAAATGTAGCATTGTGCACATGAACATGACTTGGAAATCTTTCTACCAGGATGTCACACAATAATTTTTCCTACACTTCACTCTGGACCATGAAGATATCCCTCAACAAGTCTCATAGAAGTCTAAAGAGAGGAATGCACTTGAATTCTTCAATCACAATGAAGCCATTCATCTACATGCTTCAATCTATGTACAGGCTATTTTTAGAATGCCTTTGATTGGTAAAATTTGGCTATGCTCATTCAATTTATAGAAATTTGAGATGTATTTGAGTTGGATTTCATTGAGATTTGGTAAATGATAGGATGGTGATGTGGCCTAAATTAACTATTGATGTGATAAAAATACATTTAATTTTCCCAATTGATATTTCATCTAAATAATTTTCACATGTGATCTTATGATTAACATTAATTGGCCATTTAATGTGGTTCTTGTGAACGAAATTAATTACAAAACAATGGCTAGACACGAGGTAGGATTTGAAGCAAGAGATGTTTGGTGATTGTTCAAGGTCATATCATTTGCAAATGTAATTGTTCTTATTCTTGTCCATTAATGCTTCCCCATGTATTGGTTTCTAGGTTAGGAATTTTGGCAACATGAAGGTATCATTATATTCAGCAACCGTTTAGTAACTACCAAGGGAGGAAAATTTTATCTATCTATGTATTTGTTTAGAATGACTCTTTGAGGGTTTGAATTTTCTCAAGTGCACTATGTTGTAATCAATGAATAAGAAAAAGCTTTATTTATATTTTCTATTGACTCATTCATATTTGCAATGACTCAAACTCTATGATTCATGAGTTTTGAATGTATTGTTGATCATACCAATCTGTGTGTTGTGTGCATACTTTGAGGACGTTTTCTGTGTAAGGCATCCTCTACTACATTATGTTCATTTATTGCAACTATGATATATTTAAATCTCATTTCTTGATGGGATAAGTGCAAAAATATGGAGGGCCAAAAAGGGGGCTTAAGTGGCCACTTTTTTTTTAAATTAGGAAATACTAACCCTAGAAGTGAAATTGAGGATAGTTACTTTCAAAATTTTGGAGATACAACAAAAACAAGGATTGTAGTGCTTCAAGTCTACTTTCTAAACAACTAATTTATTTTGAAAATGATTGAGATGAAGGGGTTCAAAAGAGGCATGCACATGTTTTTTTGTTTGAAAAACATAACATAGAAACTTTTGTGTGAACGTAGCATGGTGAATCATTTATTATTATTTTTAAAATTACTTTAGTGAGAAATTAGCTAACAGTATGTAGTTGATGCATGATTTTTTCTGATAATTTTTTAATGAATATTTGATTTTTTACTAATTTTCAAAGTGGACACATTTTGAAAAACATAATTTTGGCCGTGCTACCCCTATAAATTTTGAAAACTAATTAAAATTTTCTTTTTCTTTTTTAAAAATTTGTAAAATGGAGTCTAGTTTCTAAAAATGTAATTTATTTGAATTTTTGATGAATGGTTAATTTATAATGAAAAAAATACCAAACACTAACTTTTTCCAAAAAAGAGACACAAACAAAAGTAATTATAGATGAAAGGCTTAACATTGTCAAAAATTAAAAAAATTACATCGTTGGATAGCTAAGAGAGAGCCTAACATTACCCAGCCATTTGATTTGTTTGATATTGGAACACATGCAATCCTGAAGGTGAGCACGAACTCAATTATGTGAAATATTGTAGAATTTGTAAAAACATGTTTGTGGCCATTGGGAAGGCCCTCCAAGCCTTTAAGTTGGTATTCCAAGGAAAATACCAAGTCTAAGGCTTGGGGATTCCCAAAGCAAGATATAATATGAGTGTGTTACAATGCGCTCACATTATATCTTAGTTTTGACATGGTTTTTTGTATTTGTGTGGGACATGTCTAGAAATACATAAAGGGATCACAATATAACTTGCTTGTGTTATGTCTTGCTTTATATTAAATTCCACTCTATTGAATATATTTTTATACATTTGTATGTTTGTATGTACATGTATGCTTGTATGTCATGTATGTATGTATCGATGCATGTATGTATGCATGCCTATATGCATCTAGGTTGTATCTACATATGTACATGTATGCTTGTATGCATGTATTTATTTATGTACTTTGAGGGAGGAAGGATTTTAAGAGAGAGAGATATAGATAGAGAAAGAGATTTTTCTAGATAGGGTGGGAGGGAGAGATGGAGGGAGAGACCTGAGAGAGTTTTGTGAGAGGGAAGGGGTGGAATGGAGACTCTAAGAGAGAGGGAATGGGAGATAATGGGTTAAAATGAGAGGTACATAGCTAGGCATGGTGGGAAGGATAGAGGGAGAGAGAGATAGAGAGAGGGGGTTGGGAAAGAGAGAATGTAGAGAGAGGTGGGGGAGAGAAAGAGAGAGATATGTAGATAGGGTGCTAGAAGGAGAGACTTTAGAGTGTGAGGGGGTTGAGAGAGAGATACTTAAGAGATAGGTAGTGAGATGGAGTGTGAGAGAGAGGGAGTGGGAGAGAGAGTGAGTGTGAGGGTGAGAGACCTAAAAGGAGAGTTTGTGGGAGGGAGTGACCTGAGATAGGGAGAGATAGATGGGGGTGGAGTGAGAGGGACTTATCTAGGTAGGGTGGTAGGGATAGATAGAGAGATGGGGAGAGAGATAGAGAGATAGAGAGAGAGTTACATTTGTAGGGTGCTAGAGGGAGAGACCTGAGAGAGAGGGGGTAGAGGGAGAGAAATGGAGTGGGAGAGAAAGGGGGTAGGAGATAGAGGGAGTGATGGAGAAGAAGTGGGAGGGAGATAAAGAGATATATATAGAGTGAGCAAGGGATAGTGGTATGGATTGATTAAATGAGAGGTATGTAGAAAGAGGGAGAGGGTAGATAGAGACAATTAGAGAGGGTAGGAGATAGAGAGGTAAAGAGAGGTGACATGTATAGATAGAGAGAAAGGGATAGGAGTTGAGGATATAGGGTAGATTTACTAGGGTGGATGACCTATAGGGTGGCTCAGGGTATTGGGTTGAGGGTTTAGGGTTGAGGGATTAGGGTTGATGGTAGTGGGTATAGGGTAGAAGGTTTAAGGGTTTAGGGTTAAAGGGTATAGGGTTGACAGTTTAGGGTTGGGGGTAGATGGTTTAGGGTATAGGCTTGAGGTTATATGGTTGAAGGATTAGGTTGAAGGTCCAATGTAAAAGGTAGAGGGTATAGGGGTTGATGGTTTAAGGTTTAAGGGTTGAGGGTTGAGGGATTAAGGGTTGAGGGTTGAGAATTGAGTGTTGAGGGTTTAATGTATAGGGTAGAGGGTAGAAGGTAGAGGGTTTAAGAGTTTAGGGTTTAAGGAATAAGGGTTGAGGGTTTAAGGTTGAGAGTAGAGGATTGAGGGTATAGGGTTGTGGGATTAGGGTTGAAGTTCCAATGTATAGGGTAGAGGGTATAGTGGTTGAGGGATTAGAGTTTAAGGTTTGAGCGTCGAGGGTAGAGGGTTGAGGGTTGAGGGTTAAAGGGTTGAGGAATTAAGGGTTGCAGGTTTATTGATTAGCGTAGAGATTTTTCTATGGTTTAAGGATTTAAGGGTTGAGGGTAGAGAAATGGGCTTGAGGGTAGAGGATAAAGGTTTGAAGGGTTTAGGGTTTAAGGGCTAAGGGTTGAGGGTTTAGGTTTTAGGGTTGATTATTTAAGGGTTTAAGGGTTGAGGGTTTAGGGTTGAGGGATTAGGGTAGAGAGGGAGGGATGCATGGATGGATGGAGAGATGGAGGGAGAAGTGAGATAGAGAGAAGGAGAGAAGAGGAGGGAGGGACAGAGATCTATGAGGTTTCATGATCCAATGTATAGGGTAGAGGGTTGAGAACCTATAGGGTTGATGGTATATGGTATGTGATTGTGGGTATAGGGTTGAGGTACATATGGTTAAAGTATTATTGTTGAGGGTCCAATTTATAGGATAGATGGTATCTAGATTGAGGGTTTAGGGTTCGAGCATTAAGGATTGAGGGGTTAAAGGTCAAGGGTTGAGAATTGAGGGTTGAGGGTTTAATGTATATGGAAGAGGGTAGAGGGTAGAGGTCTTAAGGGTTGAGGGTTGATATTTTAAGGTTTAGGGCAGAGGATTGAAGGTATAGGGTTGGGGGATTATGCTTGAGGGTCCAATTCATAGGGTAAAGGGTATAGGGGTTGAGGGATTATGGTTTAAGGATTGAGGGTTGAGGGTTGAGGGATTAAGGGTTGAGGGCTAAGGGATTAGGGTAGAGATTTTAATTTGGTTTAATGGTTTAAGGGTTGAGGGATTAGGTTTAGGGTAGAGGTTATTGGGTAGAGGGTAGAGGGTAGAGGAAATAAGGGTTTAGGGTTTCAGGGTTAAGGGTTGAGGGTTTAGGGTTTAGGGTTGATTTTTTAATGGTTTAAGGGTATATGATTGAGGTATTAGCGTAGAGAGGGGGGGATGGAGGGAGGGAGAGATAGAGGGATAAGTGAGATAGAGAGAAGGAGAGAAGAGTAGGGAGGGAAAAAGATATATGAGGGTTGCAGATCCAATGCATAGGGTAGAGGGTTTGGAATTGAGGGTATAGGGTTGATGAACAATAGGGTTGATGGTTTAGGGTATTGGATTGAGGGTATGTGATTGAGGGATGAGGGTTAAGCATAGAGAGTAGAAGGTTTTAAGGGTTTAGTGTTGAGGGTAGAGGGTTTAGGTTTTACAACATAGTTTTGAGTGTATGTGGTTGAAGGATTAGGGTTGTTGGTCCAATTTATATGGTACATGGTATAGGGGTTGAGGGTTGAGGGATTAAGGGTTGAGGGTTGAGAATTGATGGTTGAGGGTTTAATGTAAAGGGTAGACAATAGAGGGTTGAGGGTTGAGGGTTTAGGTTTTTGTGTAGAGGGTTGAGGGTATAGGGTTAAGAGATTATGGTTGAGGGTCTATTGTATAGGGTAGATGCTATATAGGTTAATGGATTAAGGTTTAAGGGTTGAGGGTTGAGGGTTGAGGGTACAATGTAGAGGGTTGATGGTTAAAGTTTTGATGGTTTAAGGTTTAAGGGTTGAGGGATTGGGGTAGAGATTTTACTTTGTTTTAAGCTTTGAGGGATTTCCATTTATGGATTAGGGTTGATGTTAGAGAGTATTGGGTTGTGGGTAGAGGGTAGAAGGTTTAAGGGTTTAGGGTTTAATGGTTGAGGGTTTAGGGTTTTGGGTGAAGTTATTAAGGGCTTAAGGGATGAGGGTATACGATTGAGGGATATATGGAGAGATAATTGAGATATAGAGAAGGAGAGAAGAGGAGGGAGGGAAGATATATATGAGGGCTAAGGATCCAATGTATAGGGTAGAGGGTTGAGAATTAAGGGTATAGGGTTGAGGACCTATAGGGTTGATGGTTTAGGGAATTGGGTTGAGGGTATATGTTTGAGGAATGAGGGTTGAGGGTAGAGGGTAGAAGGTTTCAGGGTTTAGGGTTTAAGGTTTTTAGGGTTGAAAGTTTAGGGTTAAGGGTAGACGGTTTAGAGTTTAGGGTCTATGTTTGAGGGTATGGGTTGAATGATTATGGTTGAGGATCCAATGTATAGGGTAGGCGGTATAGTGGTTGAGGGTTTAATGTATAGGGTAGAGGATAGAGGGTAGAGGGTTTAAGGGTTTAGGGTTTAAGGGTTGAGGGTTGAGGGTTGAGGGTTGAGGGTTTAGGGTTTAGGGTTTAGGGTTGAGGGTCTATTGTATATGGTACAAAGTATATGGGTTGAGGGATTAGGGTTTAAGGGTTGAGGGTTAAGGGTAGAGGGTAAAGGTTTGAGGGTTTAAGGGTTGAGGTATTGGGGATTAGGGTAGAGAGTTTACTTGGGTTTAAGGGTTGGTGAATTAGGGTTGAAGGTAGAGGGTAGAGGGGTTAAGAGCTATGGTTGAGGGTTTAGGTTTTATGGTAGAATGCTTAAGGGTTTAATGGTTGAGGGTATATAGTTGATGGATTAGGGTAGAGAGGGAGGGATAGATGGAGGGAGATATCGATGGATATGTGAGATAGAGAGAAGGAAAAAAAGAGGAGGGATTTCATAGATATATGAGGGTTGAGGTTCCAATGTATAGGGTAGAGGGTTGAGAATTGAGTGCATAGGGTTAACAACCTATAGGGTTGATGGTTTAGGGTATTAAGTTGAGGGTATAGAGTTGAGGGATGAGGGTTGAGTGTAGATGGAAAAATATTTAAGGGTTTTGGGTTTAAGGATTTAAGGTTGAGGGTAGAGGGTTTAGGGTATAGGTTTGAGGGTACGTGGTTAAAGGATTAGGGTTGATGGTACAATTTATAGGGTGGAGGGTATAGGGGTTGAGTGTTGATGAATTAAGGGTTGAGGGTTGACAATTGAGGGTTCAGGGTAAAGGGTTTAGGGTTTAAGGGTTGAGGGTTGAGGGTTTATGGTTTAGTGTAGATGGTTGAGTGTATAGGGTTAATGATTAGGGTTGAGGGTCTATTGTATGGGGTACAAGGTATAGGGGTTGACGGATTAGGGTTTAAGGGTTTAGGGTTAATGGATTAGGGTAGAGTTTTTAATTTGGTTTAAGGGTTTAATGGTTTAGGTATTAGGGTTTGAGTAGTTGGTATTGGATTCAGGGTAGAGGGTAGATGGTTTAAGGGTTTAGGGTTTAAGGGATAATAGTTGAGAGTTTAGGGTTGAGTGCTCAAGATTTTAAGGGTTGAGGGTATACTATTGAGGGATTAGGGAAGAGAGAGAGAGGGATGGGTGGAGCAAGAGATGGAGGGATAAGTGAGATAGAGAAAAGGAAAGAAGAGGAGGGATGAAAAAGATATGAGGGTTGAAGATCCAATGTATAGGGTATAAGGTTGAGAATTTAGGGTATAGGGTTGAGGACCTATAGGGTTGATGGTTTAGGGTATTCAGTTAAGGGTATAGGGTTGAGGGATGAAGGTTGAGTGTAAAGGGTAGAAGTTTTAAAGGTTTAGGGTTTAAGGGTTCAGGGTTCAGGGTTTAGGGTTTAGGGTTTAGGGTTGAGGGTAGAGGGTTTAGGTTTTAGGATATAGGTTTGAGTGTACATGGTTGAAGGATTAGGATTGAGGGTCCAATGTATAGGGTAGAGGATATAGGGGTTGAGGGTTGGAGCATTAAGGGTTGAGGGTTGAGAATTGAGGATTGAGGGTCTAATGTATAGGGAAATAGTAGAGGTTAGAGGGTTTAAGGGTTTATGGTTGAAGGGTTGATGTTTGAGGATTTAGGGTTTAGGGTTGAGGGTTGAGGGTATAGGGTTGAGGGTTTATGGTTGAGGGTCTATTGTATAGATTAGAGGGTATAGGGGTTAAGGGATTAAGTTTAATGGTTGAGGGTTGAGGGTTTAGGGTTTAGTGTTTAAGGGTTAAGGGTTGAGGTTATACCATTTAGGGTAGAGATTTTAGGTTATAGGGTTGAGGGATTAGGGTTGAGGGTCCATTGCATAGGGTAGATGATATAGGGGTTGAGGGATTAGGGTTTAAGGGTTTAGGGTAGAGGGAAGAGGGTAGAGGGTAGAGGGTAGAGGGTGGAGGATAGAGGGTTAATGATTTAGGGTTTAAGGGCTGATGGTTGAGGCTTTAGGGTATTGGGTTTAGTGGGATAGAGGGTAGAGAGAGAAAGAGAGGGAGTGAGTGTGATAGAGGTTAGAGGGAAGAGAGATAGATGGAGTGAATGAGAGAGAGAGAGGGAGGGAGTGGGAGAGAGATGGAGGGTAGAGAGTTAATGGTTTAGGGTTTAGGGTTAAGGGTAGAGGGGAGAGATAGACCCCATTTCTTGGACTCATTTTTCAAAATAGACTAAGTTAGGTTTCAAATTTCACTGAATTGGAAAACTAGTTGGCCCACTAGCTTTCCAATTCAGTGAAATTGGAAATGTAGTGGTCTGTTTAAAAAAATGGGTCCAAGATTTGGGAGACCCCATTTATTGGACCCATTTTTTCAAACAATCCACTACATTACCTATTCCACTGAATTGGAAAGCTAGTGGGCCCACTAGCTTGCCAATTTGGTGAAATTGGAAACCTAACTTAGCCTATTTGAAAAAATGGATCTAAGAAATGGGGTCTCCCAGTGATGTAAATCACTGGGAGTTCACTGAATTGGAAAGATAGTGGACCAACTAGTTTTCCAATTTGGTGAAATTAGCAACCTAACATTTGGCAACCTAACTTGGCCTATTTGAGAAAATGGGTCCAAGAAATGGGGTCTCCCGGTGATGTAAATCACTATGCGACGCCATTTCTTAGACCCATTTTTTCAAACAAGACAATTTGCATCACCAAAAATGGGGTCTCTCAGTAATTTACATCCCTGATAGACCCTATTTCTTGGACCCAATTTTTCAAACAAGCTCCACTACATTAGCAATTTCAGCAAATTATAATCTAGTGGGCCCACTAGCTTGCCAATTCAGTGAAATTGGCAACCTAACTTGGCCTATGATGTAAAATCATCAAGAGACCCCATTTCTTGGACCCATTTTTTCAAACAATCCACTACATTGCTAATTTCCTCAAATTGGCAAGCTAGTGGGCCCACTAGCTTACCAATTTAGTGAAATTGGCAACCTAACTTTGCCTATTTGAAAAAAATGGGTCCAAAAAATAGGGAGGGAATGAGTGGGAGAGAGAGAGGAGGGGAGGGAGTGGTAGAGAGATAGAGTGTACAAGGTACAATTTTTAAGGGTTTAAGGGTTTAAGTGTTAAGGCTAGAGGGTTAAGGGTAGAGGGGAGAGAGATAGAGGGAGTGACTGAGTGAGAGAGAGAGACTTTAAAGAGGGAGAGGGGGTAGGAGGGAGATTCTTGAGAGAGAGAGAGAGAGGGAGTGTGAGAGAGATATAGGGTAGAGGGTATAAGGGTTAAGGGTAGAGGATAGAGGGTTAAGGGTAGAGGGGAGAGAGATAGAAGGAGTGAGTGAGTGAGAGAGATAGAATTGAGGAAAGGAGAGGGGGTAGGAGGCAAAGACTTGAGAAAGAGAGATGGAGGGAGTGGGAGAGAGATAGAGGGTAGAGTGTAGAGGGTTTAAGGGTTAAGGGAAGAGGGTAGAGGGTTAAGGGTAGAGGGGAGAGAGATAGGAGTGAGTGGGAGAAACACAAAGGGTAGAGGGTTTAATGGTTTAAGCATAAAAATTAGAGGGTAGATAGTTAAGGGTAGATGGGAGAGAGATAGAAGGAGTGAGTGAGTGAGAGAGATATACTTGAGAGAGGGAGAGGGGGTAGAATGGAGAGACTTGAGAGAGAGAGAGAGGGAGGGAGTGGGAGATAAATAGAGGGTAGAGGGTTTAAGGGATAAGGGTAGAGGGTAGAGGGTAGAGGGTTAAAAGTAGAGGGTAGAGAGTTAAAGGTAGAGGGGGGAGAGATAAGAGGAGTGAGTGAGAGAGAGAGAGAGGGAATTGAAAGAGGGAGAGGGGCTAGGAAGGATAGACTTGAGAGAGAGAGAGAGAGAGAGAGAGAGAGTGAGAGATTGATTGAGAGATAGATGTTAGAGCATAGAGGGTTTAAGGGTTAAGGGTAGAGGGTAGAGGTTTTAAGGGTTTAAGGCTTGAGGGTTAAGGGTAGAGGGTAGAGGGTTAAGGGTAGAGGGGAGAGAGGTAGAAGGAGTGAGTGGGATAGAGATAAAGGGTAGAGGGTAGAGGGTTTAGGGGTTTAATGGTTAATGGTAAAGGGTAGAGGGTTAAGGGTAGAGGGGAGAGAGATAGAAGGAATGAGTGAGAGATATACTTGAGAAAGGGAGAGAGGGTAGGAGGGAGGGATTTGAGAGAGATAGAGAGGGAGGGAGTGGAAGAGAAATAAAGGGTATAGGGTAGAGGGTTTAAGGGTTAAGGGTAGAGGGTAGAGGGTTAAGGGTAGAAGATATAGGATTTAAGGGTTAAGGGTAGACAGTAGAGGGTTAAGGGCAGAGGGTAGAGGGGAGAGAGATAGGAGTGAGTGATTGAGAGTGAGAGACTTGAGAGAGGGAGAAGGGGTAGGAGGGAGAGACTTAACTAAGAGAGAGAGAGAGAGGGAGGGAGTGGGAGAGAGATAGAGGATAGTGGGTAGAGAGTTTAAGGGTTTAGGGGTAGAGGGTAGAGGATATAGAGAAAGAGAGAGAAAAGAAACCTATAAAAGTTCAACTTTCTCATAACACGAGCACGTTTTAAAATAGTAGAGATATGGCCATTATTTTAGCAAAACATAGCATGTTCATGTTATAACACATACATTTTGTCTTTCTCTAGAAATGGTAAGAAACTTAATATACCCATGATCTCAAGGCTCACATTTTGCATATTCTCCTAGTTTTTCCTGTGTTCCAACAAAAAAAAAGTTTTTGGATGATTTTGTGAAGTGTGCATGCATGTTTTTCACATTTTAGCACCTTTGAATGAAATAGCAGAGTTTTCATGTTGAAAGACATATAATAGGTATGTGCAGGATCATGATGGGCCAAAAAGTTGCAATATGATGGGTATGCGGTTGATGACTATTTTTTTACCCAAAATTGATGAAACAAAAAAGGTTCTGAAAGGATATTCTCATATTTCCACCGATATAAATTATACTTTACTTTTAATTTAATAAGTAATTATTATTCATTTTCTATTCAAATTACAATCTAAATTACTAATTGATATGCTGATTGAAAAAAATATATAGCTTTCAAATGGTATCACATTTTTTGAATCCAAAACATGTGTCACATTCAATGCTTCGTATACTATAAGACTAAAAAAGGAGAAAAAATGAATTTCATGAAGTTTTGACCAAGTTAAGGTTTTCAGATATACGAGTTTTTATATTTTTCAAAAAGTTGTAATAAAAAATTCATAATTAATTATTTACTTGAAAAAAAAATATAAAAAAATATGCATCACATAGAGGCATGAGTTCTCTACTTATATCTAAAATATTATAAAAAAATATTATCATTTTATTGTGGTTAGGGTGGTCAGAAAGACACCTACTTATTTTTTCCCTGAAATTTAAGTACCATTGCATTGAAATTTCAAATTTTCACCAAATAGATTTAAAAAAAAAAACAAACCTAATAGTTTAGAAACTACATTCAGTTTGCTACAGATTCTATTTTTACATATTTTTGAAATAATATAGATAACTTATTCAAATTTTTACGTCAAGTTGACTAACTCTAATTTTTCTGAATTTTTTGCCACTTAAGGGCTTATTTTTTCCATAATGATCTTGCACATACCCTAATGTCAATTCAATTCTGAATTACATTCAAGAGTGATATAAATTTGAAGTTTGGAGGGGAAAGATCTTTTGAAAAAGTCAAATTGTTGACAAGTTTGAAGAAAGAAGAAGCAAAGGCTACATAATTGGGTAGAACTCCTCCATTTGAAACTCTGGTTTTTTAGCTCTGTGAAGTCTTTACACATTTTATTTCATTATATTTTTTCTTGCTTAATTTTTTTTTATTTAGCATATTCCAGTTTTATCATTGTTTGTTTGTCATTATAACCTTACTTGTCAATGCACATTTTAAATTATACAATTCTTTACACTTACCAATTACATATTTAAACCTTTGAGGCATTTTGTTAGAAAATTGACTTACCTTGTGTATGCTTCCACGTTTTGTATACACATATATATGATAGAAGTTATAAGGAATTCAAATAATACATCATTTCTCAATCCTTTACTGTGGATGTGCATACCACTCTCCAAAGCTTTCATTCTGGTATAGGCATGGGGGATATTTGAAAATGTAGTTGAATTTGGTTTTACACCTACAATTTGCATATGCTTGAAATTTTCTAAATCCTTTTCAATAAATCTATTTTTTGCATATCTTGAAATAATTATAATCCACGAGGGCATATATCATTGAGGAATTTTTTTCAAATAGTTATATAAAGCAACTAATTGCCTTGTCTATGCTACCAAATTTTCCATACATGTCTACCAAAGAATTTTATCAAACAACATAGACATGGAAATCAGTTGTGTGAAGAAATGAATCAAAGAAATGGGATCTCATGGTGATATTCATTTTATCAACCAACTAATTACATTGTATATGCTACAAAAATTTTCATACATGTGTCTACAAAATTGGAATATACTCCTCCCACATTGATAGATCTTTGAATCTATTTTGGTTTTCATCTCTATTTCTAAATTTACCTCATCCCTAAACTTACCTCCTCACTTATGTTATGATATATTTTAAATATTTCCTTGATTAGTCTACGTACAAGGGATTCTAACCCTTCTCTCCACTATTTCAAGAATCTTTATTCAATCCTAAGTTAGCGACATGGGTAAAGGTGCAACCTATCTTACAATCATGGCATGCCACAAGGAAATGTGGTAGGGTTGACAAGGTATGGGTAGCATGAGAAAATGCCTCATAGAAATGGGGTCTCACAGTGATTTACAATTCAAGTTATGCAAGGACACCTTCCAGTTGGAAGCATAGCTTCAATGGTCAACTTTGCATAGAACTACACTCTATAGCCACAGTGTGAGGTGCAGTCGCAAAATTACAACTCCACCCAAGTTTTGATATTTGTGCACATATCATTCATTCATTCAGATGATAGTAAAAAGGACTAAAGAAAGGTATTGAGGGAGTATAAATTTAATATTAGTGATTATTGCAGACATTCTCCAAAGTTAATGCAAGGTTGCTTTGATTTTTTATACAATGATTTGGCTCAAAGGAGTATAGCATACCATCAACATATAATATGGTTAGATAATTGTGCAGCACAAGTCAAGAACTCAAAAAATGATCTCCTGGTTGAGCAGGATGCATGTCATTACAAGTGTTCAACATATGTGGAACTTTTGTGAGGTCGGGCATGGAAAGGGGGAGCATGATGGTGCAAGATCATGTTTGAAAAGAGCATTAGCACAAGAAGAGTTAAATTATAAAGACAATGCAAAGTCGATGGATGTAAAATTAATCATTGAGTGGTGTAATGCTTTGATGGGTTCAGTTAATGAAGGTACATCTTCAATTCATAGATTTTTTGGTTAAAGGATGATATTAATATTGCACCATATGAGGATTGTTGTACATTGATAGGATCGAGTGAGATAGACTCTTTCCTTATCTCAAATGCAGGTTCATGAAGTATAAATACATGGAAGATGGCATGCTTTTTTTCTTTATGTACAATGCAATCTTGTGACAATTGTGAATCAAAGGAGTGGGTTCAAAAATGGTCATTAAGTTATCTTAGCCCACTTCACACATATCACCCTTTAGAGGGATTGGAACTAATATATATGGATTCATTGGTTGACTTTGACCACATATCAAATCTAGTTCAACTAGGTAATATATGTACTTGCATAGTTTTTGAAATTCCTATTGCTATCTTACTTTGTAGTGTATTTGTAATGTTGAGTAATTTCATTTAATTTGTTGCACATATCAATGTAGGGCATGTTTATGTAGTTATTACAAATGAAGACAATGAAGAGAGAATAGACTATTGCTTGTGTTGTTCTATTGAGGAAAAAAATAAATTGGAGGCCCCAGTTTATGATGGAGGAAACATCGAATATCCTATAATCTCTTTTGTTGTTACTGGAATGTGGATTAAAAGGTACCTACATAAGAGTGTTAAATATTGGTTGTTTCAGGACTTTGACACACATTGAAAGATTGTTCATTACTCAAAACATGTCATGGCATCAAATGTTTGTTTGACGAAATATAGGGGTAGACCTTTGAACAAGACCTTGTGGAAGGTCTATGAGTCTGACCATGAGGCAATATTTGACACAATAAAGAGTATAGTAGACCTAGATGGTTTGTTGGATTAATTTGTAAGTATGCACATTGGTTCTTATTAGTTTATACTTGTATGCACAATAATTTGTATGAAGAAAATTCTATCATCTAATGTTTATATCATGTATGTAGGTGATTGATGAAGTTATTAAACTGGAAAATGTAGCACACTTTATGTTTAGAAATGTGGCAGAGGATAGAAAGTTCAATGGTATTTTAGTTTTTCCCAAAAATATGCAAAAAAAATGATGTAGGATATTCTCAATAGATTAGTAAACTAAGTGGAAGATTAAATTATGTTATTTTTATAATAGGTTACAAGTTTCCAAAAGGTTAGAAAGTAATATTTTGGTTACATTATATTCATGATCTATTCATGAGAGGTTGTTGTGTGCAATAGATATCTTGGAACTCCCAATCAAGATGTATGGCCAGGAAAAACTAAGTTGAGAGACCAGCATGCCTATCCTCAATGGAAGCAACAAGATTTAAGCCTTTTTGTTCCAGAGTTGGAACCAAATGGTATGGATTTTTTGTCTATAAGTGCCTTCCATCTATTTTCATTTCATTTCCATTTTGGATGCTCTTTCTTTCTTCTTCATTTAATTTTCCTATTTGTAAGTAACCTACTAAAAATTGATTGGTGTCTCCTTGCAAAAAATGTTGATTTTATGATTCATCCAAGAGAATCTTAGCCAAAAAGCAATACAACATCCTTATTTTGATAATCTTGACAAATCTCAATTCTAATTTGATGCCATTATAAACGAGTCTGTGAAGCTTAGCAAGGGAATTTCAAGTTATTCATTTGAATTTAACCTCATCATGAGCACCTATGATGTAGACATTATAAGAGAATCTCAAATGTATGAGTGACATTGTAAGAGATGTTTGAGAATGGAGTACCTAAGGTATCCTTGAATCTTATTTTAGTTATTATGAGAGAATCTTATAAGCTGATTTTGTGTGCATGAAAATGGGGCACGTTGATTCAATATTTGATTTAAGTGGGGTGTTGGAATTCATATGGTTTCATTTTTCTCTCATGATTTTTTATTACCATTTCATAGTTTTGAGAAAGCATTGTTCTTACAAGTACATGTACTTGGGTTTTAGAATGGTGTATGAAGCATATTAAAAAATTGTAGCACAAACAAAAGACTTATGAAAACCAAATAAATTCATTTTATTATAAACATAATATTATTAATATAGTGAATGTAATAACCATTGATGGCTACCAATCATTCTTTTTCTTTTATTCTCTCCCTATTATAACTAGCACCAAAAGACTAACTTATTCTAAGAACTTCATTTATTAAAAAAAAAAATCTAATGATTATATATCAATATCAATATAGCATACCATCTATTCACATAAATGTTTGTACTGATATTTTCTTGGGTTTTGAAATTTATTGTTGCCCTCAAACATTTGTAATTCATGCAACGTAATCCCTTAACAGTCCAAATTGCAAAAGGGTAGTAATCTTTCATGGCCTATTACCTTGATACCATTTCAGTTTTGGGTGCTCCATGTAAGGAAGCAAGATCATGTAGGGCACTCTAAAATAACCTCTTTCAGATTTTGTTATCTCGGAGCCCTTTTTTTGTGGTGTCTAATTTTGATATGATGGAAAAAGTGTCAATTGCAAGCACAGTATAGTTGCAAAGTGGTTCAACTATCGTTCTGTAACTTGTGTGACCAAATAGACTATTCCAACATGTCTATATGGGTAGTTTTATTTTAGGAATGGTTCTCTTTCACACCCAAACATGTCGAATCAATCTGAGCTACATTCAACTGACTCAATCCCTTAAGGGTCCAAAGTGTAAAATGACTACAATCTTTGATAAGCTATTACTTGAAAACCGTGATGCTTTAAAAATCTCCACCTGAGCCTATGGGATCGTGTTGGGTCCCTCTACAATAACCTCTCTCAGTTTTTGTTATCTTAGATTTCTTTTCCCGCAGTGTCGAGTTTTCACTTGATGGAAAAAGTGTCAAATGAAAGCAGTGTAAAGTTGCAAAGTGGTGCAAGTTTCATTCTTCAACAAGTGTGACCAAACAGACTATTTCAACATGTCCAGATGGGTACCTTTACACTAGAAACATTCCTATCTCACACCCAAACACACTGAATCGCTCTAAGCTATGTTCAACTAGCTCAATACCTTAAGGGTCCAAAGTACAAAAGGGTAACAATATTTGATGGTCTATTACTCAGAAACTATGATGCTTAAAAATTCCCCATCTAAGCCTACGGGACTGAGTTGGGCCCCTCTACATTAACCTCTCTTAGTTTTTTTCATCTCAAATTAGTTCTCCCATGGTGTCTAGTTTTTGCTTGATGGAAAAAGTATCAAATGCAAGCAATGTAAAGTTGCAAAGTGGTCCAAATTTTGTTCTGCAACTCATGTGACTAAAAAAACTATTCCAATGCATTTAGATGGGTATGTTTATGCTAGGCATGGTCATATTTTGCACCCAAACATTCCATATCACTTTGAGCTATGTTCAACCCGCTTGATTCCTTTAGAGTCCAAAGTGCAAAAGGGCAACAAAATTTGATTGGCTATTACTCAGAAACCTAATTCTCAAAAACCCTCCATCTAAGCCTATAGGATTGTGTTGGGCCACTCTACAATAACCTCTCTTGGTTTTTCTCAGAGTCATTTTCCCATGATGTATAATTTTCACTTGTTGGAAAAAGTGTCAAATGAAAACAATGTAAAGTTGCAAAGTAATACAAATTTCGTTCTTCAACTCATGTTACCAAAAAAAATTGTTCCAATGTGTTTGTATAGGTATTCTTATGCTATTCATGGTCCTCTGTTGCACCTAAACACATCAAATTACTCTAAGCTACATTAAGCTGACTCAATCCCTTAAGGGTCCAAAGTGCAAAAGGGCAACAATCTCTAGCGTGCTATTACTCAAAAACCATGACACTTACGAACTCTTTGTTTGAGCCTATGGGATCATGTTCAACCGCTCTAAATAATCTCTCAGTTTTTGTCATCTTGAAGTCAATTTCTGATGGTGTTCATTTTTCACTTTATGGAAAAAGTGTAAAATGCAAGCAATGTAAAGTTACAAAGTGGTGTAACTTTTGTTTTGTAACTCATGTGACCAAACAGACTATTCCAACACTTCTGGATTCATACATTTATGCTACACATTGTCATATTTTTCACACAAAAAGGTTGAATCACTCTGAGCTACGTTCAACTGACTCAATGTCTTAAGGGTCCAAAGTGCATAAGGGCAGCAATCTTTGATAGGCTATTGCACAAAAATTGTGATTCTTACGAACTCTCCATCTAATCCTACGAGATCATGTTGGGCCCCTCTATGATAACCTCTCTTAGTTTTTGTCATCTCAGAGTCTTTTTCTCGTAGTGTACAGTTTTCACTTGATGGAAAAAGTGTCAAATGTAAGCATTGTAATATTGCAAAGTGGTGCAACTTTTGTTCTGCAACACATGTGACTAGATTAACTATTCCAATGTGTTTCGATGGGTAATTTTATGCTAGGCATGGTCCTATTTCACATCCACACATGTTGAATTATTCTAAGCCACATTTAACTGGCTCAATCCCTTAAGGGTCCAAAGTACAAAATGGATGCAATCTTTGATGGTCTATTACTCAAAAACCGTGAGGCTTACAAACTCTTCATCTAAGCCTATGGGATCACATTGGGCTCCTCTACAATATATTATCTTGGTTTTGGTTATCTTGAAGTCATTTTCTTGTGGTGTCTAGTTTTCACTTGATGTAAAAAGTGTCAAATGCAAGTAGTGTAAAGTTGCAAAGTGATGCAACTTTCATTCTACAAAACATGTGACCAAACCAAATATTCCAATGCATCCCGATAGGTACATTTATGCTAGGAATGGTGATTTTTTCTCACCCAAACATGCCGAATCTCTCTGAGCTACATTTAATCAGCTTGATCCCTTATGATGACATGCAAAACAATCGAAAATAAAAAAATTCACATGATAGTTGAGAAGTTCGAGTTTTCCACACAAAAATCATATGTTCATCCTTAAGTGTAGCAAGTGCAAGAATTTTTTTAATTATCCTCCTTTCCCTTAAAATAATATACAACCAATTGTAAATGCATACAATGGTGGAACTTGGAAACAAATGTTTATTTTTCCTCAATTAACAACTTAGGTTGTGAAGCATTTTGTCATTTTCATTTGAAATGATTTGCTATGCTTGAAAATTGGAGTCTAGGAGAAAAAAGTGATGCTCTCACGTACATTTATTAGTTGGTGTGATAAATAAACTTTTCACCCAAGTCCATTTCTTATTTGTATTATAAATTATAAATATTTCTCTCATGTCCATTTCCCATACAATAAATAATATTGAAAAAATTTGACATATACTTCTTTCGACATGTTTATATGGTGATGGATGAAGAATGTAACAACTCATTTTTTACTATGAGGATTATACTATGAAAATTTTTAAAGACTATTCAAGATAAATGTCTCTATGATAATGTGTCATTAAGTTAACTACTCATCATCTACTATGAATATTATGTTTTGTAAGTTTTTTGAAGATTGTGTATCCTTTGCTTAATTGAGTTGGAATCAAAAGATTAAATATATTGGCAATGATTTCACCAAGTTGTGAAGGGTGAATTGTTCTTTATTCAGCTATGCCTATGTGGGTTCATTTTCCTAATCTCCCGTTGCAATTTTGGGTGGATTATTGCTTTCAAAGTATTGGGAATGCTTTTCCTATTTTGAAGTTGGAAGATACCATTCTAGAAGGCTCATCTCTTGATATATATATTATACTCATTCTTAATCAATTATCAAGTTATTAATCAATTCATTTATTTACAATTAATCTTTTCTTTTCAATTTTTGCAATTTTTGTAATTTGTAACTCTACTAGTATTCCTAGAAATATTGAAGTTTTTTAGCATCAACTAATAAAGTTGTTTATCATCAATCAATAAATATTCAAGACAAACCATGAAGGAAAAAAATGATCAATGCTAGGTCTAACCAATTAATAAGTATACATGTGAATAATTCAAGCATATATGTGAATAAGCGGATAACAAGTACTCAAATACATGTAAGCCTTGAAGTATACACATGAATACATAATATATGCAAATTAATAGAAAGTATATGCATGAATACAAGGTATACACATGAAAACATGTAATTCAAAAATTATACATTTGAATACATGTAACTCATATCTATTGAATCATGGATTTATAATGAAAATATGGACACAATCAGTAAAAAATATTTGTCTTAACCAAATACGAATATAGTCATACATCAATATATGTCAATATAAATATAAAATATATACAAAATAGCCATATAGGCTTATGAGAATACCATAAAGGTATAGAATGTCAAATATATGCAACAAAAAATATGTACAAAAATGCCATATAGTCATACAACAAAGGGATCTAGAATGAAAAGTTATTGCTCTCCACTCTCTTAAAATAAAATATTTCTATTTGCTTGTCGACCAAATGGTGATAGGTATGTCACCCATTTATTCTGAGGTCAAGGAGTGCTCCTGGTGCTCCTGCTAGGTTTTAGTTTTTGGACAAGCCTTATCTGTTACAATAATAAGTAAAGACATTAATATATAGAAATTACATTATAATAATGATATATTTAACAAAATAATCACTTACCCCTATCTGATGATCACTCTGCTCAAGGAAAATATTCAAATTCCCATGTTGAGGCATGCTGAAGCCTTGTAGATACCATCCAAAGAGAAATTAAACTATGAATCAATAATGGTTTTATTTTTCACTAACTAGCACCTATAACAACAAATGTAAATTGAAATTTAGTAATCTACCTCATGCCTCCATTGAAGGGGTATCGAGGAGTCTACAACAGATGAAGCAAAAAGCACCATTTCCCTATGAAGATTTGTAGGTGTATCCACTTTCAACACTTGAAAATAAAAGAACAAATTATTTAATCACAAAAACTACAATAGCGATTGGCATCATGGCTTATAATCTATGAGATAATGAACAAAATTTTGAGTACTTATTAAACTATATGTTTTTTACTATCATGCTTACTATTTTTGCTATCCATAGCTTGTTCGAAAGCACCTCTTTTTAGGATTTTATCCATAGCAGCAAGCTAGTGAACTGTTTGATAAAATACTATGGTATACATGTATATTTACTATGGTACCATAGAGAAGGCAATGAACTGTTTGAAAAAATGCCTCAAAGAAATGGGGTTTCATGGTGATGGAATGCCATTACAAATAAATGTGTCATGGAATTCTATCACCATGAGACCATATTTCTTCAAGAATTTTTTTCAAACTAATCACTATCTTGACTATGATATATTTCTTACTATTATGCATTGATATATTTTTTCCAAGCATCCATAGTTTGTTGGAAAGCACCTATTTTAGGATTTTAGCCATAGTATCAAGGAAGTGAGTAGTTTGATAAACAAATTTGCTAGACATGTATGCAAAATGTGGTAGCATAGAAAAGGTGGTGAGTAGTTTGAAAAAATGCCTCAAAGAAATGTGGTCTCTCCATTCCATCACCATGAGACCACATTTCTTCATGGAATTTTTTCAAACTATTCACTACCTTGTCTGTGTCGTTTCTTACTATTATGCTTTGATAGATTTTTTCCAAGCATCCATAGTTTGTTGGATAGCACCATTTTTAGGCTTTTATCCATAGCAACAAGGAAGTTAAAGTAGTTTCATAAATTGATTTGGTAGACAGGTATGGAAAATGTGGTAGCATAGAAAAGGTAGTGAGCTATTTGAAAAAATACCTTAAAGAAATATGGTCTCATGGTGATGGAATGGCATTCCATCACCATGAGACCACATTTCATCGAGGATTTTTCTCACACTACTCACTGCCTTTTCTATGTTATTGCTTACCATTATTCTTTGATAATTTATTTCCAAGCATTTGTAGTTTGTTGGAAAGCGCCTAATTTAGGATTTTATCCATAGTAACAAGGAAGTGAGTATATTGATTAAATTCTTTGGTAGAAGTGTATGGAAAGTGTGTTATTATAGAAAAGGTGGTGAGCTATTTCAAAAAATGCCTCAAGGAAATTTGGTATCATGGTGATGTAATGCATTCCACCACCATGAGACCACAATTATTTGAGACATTTTTTCAAACTACTCACTACCTTCTCTATGTTATTTCTTGCTATTATACTTTGATATATTTTTTGCAAGCATCCATAGTTTTTTGGAAAGCACATTTTTTAGGCTTTTATCCATGACATCAAGGAAGTTCAAGTAGTTTGATAAAATTATTTGGTAGATATGTATGGAAAATGTGGTAGCATAGAAAAGGCAATGATTTGTTTGAAAAAATGCCTTGAGGAAATGTGGTCTCATGGTGATGGAATGACATTCTATCACCATGAGACCACATTTCTTTGAGGTATTTTTTCAAACTACTCACTTCATTTTCTATGCTATTGCTACCTATTATTTTATGATAGGTTTTTTTCTAAGAACCCGTAATTTATTGGAAATCACCTTTTACAGGCTTTTAGCCATAGCAACAAGGAAGTGAATTGTTCGATAAAATTCTTTGGTAGACATGTATGGAAAATGTGGTAGCATAGAAAAGGAGGAAAATTGTTTGAAAAAATGCCTCAAAGAAATTGGGTCTCATGGTGATGGACATCACCATGAGACCACATTTCTTTAAGGAATTTTTTAAAATAACTCATTACCTTATCTATGCTATTGCTTACCATTATTCTTTCATATATTTCTTCCAAGAATCCATAACATAGACAAGGTAGTGAATTGTTCAAAAATATGCCTCACTAAAAAGTGGTCTTATGGAATGCCATGACAAGAAAATGAAATTGGAAGTTGCTCCTAGTTATTACTTATGCTATGTGAACTAATTGCATCACTGCTTATGTTGACTTTCTAAACAACTATATTGTAACTTTGAAATTTTTTCATCTATCAACATCTAGTTTTTAGTTATGGAATGTGAAGTAATCCTTTGAGTTTGAAAGATGTGCAATGTGATGGCACTTTCAAAATTTTGCAAAATTTTTGTATACTCATGATAAAACCCTAATAATTTTAACCTAAAAATATTTGTTACATCTGTTGTAGGGTTCTTATATGAGGTTTATGGTTTTTTTTTTTTTGGGTTACTTGGTGTTCCATTTTTCTATTGGTTGTATAGTGTCTGTTATCGGTCACATAAGGCGAGGGAATTTCCATATTTACATCATCATGTGATTGACACCATGTGACCAGTTTTTCTCTTTGGTTTGAATCATTTGTTTCCATAAGGTTAGGGAAATGATCTTTTTGATCATTACATCCTTTTTTCTATATGATTCCAAAATTATGGGCCTATTGTTCTCGTATTTCCATAGAGAAGTCCCCTCTTTTAGAACAACTTATGAGCATGTGCCTAAATCTTTCACTTAAGTCCTCAAGGCCCTTGTAACAATATCACTCATCGCTAATGGCATTCGATCCCTTACATTTGTAATAGTGATGAGCTATGTGTTGTCACACTGTATGATCATAGATATGTTGTAAAAGGTAGTTTTCACATTAGCAATTTGCAAGGAACCCTATAAATAATGCAAAATGTTCATTGCTAATTACTTGCACAATATATGAGGAGAACTAGCGATGAACGGAGGCCTTGTTACTCATCAAAGATTTATCTCAAAACTTAAGTTCTAAATTGGTGATAAGCAATGGATTCCTTCTAAAAAGGTTTTTCTTTCACTAATTTGATATTATCTTATGGGTGATATCTTTGGAACCATTTTTTCTATGTAGGTGCACGTGTCCAAGATCTGATGTTTCCACAATATCTCTCATCACCAATGGGATCCTAGGCATGAAGTATAAATTGGTGAAGCGCAATGATAGAATAGATATGACCAGAAGTTAGACCATAGAGTCAAGGGCTAAGGGCCATCACAAGAATATTTTCATCGTTGATAGAGCTGAGTGATGGTAAGGTAGATTGATGATGGGCAATAACCATTAATAAAAGGGAAACATTTCATAATCCTATGAATTTCGCATAGATTAGAAAATAAATTGGTGAAAGAACTGGAGGAACATTGATAAAGCTTTAAAGAAAGAAAATCCAATAAACAAGAAGTCATCGCATAAGTAATTTCATTAATAATGAGCACCTCATAATTGGGGAAAGATCGGCAATGAAGTGTGCAAAGAAATTTTCTCTCTAAAACTAGTCTTATGTACTTTGTCAATATTAATGAAGAGAATAGATTAGGTTGGTGATACATGACAAATTTTCAAGACATATATGATTAAATCAAGGTTAAGGAATAATGTGTCAATATTTGAGATAACATCATTGTTTTCAAGACGAAATTTTAGAATGGTCAAAAGGATGCTCATGGCCACCTTAGATGAAATTTTAATTTCTCTTAGATGAACGGTCTAGATTGAGAGCCAAAATGATAGGCTACTAGTTTGCTCGAACAAGGAGTTTTGCATCATTAATTTTTCATGCTTGAAATCTCTATTTAATGCAGAATGATCAATGATTATTCTCACTATCTTTTTAGTATGTAGTGTATGTTAGCCTAAGTGTGAAGGGTTTTTGGTCTATTTGTGGTAGAATTTTCTCATCCAGGTTGGGTTGGTATGAAATTGAGTTCTTTGGTCTACCTAGGAATTTTATTGTTTGAATTGGTCATTATCACTGGAATTGGGGTGTTTTTCTTGTGGGTTTTGAATCAAAAGACCTAATAATTATCATTCTGTTAGCTCTTACAAGATGGGAAAAAATGGTGAGGAAACTCCCCCTGTTAGGAGGTCTAGTCGGTTAAGTATGCCAAAATTCCATGAGGAGGTCTAGTCGGTTAAGTATGTCAAAATTGCAAAGGGGAAAATGAGGGCTAGAGGCCATTAAAAAAAGATAATTGTGCAGAGTACTTACCACTTCAGAAATAGGACCCTTCCATAGGAAGTGACTGAGCTTGAAGGCAAGGCCCTGGAATTTCTAGTGAAGAAGGTTGAAATGAAGAAAAAAAGCTACTAGACTAGTCAACAAAAGAAAAGTTCTCTTATTGTGCTTTTTGATAATCCTTCAGATGTTGAAGCTGAGATAGACTCATACTATGGCTAATATTTCCATTCCCTATTTCCATATGATAGCTTTCATGATGATGTACTAGTAATACCTCCAATTGCAACAAGGACCAAAAGTGGTTGGGCATTTTCGGATGCTAATGACTCTGAATAAGGGTTACCTCCTATTTTAGTTTTTGATGACATCATGGTCATTGCATATGAGGAATTTATTTTCATGTGTGCATGGTTTCTCTTTTTCTTTCCCTTATTGATATGGAGGTCTCTGTTTTGATATGGTTGAAATATTTTTTGTTCCTAGCAAAAGGATATTGTAACAACAACGACTAATATTCTACACATGTTTTTTTCCTCCCATGTTTTGAGATGATTATGCATGAAACCACCTAGGGATTCCTTTGAGGAGTTAGTTGGAATTAGGTTTCTTAAATGAACTCAAATAAAATTGAAATTGTAATTCAATCGGGTGTTTGTTGCTCCCCTATTTATATAAAGGGGATTTCATGGTTGAAACAAAAGAGTTCAGAATTTTGAGTCTAGATATGGTCACAGTAGATACTAAGCTCTAATAGCAGAATATACTGTAAATAGATACTCTAATAATATATATCAAAAGAAATTCTAAGATGAAAGTTATAGTGTATGAATCTTAAATATGTTTTACACTAAAATACCAAAAATGAAGATGAATTTTAGTTTTTGAATATTGCTCTCCTATCTATTTTCTACCAAGTTATGAATGAATATTGTTAATGACAACTTCATTTGTCTTTTGTCATTAGCACATAATGTATGAGTTTTTGTTATGCTTCAGTTCAAAGAATTGATTAAATTATTAAATGAGCTCATTGGTTTGTGAGAAAAGCATATAGGATTTGGTAAGGAAGTGATATTCCATAGACACAGTGAGTTAAATGTTACAAAGTGACACTAATGCTCCACTAATTTTTGAGTTTCAATCAAAATTGTATTATCGATTCATTACTAGTCATAATTCATTTCTTACCTTAGATAAAGAAATAATTATCTCTTTAGTTTATCTTATGGTTAGTTGAGCTAGTATTGAACTGGGCCTAGGATTTAAGATGAAGAATGATTCAATATACTTTAAATTACAACATCCTAACTCTAAGTATGAAGGAGAACTTCTTGAAAATAAGTAACACTTCTATCTAAGGTTTGTCGAGCTTTCAATGAGGTGATTTTCATGGGATAGTGCACTTGTGTGAAGAAATAATCTTGACCAAGCATAAAATATTATGAGTATGTATAGGATTACCCTCCTTGGGTCTCACAAAGCCCAAAGAGAAGAAGTAAAGTAGTAATTACTCTACTTAAGTGTTGGCCAATCCTCAACCTAGCTGATAATTGGGTCATGGCAAGCCCATAGGTTAGGATTGAAATTAGGTTTGGTTCTAAAAATACAACTAACACAATGCAATATAATCAACAATATGAATATAAGCTACAAAAATCTATTATGTAGAATTCATTAGTTATCTCTTTATTCTATTACCCACATGAATGTTTTTCTAACTCCACTGGCATTGGGAGGTGTTCCCTTGAAACCTCCAATATTAGCCTATTCAACATCCAAATTCAGATATTAGAATATGATTCATATAAAAATACTATTAACATGTAATAAATTTATAATTTTTTACTAGTTACATACCCCAACAATAGATGCAGTGGAGTAATAAGCAAGTGTAGGGCCAATGTATCCAGTATCAACACTCTGATGCTGAAATTTTACTAAAATCATAAAATTAAATTAGTTAATCTTGCATTTGAAAATTGAAATTTAATAAATTAAATTCAATGAACATGCTAGAATTTACCTAAATATCAACTCCATAAGCCTCACTCAAAATTTTAGTTGCCCTCGCCATCTCCATAGCTATACACATATTCGGCATAGTAGCATCTTGAGTGTCAGTGCGGTCATATGAACAAGTCACCCCACAATCCTGACATGAATGGGGTGGAAGCCTACCAGTCGAAGACTCTATTGGATGGTGTTGTAGTATAGGATTGGAATGTTTGATGACACTTTGGGTCAAATAGGTGATATCCATCAAAATGTCTACCTCAACACTCTCCTTCACGATGGAAGGGATAACAATGTGCTCATGATCTAGCCTAGTGAGAGCTCATCTCGATTTCCTCCTAGGATCCTACCATGCACCTGGTCTATCTTGAGCTGGCCCTCCACCTCTCCTCTGGAAGTCACTCATATCAAAATAATTTGAGATTTTCTTTAGGATGAACTCACAGTATAGTTTTCTAAAGAAATATTGTGGGCTTCACAATTGTTGCATGATGGATAATCAAAAAACATGTACCACCTATCCCAAAAAAGGTTCTTGATCCCATGTTGGTGGCATCAATGGATAAGAAACCTCTTCACATTAAGGTCAATATTTTTATTTGTGCGTGGGTTAGTGAATAATGAAAAAAAATCTAATTTTGTAATTTTTTGAACTTTTACATTTTTATATGATAATTTATCTTGGTAAAAATTCCTAGTCGCCTTCCTCCTATCTTTCCAACCACTTAATTGTTTGTTGATTCCATCTACATTTTTTAACAATTCTTTAAGTGAATTAACACCTTAATTGATTGCCAACCTATTGAATCATTCAACCTCATGATTAACTCCTCAAATATTTCTCAATTCTTTTAAATTACCCCCATAAATTTTTTCTAAGTTTGAAAAGGATGTTGAGGGATTGGTGGAGGATATTGTTGTTTTTGGTTATTAAACATGAGAATTTTATTTATGTTGTTGTTGCTCTAGTTGTTGAGGATTTTTTGGATGTTTTTAAGAGGGTTTCTAGAATCATTATCCTTTTCTATAAATTTAGTAAATGAATATAAAAAACAAACTAAAAACAACAAATTCATAATAATAAAAACAATCCTTACCTATTCAACCCCCTCGTCAACATGGTGGAATCATGGAAATGAAATAGAAACAATTTGACAAAAAAAATGCAATAATGTTTCCTCCCAAAACACGAGCACACAAGAGAAGGGATTTTTGGATGCGAGCAACAGAAAAAATAGTCAACATACAAATGAATTTGATTTCCTTTTTTTTGTGTTAATAATTCATAACGTGAGCACATTATTTCATGCTCATGTTATAATGCGAGCATGGAATACACTCAATGTGGCTGAGCCTTAGGCTCAACACACCAAGCCATAACACAAGTGCATTATAATGCACTTGTGTTATAGCCTATAAAAAGCTTTTTAAATTTTTGGCCAAAATTTGCCCCCCCATCTTTTTGCACCCACTTGATGATCATTGATCATTCTAGTCTTTGTGCTAAGTTATTTGTGATTTTATTTAATTTTTCTTGCATTAACTTCATTTTTATGAGTTAATGTTTGTCACCTTTCATGCTTTCTGGTAAAAAGCATACATCTAATCATTTGAATCAAATGAGGGATTTGTACCTCTAAAATTCCAAGGAAAGTAAAACATATAATTATGGAATTTTTGGAATTGTTAGAAGTTTGGTTCTAGTGCACCATGAGCAGTAGAGTTGATGTTTGAATTATATTTAAAAAGTCCAATCCATTCACTAACAATTTTTTTGCAAATCTGTTGGGGAAGAAAAAAAGAAATATAATTTTTGATGAGTTTCTTCTAGGTCATGCAACACAATGGTACTTCCACATGAAAATGTATTTCTTGTACTTCACATTGGTTTATATTGGATTCAGGTGGAGCAAGAAGATTTCATTTCAAAATTAAATACACTTTCTTGGAGGTATAGGAGTTTCACTAATTATATGCAGGATAATTTTATCTTGGAAGAGGAAGAAGAATGGGCTCAATTTCCACCTAGACCCATGATTGAGTGCCCCCCTAGGCTAGTGTTGAATATTAAAATAATCCACCTCACTGTCCCAATTAGCATCCTAAAAAGTGCTAGGGTCCTCCTCCAGCTTAACCACCACCTAGGAATTGACCTCAGGTTTTCATATCCTTTCACTCCATAAGTGGAGTTGACAACATTGAATGAAAAATGGCTTCAAATCCATAGGGTAATTGTATCAGACCACTGTCCATATGAAAATTTAATGATCTAGTAAATGGCCCAAGCAAAAATATATCAAAATTGTCTAGCAAGGATTCACAAGATCCAAAGGAACATTCTTACTATGACTGTTGTAAGTGGAATTCTAAGAATTCAAGAAGAAGATGTCTTTTGAAGACTCTTTGTTGATAGATTGATCAAAAAGGTGGAATAATGGTTGAAAGGACCTAAAAGAGGATGTATAACTGGTTAGAGCATCCTTGAAGAAAAGCTTCTTGGACATTTCAAAACTATTATCAATATTTTTTCTTTGCTATAATAATTCTTATAGATTGTGAAGGAAGAAAGAGAACCTATGAGAGATTTTGTATATCATTTTAATCAAGTACTTCAACGGATTCTAGCACCAGAATAACCAAGAAAGGTAATTCAGTTCCATATATTTACTTCTACTTTAAATCTTGATGTTTAGCTTGTTCTAAAAAGAGATAAATTTAGTGGGATTGAACAAGCTCAACTTGAAGCAGTGAATATTTAAAATGATTTATTTAATATGGGAATATGGAAGCTAGATCATTCTATAAAGTCTTTTATTTCTTGTCCATCACCTATTTGCAAGTTTCCTAAAACTTTGTACGTTGTAAATCAATCTGGTCTTATCACCGAAGACATGAATTTGATAATTTTGAGCCCTGCATACCTTCAACATGATAGAAAAGAAAATAAGCACTATGTAGATTAGGTTTAGAATGCTTAGGAAAATAGCTTGAATACTATAGTTGGAATAAAGTATGAGCTAATTTCATCAACTGAAGATGAGGATTTTTATCCTAAGGCAAGATGCACATCTACATTTCAATTTGTTCCTTCTCTATCCCATAAAGCTCATACACCTCCTTGTGACCTCACCAACCAAAATTAATTATTAGATTCTATGTTCATCCTATAATATGAAGTTTTCACCTTTGAAAATCTTGACTATGAAACTTTGGGTATAACAAAAGAGGATGACAAGGATATTTTGGTTGAAAATAAATAAGGTGAGGTGAAATGGAATATAAGATCTAATCCTCTATTTATGTTTGATGAGTCATTCAAAGTATAGGGTAATCCCCTATTTAAGGGTTCATATTTTTGTTTTCAAGATATGGTGTTAGGAGAGGTTCTTGTTATTTGGATGCTGGTGAGGTGAGACACCATGAATCGTTGAAGGATGAAAATATAATGGAAATACAAGAATGCAATGGGGTATGTGCACCATCACAATGGGAGAAAAAGGGCCCTTAAGTGGCAAAAAATTCAAAAAAATCAGAGCTAGGAAACTTGACATAAAAATTTGAATCAGTTATCTATATTATTTCAAAAGTATGTAAGAATAGAATCTGTAGAAAATTAAATTTAGTTTCTAAACTACTAGGTTTATGTAAAAAAATAAAAATCTATATGGTGAAAATTTGAAATTTCAATGTAGTAGTACTTAAATTTCAAGGAAAAAATAAGAAGTAGGTGGATGTCTGACCACCCTAACCACATTAAAATGATAATATTTTCTTATAAGATTTTAGATATAAGTAGAGAACACATGTCCTGATATGATACAAGTTTTTTGTAATTTTTTTCTAAGTAAATAATCAATTATGATTTTTTTATTACAAATTTTAAAAAATGAAAAAACTTGTATGTCTGATCACCTTAACTTGGTCAAAACTTCATGAAATTAATTTTTTTTTTAATCTTATAGTATGTGAAGCATAGAATGTGACACAAGTTTGAAATTCAAAAACTGTGATACTGTTTGAAAGCTATAGATGTTTTTCAATCAGCCTATCAATGAAGACTTTAGTCGTAATTAAAATAGAAAATGAATAATAATTATTTATTAAATTCAAAGTAAAGCATAATTTATATTGGTGGAAATTTGAGATTCTCCTTTAAAAAACCTTTTTGTTTAATCAATTTTGGGGCAAAAAAAGTCATCAGCCACAAACCCTTCACATACCCATCATATCGTAACTTTTTGGCCAATCATGATCCTTTACATACCCAATGGTGATAAGGTTGTAGTTCATGAGGAAAAAAGTCCCAAGGTTATAGTGGAATAAGAAAATTAAAATTCATTGCATGAAAGTAAGATTATTTAGATGTTCATGTCCTGGGAAGGATATAATGACATTAGGGATGATCCTGCATAGAATCATCTACCTTAGAAAGAAACCTACATATGATGATTATTGGTTATTTGGGAACATGGTGAGTGGTAAAACTATTTTTAGCTAAGACGATGTTTAGGTATTCCAAATCTTTATCATTCTTCAAAAGCTACATTAGGTGATAGGATTTTTCAGGTCTGGGTCATTTTTCTCTCAACCAATCAATTGTTCATATTCATATGAGTGGACTTTAACTTTTCCTCTAGTAGGTCTTATCCTACCCTTTATATAGTCTCCTTTTTGGTGTGTCATTTTTGTTGTGCGTAGTTTTCTTTTCAATTCTTTTTTGGTTTGATTGCTTCCTTATTTATGACTCTATTCCCAATGGAAACAACACTAGTTATAAACATCACTAGGTTCCTTGCTACATCCTTTTAAATCCTTGTACCTTGTTGAGCCACTATTATCCTAATTTTTCTCATTACCCTTAGAATCGGTACCCCTACTCAACTTTTTTCTATATTTCATGCTTGTTGGAATTTCATTGAGTTCTTCTAACCTTGGTAAGAACTTCCCAAGTTATCCCAACTCTCACTTGTGCCACCTTCCTTTCAAAATTGTTCATTAACCTATGAGAGTAGCATTTAATTCAATTTTTATAACTCCCCTAGTAATTGAATTTCTTTATGAAGTATTTATACTTGAAATTTTTATGTTGCAGATCCATAATCGAAGTTCATGAACCTATCTAAGGACCAACTATGATGAAAATTTAAAAGTTTTTCAGCATGGGTGAGAATTTTGGTATGTTTTAAAACCATCGACGGTTCCCGCTAGGGTTTCACAAACCCCTTGTTCTACCACCTCAAAAGGTTTTTTTCAAAAGAGAGCAAAGACGATGAAAGTGCAGATTGATTTTATTATAGTGTATTCTACTAAATTATTTCAAGCTAATTAAATGAATGATAACAATGAAAAATCAATGAATGGTTAAATTTGTGTGATTACAAGGTGCCATACAAAGGGAGATGAACATAAATGAATAACATAGTGAGATATAGTAAAGAAATTGAAACTTAGAAATATTCAAAAGGAACAAACACTTTAGAATATCAAAAAATGTTTTCATTATATTATATATTATCTATGTTACAAAATCAATATTAGGTTATAAAATTTAGGGCATCAATATCATTTTTTAGGCACATAGGGAAAATATCAACACACAGACTCCCTCCACCACCTCTTGGAGATGATCAATCTAGGCTAGTGTCAACAAGTTTTCATGGGATTGCAAAAATTGGGAAAACATCCCCATATCACTCCATACCAACCCTGTGCAAAGGAGAGTTACAACTTCTTTTGTAGCCTCATATTGGGTTGTAGTGGCAATGTAGAGAGAATCTCCAATAAGATTGGTTTGTGGATAATGGTTGATCCCTACAAGCGCTGCATTCACCCTATGTAGAAAATCAGGCCTAACTAGGCATTTGACTGCCCTCATTCCCCAATTTTTCCATCTAGAAGTGTGAACTAGTGTAAATGAAATGCTTAAGAAGTGTAGCATTGTGCACATAAACTTGACTCAAAAAAAATTCAGCCACGATGTCACGCAATACTTCTTCCTCCACTTCATTCTAGACCATGAATACCTCCCTCAACTAGTCTAATAGGATTGAACTCAACATCTTCAATCATAATGAATTAATTTATCAAAAATTCATCACTCTACACACTCACTAGTTTTAGAATGCCTTTGGTCAGTGAAATTTTGCTATGCTCATCGAATTTATAGAAATATACATATGTATCTAAGTTGGATTTGACTAAGATTTGGAAAATTGGAGGATGGTGATGTAGCCTAAATTAATTGCTGATATGACCAAGATCTACTTAATTTTCCCAATTAATATTTTATCTAGACAGTTTGCATGTGTGATCTTATGGTTAACATTAATTATCCATTTAATGTGATGCATATGAACCACATTAACTATGCAAGGATGGTTAGCTACAGGGTAGCATTTGAAGAAAGATAATTTTGGTGACTATTCAACTTTATATCATTTACAAATGTGATTATTATTCTTGGCCATTAATGCTTCTCCATCGATTGGTTTCTAGTTTAGGTAGTTGGGTAGAAAGAAGGTGTCGTTATATTTAGCAACCATTTAGTAACCATAAAGATAGGGAATGTTTTTTCTCCCTATATATTTGTTTAGAATGAATATTTTAGGGTTTAAATTTTCTCAAGTGCACTATGTTGTAACAGAGGAATAGGAAAAAGCTTTATTTATGTTTTTAGTTAATTCATTCATGTTTGCAATGGATCATAGTTTGTGAATTGTGGGTTTTGAATGTAGTTTCTATCATACCAATCTATGTGTTGTGTGCATACTTTGAGCATATTTTTTGTGTAAGGTTTCCTTTGTTGCATTATGTTCATTTATTACAAGTATGATAAATTTCAATCTCCTTTCTTGATGGTCATTGATCATTGTAGTCTCTGTGCTAAGTGATTTGCGATTTTCTTTAATTGTGCTTGCATTAACTTCATTTCTATGGTTAATATTTGTCATCTTTCATTATTTCTAGTAAAAAATCATACCTATAATAATTGAATCAAATGAGGGAGTTGTACCTCTAAAATTTAGAGGAAATTCACAAATACAACTGTGACATTTTTGGATCTATTAACAGTTTGGTTCCAATGCACCACAAGAAATATAGTTAATATTTAAATTATATTTAAAAAGGACAATACATTTTCTAACACATCTAAAAGAAACCTTGCATGAACTTTGTAGAATGTGTGTGATTATATTAAGATCTTTCTATTATACTCTATACTATCACCGACATGAATGAATGCTATATACACAAATATTGCACCTCATTCTATAGTTGTAGAGTGTAGTTTTTTGTAAATTTGATGACTAAACCAATGGTATAAAGTGGAAAAATATCCTTACATAACTTTAATTTCAAGTCCAACCATCAAAATCTCTGTGTATCCCTTGCGTACTCATATAATATAGGCTCTAAAAAAATAAACATAAATTGATACACTAAAATATTTTTATTGACCAATTCAAACTTTTTTTCTTTACTATCTTTTAAACTATAAGCCACTTTCTTATATTTTCCAAATTATACTAGTTTATTTATAATAGCATTTATATTTTGCATATGTTTGCAAATTGGAAAATGTTGCAATCCACCATAGTGATGGCATGTGCCATCCAAGAATAAGTTATTATAGAGTAATTAACCATCCATTCTTTCATATAAAATGCACAATATGAGTTCTCTTGAAGATATAGGTGGATTATGTATGTTATAGTCTTGAAAAACATTTATTATACAAATTTAAAAATATACATTGATAACCATCATAATGGTTACAATTCCAATATGTAATCTTCAATAACATGTATTGTCTGTGTGTGGTTTATTTTGACCTAAAAAGAATTAACCATTTCCATCTTTGAAAAATATAATTTGATGAAAAAAATCTAGAAATATGGAAAAAAAAATGTCTTTGAGTCATATCCAAAGATTCTTTTGATGTAGCTCATCATTTTGACTACCAATTCTCCTTACAACATCTCTTGAATTAGGAGATACAATTGCGTTATTATTGAAAAATTCTTTAATTAGAGATCTGAGGGATTCAATTATTGGTTAATATTTTTATGGTAGTCTACCAAAGTTCCCATAATTTATTTTTATTTGGTCCCTCCACTCTTTGGTTCCTTCTAATGAATGTCGTTATATTTTTCATACTTATTCTCAATTCTTTACATATCTTTTTAATGGGACAATATTTCTTGGTTTGATTTCTTACTATTGTTGATGTAATGGCATTCATATCTTTACTATATGAGATGGAACCCACACTCTTATATGTACTCATTAGATTCCTAACAAGATATTTTTGACTTCGAGAATCTGATGTTCTTAGACTAAGAATCTTTATAATGGACCTTAATTTTAGATTTATCATTTAAATTAAACAAATAGTTTACATCTTCAAGTTTCATTTAGTTTTTCAAAAATGCTCTACAAATATTATTAGTATATCTTTTATAAGTATGCATTAGAATCTTATCAACCATCAATTGTAAAATATTATCATCAATATCACTTGAAAACTCACAATTTCTATACAAAACTCTAGGAGTTGTTCTCAAAGTTAATTTTTCCTTAACTTTAGGAAGTTCATTAGTATTTAAATTAGATGGGATATACCTTTAATTGAAGATAAGGAAAATGACCTACCCTCCCATTGAGATGGAAAAGTTGGTGCACCTCCAATGTTTGATGTGTTATAAGGCATTCCTCCAACTTGAGATGTGAAAGATGGTGTGCCTCCATCTTGAGATGTGAAAGATGGTGTGCCTCCATCTTCACATGTGAATGATGATGTACTTTCAAATTTAGAAGTGGTATGTGGTGTGCCTCCTATACCATAAAAAAATATCACCCTTGACAATTTAACACTAGGTTTAGATCACCCTATGTGCTTTGACCTAATTATGCATTTAATTACCTATTTTATAAACATCTTCAAAAAATTAAACAAATGCAAATGTGGACCATATATTTTTGGCCCCTATGGACTTCTCTAGCTCCTCTAAGGCTTTTCACCTAAAAGGAGAGAGATAGGGACCAAAAATGCTAAGGGTTCATTCAAATTATGTTATGAGTGATGTTGTCTAAGCTCAATGAATTGGCCTAAATGCAAATGAATGATCTATATGATTGAATTTGAATGCAAAACTAAGATTTGTGCTATGTTTGAAAACACACTATAATATGCAAACAATGAACTTAAAGATGAAATAATACAAAAAAAAAGAAATGGGAAGAAACGAAGTGCACCTGGAGACCTAATAAAGAATCTAGAATCTATAGCAAGTCTGAAATTACTAAAATTCCACAGTGGGACTCATTCTTCTGAGGTGGCGAATTAGTCCCGTTACAGGTGAAAAAAGTGTCAAAAATAGGTTTCTGACTGTCAAGATCTAGAATCTGATAAAATTCAGATTTTTAGTCTTAAGGTAGGACTCATTTTCCACTGTGGTGAATCTATCCTCTCCCAAAATTTTGAGAAATCAAGAGACAACTCTACAACACCAGATCTGGAAATATCTACATGTCAGGTTGTTGAAGTCAATTATGCAAGAAACATATACAAAGCCTTCTTCGAGCTTGAAATAGGGATGATTTGACTTGAAGCACCTAGTTGACTTGCTGACCAATCTTCAATACCAAAGTGCTTGTTACATCTACATACCTAGGTCTCTAAATACATGCACAAAGAGAAAAATGGTTGAGGGTTATCAAATAGGGGTTTGCCTTGGTCAAACCCCACTTTTGGTAATCAAACCCTTAATTAAATAATTAAACACAAGAGAATGATAAACTAGCATGCAAATGCTATAAACATATCAAACCCTTGATGATGCAAATCTGAAGTAATGTCAATGGATGTTTCAAAGCTCTTGAATAATGCTTGATAAGATGTTGTAAGTTACTTAAGTGCTTATATGTGTGAATGAGTGTGGAGGAGATGTAAAATCAGGTGGAAATCACTTATTTATCCAATCTTTTTCCTTAGAAACCCATTCATACCTCATCACAGGTTAACATCAAGTGCTTTTGAACAAAAACCCAAAAGAAAATTTAAACTAATTTGAATTTGGGGCCAAGGGAGACTCATTCACCACCTATCATTAATGGGCCCCACCTAGGACTTGAAAATGGGTGTTAGGAATTAAGTCATATTTAATGTTGTTTACATGAGGCTTACATTCAAAAATACACTTAATTAAAACTTCAAAGGGCATAAAGGGGTCAAATAATTCATAAGAAAGGGATGAATAGTGAATTTGTGCCTAGAAAAGTGTGAAATATTCTTACAATACTTTACAACACTTCAAAATAGGAATTAATGATGAGTAAAAAGGTGATTTTTAGGTAAATTGTAATAAATAGAGTCTAGAAGAATGTAGAAATGTCTTACAACGCTTCACAAAACCTTCATAAGATGTCATTATTTGAATTTGAGTACCTAAACATGCATGTTCAAGCCATGTTACACCATAAAAACAGAGAAAAATGTTACACTAAAGTAGCCATGAACATCAAGAGGAGGGTTCAAATGCACTTATGTTAGCAAGATGTAATAACAGCTATCAAGAGGGATGGTCAAGCCCCCGAGATGAAGATCCCATGGAAAACTAAGCACAAGAACAAAGGAACATACAAGTGTTGAGATTCAGATGAAGCTTTGATTATTAGTCCACCTAGTTGTGGATTATATCTAGGTTGATTAAGAATATATACCCACTCTGGGGTGATAAAACATAGGGAGGTCCCCCACATGAGAAGGCCCAAATGTACTCACTCTGGGGCCATGGAATATTTGACTATCTGTCGAGTAAGAAAGCCCAAAAGGTAAGATAAATACACTAGTTGGTATGCACATACAAACAAAAAGATGGCTATGGGTAAAAGTCATGTCACTAGGTGGGCTTCCCACTCAACCATATTAAAGTCATGCCTCCTAATAACTTTAACAAGAAACCACAAAGGAAAAAAATGTTCATGAACAAAAAGTAAGGGTACCACAAGCATGCAAGTTGCATTATGCAAGGTCGCAAAAAAGTAAAATGTAAAATGTAATGTGATAGATGTTAAAAGGAGTCTTGTTAAGTTTATGCAAAGCTATTCACTTATGAAACATTGTCTGTAATGTATCCAAGAGAGGACCAATCAAAGAATAGTATATTCATAACTTATGGGGTGTTGTGTGTCCCATTATGCCACAAAGAGGAATGTAATATGTTAATATAGATCGCACTTATGAAGGACATCACACCCAATGTCATACACAAGGGGATGAACACATCACATAAACAACAAGGATACACTAGGAACCAAGAATGCAAATGAATTATGGTGATGTATGCCCCCCACTTTAAACAAAATTTCTACACATCATTCTATGAGAAATTACTTTAAAGTAGGAAAGGAAAGACAATGCAAAAGGAAAACAAGACATGAGAGCCAACTCGAAATCCCTATTCCAAGTCATATATTTTGAAGTTAGGTTGCATCAGGTCAAGGAAAATGAAAAACAAAGAAAAAAAATTTCCCCCTAGAAAAGAAAGCATACCAAACACATAAGGGATCTATCGATTTGGTGTTAGTATGTTCATTGCTGCAATGTTTTCATGAAAGAGCTCATAACTATCATCATTCCAAAAAGTACATAGAACTGGAAGAATGACACAAAGAAAGTGAAAAAAAAAGAAAAAGGATGGTCCATTTTGGGTCAACTTGGAAGAGACATTGTGGTCTCAACACTTTGCATCATCCCCAAAAGGAAAACACAAGCGAAAAGGTAATGAAAATAAAAAAAGAGAAAGAAAATGAAAAAGATTTTTGGTCAACATGAAGGAGACATTATGGTCTCAATTCCTTGTGTCTTCCCAAAAAGGAAAGCATAAGAAAAAGAAAAAAAGAAAAAGGGACTGATTGGGTCAACATGGAAGAGACATAGGGCATCTCTACGCTTTTTGTCATCCCCAAAAGGAAAAATAAAGAAAAAAAGAGAAAAAGAAAATGATCTTTTGGGTCAACATGGAGGAAACATAGGGTGTCTCTAAGCTTTGCATCATCCCCAAAAGGTAAATACAAATAAAAAAGAGAAAAAGGCAAGGATATTTTGGCTTAACATTGAAGAGACATAGGGTGTCTCTACACTTTGTGTCATCCCCAAAAGGAAAAAAAGAAAAAGAAAAAAAAATGAACAAAGCGAAGATGCATGGAAAATAGAAGAATAAAGATACAAATAGAAGAAATGACAAAGAGAGAGAGACATAAAATGCACATTATAGGGGAACAGATACATACATAAAAGAAAAATCAAAATAAAAGAAACATGCAAAGGGATAGCAAGGTCAATTCAACCATCTAACAAGTCATCTGACTCCCAATCATGTTCAATGTAATGAGAGGGTAGTTGATTGTCCAAAGGAAGAACTGTAATCATCGAACTAAGACTCATATCAGGTTCTTCACTTGATGGAGAGGATTTATCTTTTAAGCTCATTGTAGATGAAAATAAAGAGTTTAGGTCTTTTTGTACTTCTTCATCTATTTTTGAAATATATGCATCATCATCATTATCAAGATTGATGACAATGGGAGGATGAAGGGTGATTTCTAAGGATGGATGTATCAAAAGTTGTGGCTATAGGATTGGTTCAGTTTGTTGTGAAGGTTCATGTGGAAGGTTAGGAGAAGGAAGGTGGTCATCTATTGTGTTTGTCAAGGGTGGAGGTTGATTTTCTTTATTTTCCTCTATGACAGACTGATGAGCAAGGAGATGATGACACCGATGTTCCCTAGCATCACATTTTCATTTAATTTGGTTTTGAAGTTATTGAGGTGTAAGATCAAATTGAATCAACATAGGTTCTTCTGCTTCCAAAAAGGAAGAATAGAAGAAGTCGAAGAATATGGGTTAACCACTTTCTCTTTTTCTTTATACACTTGTTTAATGCAAGGAGGTATGATAGGATTTGTTTAATTTTCCCTTGGTCATTTAAATGATGGCAGGGAAGTGTCTAAGGATGGATGGTTATGAGGTTGTATGGTTTGTTCGATATCTGACTCAGGTTGAAGCATAGTTTCATCTATGATAGGAAGTGTAAAAGTGGATGGGGATGGACCATGAAGAGAGCATTCAGTAATTTTTTTGGCCTCAAAATTTTGATAGGCTATGAAAAAGAAGTACTTTTGAGGTGTGATGGGTCCCATGGGTTTAGGCAAAAAAGGATTTTAAGGAAAAATTTCCTTTAGAGGATAGGGGATTAAATCTACTACAATGTATGGTAAATATTTCATGGCCATGTAGAAACTTCAAACACTTGTGAACCACTGATGGGACTACTTTCAATGAGTAAAACAAAGGGTGGCCTAGCCACAAACGAAATTCATGAGATTGTGGAATAATTGAAAATGTTACAATTAAATTTTTAGGTCCTATTTGTAAACAGAGTATGATCGATCCAATCGTAGGGCATGGAAAACTAGTATGTGTCTTAATCCATGTAGTCAGTTTATTATAATCATTTTGATATAACTCATTTAATACTAGAAACTCCTCTATGATCATGTTCTTGCCATAAGTGGGATGTATTAATATCCCATTAGGGGGCTTATCATAGATTCTACTAGCTATGTAGAGAGGACCATCAGGAAGCTTTTGTATTATGTATTTGGTAGAAAAAGTTATATAAAGAGATTTAGTGGTTTGGCCCTTACATGGAATAATATCTATCATAGCTACAAGTTGATCCATATGACTATCTTTGGTAATAGTTGAGGGTATATCATGTTGTTCATTATTTATATCAATAGTCATTACATTAGTGTTTGAAGGTTTGCTAGCCTTGAAAAATGGAGTAGTGTGTTTAGGCATTGGATTGGTGAAAATTTGTAAGCTCTGGTTAGGGGTGCAATGGACTTATTGCCTTGATCATTAGGACCCACAATTTAAAAATGACTTGAATCAATAAGGTTTTGAACTAGATGTTTTAGACACTTGCAATGTTTAGATTCGATGAAAATGACAAAAATCATTAGGTTTGAAGGTGGGTGGTAATGGTTGGTTTGGATCAAGTGGTCTAATGGGTGAGAAACTGAGCATGCTTTGTTGAAGTAATTGTTGTATTATATTATGGAGGGTATTGGGTAGGGGAGTAAATTTTCTCTTTGGTTCCCCATAATGATAAGGAATCGTTACCTTAACAGCTGCCACTTGATTTGGAACTAGTTGAGTTGGTTGCAGTTATGGTTGAGGAGGTGGATTGAATTGTAAGAAGCTCTATTTGGTTTGCAAAAATTTTGATTGTTACTTTGGTTTTGATTGTTGTGTTCAGGTTTTTCAGGTCGATTAGAAGTGGATTTTGAATCATGAATTGAAAGTGAATTCTAATATTCACACAAGGTTGTACATAAATGCATAAATGAACAAAATTTCATTATAGTTAGTTTATCCTGAATATTTGAGTGCAAGTTTTTGATAAACATCTTTTGTAGATGTGCATCAAGAATCTTGACATCTATTTGAGCATACAAGGATTGGTATAGTGAGATAAAATTAGTTATTTTTTCATTTGTGCTTTGTCTACATATGATGAGGTTAGCCATTGTCTTTTTAGGTGTCATGTGAACTTAAAAGTGGCTTATGAAAGCATCCACCAACTCATTAAAGGAGAAAATTGAATGATGAGGAAAGTTGAAAACCTTTCTAATGTAGTACCATTCAAAGTCCTTGGAAACAATTTGGCTAAAAATTTTCTCATCAAGGACAAAATCACTACATAAAGTTGTATAAGAATTAACATGGTGGATAGGGTCTGCTTTACCTCCATATTTCTCAAACTGAGGCATTTCTATCCCTTGTGGCATCAGAGTACATAAGATTTCTAAGGATAAGGGGTTGTTATAGACATGTTATGTGGGTGGAGCGGTTTGACCCTCACTAATAGTGGAAAGTTGGTGTTGCATTGAAGAAACAGTGTTAGGGAGTTGTGTAAGAACATGGTCGGGGTAAGTTTTTTGAGGTGGAAGGGAAAATGGTGGAGTGTAGGTGATGTTAGGGGAAGTGAAAGTAATAATAAGGGGGGTGAAGGTGGTGGTGGGGACTTGTGATTCCACAAGAGAATTAGGAATGCTAGGTTGAATAGAGAAAAGAGCCACATAACTAACTTGGGGCATAGTTGTGGTGACTTGCAGATTGGTATAAGTTAGTATGGATGCTATGGTTGAAGGGGAGGAACTTGAGGTCCTCCTTGCTTACAAGAACGTTTACAGATTGGGTATTAGAAGAAGCATGCTTATTGTAAATATCAGCAATTTTCTTCATAACTTGTAAGCCATCATCACTTTTAATCAAATGATGAAGGTTTGCAATGGCAAGTATGGTAGTGGTGGAATTTTTTTCAAGTGAAAAGTCTTGTTGTAAATATACAAAATCCTTATGCATATTAATGACCTTTTGTTGTGGGAGGAAGTCTTTTTGGGTGTCAACATTCATTGGATGGAAAGGTGAAGGCATAGTAGTATTATTAGTGCCTGGTGCACCAGTGCCCATACTAGGAGTAGGCGCTCATGAGATCCCAAGGTCCAAGTATGAAAGTGTTGTCACAAGAGGCCATCAATCTAGAAATTCTCCTCACTAAAATATTATCCAAGGGGCACTAAACACTCATAAAAGTACCACATAGAAGGGCTGAATGCGCAAGGTAATCTACGATTTCTGAATGCAAGTAACAAAAATGATGGTAACTATAACAAAGAACTAACTATAGAAAATAGAAATGCAAGAAAGTGCCATAAAAATGCCAGAAATGTTCTTTAAAAAGTGCAGATGGTCCGATTCGCCCAAGGTGGTGAATGAGTCCTAGTATGATGTTTTTTTGTGTGTTTTAGAAATTTTAAGATGATTTTAATGCTCAAAAAAATGCAATGAGGGATGAAAAATGCAGATTTTCAGTTTTCCCAATGAGATACAATGCAAAAATGAAATCTAAATAAAGCTTTCACTAATGCAATATGAAAAGTCCTAGAATGCAAGAACAAAACAATGTCTTAATTCAATGTTGATACAAATGTAAACTAAGATGCATTATGCAAATGAAATCAAAAATTCAAATTGTTGAAAATTTGGGTTCACCAAAATGAACCATAAATTTTTGGCTCCTATGGACTTTTCTAGCTCCTCTACGGTTTTTCGCCTAAAAGGAGAGGGATAGGGCCAAAAAATGCCAAGTGTTCACTCAAATGATGATATGATTGATGATTTCTAAGCTAAATGAAGTGATATAGATGGAAATGAATGATCTATATGATTGAATTTGAATGCAAAACTAAGATGTATGATATGTTTGAAAACACACTATGATATGCAAACAATGAACTAGAAGATGAAATAATGTGGAAAAAAAGAAATAGGAAGAAATAGAGTTCACCTAGAGACTTGATGAAGAATCTATAATCTATAGAAGGTTGCCTGAAGTTACTAAAATTCCATAGTGGGACTCATTCATCCAGGGTGGAAAATTAGTCCTGCTACTGGAAAAAAAGTGTTAGAAGCATGTTTCTGACTATCGGGATCTGAAATCTAACAAAATTTAGATTTTTAATCTTAAGGTAGGACTCATTCACCACTGGCGTTGAATCAATCCTCTCCCAAAATTATGAGAAATCAGGGGACAACTCAGCAACACCAGATCTAGAAATATCTACTTTTCAGGTTGTTGAAATCAATTCTCTAGGAAATAGATAGAAAACCTTCTCCAAGCTTGAAATAGGGTTGATTTGACTTGAAGCACCTAGTTTACTTATTTAACAATCTTAAATACCAAAATGCTTGTTAAATGTGCATACCTAGGTTTGCAAACACGCATGCACAAAGGGAAAAATGGTTAAGGGTTAGCAGTTAGGGTTTGCCTTGGTCAAACCCCACTTTTGGTAATCAATCCCTTAATGAAATAATAAAATGCAAGAGAATGATAAACTAACATGTAAATGCTATCAACATACCAAACCCTTGATGATGCAAATATGAAGTAATGTCAATGGATGCTTCAAATTGCTTGAATAATGATTGATAAGATGTTGTAAGATACTTGAATCCTTAGATGTGTGAATGAGTGATTGAATGAGTGAGGAGGAGATGTAAAATGAGGTGAAAATCACTTATTTATACAATATTGTACCTTAGTAACCCGTGCATACCTCATCACAGGCTGACATCAAGTGTTTTTTAATAAAACCCAAAAGGAAATTTAAAATATTTTGAATTTGGGGCCAAGGGGGACTTATTCACCACCCATGGCAAATGGGTCCCACCTAGGACCTAAAAATTGGTTTCAGGAATTCATTCATATTTAATGTTATTTGTCAGGCTTACACTCAAAAACACACTTAAAGGTGATCCCACAATAGTGGTTTACAATTTTTGGCCAAACTAGACATTGAATTTTTTTTTTCCAACTAAATCTTCACATTGGGGCACCTATAGCGGATAAATAGTGAGCAATTTGAAGATGATGAAAACTAGAGTCTCTCCACATTTTTTCTATAGATTCTAAAAATATTTTTTTCAAATTTTTTGGAATCAAATTGTACTTTTGTTTCCATCTCCCACAAAAATTGGTTTTTTTTAGAAAACAACATTTTTAAAAAGTCACACACATCATATAACACAACTTTTTTTCCTTGAAGGATAAAATTATAATTCTTTCGAATTTAGATTTTTATCTCTGATATCTAGTACTTCCACTTGGTTAGATAATATTTTATTAAATATTTTTTCTTTAATCAAGTTTCAAAGTTAGACCAATTACAATTCAAACATAGCACGACCATATAATGCATAACTTTTATTGTATGTATCAATTTTATTTTATTTTGTTGGATGGAGGACTCCAATATTTGGTGCACTCATTTTTTTCAAAGAGAAAATTTTATAATTTTCTATTTTTCCACATGTGCAGAATAGATAAATTCATTTTTGGTGAGATAATAGATAATAAAACCAAAATATATTAAAATTATATTCATTGGATAGCTCATTTTGAGGGATACTAGATACCAGTTGGGTTTGTGAAGTCTCCTCCATTTTCATTTTCAAATTGAGCTTTGAAGTGCAACATTTTAGACAATTTTGGTGCCTGGGAGGTTGAAGGTGAAAAAAAAGTGGTTCAGTCAAATCACTATTCGGTCAAACCACTTTGAAATACAATAAAAAAAATGCACGTTAAAGGGGTTTGGTGGAACCCCTTAACATGAATCCATTTTTCCTTTTTTTTTTGTTTGACTATTTTTTAATAGTTGTATTTTATAATATATAATATTAATATAAATCTAAATTATATTCTTCTTATATTATAATATGTAATGTAATTATTATTACAATATATTATAATAATAATATATAATTATTATTAATTATATATTATTAGTATAATATGTAATTGTTCTTATTATAATATTAAAATTATATAATTAAAAAGTATATATATTAAAAATGGTTGAAAAGCATTTTGGGATGAATTTTGGATTGGGTAGTTTAGTTGAGGGCAGGAATGATTCAAAAAAAAGGTTTTTATTTGAGATATCATCTAACAATATTGGAATGGCATAGCCTTATTTCATTACCCCTTACCCAAGGTTTAATATGAACATGAACATATACAGCTGTGTACCCAAGCTCTCCTTGACACTGGTAGGTGTTCTCCTTAACCATAAATCATAAAAACATGAGTATTGATGTGGAAATGCATATTAATTTTATTTTCTTATGGGGAATTTTTTTTGTTTATATATAAAATTAAGTATATATTTATGATGGAAATTTTTAGATATACAAGTAGCTTGGAAGGAAAATGAGACATGTTCAATGGCAGTAGGGGTGGAGAGTCTCAGCTTGGTATCTACAAAGAGATGAAGAGTATGAGAGTAGGTCTAGTAGTGACAACATGGAAGGGAATGGATCTGGTGATGAGTAGGAAGATAACCATCCCAAAAAGAAGTTCTATCACATGCATACTCCTTAGAAAATTCAAAAATCCCATATGCACTAACTGCAGAGGACCTACTATTATTGTAGAAGTTAGTGTTCAAGAGCAAAAACTGTGTATTGAGAATATTCAGTTGAAAGATGAGTTTTGTTTGCACAACCTAACTAATTCAATGATGCATATTCCATTATTTTTTATTCTAAAGTGCAAACTATGGCTAAAATGATTATGAGTTACTCCTTTTTTAGTTGTACCTATTCTAATTCTAATGTATTTACAACCCTATGAACCTCCTATATTTTATTCTCTCTAGAAATCTTTTTAGTGCAATGATTTTCCCACCATAATGAAATTTCTTTGTATTATATACCAAGTATAAGATTTAGAGACCCAAAAGTTTTTTTTTTCTCATGCTTCAAACCACCTAAGCAATGAAGTTGAAGATTCGTTAGCTTTGTTCTTATGTTTTTTTAATGTTGACAAGGATTTTTTCAACAAGAGAGAATGGCAGCTATGGCTGGAAAATTTTATGGAAGGCCCATATCATTTACTTGAGAGAGAGATATGGACCTGGAGTGGGAGAGAGAGGGAGCATGGTGGTAGGAAGTAGATACTTGAGAGAGAGATATGGAGGGAGTGGGAGCGAGATATAGGTAGAGGGGAGCTCAAGATAGAAGGAGTGAGTGAGAGAGAGAGAGAGGGTTTAAGGGTTTAAGGCTAGAGGGGAGCTCTAAATAGAAGGATTGAGTCAGTGAGAGAGAGAGGTTTTAAGGGCTTAAGGCTAGAGGGGAGCTCGAGATAGAAGGAGTGAGTGAGTGAGTGAGAGAGAAATGGTTTGAGGCTTTAACCTACTTACTTGGGTAGATGGTAGAGAGGATCTAGAGATAGGAGTGAGTGAGAGAGAGAGACTTGAAAGAGGCAGAGTTGGTAGGAGGGAGAGACTTGAGAGAGAGTGAGTGTGGGAACTTGGGAGAGAGATAGAGGGTATAGGGTACAAGATTTTAGGGTTTAAGAAGGGTAGAGGGGAGAGAGGGAGAGGGGTAGGAGGGAGAGACTTGAGAGAGAGAGAGGGGGAGTGGGAGAGAGATAAAGGGTAGGCAAGGGTCAGAGGGAAGAGAGGGAGAGGTGGTAGGAGGGAGAGACTTGAAAAAGAGAGGGGGGAGTGGGAGAGAGATAAAGGGTAGAGGGTAGAATGGTTTAGGGTTTAAGGGTCAAGGATTAAGGGTAGAGGGGAGATCTGGATAGAATTATTGAGTGAGTGAGAGAGAGAGGGTGTAAGGGTTTAATTATTTAAGGCTTAAAGGTAGAGGGAAGAGGGGATCTAGAGATAGGAGTGAGTGAGCAAGAGAAAGAGAGATACAAAGAGTGGGTCTAGGAGGGAGAGACTAGAGAGAGAGGGGGGAGTGGGAGAGAGATAAAGGGTAGAGTGTGCAAAGGTTTAGGGTTTAAGGGTTATGGGTAGAGGGGAGAGAGAGAGTTGGGAGGAGGGAGAGACTGAGAGAGATAGGGAGGAGTGGGAGAGAGATAAAGGGTATAGGGTTTAGGGTTTAACCTGTTTAATGGTAGAGGGGAGAGAGGGAGAGGGGGTATGAGGGAGAGACTTGAGAGAGAGCAAAGGGTAAGGGGTAAAATGGTTTAAGGGTAGAGGGGAGAGAGGGAGAGGGGTAGGGGAAATACTAGAGAGAGCTAGAGTGGGTAGAAGGGAGAGACTTGATATAGAGTGAGTGTGGGAACTTGGGAGAGAGATAGAGGGTGGATGGTACAAGGGTTTAGGGTTTGAAGGGTTAAGGGTAGAGGGGAGAGAGGGAGAGGGGGTAGGAGGGAGACACTTGAGAGAGAGAGGGGGGAGTGGGAGAGAGATAAAGGGTAAGGGGTACAAGGGTTTAGGGTTTAAGGGTTAATGGTAGAGGGGAGAGATGGAGATGGGGTAGGAGGGAGAGACTTGAGCAAGAGAGGGGGAGTGGAAGAGAGATAAAGGGTAGGGGGTACAAGGGTTTAGGGTTTAAGGGTTAGTTTGGTAGAGGGGGGAGAGGGAGCTTGAGATAGAATAAGTGATTGAGTGAGAGAGAGAGGGTTTAAGGGTTTAAGGCTAGAGGGGAGCTCGATATAGGAGTGAGTGAGAGAGAGAGAGGGTTTAAGGGCGTAAGGCTATAGGGGAGATCAAGACAGAAGGAGTGAGTGAGTGAGAGTGAGAGGGTTTAAGGGTTTAACCTGCTTACTTGGGTAGATGGTAGAGAGGATCTAGAGATAGGAGTGAGTGAGAGAGAGAGAGATAGAGAGACTTGAGAGAGGAAAAATGGGTAGGAGGGAGAGACTTGAGAGAGAGTGAGCATGGGAACTTTGGAGAATGATAAAGGTATTAGGTACAAGGGTTTAAGGTTTAAGGGTTAAGGGTAGAGAGGAGAGAGGGGGGAGTGGGAGAGAGATAGGGGGTACAATGGTTTAGGGTTTAAGGGCTAAGGGTAGAGGAAAGAGAGGGAGAGTGGGTAGGAGGAAGAGACTTGAGAGAGAGAAGGGGGAGTGGGAGAGAGATAAAGGGTACAAGGTAGAAGGGCTTAGGATTTAAGGGTCAAGGGTTAAGGGTAGAGGGGACGTCAAGATAGAATTACTAAGTAAGTGAGAGAGAGAGAGAGAGGGTTTAAGGTTTGAAGGCTTAAAGATAGAGGATAAAGGGTATCTAGAGATAGGAGTGATTGAGAGAGAGATATGAAGAGTGGGTCTCGGAGGGAGATACTTTAGAGAAAGAGGGGGGAGTGGGTTTGAGATAAAGGGTAGAGGGTACATAGGTTTAGGGTTTAAGGGTCAAGGGTTAAGGGTAGAGGGGAGCTCAAGATAGAAGGAACTTGAGTGAATGAGAGAGATACCTGAGAGGGAGAGGGTAGGAGGGAGAGACTTGAGAGAGAGAGAGGGAGGGAGGGATTGAGAGTTTAAGGGTTTAAGGCTAGAGGGGACCTTGAGATAGAAGGAGTGAATGAGTGATAGTGATAGAGGGTAGAGGGTACAAGGGTTTAGGGTTTAACCTGGTTAAGGGTAGAGAGGAGAGAGGAAGATGTTGTATGAGGGAGAGACTTGAGAGAGAGATGGCGGGAGTGAGTGAGGGTTTAGGGGTTTAAGGCTAGAGGGGAGCTCAAGATAAAAGGAGTGAATGAGTGAGAGAGATCAAGGGTAGATTGTATCAGAGTTTAGGGTTTAACCTAGTTAAGGGTAGAGGGGGTAGGAGGGAGAGATTTGAGAGAGAGAGGGGGAGTGGGAGAGAGATAAAGGGTAGGGGGTACAATTGTTTAGGGTTTAAGTGTTAAGGGTAGAGAGGAGAGAGGCAGCTCGAGATAGAATTAGTAAGTGACTGTGTGTGAGAGAGAGAGGGGGTTTAAGGGTTTAAGGCTATAGGGGAGCTCAAGAAAGAAGGAGTGAGTGAGTGAGAGAGAGGGAGTTTAAGGGTTTAATGATTAAGGGTAGAGGGTAGAGGGGAACATTCTATTTCCATTTGCAGTATTTTTTGTGAATTAAATTTATGACAACTTTATTTTCTTATTTGCATTGATTCATGTTTTAAATATGTGTGCAATATATATATTTTTTTTCCTACACTACAACACTTGGTTTCTCTTTGTTGCATGTTACACTTATTATACATTATTATTCTTGGCCACTACATCATTATATTCTCTAGTTATATCTAACATTCTATTTCTAACTTATGTTATAATATTTCATTATATATACTACAACAATTTTTCATACAATTTTTATATTTCTATTGACTATAATGAACTAGTAATAGAAGGTAGTTTTTTTACAAAGGTTGAGGCCCCAGTTGTGGTATGTGTTCTTATGAAAAAGAAGAATTGAATTGGTCCCAAATTTTTTATAATATCATGCATATATGCATTGCTATTGGGGAAAATATTAGAAAATTTAAAGAAAATGCAATTGGTAATTGTAAAGCCAAATGAATATTAAAAACTTTCAAGCAAATGTAATTGACAGTTGTAAAGCCCAATTTTTAAAAATGATTTTTTTTAAAAGGATTTAGAAACTTTCAAGTAAATACAATTGGTTGTTCTAGATCCAAATTTGGTTGAAAATTGGGTTTGTTTAAAAGGCTTTAGAAAGTTTCAAGCAAATGCAATTGGTAGCTGTAAATCCAAATTTTAAATAATGGGTAGTGTTTTTAAAAGGTTTTAGAATCTTTCAAGCAAATGAAATTCATAGCTATGAGCCAAAATGAGAGCTTGAAATAGTGTATATTCATTATAAATAACAAATTTTGTTCTCATAATGTGCCTTCAAGTTTTAAATGAAAATTTTGTTTGACATTTTTATTTCATTCAAATTTTTTTCATTTCACAAGAAAAATTTGGTCTCATGGAATCCATTGGAGTTTGCAAATTTACAAAAAAATGGAATTTTAAATCATTTTGAAAGAATTCCAACCTACTAATGGACATCCAAGTTGATATTTCAAGTTGAAATGGTGGCCCTGTTGCAAGTTTTCGTCATTCCCTATCAATCACGTTCACTGTTCACCACACACGAGCTCCAAGTCTAACAGTTCATCTTTGTTGTTTGAAAGTGAGAGGGTTTGATTTAAAAATGAACTAATTCAAAGGGGTTTAGTCAAACAGGGGTTTGATTGAACCCCTTCAAAATATTAATTTCCTGTTGACCATAAAGTGATTCGGCCGAACCACTTGATGGGTTCGGTCGAACATCCAGTCTTCCTATTGAAATTTTTAAAAAGTTGATTTTCCTTCCTCTTCTTAATTGTAAACCACTATTGTGGTTTTACCCTTAATTAAACCTTATAAGGGCATAAAGGGGTCAAATAAGTCATAAGAAAAGGATAAATGGTGAAGTTGTGCTTGGAAAAGTGTGAAATCTTGTTACAAGAATCTACATGTTCACTTTAAAATAGTACTTAATGATGATTAAAAAGGTGATTTTTAGGTAAATTGTATTGAATAAAGTTTAGAAGAATGTATAAATGTATTATAATGCTTCACAACACCCTCACAAGATGTCATTATTTGAATTTTAGTACCTAAATATGCATGTTCAAGCCATGTTACATCATAAAATTAGAGCAAAATAGATCAAACACCATGAAAATAACAAGGGTCCATTTTTATATGGCACAAACTAAAAGATAACATTCGATATAAGCCCCCAACATTTTGGGCCTCAAAAAGAACGGGTCTAGTCTAGGGTGCCCCACGCCCTAGATCAGTTCTTTTTGGCTCCAATTTGAATTTTTGTGTTGGTATTTTATTATTTCAATTTTCAATTTTAATTGTTGGCTATTGCCATTTATTTTTTATAAATTAGATGAACTACATATAAATACTAGTCATTTTATCATTTGAAATTCTAGAAGCAAATCTAATGAAAGCGACAAATTTTAGATCTAGGCAATTAATATTATGTTCAATGATTCAAAAGTAGTCAAGAGAATAATTATCAACATTTTAGTAGTATTCATTCATGTCAAACATCATGTCACTAATCAATCATTGTTTTATGTTATTTTTTCATGTTTTGTGATCATCTATTTCATGAGTATTAACACTTGCAAGACTTCATTCAGTCAAATCAAATTATTTTTGAAAATGATGAGTACATGAATTTATTCAATCAAGGAATACAAATATAAATGGTGATTTTCAACATTAATCAATTCATTACTTGTTTTCCATTTAGCCTCTTCCCTAGAAAGGTTAAGTTCTCTTTTTACATCATCATAGCCATTTTGGAGGTCTAAATACCAAATATTGGTTGAAGTAGGTAAGCCCCTATATGACACAATCATTCCCATTATTTCATGAGTGTCGGTTTTTGGATTTATAGCTAATTAGAGGAAGATAAGGTGCTCCAGTACATGAATCAAAAAAAATTATTATACAAGATCCATGGAATATTTTTCAAATCATGCCACAAGGAGTGCATAAAGTCTTAACATCATGGGGGACCATTTAATGTCACAGGGGACAAAAATCATCTTAGGGGTTGCACAAAATTTAATGTCACGGGGGAAGAAAAACACATCAAGGTGTGTACAAAAATTAACATCAAGGGGATGAATATAAAAATTCCATGAATTAGGGGGAAATATAAGTATTAGAAAACCTTATTATAAATTATAATGACAGTATGTTGGTTGTTGGATCGAATGAATAAAATTACTATTATTGATTTCATTGGATAATCAAAGGAGAAAGGATCTCCAAACCAAGTTGAATTATTTTATCATAACAATATCATGGAAATATTGTACTTGACCAACCACTAAATATAGATAATTCATTAGGTTAGAGAGCCATATGGGAACTTGAAAGCATTTTGAAAGGTATTAATTTTTTTTTTATGATACAATGATGTCAAATGAGAGATGAATGAACCATTACTGATGTCATATTATTTAGTATTATAGTCTCACTACCTCATGCTTATCATCTTTCATTCAAGCATGGGAATAAATGGTTCCATTACTCTATTATCTATATAGGCTATGCAATCCTTTGTACATATACCTACCTATGCTAAACTTGTAACATCACTCCTAATTCTTAGTGATAATTTTCTTTTTTTTAGATTGAATCAATTAACTAAGGCATCTCAAGGTTTTTGAAATAGAAGAATTTAATATATATATTTTTATCCAAGGTTCCTTCATTGATATTTTATATTTATCATATAAATTACTTATTCAGTGATGATATGGTGTGTTTCTTACCATAAACTATGTTGTAATCATGCAAGGAAAAAAAATGGTAGGGAAACAAAAAAGGAGCTTCTTCTTTCTCATTTGACCAATGTTGAGATATTTTTATAGATGGAAAAGTTCTAGTGGGTGCTAAAAAAATACCTACAATCTACAAAATTAACGTGACTAACTTGTTTAGAAATAATCAATTAAATGTCCCCTATAGATACATGACTCTTAATAAAATAATTATTAACTTTTATAATATGTTCTTTTAATGAAGGTCTTGTATTCCATATTATATCTAAATTTGCATAATTTTTTTGATAGATAGTTCATAGTTCATAATGGTCTACAAAAATGACATCGATGACCACATAAGATATATAATAGAATGTGAGTATCCAGTGAGTTTAAATGGTTTTACTAAATATGCAGAATAAATTGGTAACTCTTTAAGAGAGTGAAGAATAGCTTTGAATGTGATGGAATTCAAAACATTTCTTTGCATTCCATCCAAAATTTTGCAAAAAAAATGGTTAATTTCATGCCCCTGGGCATAGGGTTTTGTCTATCATCATTTCTTATGGTGTGCAATACTGAAACCTTCTAAATAAAAATCTTAGGTCTATACCTGTTGTAATGTTATGTTTTGTTGTAGAATTGCTATGACCATTCTTGGTCATGTTAAAGGAAACCTAAGTCATTCAAACCTATTGAATGATCGGCCCCATATGGTTAGGAATTCCTACTACCCATCACTAAAAATTTTATGCATGCTTAGGTCCTCAAAATTTCTTTATTTTATAAGGTTGAATTAGTGGCCTTGTTTTTCCTTTACATCCTTTGCAATAAATTGTTGAGTCTATCAAGGCATTATCATACATTTCCTAGGAATTCCACTTTGTTAAAAATAACTTAGTGTATGCACCTTTTTCCAGTCACTTGAATCATCACCCATCATTGAAGTCATTCTTATTGTTGTGTTCTTCTCATAAATGAGCAATGTGCTTTGGTTTTCCTATCATATAGTTGATCGCTAAAGTCCTTGGGTCCCTTGGTTCTATTACAATGATGTACAATGGCTTGCAAGTACATTATAGCATCATCAAAAATTCTTCCTCATTGAAACCAAAATGCAACTTTGTCACATTTTTGTGACAAGTGATAAGGGATATACAAAGGAATATTCCCTTTAGTGGGGTATTGTTGCTTGTCAGCAAAGTTTGGAGATAGCTCAAGGGCATTGCTATCACAAGTGAAGAAATGAAAAGATATGGTAAGTATGTGAATAATTAAATGGTGGATTTTGAAGGTTCCATCAATGTTTCCAAGTATGGATGAAAAGGAAAGTGGTGATGCCTGAGGAGTTTCCTTGATTATGTTTTATATAAAAAATGATTGATGGAAAAGATTAAAAACTGAGTGGTTGGTTGTGAGCTCACTTGTGCAATCCTTCTTTCATCATTAATGGTTGCACACTCCAATTTCTCTACTTAATTATAATTTTTTGTTATTTTATCTCACCATTTGCAACCATCAAGAGTTGTGAAAGTGGTTTAGAGCTAGAGACGAAATGTATGATTCTAGGGCAAGTAATTTCAAAGATAGTGAATTAGTTTTCTCGAGTAAGTGGGTATTCACACTTGATTTGTTTCAATTATGCATGAGTTATTTTATGAGTTCTAATTTCTTGTGGTAGTGAGGGTTTAATTTTTTACAATTTCTTCTAGGGTTGGTAAAATTGTGTGGGTCTAAGGGTTTCTTTTTTGCAATTTCAATTTGAGAACATAAAATAGTGAGTTTTCTTGCAATTGAGGTTTGCTAGTTCTTATTTTGTGTCATGTAAGAATGAGTAAACCTAGTGAGCGCATCCAACTAGTCAGGAGGTCTAGGCGGAATAGTATGCTTGAAATTCAGGATGATGCACATGAACAAGAAGCACCAGGAACTCCTACAACACCAAAGGGAAGGAGTGCCCATAATAAAACTAAGAAGGGTGGTGTCAAGAGCAATTATAATCTAGGGAACAAGGTTGTTGGGCATAACTAGGGTGAGTCTAGTGGAAAATTGGCTAGTTCTTTTGGGAAGAAGAAGAATAAGTACCAAAAGTCTTATGATTCTTATGTGGGGAGGAACAACTCTCCCATGGAGGATTCGACTGGTCCTTTGAGTGATGAAGGAGACACTAACCCAAACTATGCTTGTTACCTCCTCACACTAGCATGTTGAGAGGATTTTGATGGTGGAGGGGTAGTATCTTCTCTATTTTTAGCAAGAACATGGAGTGGGCATGCTTACTCTAATTCTAAAAAGTTAGAGTAGCACCTCAGCTCTATTTTTGTTTGTGATGACACCACTACCACAATCAAAGGATTGTATTCTTTAGTGAATGTATAGGTTTTTTTTCTATGGTGTTGATGTGGAGAATCTTCTTTGATTGACATGGATAAGAGATTTTGGTGCTGCTACAACAATGAATAATGCCTTTTCAAAGGTTAGTTGATCTTCTTCGACAAACTACATGAAATTTTGTCTTTTACTTTCCCCCATTTTGTAATGAGAAAATATAATTGTCTGGGAAGTTTTTGAAATTGAAATGGTAATTTGGACTGATGTTTGTCACTCCCATGTCTATAATTCATATTTTAGGTGCAGTTACAGGGGTTCAAAGTTTGGGTCTCAAGTGGTCTAGTTTGGAAAACTAAGCTCATGAAAGAGCAATGTATAAATTCATGCATAGATAAATAGACTTGTATAATGTCTACAATATGAGCTAGTTTGTAATGATATTAATTATTTTTATAATAGCAATAGTATATAAATGAAATTATAGTTTGATAGCACATTCTCTCCTATGTATTTTCTCTCCCAGATTATGAGTGAAATGATTAAGGATCTTTTTGTTTGTATTCAATTGTTTTAATCAAATGAGTGATTTTATTTTTGCTTTAGTTCAAGGAATTGATTAAATTCTTAAATAAGATCATGGGTTTGTGAGGGAATCTACTAGGATTGCTAAGTAGTTTTTGCTTTTGGCACGATAAGTTGAATAGAGTAATGCAATATGTCAATAGCCTTTGAATTACTAAGTAAAATTGCTAAGGTATTATAGGTTGTTATAAATGTGACTCTATTACCCAAAGAAATGCAATGGTATTTTTGTTTGGTTATCTCGAATGCAAATGAGTCAGTCTTGCACTTGACCAAGAGCACAAAATGAGAATGAAAATCATACAAACACCTTCAATTTCAACATGTAATTATGAAGTATCATCTTATTCCTCCCCATAGATAGTAATTTTCTTAAGGGTCAGTCAAATCCTTGATGAATTTTATCTATTTTCACCTTATAGGAATATATCTACTTGTTCAAATGTTTCTTGATGAAATGGCTAAAGAATATCATATGAACACAATATGGATCACCCTCCTGGGTTTCACAAAGCACAAAGAGTAGAAGCAAGGGCCTAGTAATCCTTACTTGTTTTTTGGCCAATCCTTACCTATGCAAGTCATTTGATTATGGCTAATTCATAGGCATATGGTGAGATCAAGTTTGGTTCTAAAAAAATAACCAACAGATTGGTGGCTCTACTAGGGAATGATGTTTCAAAGAATTTTGTAACTAGAAATTGAAAATTGTGAAGTCATATTTTCCCAACCAAGACACCAACAGATTAGTGACTCGGTTGGGGAATTCAATTAGAAATTTGGTTGCAGGTTGTCCTATCAAAGAGTCAAATATTTTTCTAGAGAATTCATTTTCAAGTATAGTTGTGTATCAATTAAGTCAATATGTATAAACGTTTCAAAAATTTGTTGTGTTTCCCCTGAAACTAGTAAATCCTATCAAGATCTACCATGATTTCATGAATATTTTCATAATTTTTCACTAATTGTGGCTGGTGACTCTGAGATCTTTGTACCAGTATGCACTATTTGAGAGGATCCACTAAAATATAATGAAAATTTGCTGAGAAAAGATAAGTTAGACTTGAGCACATAAGGTGAAGTATCCTGATGGAAAACTAGAGAGAAAATTTCAAAGGACTCTAGTATTATCTTGAGAGAGTCAAAGAATTTACTAAATCTAAACATCTGGTTCATATTTTTAGTTTCTAAAACATCAAAAGGGTTGTGTTGCAAAAAACATAAGGGATTCATCTATGACTCTGTTGATCAAGGAAACTTAAACTGAAATAAACCTATGAAATAAATTTCATATTATTGAAGTTTGTTCCTCTATAAAGGAGGTGGAAACTCTATGCAAAGAACCAAATGGAATGGTGATGATAGCTTCAAATCTGCAAAGTTTTCTAGTTAGAAGCATACTTTGTGGTAGCTACAACATATCCAAACATTTCCCATGTTTTGGTTTTCAAGAAGCATAAATTTGTGTGAAAACCATGTTGAGTCATATGGAGAAATTTTGGTTCCCTATTAAGTAAATTGAGCACTAATAAAGGGAATGGTAGTGGTAATTTTACATACATATAAGATATAATTTGAAGCTTCTATATTTTGATGAAGTATGATTATCTTTAAAATATTCCCATTAGAAGATCCAAGGCATAGATGTATTTATGTTGTGCACTTTAAAATCATGATTAAATCAAGCAATAGGGTAGTGAATGATCAACTACATCATTGATGCTTGAGGGGTACAAGTAATATAGCATTCCCCTATTTGTGCCAGTGGAGTGTCAAGTGGAAGCATGAGGAATATGCAGCCCATGTCATACTCTCAAAGAATTTTTTTCTATTGCGACCTTTATAGACAATTAAATTTTAAATGTATTTAAGGCTTCCTTAATCTCATTCGTAATAATGTTAGTGAAAATTTTCCAAAATTAAGAAGGAAAGTTTTTGAATCAGCTTATAAACATTTGCATAGATTTATGGATTTAATGGGAGATTATGAGATAGATCATGAAGATGTCATGCAATTCTTTGTTCAATCTCTAAGGGAAGATGCTAGAGATTGGTTCTCATATCTACTAGTGTGTTCTATACCTTAATGGAATGAATTCATGATAAAATTTACTGAAAAAATTAGTGAAAGGATTATTCCAAGTTCAGTAAGGAAAAAATTCATGGAAATTCAAAAGGATGAAGTAGAGTTGGTCCCAGCTTTCAACCTTAGATTCACAAAGGAAATTAGGGATATTACTAAAACTATGAGACCCAGTGATGCAAAGTGTTTAATTATATATTTGGGTGCATTTGATGAAGCGATGAGCTATTTTTTTAGAGATAAGGAGCCCACAACATTGCATCACAAATATCAAATTTACATGGACATTTAAAACAACTTAAGGTATTAATGATGATAGGGTATATGGCTACAAGCATCAAATACATTAGCATATCTCATGTTGGTGGATTAGATAATAGAATTAATTACCATAATAGATATGCTTCGTTTGTTTTGGTGTGTCCATCATCACCTAGTGCAACTAATGATGAATCTTTTGTTCAAAGAATATCTAGTATGAAAAGATATCAAGCAGAATCACCATATGACCTATTGGAAAGATTTTTGGATGCCTTGTTGGAAATTCCTAAAAGTCTTAGACTTGAGGATTTAGTGTGCATTGACATATTTTATGAAATTTTTCAGCTAGGACTGAGTACCTTGCCAAAGGAGTTGAAGCCTCGAGGTTTTAATCAGATAATTGATTGGATAATTTTTTTTGAGGAAGCTAGGTGTGATTATGCACAAATTATGAAATCCCAAAATGTTAATAGTGGTTGTCCTATTGTAGATAATCATCAAGAAATGTAAGTAAAGAGGGTGTACCAGATAGTATACATGTATCTTGTGGTATGGGTGAGGACAATGATTGTAATAGTTCACAAGATGTCTAGCCACAAATCAGTACAATGATGACAATGAAGGATATAAATTTGCAAGTGTTGTTGATGTTTCATCACAAAACAATCATCTAGAAAATAAGGATGTGATTTTGAGATTTTATTCTGAACACTCTAAGCTCAGTGCACATGGTAATGAATTTCCTTGTGATAGTGATCATAAGGGGAGTGAGGTTTTTTCTTTGAAGAGTATGAATCCTTCTATGAAGATGATCCAAAAGCTTGTTCTATGCATAATGGATGTAATAATATTAATGTTTGGGAAATATTCTCCTCACAAGTGAATGAACAAGTCCCCTATGAGGAACACCTAGAATGTAGTCTAGTTATATCAGGACTTGAGTGTGATAGCATTGTGAATGATGATGAGTTCAAAGATAAGAATATGTGTGTTAAGTATCTTGAGCCTAAGCACAATGCCAAGAATGATGAAAATTGTGGTACTAACCAATAGGATCATTTCCAAGTTGTTCTTGATTGTCAATGAAGAAGTTGGTTCAACTACTAATGAGAAACATTCATATTATGATGAACCTTTAAATTTTGGATCAACATATATATCATTTGATGAGATGCAAGAGTGCCTTGTTATTGACTCCATTAATCCTAGTTATTTGAGCCATCCTTTGAAACATTTTTCTTTGAGTTAGGTAGTGATTGGAAGAATGAATCAGACCATGTTAATGAAACTGAAATGGAAGTATTCTTTGATGCATGGGATGTTGTGGATATTGTTGTTTTTGGTAATTATCCTAATTTGAACTACTTTTCCAAAGTAGTGGAGTGTATTGAAGTATGATAGGTTTACATTACTCAAGTGAATATGAGCACCAGTTTGAGAATATTCTTGTGTATGAACATTTCTCATTCATCACACATGATGAATGCTTTCATGGCATGGAAAAAAAACTAGAGGATAACCCCAGGGTTTTATATGAGCCTTCTATTAGTCCTAGGCTATCAAAAGTGGAATATGAATGTTTTAAATTTCTAGCCCAATTTGATGAGTATTTGGTGAAGTGTTATTGTGAATTGAGCAAGATAAAGTGCTACATTTATTATGGATTCCAATTTATGTTTGATTACAATTTTTAGTTAGATAGGATTAATGATGAAGATGGTAAATTCAGACATATTTCAATAGTGATTGGTTGTAGTGGCCACAACGCGAATATTTGGAGGGAATTTCATGCAATTTTTTTTAGCCTTCGCATAATGAAAACAACATAAAAAAAAATTGATAGAGGTAAAATTTGGTTCTAAGTTTTGGGGGCCTAGGGCCACCAATAGAAATTGAAGCCTAGTAAAATTGTGAATATAAGCTAAAGGCTTGCACATCAAGAAAGGCTTCTGAGAAAATTTGAAATAGGATCATTTTGTATAGTCATGTAAATATTGTAATATGTCAATTTTCTTTGGCCTAGTTCTCTTGCTATGTTTGGGGAGTTATTGGTTTTGGTTCTTTGTGCTTAGTCTTCCTCACCTGAAATTCTTGAATCTCACTCTATTTTGGAGGAATAGATGTCCCTAATAAGAACCTCTAATGTAACCTAAAAAAATTCTTTGCATTCCATCCAAAATTCTATAAAAAAATTAGTTAATCTCATGCCTCTAGGCCTAGGGTTTTTTCTATCATCATTTCTTATGCTGTAAAATACTAAAACCTTCTAAAAAAAACCCTTAGGTTTTTACTTTTTGCAATGTTATGTTTTGTTGGTGACTTGATATGCATGTTCCTAGTCATCTTAAAGGCAACACGAGTCATTGAAACCTGTTGAATGACTAGCCCCATATGGTTAGGAACTCCTACTACCCATCACTAAAACTTTTTCATGTGTTTAGGTCCTCTAAACTTCTTTATTTTATAAGGTTCTATTATTAGCCTTTTTTGGCCTTTACATCCTTTGCAATTAACTGTTATGAATCTTTCAAGGCCCTATCATATGTTTCCTAGGGGTTCCCCTTTGTTAAAATTAACTTAGCACACATACCTTTTTTTAGTCTCCTGAATCATCACCCATCACTGAAGTCATTCCTACTATTGGGTTCTTTTTACTGATGAGCAATGTACTTTAGTTTTCCTCTCATATCACAAGTTGCTAAAGTATTAGGGGCCCTTTTTTTCATTACAATGATGTGCGATGGTTTGCGGGTACATTATAGCATTGCTAGAAATTCTTCCTCGTCAAAAAATAAATGTAACTTTGTCACATTTCTACACCAAGTGATAAGGGATATACCAAGGAATATTCCCTTTAGTGGGGTATTGTTTATTTTCTTCAAAGTTTGGAGATGACTCAAGGGAATTACTATGACAAGCAATGAAATGCAAAGATATGGTAAGTATGTGGATAATTATGTGGTGGATTTTCAAGGTGCCATCACTATTTCTAGGTACAGATGGAAAGGAAAGTGGTGATGCTTGAGAAGCATCCCTGATTATGTTTTAAATTAAAAGTGATTGACAACCAAGATTCAAAATTGAGCAGTTGGTTGTCAATCCCTCACGTGATACTTCTTTGATCATTAATGGTTGTACACTCTAGTTGCTCTACTTAATGAGAATTATCTATTGTTTTATCTCACCATTTTCAATCATCAAGAGTTGTGAAATTGGTTTAGAGCCAGAGAAGAGGGTATGTGTAGGATCATGATGGGACAAAAAGTGGCAATATGATGGGTACTTGTAGGGTATGTGACTGATGACTTTTTTTTACCAAAAAATGATGAAATGAAAAGGGTTTTTTAATGAGATTCTCATATTTCCACCAATGTAAATTATACCTTACTTTGAATTTAATAAATATTTATTATTTATTTTCTATTTCAATTATGACTAAAGTGTTGATTGGTAGGTTGATTGAAATCCATCTATAGCTTTCAAACGGTATCACAATTTTTGAATCCAAAACATGCATCACATTATATGCTTCAGATACTATAGGATTAAAAAAATAATAATTGAATTTCATGAAGTTTTGACCAAGTTAAGGTGGTCAAACATGCGAGTTTTTATATTTTTTAAAAATTGTAATAGAAAATTCATAATTAATTATTTACTTGGAAAAATATTACAAAATAATATGCATCACATCTAGACATGAGTCCTCTACTTATGTCTAAAATATTATAAGAAAATATTATCATTTTATTATGGTTAGGGTGGTCAAATAGACACACACTTCTTATGTTTTCCTTGAAATTTAAGTACTACTACATTGAAATTACAAATTTTCACCAAATAGATTTTTTTTTTTTTTAAATAAACCTAGTAGTTTAGAAACTACATTCAATTTTCGATAGATTATATTCTTACATATTTTTGAAATAATATAGATAACTTATTCAATTTTTTACGTCAAGTTGCCTAACTCTATTTTTCTGAATTTTTTGCCACTTAAGGGCCTATTTTTTCCAAGATGATCCTGCACATACCCAAGAAATGTGTGAGACTAGGGCAAGTAATTGTATAGATAGTGAAGTATTTTTCTCGGGTAAGTGGCTATTCATACTTGATTTGTTTCAATTATGCATGAGTTAGCTTATGAGTTCTAATTTTGTGGGTTAGTGAGGGTTTAATTGTCTATAATTTCTTCTTGGGATGGTAAAATTGTGTGGTTTTTAAAGGGTTTCTTTTCGGAAATTTCAATTTGAGAACATATAATAGTGATTTTTCTTACAATTAAGGTTCACTACTTATTTTGTGTCATGTAAGAATAAGCCTAGTGAGTCCATCCAACCAGTTAGGAGGTCTAGGAGGATTAGTATGCTTGAACTTTAGGAGGATGCACATAAAATTGAACAAGAAGTACCAAGAGCTCCTACAACACCAAAGGGTTGGAGGAGTGCCCATAATAAAACTAAGAAGGGTGGTGTCAAGAGAAATTACAATTTGAGGAGTAGGGTTGTTGGGCACAACCATGGTGAGTCTAGTGGGAAATTGGGTAAGTCTTGTGGGAAGAAGAAGAATAAGTACCAAAAGGCTTAGGATTCTTATATGGGGAGTCACAACAATCCCATGGACAATTTAGTTAGTCCTTTGAGCGATGAAGGAGACACTGACCCAGAGTATGGTCGTTATCTCCTCACACTGGAATGTCAAGAGGATTATGATGATGGAGGGGTAGAGGATTCTCCATTTTTAGCAAGAACATGGAGCATGCATGCTTACTCTAATTTGGAAGAATTGGAGTAGCACCTAGGTTTTGTTTTTGTTTTTTATGACATAGTTACCATAATATAGGGATCATCTTCTTCAACAAATGTTTTAATTTTTTTTTTGGGTGTTGACATGGAGAATCTTCTTTGTTCAACATGGACAAGATATTGTGGCACTGCTACAATGACGAATGATTCCTTTCAGAAGGTTGTCTAATCTTCTTTGATGAACTACATGGAGTTTTTCTTTTTCTTTCTCCCATTTTTTAATGAGAAAATATAACCACCTGGGAAGTTCCTAAAATTGAAATGAAATCAAGCTTCAAATGAAATTTAATTGAAATCATAATTTGGATTGATGCTTGTTGCTCCCATATCTCTATAAATGGGATTTTAGGGCTGGTTATAGGAGTTTGAATTTTGGGTCTCAACTGGTCTAGGTTAGAAAACTAAGCTCATGAAAGATAAATGCATAAATTCATGAACAAATGAGTGCACTAGTATAATATCTATGGTATGAGTTGGTTTGTAATGAACTTAATTAGTTTAGCAGTAGCAGTAGTATATAAATGAAAATGCTATTTCGAAAGCACATTCTCTCCTATGCATTTTCTCTCCTAGATTGTGAATGAAATGATTAAGGTTATTTATATTTGTATTCAATATTTTAAATTTCAGAATGAGTGATTTTATTTCTGATTTGGTTCAAGTAATTGATTAAATTCTTAAATAAGATCATGGGCTTGTGAGGGAATATTCTAGATTTTTATAAATGTGACTCCATTACCCAAAGACAAGGCACTAGTCTATTTGTTTGGTTATCTTGAATGCAAATGACTCAGTCTTGCACTTGACCAAGAGAAAAAATGAGAATGAAAATCATATAAACACCTTCAATTACAACATGTCATTATGAAGTATCATCTTATTCCTCTCCATAGATAGTAATTTTCTTAAGGTTCAGTTGAATCCTTGATGAGTTTTATCTATTTGCATCTTATAGGAATATATCTATTTGTTCAAATGTTTCTTGATGAAATGGCTAAAGAATATCATATGAACATAATATGGATCACCCTCTTGGGTTTCACAAAGAACGAAGAGTAGAAGCAAGGGCCTAGTAATCCTTAGTTGTTTTTTGGCCAATCCTTACCTATGATAGTCATTGGATTATAGCTAATTCATAGGCATATGGTGAGATCAAGTTTGGTTGTAAAAAATTAACCAATAGAATGTTACAATGATTTTTATTTTAAATATTATTAATGTATTAGAATTAAAGAAAAGTGTGATTTTATAGTTCAATATCTTACTTGAAATCATATAGAGGAACTTATTGATTGGTTGTGGATAAGTTGTCTTAAGATTAACCTAGGTATAAATAGGAATTTTCTCAAGGTGATGTTAACTTTGGACAAGATTTTAAATATGGATATGAAAATAATTATACCATCTAGAGTTTTAAATAATACCTAAATAAGTACATGGAAAAATCTAATAAGTTACATCTTAGAACATTAAATCTGATGACATAGGTTATTTAATTGATGTATAATGCTTGATTTACACAAGGAGAATTTAAAATATTTTTTAATGTAAAATTTCAAAACATAAAGAAAATTTCAAAGATAGGAAGGCCTAATCATTAGGCTCTTATACAAAATGTAATGTTGATTTTAACTAATAGTTATTTAAGTAATAATAGCATATTTAATATAATGAATATTAGAATTAAGATAATTTGAGTTATGTAATGTTCTCAACATAAATGTAAAAATCAATGTAAACTGTAAACATGTGACATCTGAAAAATAAATAATTAACAAAATTAATGGAATAACACCTCAACATAGATTAATCATATTAACATTAAAATCATATAGAAAAGATTCCCATTATTGTCACATCAATGGTTCTCAATACTTATATGAAAATCATGGAAAGGTTGATATATGGAACTTAGAGTAAGGGTTGCAATTCTAGGCTTTTGATAACATAAACACCCCAAAAGGAAATGGATTCTTACACAAAACCCAACCTACCTTCAAGGTGTCAACACATCCTTGGCTAGGAAACTCCCAGGTGTATGCTATACTTGGAGTTGGACACACATTGTGTACCCCTTCTCCAAATTTCTAAATTACAACCAAGACCCAAACCTCCACTCTTTTGTACCTTCTCAATTTCTCTTTTCCTTTTTCTCTTCCCTTCTTGAATGTGCTCCATAATTTTCCCTAGTCTCACTTGAATGATTTATATATCCTTTTAAGGGGTGATTTCCAAATCATCACACCCTTTCACAAATATTTTATACAATAATTATTTAAATAACTAATTATTCTCTAACCTTTTAAAGAGAGTTCTTATACATATTATTTACTAATATCTCTTTTAACAAAAGGATCATAATACCCTTTATTTTTATATCTCCCTTTTAATTATAAAGGTCTATTTCATAACTTTCTCTTTGGTAAAAATTCACATAAAATTTATCCCCTTGTAAATTAACTATTGTCCTCGGTAGTACAAGATGTATCTACATAACAACTCAAAGAAGTACATGATTAGTTATTAAAGATACTAGCATTAAAAATTTGTGTTCTTCCTAGTATACCTATTTTATTCTTTACTTTATCTATATTTTTTTCTTATTTTAATCCATAGATAATCATTTTCAATTTTATTTTAAATTCATAAATAAATTCAATAAAATCACATTCTCCAATCAGCATTATGACAAGAACTATATAGATTTCTTATGAAACATATCATAAATTAATAATTGAAAAGATAATTATAGTTTATGCATTTAACCTCCTATCCTTCAACCTTACCATTTTATCCACTCATGTAACTCAATTAAACTATTAATGTATTACAATGTGATCACATAATAATTACTATGCATATCCAACACTATGTTGTTAGTCATAGTTTATAAAAGTATAATCTATAAATTCAGCATACATTCCAAGATGATATTCATGTGTTTTGGACTACATTAATATCCTCCTTTCATATATCAAAATAAATTTACAAATAGAATCTTAGTCCTATTTAATAAGGAAAATTTACAAGGTTATTGGCTTGATCAAGTGCAATAAAAAAGCATACTAGAATTAAGAACTTTAAGAAAAATAAAACAGAAATATGTTATGACTACCCAGAGGGTACTTTATTAAAATACTAGGTCCAATCTTTCTTTTCCTATAAAAAATACAATTAAATGGAGACTAGTATATAATTACCCTTAAAATATCATTTCACAAGGCAACTAAATAAGCTTTGGGGAAAATTTAGAATCCAATATGATAAATTATCGTATTTCTATCAATATTGAAGATTTCTTATAACACCTAATGTATTCATAACATATTTCAACATATATCTCTTTGAAAAAGACTCATAGGTAATTAGATTCAAAAATGATAAATGACCAATACCAACTATGTGACATTTGTTAGAATTCTCAAGGCTATAATTTGTATATCCATGTATCTAGGATGTGTAATACAAGTATGGTTGTTATATAAATTTGGTTTGATCAAAAGTTCTAAAAAAATTATTGATATGACTCTTCAATAGCCTTATTTTTTTTCATATAAGTTTGACAACATAGGAAAATTCATTTAATTTTTTATTAAAAAAACATGCTAAAGATTGAAACATCATTTAACCTACTTCCATATCATAGAAATTGTTGGAATAGATAGTATCTCCCATTTATGATTTGGCATGCCCCCATGTATAAGTCTAAGAGCCTATTTGGTTTCATATCTTATAATATCATGGTGTCATTCTTACAAACTCATTCCAAGAAAAATGCCAATTTTTCAAGTTTAAGATGTGAATCCAAGGACCTATGGGTTATGGGTAGTGACAAACTTAAGAAAATTCTCTTGAAAAAAGATATAAAATCCTGGCATATCATACAATTTTTTAGGAAAAAATATTAATTTCTATTAGTGAATATTTCCTTTTTTCTAAAATTTTTTAATTTTATTGGTGAATTTTTCTACACACTAAAATTTTATAGAAAATTTTGATCAATCTTCAAAATAATAAGAAAATGCATTAATTATGATAGCGAATCTATTCAATCTAAAAATAATTCTCATGGAAGAGTAGGTGCCTAAGGGTGGAAATTATAATGGCTCCCATTGTATTCTACAAGGTAAAATGTACCCATGATCTTTAATTCTCAAGGGGCTCAAAATTACTTTTAGATCATTGATATAATGACCTGATAGAACCCTTGAATATTTATTATGGTTACATTTATCATCCTATAAAATCTTGCTAAGTTCTACCCTAGGGGTTTGGGGTTATTTTATCATCACTATTGTAGGGTTTTGTCTTACTTGAAATCCTTCCTAAATAACCCTCAAACCATCTTTTTTCCATGGTTCTAACTCGTGGTTGACCTCTTGCTTCCCCTTTTCAATCATGTTAAAAAATTTGGTGTCATTAGGACTCATGGAGTAATCAGTCCCTCATGCCTAGGTTTGATGTTCTTATATTTTATAAGGTTGATCGATTAACCTTTTTTGGCATTTACATCCTTTGAAATAATATATTATAATTCCTTTGAGTCATTCTTATGTGGTTTCCTAGGTGATCCTCTTCTTAAAACAAGTTGTGGGCATGTACTAAATTTTCTTCACTTAAGTCATGTCCACAGCTTCCCTTCATCGCTCATCGTAGATAGCTTTTGAAATGTAAAATTTAATCAGTGATGAGTGATCAGATTTTTTTCTTTGGTTTCACGCATCATGGATGGATTTCAAATTTTTTTATTTGTACAAACCATGTGTGATGTTCAAGTTTCTCTTTGTATCATTGAAAGTTTCAGGTATCACTAATTACTCTTGAATTTTGAGTATGGAATTAGTGATTAATGATGAACTTTGGGCTTTTATTTTCATCACTCATCACTATTGGATGTGTGATTGTCTTGTTTAAATTTTTGATGAGTGATGGGTTTTGAATGTTGAGTTTTGTATTAGCAATACGTGATGCAAGTGTTTTATGTGTTAGCGTTGACTTCCTTCTCATTGCTAATTTCTTAAATACTTGATGATGGGAATCAACGATATGTAATGACCCTTGGTGCTTCTTATTTCTCATCAAAAATTCATTCTAAAATAATCATAAGTGATGGAGTCATTTTTTAAAAATTTCTTTCACTAATTTGAATTGCTCTTGTGAGTGATGTCTTATGTGCCTTTGATTTCCACACAATTGCACGTCTCTTAATATTTTTTTGTCACCATATCTCCCATCACTAATGTGATGGATTTTGAAGCATGGATTAGTGATATGTGATGGGTGATGAACATGACCAAGGATAGGTCATAAATTCAAGGGTCGAGATCTCATCGCACAGATGCTATCATTGCCGATAGGACTTATGAAAGGTGAAATGTATCAACGATGAGTGATGACTATAGAATAAAGGACAATATGGTAGCATCCTATGGAAATCATTTAAAGCAAGGAATAAAGTAGCAAGCTGAAATGGGAAGCATTGATGTGGTTTTAAAATGAAGTAATCAATAGCTAGGGTTTGAATATGAATAGATAAATTTTAGTTCACTCAGATGAGCCTTCTATTAAACATAAATGGTGATGTGTTCCATGCCCTAACCATAAAGAAGGTAGCTAGATTATTTTTTCACACATTTATAACTACTTAGGAGTAGAGACGAAAGCCAGAAGTTGAAGAAGTAGTGTGGAAAGCTCCAGCAAGAAACTACAACAACAATTGTATCAGTCGGTCGCCTGGGTAAGCAAATTGTTGTACCTCTTCCTACCCAAAATACTAATTTATGCTATTCTAGAAGGGTATTAGGGGATTTAGGAGGTAACTTTCTTACAATTTATTCATTTTAGTATCTTCAAGTGGGGTGATGAGTATTATATAAAGCTTGTGAATACTTTGTTTTGTAAGTTGTTTCTTAAGTTTTCATACCTACGTAGGTATTTTTGATTGAAACAACTGTAACCCTTATCCTACCACTTTGCAAATATGAGTGAGCCAGAACCCAATGTATCCAATATTAGACCTAAGAGGAAACCAAAGAAAAAAGGGCTAAGAGGCTTAAAACCCAAGATGTTTCATCTGTGGTTAAGCCAGAACCACTTGTAGCATTTAACCCTATGCCAGATACCCCTACAACATATACTAGGTTCAAAAGTGAAAAGAAAGAACAAGAGAGGTTCATGAAAGGGGCCTCTAGATATGTAAAGGAGGGATGTTCATGAATTGGAAAGATACCTACGGGTCAAGTTGTTGTGACAACCAGACTAATTGACAATGCTAGTGAAATTGGAGAACTGCCCCAACCTCAAAGTGGATGGAAATTATTCCTATATGCTTTTAACTGGAAGAATTCTAAGAAGTTGGCATGTTACTTATGGTGGCTCAACCTTAGGAAGCTGGTGGTACCCAATGTGTTTTTGGAAGTGGATGTGATGATGGAGTTGGAAAGCCACTATGATCCCACTGATAAAACAATCGGGAATGAAAACAAAAATGTAATCATTGAGGTGAAAAGTGATAAGGTTGTGGTGATATTTGGGTTGAATCCTAATTATACTATGAAAATTAAGCATGTAGTTCTATATGGTGACTATGAACATAACATATTTGCATACAAAAATAGACTACTTGTTCAGCATCTAGAAAGAGAAAGGAAAGATTTATCCCTAAAGATATTGAGCCATTTGAATGTGAAGAATTTTTGGATTACTTCAAGAGAACCTATTGTTTCCTGAACCAAGTTTTAGCTCAAAATTTTAAGGTAAGGATAGCTCCTAACCTATTGGTGATGATAATAGATATACATGCTCATAATGGGAACACTTGTTTTGATTACACTTCCTATGTTATTAAAGAAATGCAATAGGATTTCAATAATCTAAAGGAGGTTCTCCCTCAGCATTTCCCACATTATTCTCTGTTAATGCATATTCTTCTATATGACGGTGAATATAGCTAGAAAAGAAAGTTGAAATTAAGATGGAGGGACAATGAGAACAATTTTTTTCCATTCCAAATATGGACACATATTTGGGATCGGGATTGTCCCAATTCCAACTATTTCATGTTTTCTAATGTCATAAGGTTTAGTATCCTAGAAATTTTAGGTGTATCACCTACTCATAGTATCTCTCCAGCAATTAGAAATATCATGCACCCAAAGGATATAGTGGGATCAACTAGAATGCATAATTGGGAAGATTGGTTTCTACACTCAAAGTGTACTTTGATCAATGCTTATGGATCTAAGGTAGCAGCACACTGTTTACCCCTGTATGTATCTGACATATTGGAATTCATGGAGTTAATGTGGTAGGTTGATTTTATGGATTATGAAATGTTCAAAAAGCCTAGGAAAGGAACTGTGGTGAGTCCCCAATGTTCTTTTTCTTACTTTAAGGTTACTTCCACCTTTTAATGAGGTTAGGATTTTTTACCCTAAAGGATTTGTGCATGCAAAGAGAAGGGAGAAAAAATTATCAGGAATATATCACTAGTTCTTGTACCTAGATGATGTATTGAGAAACTTGAAAAATAATGAGGCTAGTAGATATAGAAAGAAAGAATGGACATCCATAATGGACATTGAAGAGAGCATCATAAGGAGGATTTCTTTATATGAGATCCCCTATGATGTAATTGAAGATCCTTTTGAAAAAGATTTTACAAAGCTAAGGGATAATCAAAATGGTGATTTCAAGGTAAAGGTGAAAGAGGCTATTGAGAGAGCATAAGTTCTCCTAGAACAAAAACCTCGGGCTATGGATATTCTAGAGCAACCTATAGATGTCCAAGAAGTTAGGGAGGAACAAATGGTAGAACACGTGCCTGATGATTAGGAGGTGGAGAAGAAATTACTTCCCACTCATATTGAAGAAGCTCTTGATTCAGAGGTTCCCCTATATAGAATTGTTCAATGGAAATATGATGAAAAGAATGATGATAATCCCAAGATTAAGGATTGTGATGAGTTCCTTACAGATGATAAGTTTGTATAGTCTAATGAATTCAACAAATTTATGGTTCAACATAGGAGTAAAGAGATAAAATAAAGGCTTGAGAAAGTAAGGGCTAGTGTTGAACCTTCTCAGTAGGAAGAGGCAGGGAAGGCGAAGGAAGAAAAGATCATGGTTAAGATTGTAGCTATCACTCCCACTAAAGCTAGGAAAAATTTCAAACATAGTGGAATCATGTTGTTACTAGGATGCACTATCACCTTATCTATTACATATGATGCAGTAAGAAGAGACCCTTAGGCTTCAATATCTGAGGAGCAGTTTGAAGATAAGGTGTTTGGATCTAGGTATAGTTTGAAGTTGCATACTCTTGCAATTTGGTCCATGGCACCTAATATTAGAAAGCATGATGTCACTAGGCCTACTGAAGATGCTATGGGTTCCTTGGTGCTAAAGAGAGCCACAAATATAACACCTATCCAAGCAGCAAAGTTAACTCCTCATGTTGCAATGCTTAGTGTGCAAACATCACAAATTTATCAGAAGAAGTATGATTCTTTGCTAAAGGAGTATAGTGAAGTATTAGATGAGATAAAAAAAGATGAGGGCCATTGTTCAAGCCACCCAGTTAGTGCGGAAACTATATTTTCCATCTTCTTCTTCTTTAGACCTGTCTACATAGGATAGGTAGACTTTGGCATTGAGAATAAATTATTTGAGCAATCAGTTAAAGACATAAAAGGAAAATGTCAAGAAGGCTAAAATTGAAACTATTAAGGTGGAAAATGAAGTTTTTGAGGGTATATTGAAGTATAGGGTGACCAAGTTGGTCAACAACATTGATGATGTGTGATATTCCTATAAAAACATTCATGAAGAAAACATAAAATATATGCAGGTCTAGGAAGCCTTCAGGAATGAATGGGAAAATGGAGTACTAGGGTAGGTGATTTAAAATAAATGATTCCTAAAATGAAGGAGGATCCTGAGGCACCTACAAATATCCCGAAAATATTACAATATGTTGACTTGGTAAATGACATAACAACTTTTCATGGAAAACTAGGGACTTAACCCTAGAACAAGTTGAAAGTATTCAAAGAGATGGATGAATGTGGTATTCCTTTGATATTGAATAACAAAGGTGAGTTACAATAGTTTGATACATGGAGGAGTAATTTGTGAGAAATTCTCAAATTGACTATGATGGAACTAACTGTGATTGATTACATCTTGCTAAATTCAAATGTTGACATTTTCATGGAGATTGAAACAAGGAACAAGTTTTAATTGATGCAAGATATATCCAACATAGTGCAAAGGTGTAGAGTTTATTAGATGTTAAGTGGCCTACTGAGGAGGAGTGCATCATCTAGTTAGAGAAGTATACTTAGTAAGATTATATCGGGATGATCATAAATATGGTGAATAACAAATATGAGGGAAACATTGCATAGCCTAAACATAATACAGATTAGGATTTTTTTAAAATATTGCAATGATATTATTCCCTCCTCAACATGATAAAGGTGGAACAAGTTCTAATGTGGATATATCATCTTTGTTTTCTTATTTTCTTTTCATGCTTTTTAAATTTTTTTGACTGGGTTTTCCCTTGGTGGACACTTTTTTTAGCACATGGAGGATTTTTCAAAGCTATTAAAAACAAAAAAATGATACCTTTTAAAAGGTTGCACTAGATCTCAACAACGAATGAGGGTTATTTGTGCCTCATGCTCATTCCCACCCTATGAGAGCTTGAGCATAACTGAAAGGGGAATATTTCTTACAACAGTCCAATACGGTTTTCACATGTGTGCTTTATGGCCCGAGGCTTGTTTTTCTCTTTCATTTATGTAAGAAAGAATTCAGGGCCAGAAGTATGGGTTCATTGAAATGCAATTGACATAGTAAATTTCAAATGGAATACAGAGAATATTTTAAGTTTTTTCTTAAGTTCTCATTCTATAGCTATGTATGTAATTTTGATAACAGGATAGCAAATACAATACATAATGATGCTAATTTCATGGCCATTATCTCTCCTATTTAATTGTTCTACTAGTTATGAATGAATATAATCAAGTATTATGTTTTTTGTATCCATTTCTTTTCTAGTGGATGTGTAATTTCATTCTTTCTTATTAATTGAATGAATTAGTGTATGTTATTGAATGATATTATTGACTCATATTAATTATGTGCTAGGATATCTTCAAGAAGTAGCATGGTCGAGAATGTTATGAGGAAGTGTTGTAATGAAATATTTCTTATGCTAAATGTTGTTGCTGTTGAGTTGTTATCAAGTTGCATCAGTTTAGATTGACTCTATGTTTAGGATAAGGCACTAGTTTTAGTAAATTATTCAAAATTTAGTTCCTATGTCAGTTTATTAGAAAATCACTCTTTATTTACAAATATTTCAGATGGGTTACCATTGTATTCCTGCTACAATGAATTTCACTTTTCTCATGCTCCAATTATAAGGTATTATTTAAGACAACTGGAAACTATTTTGATTCACTATATTGTTGAGTAGATAGATGAGAATTATTTTTTGTTTACAATGTATCAAAATATACATCACACAAGTTCTTGAATATACATTGTGGGATTACCCTCCTAGGTTTCATAGAGCCGAAAGTGTAGGAGTGAAATTTTTGTGGCTTTTACTCATTCATTGGTGAAACCATTTAGGTTGGTAATTATTGGAAATGGAAAATTCCATAGGTAATTCTGAAGACCATCTTGGCTCTTAAAAAATAACCAACATGACCCTCATTAAACTCTATAAGGTAAAATTTACCCACGATCTATAATGCTCATGAGACCCAAAATTATGGACACCATGAGTATTACAAATCATGGGTACATTTTACCTAGCAGAATACAACAAGGGCCATTATATTATATTATAAATTAGTGGTGGAAACTAAAGATTACAAATATGGTCTTAAAGCAACTAATAATTATAATATACTATTAGTGAATTAATATAGATTTCTAGTATAATTTATAAAATTTAGGAAAAATTGATCTAATCATGTATCAAATATTGTGGCAAATTTTTGAGTTAAAATTTTCAATAAAATAAATTATTTGGTGATTTAAATAAGACTATAATAAGATTTTGTCAAAATGTGGCAATTCATGTCACGTTGTAGCTCAAACTATTAGTCAATTTTGGATTCCCAAATTTCAACTATTATCTAATAGGTGAATATTAGCCACTAAACAAATCACGAGTTATGGGCCATTATGTAACTTACATTTAAACAAATCTAGATGTTGATTTTGAATAACCATAGTTAGCATTGTAAAACAATTATCTATAGTGTAGAAAAATGTATCCCTTTATCTTTTCACACTTAATTTGGGAATGATTAACATTAAAATGGACCTAATGTTTCCTTCATCTAGTGTTTTCATGTGTTTTACGCATTCAAATTAGGTTTAGGGCCCTATTAAGCTAAATTGACCTAATTTTTTCTTAATTTAGTGTTGTAAAGTATATTTATTTACACCTTCACATTAAGTTTGGGGCCCTCGTATGTTTATTACCTTCATATCATCATTAATAGGCCTCTAATACCCCTTATTATGCATCTCATGGTTTATTTCAATGGAGATCCCAATATAATCAACAAATACACTTAATATCCTAACTTCCCCACATTTTCTCTATCCCAAAATGTCTGATGGGACCCATAAACCACCTTGGGAATATGAGTCCCATCCAAATGATACCTATACAAAAAAAGTGGTGTATGAGTCCTAGTTGGCCCTTTTCAGGGTTTTGGGTGAGAAATCAGGGTTTTGAATTCAAATTTCATGAATGTCACTATTTGGGAACTAATAAACAAAAAATTAGATGCAATATCTATATAAACAAGGTTTCAAATCATTATTTCACCTAAAAATATATATATAAGAGATCAAAAGAGCATTATAAATCCTTAAAGAGAATTTATAAAGCATTCAAGGGTAGATTTCTACATCATTTATTGTAGCAATTCAAGATCCATTATCATGTTAAGGTCATCAAGCATGTTGTTGAGCTAGCGCTGTGATGTAGCATTCAAGATGCAATATTAAGCACTATTCTACATCTAATTCAAGATCAAGATCTACATTCTACATGGCCACTTCATGTTATATTGTTGATTTATATCTCAAGACATCATTCAAGGTATCATTGTTCATCTTTTATATTTCATGTTTCATGTTCATATTACATTTTTTCATCATAAGGTTTAATTACCTAAATGGGGTTTGACCAAGGAAAACCCCTATTCCTTAACAATCAACAATTTTTTATCTCTCTACATGTGTGATAGCAGATCTAGGTGTTTTGGATCTTGAAGGATCTTCGAAGATTAAGTTGAAAGATTGAAGAAATCTTTCAGAATTGTCTCCTCACTTGTAAGATCACAAAAATTCACCTGTATGTTACAAATTAGGGTTTGTGACTCAAAGATTTGATAGGAAGGAAGCTACAGAAGATCACCAGAGAGTACCAGAATTCTATCCAAACCCTAATACTAGGAATAAATTATCACTTGTAGTGTTTGAGTCCTAGTACTTCCATTTTTCAATTTTTAGGAGATTCAGATCAATCCTTGATAGTTCTAGTTTTGGCACAAAAACCCTAGTTTAGAACTAAATCACCTAGACTGGCGTATGAGTCCCAATGGGAATTAAATATTAGGACTTCAAGGTTTTGGAGCTTATTTTTGTAGGATTTGAGAAATACAAATCCACAGAACCACAAGAACACCTCCATGCAAGAAACCTGTCACAGAGAAAGAGAGAACAAAACAAGGGTTTTGGCTCTGACAAAGTGCAAGATGTATTATTAGAGAAAAAATGAATCAAGTCAAAGAAAACAATACAAGAGATCAATCCTTATAAAGGAGATCAACACTGAAAGGAAAAGCTAACCCTAAGGTGAGAGCATTTAATAATTAAATATTAATTATTAAATGACTAATATATGCATAAAGTGAAATCTTAAGAGGAGAGTAAAGTTAATTAATTACTTTACTCTAACAACCCCCTTAAGATGAGCTACAATGCAGCTAAAAACAATGCAGAAGAAAGCAAAGGAACTACAATGCAACAGAGGGTCCCAAAAACATGGCCTAATCAGCTACCCGAATACAAGAAAATCTCTGTAAAGTGGAGTAAAGTAGAAAACCCAGTGGGAAAAAACTCCTCTCCAAAAAGAGATAAAGAAGCATGTTGAAAAGAAAACATGAAGGAAGGAAGGCCTCACTAAGACCCCCAAGGACAACTTCCTTCACCCCAAGCATGGAGCACAATTGAAGATAGCACGGAGATTCCAAAGGTTTAGTGAAGATGTCTACAACCTGCTCCTCTGTAGGAATGTACTCCAAGATGAGAGAACCATCCTAAATCAACTGCCTAATGAAGTGCATGTGGATCTCAATGTGCTTTGTCCGCTGATGCTCCACTAGGTTGTGAGAAATGTGAATGGCACTCTGATTGTCACACCAAAGAATAGTGGGACAATCTAGAGGAAACTCAAACTCTGTCATCAACTGCCGAAGCCATAAAACCTCCTGACTGGCTAACACTGTTGCACGGTACTCAGCCTATGTAGATGATAATGCAATAGTAGACTGCTTCTTGCAAGACCATGTGATAGGACCAGAACCAAGGAAAAAAACAAAGCTAGAAGTAGACTTCCGATCATTGACATCACCAGCCCAATCGGAGTCAGTGAAGCCAATGATGTGAGGGGATCCTGAAGTGTAGTGAATACCATAATGAGTGGTACCCTGAATGCACCTCAAAATACATTTGGATGCTTTCCAATGGCTCTCATGAGGATCATGGGAGAACCGAGAGATAAGGCCAATCGCAAAGGAAAGATCAAGAAGAGAATGTGTCAGGTACAACAAACTGCCAACCAACTACTTGTATAAAGTGGGGTCTACTAAAGGAGTAGAGCAAGTGGAAGACAAAACAACACCTGACTGAAATGGAGTGGGGGCATACTTGCAATCAAGGATGCCAAATCGCTGACGCATATCAAGAGCATACTTCTCCTGAAATATGGAAATCCCATCTGAAGACTAAATAACCTGAAGACCCAGAAAGAAGTGCAAGAGACGAAGATCTGTCATCCCAAACTGCTCCATCAAAGCTCTCTGAGCACTCTGAATCATAAAGGATGAGCTACCTATAAGGATGAAATCATCTACATATAGCACAAGAATCAAAATTTCATCCTCCTAACATTGAATATACATTGTGTGATCAGAATGACAGCGTGTGAAGTGAGAGGAAAGCAAGAAAGAGTCCATCCTCTCATACCAAGCTCAAGGGGCTTTTTTGAGACCATACAATGAACGACGAAGTCTGCAAACCAAAGAAGTGTCCTGCACAAATCCCTGAGGTTGCTCCATATAGATCTCCTCATGTAGGTATCCATGCAAGAAGGCACTCTTCATATCCATCTGAAACACTATCCATCCCTGTGAAGCTGCAAGTGAAAGTACAAGGCATATAGAGTTCATCTTGGTGACAGGAGCAAAGGTCTTGGAGTAATCAATACCCTCTACTTGAGAAAACCCCTTCGCAACAAAACGTGCCTTATACTTATCAATAGAACCATCTGTAGCATACTTGGTACGGTACACCCACTTGCACTGAACCAACTTTCTTCCCTTAGGAAGAGGACAAAGATCCCAAGTATGATTCTTCATCAAAGAAGAATACTCCCCATCCATGGCCCTATCCCACTCAAGGTGTCCTGTTGCCTCTAAAAACTTTTGAGGATCATCTGAAATGGCATGACTCAAAAGGCTAGAACCAGATGTCTGCGCACGAGTGTGGCGAGTATCTGAAGGATCACCTGCCAAAGAGCTAGCTGCATCAGCAGTGACATGGGCCCACCTAGGCAAAGACAGAGCAATTGGTGGTGGTGGAGATGGTGGATCATCATCTACATCATCCTCAAGAGATAAGTAATCCTCAAGAGATGAAGAGGAAGGAGTAGGTAATGAGGGAGAAGCTAGTGATGGAGAATCTATCTGGGGATAGTGCTCATCAAACTGGACATCCCGCCGAAACAAGATCTCTCTAGAATTAGGATCAAACAACCTGTATGCCTTAACATCCTCACAGTAGCCAACAAATATGAGTTGTCGACTCTTCCTCTCCATGGATTTCTGCTAAGCATCAGGAATAAATGCCCAAGCCTCACTACCAAAAACTCAGAATGCAGAAACATCAGGCTTGGCATGGGTCCAAGCCTCCTCAAGAGTCATTTGTCACAATGCCTTATGAGGCATCTGATTCTGAATATAATTGGCACAATTGACTGCCTCAGCCCAAAATGAAGAACTCATAGCTCGAGACTGTATCATACAATTTACCATCTCCCGTAAGGTTCTGTTCTTTCTCTTAGCAACACCATTCTGCTAAGGGGTGTAAGGAACTATAAACTGATGTTGTAAACCATGCTCAGTGCAAAAATCTCTGAAAGCCTGATTAACATACTCCCCCCATTATCTGTGCATATCCTCCTGATAGAAAGTCCAGATTGCTTCTACACAAATGTCTTAAAAGTCCTGAATGAGTCAAAGACATCAGACTTGTACTTAAGAAAGTACACCCATGTACATCTGGAGAAGTCATCAATAAAAGTGAGCACATAACGGGCCCCTGAAAAGGAAGGAGTTGAAAAGGACATAAGATCACTATGTACCAACTCTAGGGCTGCCCTAGCACGAGTGGCTCAACCCTTAGGAAAAGGATCTCGATGATGTTTGCCACGGACACAACCACGACATACACCATCAGTACAAGAAATCTGTGGAAGCCCAATCACAAGTGCTTGTGTACTCATCTGCTATAGATATCTATAATTGACATGGCCAAAACGCTCATGCCAAAGCCTGCTCATTGAATCTGCATGTGCTATAAGAGAGGAACCAACAGTGTCTAAACTCTCAAAGCCATCAAATCTGTATAAGCGAGATGCAGAATCCACACTCCCAGTAGCCACAACCAAGTTAGGATCATGAAGATCTTGAATAACCACATCATGTGGTGAGAACTCAACTGTCTTACCAGAGCCAAAGTAGCAAATCTGATAAACGGATATAAGGTTTGTCAAAATGTCAGGAACCAGAAGCACATCCTGCAGACAACCACCATCCAATGAAATAGTACCTGAACCATGAACTAAAAGTTGTGCTGAGTCACCAACTGCAATATTTCTAGTGCCTATAGGGGCAAGAGTGGTGACCAAATCCTCTGTGTGTGTCATATGGTGAGAGACACCAGAATCTAGAATCCAAGTGGATTATGAGGACAATGCTCGTGCAAAAAGAGCATGACCTTTCCCTATGGGCTATGAAGGAGGCTAAGGTACACTGATATTATGCTGGTGCATGGCTTCCTCCAAAGCCTCTAAATGTTTCCAACACCTGGAAACGAGATGTCCTTCCTTGCCACAAAAATTGCAAGAATCACCAGATTTCTTCTTAGTCTTGGAGGAAGACTCACCAGACTTCAAAGATTTTCCCTGTTTAGAATTGGACTGCGGTTTTGAATCAAACTTAGGTGGTGGCTTGGAGGGTTTCTCACTAGCCCCTGAATCTTTCTTAGGCTTCAGTTTCTGCTTTTGTTTTCCTTTGGAGGACTGTGCTACCAATGCTTGGTACTGTGAACCTGAAAGTGAATCCAACTGCTTAAGCTTAGCTTTCTCATGAGTTAGACAATCACAAAAGACCTCAAAAGAAGGCATGATGTGTCGAGCACCCAAGGAATCCATGGTGGAATAAAAGGTCGAAGAGAAGATCTGAAATGTACCCCGAAGCTTAGAGATGATCAGGAAAATGCACTATGTATCAGTCTTAGTCTTACCACAACCCTACAAGATAGATCTTTGCTATTTGAACTTCATTAGAAAGTCCTCAATAGAGGGAAATGAATCAGGTACCAAGGAAGTTAACTCTGCCTCAAGCTGCAAAGCTCTGAACTCGTTGATAGTACCAAAAATTCCATCAAACTTGGTCCAAATGGCTCAAGGAGTGAGACAACCCTCAAGATGAAACAAGAGACTGTCAAAAATGTGTAAAGCCATCAATCCCATAGCTTGGTCCATATTATTCTTGTGCTACATAACCTCAAAGGCGCGAGTCAACTAAGGTTGAACCTCATCCAAACAGGACCATAACCCTCAAGACTGGAGAAGAGTCATCATGCAACCCTTCCAAGTGTGATAATTATGTGGTGTAAGAGGTTCAATAGATCTGTCAACCATCCTGTGAACTGTGCCTCAACTGATCTGAATTTTTTTATTATTATTAAGTGGTCTTTCAGAACTAGACAGAAGATGCAGAAGGGGTTTGTTTATTTTGTTTTGGTGTTTGTAGATTCTATTTTCTGATGTAAATGATAGAAAGCAAGGAAAAACACCCACCCACAATGCAAAAAATCCAATCCCCAGTACAAACTGAAAGCCAGAAAATGATAGAAAGCAGTAATTGGTTGAGACAAATCTTTGTGTACCTGAAAAATTTACTGATGAAATAGACTACAGATCTGAAAAGAGCACAAAACCACCTTTCCGACACCTATTCATTTGCGAAAAAAGAGTATGTATGCAAAAGATATGGCTCTGGGAGTGCAAAAAACAAGTTCTAACTTTGATGGAAGAAAACAACATCAAAACGGAAAAACCAAGAAATTAGACTTGATCCATCAAAATGATGCTGGAAGCAGATTTCCAATGATATTTTTTTTGCAAAAAGCGGAGCTAAGACATCCATTTTACACCTAATTTTGTAAATTTGTGCAAAAAGATCCAATTTGGCCCTCCAAAGCCCTCAAGGGCTGAAAAAAAGAGGCACCTGGTCCACTGGGCGACTAGGGGCTGGTGCTGGTGGTGTACTGGTAAAGGACGGAGCACGGGTGGCTCGCAGGCTGTGCTTGGGAGGAGGGCAGAGGCGCGCGGGTGGTGCACTGACCAGCGGCGTAGCGGTGGCTGCCCAGCCATGGTCGGCTGTTACCACCGGCGGCGGTGGCCGGGCGGTGGCCGCCGGGCTGCAGAATGATGGCATGGCGGTTTGAATAGGTGGCACCCAATTTTTTCAAAACAACTTTTTTTTTAATTTTTAATTTTTTTATTTTTCTCGCCTCGAACTGCATGCCTTGGGGCTGTACGGCCTTGGGGAAATTTTTTTTCCTTTTGGAACAACTGTGTCAGAATCAGATATATATTTTATGAAAATAGGTGTTTTTGGGCGCTGCGAGCTCAACGGTGAGGTTTGTTTGTGCTCAAAGTGCACCAAAAAAAGTACCCCCTATTCCAAAATAAAAAATAGAAGACAATCATAGATCTGATGCAACCAAAACTTGGATCTCAAAATCTTTCAAAAGACTAAACAAGCTATAGCAGATCTGGCTCTGATACCATGTAGGATTTGAGAAATACAAATCCACAGAACCATAAGAACACCTGCATGCAAGAAACCTGTCATAGAGAAAGAGAGAGAACAAAACAAGGGTTTTGGCTCTGACAAAGTGCAAGATGTATTATCAGAGAAAAAATGAATCAATTCAAAAATAATAATACAAGAGATCAATCCTTATAAAGGAGATCAATGGCGAAAGGAAAACCTAACCCTAAGGTGAGAGCATTTAATAATTAAATATTAATTATTAAATGACTAATATATGCATAAAGTGAAATCTTAAGAGGAGATTAAAGTTAATTAATTACTTTAATCTAACAATTTTTACCTCATCCTTCTTCGAGGTGCACCTCTTCTCATTCCTAGTTTGTTAATCTACATTTCAATTTCATTTCCTAGGTCATTTAGTAAAGTTTTTCTAATACTTTCATCATTACATTCCTTGTCTTTCAAAGCCCTAGCTTGGTGGTGAACCCATTTTATATCTCCAATCATACCTTTGGACATCCCTATTGCAAATCTCTTTCCCCTTTACATCCTTGGATTTAGATCTCTAGGGTTTCCTTGAATGAAACTTGTAGAAAATAGATCTAGGTCCCTAAACACCTAGTTTGTGTTCCACCTCCCAAAAGATGAAACACATATTTTCTTCATTTCATTTTCATGAACCTAGCATTCAACACACATTCTTTTCTGATTTGGAATACATCATATTCCTAGATCTCGCTTATATTAACTTTGTATTAGGTTTTGCATTAGTGAAAGTTCATATAGGTTGCATTTTTGCATCTTGCATCACTGAATTTCATGTAAAATCTATAAGTGAAATTATTATAGAAATCATACAAACCAAAAACCATAACATTCACTAAGAATTTTCTGAAAATATTACAAAAACCTTGATCTAGTATTCGTACAACCCTTTTGGTGATCTAGTTCTAGAACAGCTATTTTTTCTTGATTTCTAGGTATTTTGTGTTGATTTTTTATCATCATTTGAACCCTTAAAAAACTTTGACTAGGAATCATATGGAAATACTATTTACTTTTCTTTGTCTACCTCTCCTATTTTGGAAGAAACTGTGGGAAAAAGGAACATAATCATATATGACCATGATAATCATACTTTTTCTTCTCCTAGTTGTGAAGAAGATACTTTGGTATTAGAAGATCAAACCAATGAGAGTCATGAGAGTCCCATTTGTCTCTCTCCTCCTACAAAATAGATTATTGAACAAGAGAACACCATCATTGGTAAACAATACAATCCAACCATTCATAACTCCCTTACTGGCAATGAAGTAATTTTAGAAGAACCAACCTTTGAATTTCATGTTTGTATTTCTCATAAAAAATATCCTCTTAGGGAGGATATCATGGTGCAATAAAATGATAACATTAACAATAGCGATATAACTTCATTAGATGATGGTGAAAAGACAACACTAGACTCCCTTTCATTAGAAATACATCAAACCAAAACCTTTGATATTATGAATGCACAAGTGTTTTTTAGATCCCCCTTGATTATTGGACCTCCTGCATACCATGTGGTACATCCTAAGAATCTTCTAATTCTTTACCCACCCTCAGAATGACAACAAATTCAGAACAAACCCGTCTTCATCCTGGAACCACCTAAGAATAATGTTTCAAAAAAATTAAATTATAACACCATTGCTCATATGAATTACACTAGAAACAATTTCTACCCAAGAAATACACCTACAACATCCCACCTATTGCCTAACCCTATCTTCCCTGGTCCTCCTCATTTCCCTTTACATAATGAAAAGGAGTATAATATTGTTGAACTAAAAAATACTCCTGCTAAGATATCATAATTGGACCTTATTCAAGCCTCTCCTCATTATCATAACATGATTCAAAGTTTCATACAAAAATTTCCTACCCCTCCTAATGTGCAATCAAATTAAGTAGCAGCCCAAATCCAAGCTATAACCCAAAACAACATAGACATTACCTTTCATCAACATGAGCTACCTCCATTGGAAATAAGAAAGAAAAATGATACCTTCATCATAATACATACTTAAGATGGGTGTGTAATAAAAAGAACCATTGTTGAAAATGGATCCACCCTTAATGTGTGTAGTGTGACCCTTTTGGATACACTTGGAATGGATAAATCAAGAATTTAACTTGATTCACTATCAATTCAAGGATTTAAAAATGTAGGAAAGAAACCACTTTGTGTGATTACTTTTCCTATTACAATTGGAATGGCTACATTATAGACTCCTATTCGTGTTATTCCCAATGATCTTTCATATAATCTTATTCTATGAAGAGCTTGGATTCATGAGATGCATGTGGTGCCCTCAACTCTTCATCGTATCATGAATTATTTATATAATACTAAAGTATACCAAGTTGAAATAGACCTCGAGCCTTAAAGTTGCTTACAAGTTGAAAAAGGAATGACAAGTCCTTTGAAAACATTAATTCCAACTTCAAACATAGAACCTATGAAAGACAAAGAAAAACATATTAAGGAAGTCACAAAGCTATTAGAAGATGATTGGGTTTCCTTATATTTCACAAAATTCCTCGACAACAAGATCATAAACAAAGACCCCAAAAAGAGAAAAGAAAAAGTGGTAATGTCAACGCAGAATTCAGAAAAACCTTTGAAATCATCCACCTCAACCACTTTAGAAGAAGAATAAAATTAAACAACAAACTTTGATGAAAAATATTATGACCAACCACTAACGCCAAAATAAATTAAAAAGCTTTATGGAATAATTTTGAAACTCATGAAACAACTTGGTTATAGTGGAAAAGGATGTGGTGCTAGAGAACAAGGTATCTCTATCCCTATAGAGCCTAACATGTAAGGAATGAATAATGGTATTGATTATTGTCCATCAAAAGAAACAAATAAATCCTTCACTTTATGCCAACACTCTTTAAAAAGATTCTTCTAAGTCGACTTTAACATTTGTATTCTGATCTGATATACACTAGTGGTCATTGTTATTTTCCTTTGAAAAAAATAGAGAAATCTTCACTTACTATCAAATTCATCACAAAAAATAATAATGATTGGAGCTCATTACAATTTATACCTTCCTTTAGAGAAGAAAACAAAATATCACAATCTAAAGAGTCTTGTGTAGGTATGATACGTTCTAATACAAAAGAGAAATCTTCGTCACAAAATAATGGAACATCCTCTACTACTAATCAAGAGAGTATCTTGTTGAGACTCCTCCAAGATCATTTGATATCTCTCCCTCCAAGAAGAAGAAATAAATTTTACTAAACGAGTTCATTTTATGCATATCACATAATTCATGGTCATTCTACTAATGAATGTAAGGATTTGTGTAACAAAACTCAATATCTTAAGGAGTGTGGTGCTCTTATTTGTGTTGAAGAACCTAGATCCTCTAATTGATATTGACTTTCATCTAACATCTCGGCTCATCATTTTCTTGCACTAATTGAGGGAAAGAAGTTAGGTAGCATTGTCCTTATATGCCACTTATCATTGTCTCTTTTGGCTAGTTTACCACCTTCCATGTATATATAAGAGAAAGCTTGGGATGTGGACAATATGCCTTAAGTTGGATTGCATGTGATGTACTACATTTTGGGGACAACCCCTTTCCATGATGTAGTTTCATTTAGGAACATATTACTTAACATAGGGCTTTTTAAATAACCTCTCACATATCCTTCTACTTTAAAGCAATTTCTCACAACAATGGTGTTAGAAAGTTCTTTAAAGCAGGGGCATACATCGACACTCATGTTTCACTGTATGATTTTCCTTCTTGTGATGCATCATTTTTTTCTGGTGTCATTGGGCTTGATATCCTCCAAGAGCATGATATTTCATTCACTTTTCCTCTCTTGGAGGCATTATGAATAATGTTCCCTAAAAAGAGACCTTACATGAACTAAGAAAAATCTATTTGAGCATACCTTACACTATTTTCCTTTTACAAATAATTGTTATATGGCCACCTTGCATAACACACTTTGTTTGCCTATGGAACCATCTTGTTTCTTCATGAATTTAAAGCATACAAATCTTTTCTTGCCTCATGAAGATCAAAATTCATTATTGTGTGGCACCTTATCAAAGTTATCTAGAGGTATATATTTGGTATGGTTGTACATATGTGAACCAAATTTATGTGTGACTTTCGCATAGACTCCTTCTTGTGTGTGAGAACATACTGACCACATGCATATGTGTCTCACCTCTCTAGGGGATCACCTATTTGATGGCATGAGGTTCCAGTAGCCTTTGTGAGCATGCATTTGGTTTCCATAGTGGAAATTGTGTTCCACATGTAACCCACCCTTTTTAGATACTCACCCAATGAATATCCTGAAGTTCCATTGTCTCAGAGTGAGAGTGCATTTTTGGACAAATAGCTTAGATCTGATCAACAATGTGTAGGAAAAATGATGAAAGCTTGATCCGCCCTTTTCTTTCTTTTTCTTTCATCTTTATGTTTTGGGCATTGCATATTTGTGTATCTTGATACTATATATCATACACCTTGTGCATGTCCCTTTGTGCATATGTTGGTTTGATGTAGGATCTTGGATCCTAGTGGCTAGACCACCTCCTTGTTGTTTGTCATCCTAGACCATCCACATCAATACTCATGGAACCCTCTTGAGTGCCTACTTTAGTGTGAGTCTGAAGCAAGTTAATTCTCTCACTAAAGTGAGGGCTAAGTGTAGTGTAGAAAAATATGCCTCTTTACATTTTCACACTTAATTTGGGAATAATTTAATATTAAAATGGACCTAATGTTCCCTTGATCAAGTGTTGTAATGTTTTTTACACATTCACATTAGGTTTAGGGCCCTTTTAAGCTAAATTTACCTAATTTTTCCTTAATTTAGTGTTGTAATATTTATTTATTTACACCTTCACATTAAGGTTTGGGCCCATTAATGTTTTGTCCCTCTTGCATTTATAACCTTCATATCATGTCATTAATAGGCCTCTAATACCCTTTATTATGCATCCTAAGGCTTATTTCAATAGAGATCTTGGCATAATCAACAAATACACTTAATATCCTAACTTCCTGACATTTCCTCTATCCAAAAAGGCCTAGTGGAACCCTACACCACCTTGGGTGTATGATTCCCACCCAGATGGGACCTATATGCCACATGTGGCATATGATTCCCATTTGAATCCTTTTGATGGTTATGATTGAGAAATCAGGTTTTTGAATTCAAATTTCATGAATATAGGAATTTGGGATATAATATATGGTAAATTAAATGGAGTGCCTAAATAAACAAGGTTTCAAATCATTATTTCACCTAAGAAATTATATGCAAGCATCCTAAGAGTTCATAAGAGAGTTTCTAAAGCATTCACAGGTATATTTATTTATCATTTGTTGTAGCAATTGAAGATCCATTATCATGTCAAGGTCATCAAGCATCAAGCATGTTGTTGAGATAGTTTTGTGATGTAGCACTAAAGACCCAAGATTAAGCATTGTTCTACATCTAATTCAAGATCAAGATCTACATTCTACATGGAAACTTTATGTTAGATGGGTGATTTATATGTCAAGTCATCATTCAAGGCATCATTTTTCATGTTTCATATTTCATGTTTCATGTTTCATGCTCATATTTCATTGTTTCATCATAAGGTTTAATTATTTAAATAGGCTTTGACCAAGGAAAACCCCTATTCTCTAAAAATCAATAATTTTTTCTCTCTTTATATGTGATTGTAGATCTATGTGTTTTGGAGCTTGAAGGATCTTTCAAGACTGAGTTACAAGATTGAAGAAAGTTGTCAAAATTGTCTCCTTACTTGCAAGATCACGAAAAGTCACCTATAGGTTGCAAATCAAGGTTTTTGACTCATTGATTTTATAGGAAGGAAGCTACATGAGATCACGAGAGAATACCAAAATTTTATCCAAACCCTAATAATACGACTAAATTTCCACTTTGTGGCATATGATTCCTAGTACTACCATTTTTTAGATTTCTAGAGATTCAGATTAGTCCTTCAGAAATTCTAGTTTTGGTTCAAAAACCCTAGTCAGGGAAAAAATTGTCCAAACTTGCATATGAGTCCCAATGGGCATTAAAGATCAGAATTTTATGATTTTGGATCTTTTCTTCACCTTATCCTTCTTCTAGGTTCACCTCTTCTCATTCTCAATTTGTTATTCTATATTTTACTTTCATTTCCTAGGTCATTTAGTCAAGTTTGTATGATACTTTCATCATTTACATTCCTTGTCTTTCCAATCCCTAGCTTGGTGGTGAACCCATTTTATATCTCTAATCATACCCTTGGGAATCCCTATTTCAAATCTCTTTTCCGTTTACATCCTTGGATTTAGATCTATAGGGTTTCCTTGAATGAAAATATGTCTATCTCCATAAACGCCTAGTTTGTGCTCCACCTCCCAAAAGGTGGAACACCTATTTACTTCATTTCATTATCTTAAAATAAAGACATAAGAAATTGATATTAGTATAAATATATATTTTCCACCACTATAATAACTAATTAAATAATGATTATTGCAAAAAAAACTTCCTTATATAAGCAATACTTGAACTTAATACCACTCAAACTCTCCCCATACATGAATCAACTAGATAACTTATTGAGTATTTTAATGAGCTTATAATTAATACTATTAATCCTCTTAGGTGATATGAATGGTAATACTAGTTATATAATTCATATTTTATCAAATTTTAAATTTTAAATTCAAATACACATTAATCTATATTTACTTGTTTATCGATAAGGTAAGATACGTGGTAAAGGTACTAGATAGATATCAACATCTCTACTAATTCCCATGAACTTTCCATAAAAAATATCTATATAGAGATTTAGTTTTCTATCCTCTTATAGTGATGTTAAGAACTCCCATGATTGAGTTCAAATGATGAAATTATTGACCAAACACAAAATTGCTATCAAGGATGCACATATTAGCATTAGTCCTAATTGCTGAAATGACACCCACCTTCTATTAATTATTAAGATTTTTTGGTTTAATATGAAAATTTCTTAAAACTAAAACCCCATAACCTTGGAAAATTTTATTTTCCCAAATGTTATAATTTTATGTCTATCCTTGGCACTAGTTTCCACATGGACCATGAGCTTAACAATTCATACCAATCAAAAGTTTAAGATTTCATTGCAAGTCAAAAATGTCAATGCAATTGATAGGGATAATGTGGATAATCTTGAGTGTTTTAATTTTAAAAATATGTTAAATCATCATATGGGCCAATGATCTCTCAATGAAGCTCTTAGTTATGTCAAATATTAATGTCATGTATAGAGACACAAGGCACTTGTTTCAAAGTCACAAACATGCACCAATACCATAACCATTTTCAAACTAAATTCTTTATGTGGCTTGATGGCCCATGTATTATAGTCTAATATGTATTGTGGTAGTTGTATTATTCCTTAAAATTTGATAACTATGTGCATTTTCTTTTACAACCAATTCTTAAATAACTACTCATTAACTTTTCCATATTGAATTTTATCCTTTTCAATTTCCTCCCCATATTCATTCTACCACTCATGAATTCAAATAAATATATTTAACATACATATCTACAACTAAATCCCCCACTACATATATCCAAACTCATTCATTTTGATAGATCTTCTATAGTACGTAATTAAGTTTACTATCCATCTCTGCTTACTATCTCAAGTTATCCTAAACATTATTTATATGTCAATTTTATAAGTAAATAATTGATCTTTTAACAAGGAATATTATTCTTTTGGTATGTGAGAATCGTGTGCTTTATCTTATTGATCACTTGGAAAGAGAAATTGTGCATTTTGGTATGCAATAACCTAGGACATTATCAAGTGATACAAACCCATATTGGTGAAAAAGTGTTGAGAAGCTTGTCAAAAGATGAAAGGGATGCAAGATTGAATTTTACTCTAGCAAGTGATGAAAAAATTGACCTATCACCCTATTTAGCTAAGATAAGGCACAAATGCAATCTCTTTGTATGTTCTACAAAGGTTCATAGATGGTATTATGATTTTTATATGAAGGCTTGAAAATTTTCCATACAAATCGTTTCGATATATTAGAAGAGATCTACTTTCTTGTGCTATGGTCCATCTACTCTTAAAATTATCTAGTCTTGAGTTCATAAATGTGTGAATAGAATATGTTTCTTGAGCCCAAAGTAATAAACATGAAAAAAACAAAGCAATTTTTTTGATTTTGAGATAAAATAGTGCAAGTAATCAAGATCAGGGTCTTCAACTGATCACTTTTCCCATTTTTTAGACTACTCTACCATAGGGGTTGAACTATTTAAGTTTTGATAGAGTCCTAAACAATCTTCCTCAATTAAAATTAATGTGATAACATTGGTATCTAAATTTATTCCTTATCAAGAATCAACATATACTCAGCTTGGATTATGTGTAGGAGTCCAATCAATAAATTCTATAGCTTATCCTTCCTAACAACAAGGTGATAAAGCCATTGATATTTCTAGAGAGAGGTTTAAGTTTCCTTCTAAAAATGCTAAAGGGATAGGAACTCATGGTGTTAATGATAGAACCATTTCAGCACATCATTTCTCATATGGGTAAATGAGCTCAGATGCTTTATATTATCTCTTTACGTATAAGTTTTAACTTTATCATATCACAATTATGGTTGGAGTTTTAGCTTGATAGTGTCTTGATTGCCAGATTGAATGAATAGAATTTCTATTATTTACTGGGATAGATGATGATAAAGTTAAAACAATCTCCCAACCAAGTCAGATTATATGATCATAACAATATCGTGGAAATACTATACTTGACCAACAACTAAATATAGACAAGTCATTAGGTTAGAGAGCTTTATGGGAACTTGAAATCATTTTGAAAGGCATTAAAATATAATTCTATATAATATAATGAAGTCGAATGAGAGATGAATGAACAAAATATGACATCATAGAATTTAGTATTATATTTGCCCTACTTCACGTTGATCTTAGTATTTCATTCATGCATGGGCGTGCATGGTGGCTACTATCTCCATAGGTTATGTAAGCCTTTGTATATATACCTACCTATGCTAAACATGCAACATCACACCAAAATATTATTGATAATTTTCCATTTTTTGGATTGAATTAATTAACTAAGGCATCCCAAGGTTTTTGAAATTGAAGAGCTTAATATAAATATTTTTTTATCTAGGATTCCTTAATTGATTTTTTACATTTATCATATTTATTACTTATTCAATGATGATATGGTGTGTGTCTTATCATAAACTATACTACAATTGAAGGCAAGAAAAAATAAATGATAGGGAAAAAAAAAAGGAGCTTATCCTTGCTCATTCGAGAAAAGTTGAGGCAATTCTACAAATGGAAAAGTTATGGTGGGTGCTAAAAAAATTCCTACAATCTACAAAATTAACATGCCAAACTTGTTTAGAAATAACCAATCAAATTTCCACTATAGAGACATGACTCTTAATACAATAAGTATCAAATTTTAGAATATGTTCTTTTAATGAAGGTCTGGTATCCTGAGTTTCTATATACACTTGTACAAATTTTTGGATACCAAGAAGTGTGGATAGTTCATAATTCATAATGGTATACAAAAATAACGTCAATAAACACATAAGATTTAGAATAGAATTTGAGTATCCAATGAATTTGAATGGTTTGACTAAATATGTACAAAAAATGGATAAATTTTTAAGATCGTGAATGATAGGTTTGAATGTTACAATTATTTTTATTTTAAATATTTGTAATTTATTAGAATTAAAGAAAAAAATGATTTTATATGTCAATATCTTACTTGAAATCATATAGATGAACTTACTGATTAGTTATGGATATGGTGTCTTACAATAAGCCTATGCATAGATAGGGATTTTATCAAGGTGATGTTAACTTTGGACAAGATTTTAAATATGTATATGAAAATAATTATATGGTCTATGGTTTTTAATAATACCAAAATTATGCTAATGAGAAAAGTAGAAAAAAATTAGCATATGGGAAAATGTCATAAGTTACCTATTAGAACTTTAAATATAATTCCTTGTAGATTAATGCCTTGATGCATAATGCTTGGTATACACTAGGAGAATTTAAAAGATTTGTTAATGTAAATTTTCAAAAAATAGAGAAATTTTCAAAGGTAGGAAGTCTTGATCATTAGGCTCTAATACCAAATGTAATGCTACTTTTTCTATAATAGTTATGTAAGTAATAGTAGCATATTTAATATAATAAATAATAGAATTAAGATAATTTTTGTTATATAATCTTATAAACATAAATGTGAATACTCAATGTAAACTATAAACATGTGACAGTTAAATAATTAATATAATAGATGGAATAACACCTCCACATAGATCAATCCTATTAGCATCAAAATCATATAAAAAATCTTCCCAATATTTTTGAATCAATGGTTCTGAATACTTATCTGAAAATTATGGAGAAGTTGCTATGGAACAGTTAGAAGAGCACAAACAACCCCAAAAGAAACTAGTTCTTACATAGAACCCAACATTCCCTCATGGCATAAACACAACCTTGGCCAAGACACTCTCGGGTGTATGTTGTACTCTGAGTTGGACACACACTGTGTGCCTCTTCTCCAAATTTCTAAGTGCCAGCCAAGACCCAAACCTCCACTATTGTGTGCTTTCTCAATTTATCTCTTCCTTTTTCTCCTTCCTTCTTGAATGTTCTCCATTTTTTTTCCAAGGATCACATGAATTGTTTATATGTCCTTTTAAGGAATGACTTCCAAACCATCACACTCTTTCATAAAGGTTGTATTTTATAATTATTTAAATATCTAACTATTCTCCAACCTTTTAAAGAGAGTTCTTATACATATTTTGTATTAATATCTCTTTTAACCAAATGATCATAAAATCCTTTATTTTTCTATCTCCATTTTAATTATAAATGACTATTTCATAACTTTTTGTTTGGGAAGAAAGTCACATAACAAATCAAAACAACACAAAAATTATTTAAATGAAAATAAATAAGGATCTAGTAATATCAGTATAATAATTCATTACTTTGATTATATTTATATTTTCATTATTTTTATATTGTAGTATAGTGTGTTCATTGTTGGGTGCTACCACAATAGTACCTCCCACTTCTAGGACCTTTTTTTTCTTCCTAAAATCGCCTATGTTTTAGAAAAAATAATGATTTATTCCTTCAAGAGTTCCACTAAAGGGTTTTAATTGAATAAGGTTAGAACATACCTCATTAGATAAAATCCACTTGGATAGAACCACCTTAGTATTAAATTAAACACTCAATGGAGTTTCCTTCGCACCTATCAAAATGGTAAAAAATAATATTTTACTTTAGATTTTTGGGATCAAATGAAGCATTTATGAGATATATTATATAATCATATAGCATTTATTATCATATTTCCAAAAGGAATAATTTTAAATATATCTAGTTTGATTATCGTATTCATTTTCTATTTCTTTTGAATGTAGGTTTTCACTAAACATTAAGGTATTTCTTTTAAAGATGCAAAAAAAATATAATTGAGAAAAAATATCTAAAAAAATATTTGTACACTAGGTATTGATGTCCTTGTTCAAAAGAAAAAAATTAATTCAAATGAATATAAAAAATCCACATGTTATTGGTTAATGATAAAAAGGTTTTGAAGGGTTTCTGAAACCTTGTACAAAAAGGAACAATGGACCAACAACATAAAAAAAATGATTATAAAATATATCAACATACCATCAGTGAAGCCAAAAACAAAAAAAAAAAAGACAACAAAGAAAAAAAATTGGCATTAGATAAGTTCTTTGAGCATCCTTGCCACTTCTAGGTCCTTTGATGTCATCATATTGTGCATTTCCATGATGTCTTCCACATTCTACCTAGGGACTGTTTTGCATTTCTTAGTTTTACTCACAGTACGTGCACTCAGTCCAGCACCCAATTTTATGGTCTACATCTCCATGATGAAACTCTCCCCCATTTACTTATTCACTTGATCACCAAATAGTCCTCTTCCTGTCCATTATTTTTCCTTCTCATTGAGGAAAACTAGACCTTCATCCAAAGCCTCCAACTTCTCCCTGCTAAGATTCATGATCATGTCAATGTCTTTATGGAGCTACCTATTATTCTTTTCTAGCAATGCTAGCCTAGGCCCATAGTCTTTTTTCAAGTTATCTAGGTCATCCACCACATAGCCAACACTGGAATTTAACAAATTGGTGAAACCGAAGATGGAGTCATTCTCCTTAAGACTACAAAGAGTTGAAATATTGCACTAGGAAATAGTGTTGTGCTTATTGTGGAGGTCTTGCACCTCTTTCACCAACCACGTCAGGAAATTAAAATAAATGTTTGCCCCTTATTTCACCATACTCGATGCCTACAAAAGGTTCATACCGCCCAAAACTACCCTAATGTAAACTAGCAAGAGGATCCTCATTCTAAGACACATCGGGGATAAACTTGGCCTTGCCACTATCCTTGGAAACTAACACTTAAGCATAGTCATCCGCATTAACAACAAAATTCACTTGACTAGTAGGAGGGGACCCACCATCACCATCATAAGCCATGTTCAAATTCCCCAGATTCACCATCCCACCATCCTAAATATCCTTTGCCACCTCCTAAAGTTTAACCCCCATATCCTTAGAGTGACCCTTGTCCTTTTTACCACTACAAAGCACCTCCTCTTCATCCTCCCCAAAAACCTCCTTAATTTTGTGCTTAACACGTGGGAGGGAAGGTTTGGCCTTAGAATTAGAGGGTTTCTTCCCTCAAGATGAGGGCATGTAATGAAGGTCTCTATTGTACCCATCAGACCATCCCTTCAAATCCTCTTTAATTTCCATTCTCTCACTCTCCCAAATCTCTTGAACCTAACATTTCACACTCCCTTTCCTATTCTTTTCAAAAACAGGGGAATGGGGAGCATCAACTTTACAGTTGGATTTAATAAAATCAACCATGAGCAACATCAAATACTCATGCAAAAAAGGGTTTCTAGGGTTCTTCCTAAAATTCAAAATTCCTTCCTCCAAAGATGACAATAGGTAAAATGGGAAGGAAATGAGCTTACCATGTCAGAAGTGATTCAAAAACACAAAATGGTAACCATAAAACACGATGTATCTGTCATCTAGGGTAAAATACCACATCAACGCCATCACCACATTCTGCCATATAGGTTTAATCTTGGACATATCGTACCTGCCACAATCTAGTCTAACCATTTTAGCTCATTCTCTGTCTCGAAGAAATTTTTGTCTGGTCAATTGTGAGAGGTTCTTGTCCCTGTACAATTTCCTTCCATTGGCGTACTAGTCACTTTCATAATGAAATATTCATTAATCGTGGTATCCCTTCCAAGCATGCTGACAATATAGCCATGCCAAGCATCAATGAAATATTTACAAATGCTAACCTTAAAGCCATGCAATCTTTCAATAAAAGGGGTCATTCCACCCTTTTGCAAGATATCCCAAACATTGGCATTGGCCTTGGATTTTTCACAGGAAAGTGGTTATGTTCTGGATCTATCTTCACCCATCATCAAAAGGTTGAAACTTATACAAAGAAACCACACACAAAGACAAAAAAGGGGGAAAGGGAAATTAACACCCATAAAACATGTGCGTCTACTAGGAATGATCCAAGAGAAATAATTAAAAGGAAGCTCATGCAAATTGGATTGGAATTCCCACAAATTCTCATAAACATCACCTACGCAGAGTGTCTAATTAACCCCAAAACTCCATAGTATCCATGCATTCCAATAGCCAAGGAAGTGGCCAACATTAGCGTGGTAAGATATGTCATTGTGGATTAGATTGCTTAATTTAATGTGTAGGACGTCATTCACCTCCCCAAACCTTACAAACGTGACCCCAAGATTCACCACCCAATCTACCACACATTTCGCCTCTCTAAAAGCATGAGAAATATATATTTCATCAAATTCCCAAATCAAAGAAAAGGCGTCAAAAATGAAACTTTCTATAGTCCAACACAAAGGACCCTTTCCTTAGATAATTAACAATATTTAGGGAATCTCCTTTGATCCAAAGCTTTGAGATCCCCTTTTCTCTAGCCAACTTAATGTTATGATAGGCTATAGTAGCTTCAGCAAAGTGGTTTTTCTGGATTCTCAAAGGGAGTGCCACTGCTAAGACTAACCTACCATTGTGATCTCGTAACACTCCCCCACAACCAGTAGGACCTAGGTTTCCTTTATCCAAATCATCAAAGTTGATTTTATGCCAAACATAAGGAGGAGAAAACAAAACAACCCCTTCCCTATCCAAATTATCTTTCTTCAAGGGTTTAAAAATATCACAAGAAAGTCTCCCATGCATAGAAACTACAACATCATAATAAAAAACCCTCACCCTACCTAAAATATCAATTTTTTCAACCACCAGCAAAAACTTCTCCCTAATTGATGACAAAACTTTGAAAAAAAGGGAGAGAGGGGTAAGGGAGGATTCCTTAAAAAATTTGTTGTTCCTCTCTTTCCATAAGCCCCAAACAATATGAGGGAGCATAAGAGACCAAAGCAACCTCAAGGAAGGATTAGAAGAAGGTGCATGCCAATGTGAGCCAAAGCTCCCAAACTAAAGAAGGGAAAATCCATTCCACTCTCCATAGGTTGAGAAAGAGAGACCAAACTTCTCAAGAAAATATACACCCAATAAACAAGTGACAACTATCCTCTGCATCCATCTTGCACAGGTAGCATCTATTAGGCATGGAGAAACGTCTTTTCCACATATTGTTACTGGTTAAGATCTTGTTCTGCATCGTTAACCATTAAAACATATTATTTTGGGAATCATCTTTGAAGACTAAACCAAGCCCCATAATAGCCTAGGTCCCACAATATCATTGAGGGAATTAAATGCAAACACCACCAAAAATAGCCTATGTAAATTCCTTCTCCAAATAACCTCGTCGCTCTAGAGGGAAATAAGGATATAAATTTTAGACACCCCCCTATACAAATCCACAAGCTTTGGAAAAACCACATGGATTCTTCTCCACTCCCAATTCACAATATTAGTAACATAAATCCAAAATTCTCTAATAAACAAGTCCCTCGAGGGAGCTGCCCAATCAAAATCTCACAATAGACCATGCTTGAACCACCAATCATCCCAAAATAGGATATCTCTACCATTCTCAACTAACCATTGCATGCCAATAGAAATAACACCCCTAGATCTTATGGGGTATTGCAAAAGAAAGAACCTGAGGGAGGAGAGAAATCCTCTCTCAGAAACTCCAAAAATTTATCCACCTGAGCAAGATATTTGGAAGCTAGAATCTCTGACCAATCCTTCTCACCACAAAGGAAGTTCCATAGCTATTTGGCCACAAGAGCTACATTGAAATATTTTATCCTACGTAGGCCCAATCCACCTTAGCAGTTCGAACGAAAAACCTCCTCCCACGACATCAAACGAAATCTCTTCTTCTCCTCCACACCAGACCAAAGAATTTTTTTTAATACTCTCAATATTTTCCCAAAAAAATTGAGGCATCTTGAAAAGGCTGAGAAAATACACCAAGAGATTCTATAATACAGATCTAATCAACACCAATTTACCAGCCTGACTGAGCAGAGCACCTTTCCAACTAGCCAACTTGGCATTGCACTTGTCAATCAAACCATTCGAAAAGGACTCATGAGTTGAATTAGGTATGAGAGGAAAACCAAGATAGGTCAAAGGAAGAGATCCCACTGAACATTGAAGAATACCAACAATTCTTTGCATTCTTCTTTCTTGAGTGTTGATGAAGAAGATCGTGCTCTTGGGGATACTCACCAACTGCCTTGACATTGGCTCATACTTTGCAAGAGTCAATTTAATAGTCTTGGCTTCTGTGATAGATGCCTCACCCAAGATCAAAGTATCATCAACAAATTGTTGATGCAAATAGGGGGTGAGGAAGAAGATGGTCTCAGACCCTTTAGAGAACCCAAAGAAAGCTTCAACTGCAATGACTTACCTAGAGTTTCAGCCAAAACAATGAAGAGAAAGGGTGAAATTGGATCACCCTGTCTCAGCCCTCGAGAGCTCTTAAAGAAATATGAGGGAGAGCCATTAACTAACATAGAAAATAAAATCATCGAAGTGAGGCTCTGAAAATACTTAAAAAATTTATTAGAAAAACCAAAAGAATAGAGGACTTTAAACAAGAAATACTAATTAAATCGGTCATTAGCTTTAACCAAATCCAATTTTAACAAACCAACCCTTTTTTTAACCATCAACAAGTGAAAGTTTTCATGCATAGTAATAATAGGGTCAAGAATTTTCCTGCACACAACAAATCCACTTTTGTGTGGAGAGATAATCAGAGGAAGAACCCTCTACAACCTAACCACCAAAACCTCAGAGAAAATCTTGTAAATTGAATTACACAAGCTAATAGATTTGAACTTGTTAAAGGCCAAGACGCTAGGGATTTTTGGAATCAACACCAAAAAAGTAGCATTCAATTCCTTAAGCAGGTTAGGGCTACCAAAAAACTCTTTAGTTGCATCCACCACATCCTTGGAGACAATGGTCTAGAATTCTTGGAAAAAGAACATGGGGAACCCATCAAGGCTAGGGGCCTTATTCACAACAAAAGAGAAAACAACATTCCTAATTTCCTCTACAAAAGGGATACCACAGAGCATGTGATTAAGATCATTCATCTCAACCCAAGGAATAACTTCCAATAGCTGATCCTGAGCATCCAAGGATGGGGAAAAATCATCCATAGGAGATTGGAAGAGAATGAAATAGTCATTCACCTGATCTCCTCCTCACCCTCAATCACCCTATCATGCTGACAAATGCACTTGATACGATTGCAGGCATAGTTCTTTAGAGTGGTGAGATGAAAGAATTTAGTATTTTTGTCACCATAGTTAAGCCACACCCCATGTAGCCTCTGCTTCCATAATTCCTCCTTCCTAGCCACAATATTATGGATACAGGACAAGATCACACTCTCCTTATTCACTAGATTAGCATTATAGCACTGAGTTGAATATTTTGTTGAACAAGATCAAGATCCACCTTGATAGAAGCTTTCTCTTGGAAGATGTGACCAAAGGAAGCCTTATTCCAATTCTTCACATTCGGCTTAACTGCAGGAAGCTTCTTTCCCACTCTATACATGCCCAAAAAAATTACATGTTATTGAACTTATGTTTTTGAATTATAGCAAATCCCACTTTAAAAAATTATGAAAGAATATTTGTGCGTAAGATATTAGTGTTATGCATCTATGTTTATAATTTATAATTCTATCCTTTCTACAAATAAATTTATTCTTTATTAAACGAACACAACATTTTAAAGTTACTGTTATTAATAAAAATTAAGTTATAAAAAATATATATATATATATATATTTTACAATATAATTATAATCTAGAAACAATATCTCAAAAAACAATATTTCATATCATTTTCAAATTCCTAATAATGTAATTGATATATGCGTTGAAAAATTAAAAATTTGATGAAAATGTTGATTTCAATGTCCTAGTTTGACCAAAAAGAATGACACATGATTGTGGGTTGATCCTCCTTTAAGAACATACACACCCCTGCATACCTCATCTAATCTTGTGCATAATAGGATTGCATGCAAGTTTTGCCTATCTTGGATTGTAAGTGAGTACCCCTGTTTGGATACATGAATGAAACTTTCTAAGATTTTGGATCATGTCCTTTCAATATAAACAAATATTATTTTCCTTTATTTATTCATTCAATTCTATGATATAATTCTGCATAGCTCAATTACATTATTATTTATAATACATCCACTTAACTTGTTATTCAACCTTACTTCTTAGAAAATAAAAATTGCATCCAATTTATTATTTAAATTCTTCCCCTTTAAAAAAAACTCTCTAACTAATTTGAATATAAACTAAAATGAATATTTTTCACAATCTATATTTATTAACAATAATAATTAAAAACCAGATAAAGATAATTTAAAACATTAAAAAATACATATAAATCACACCTTAATAATACTATTGTACTTATACAACTATCCAATTTCCAATAATATAATTATTTGCATTGAATATATTTTTGTATTGTATAAAATTGGATAAATACTAACTGTTTTACAAAATGAATATTTTAATCCCCATCCTTTCACTGAATGCATGCATTGGAAGTACTATTTTTTCCATTTGTGAGGGGTGGGGGAGGGTTGTTTTTTCTATGAAGCTTTTTCTATCGAGTGGCAAAGAAAGGAATGATTTGGGTTGGCACTTTAACCATAGAATTTTAAAAGCATTTGAGAATCCATCCTATTTAAGAGCGGTAGTTAGCTTTAAGAGTTCTATCAAATGAGTCCCGTGGAGAGATACGTCAGCTATACCACTTCTTCCCCTACTGTATTAGGTACGGTAATTGCTTTATGCATATGTGGGCCAAAGATATCCCCACTGCCCACTCGCTCACACCATAAAAACTGGGATTTTGGGGGGATCAAGCATCATGTTCAACCAAGGTTTTGACTCTTTGGCTTAAATGTTTGACAATGGAGTTCAATCTTTCTTTAGTCATGGAACAATAATATTTTGTTTCATTAAGATTTTGGTTCTATTAAAAGACGAAACTATGTGAAAGGAAACAGAATTCCTTAAATAAAAGATTTTGGGAGTAAAGTCAAACAAGAGATTCTCATAGCATATGCTTTTCTATCTAAGTATCATAGTCTTGATCAGTTAAATCGTAGTAATTTTATATTTCTTTCTTATATAAGGTGGTAAGTAATCATCTTATTTTACTCGTCAAAATTTATCTGACTATTTGAATTAAGTGTTGGCTAGGAATAGCCAACATATAATATCAATTTATATCCATATATCACTAATAACAAATATAATGTGATTATCAAATCAAAACAAAAAAAATTAAAAGTTGTTTGACGTTAATATTATATTATACAATACAAATTCTATTATTCACTACTTGTATGACTAAATTAAAAATATTCAAAAAAACATATGTTAAAATTGAAAATATTTGTATTAATGGTATATATTATGGGTCATATGTTTTAAAGAGTTGAATTTTCTATTATAATACTAGAGTGTTATGTGTTGATTAGTTCTCTTGATTTGTATTATAATACAATGACGGAAATGGTGGACTATAATAGTGTGATACTTTTTATCTTGGATTTGATTGTCATTTGCACATCATAATATAGGTATTTAATAAAATAAATAAAATAGCTCCAAATTGATATTTCTCATTTTTTTTCAGATCAACATATTTAAAATATCCATGCTAGTTATATTTTCATATGAAATTTTAAATTATTAATTTATTTGTAATATTAGGGCTAGATATTAACTCAAAGTTTATCCTTTTTTTTTGGTTGAAGTAAGATTAATGTTTTTTTCATAAAAATAAGGTTTAAAGTGTATCATATATTTTGATTGGATAAATTCTAACCTGAACAATATTATAAATATATCTATAATAGAAAATCCTCGTATAAATAATTTACTAAAACCAATTTAAAATCATTATCTTTAATAAGAACGAGGTATTTTTACCATAGAATGAAATTGTGATAATTATTTCTATAAGTAACAATTCCCACAAATTGAATAATCCATTCACCCTAACAATACTAATATTACTTATATATACTTAATCATAAAATTTCCCTGAATGAAATCCAGTTAAAAGTTCAAATGCTAAATATATATAGATGATCATCCTATCCTAAACCATTGCAACGAGTGAAGAATACAGCTAGCCATCGGTATGGGTAGACGTCCACGCCTTTCAGAGCACGCAGGCCGTAATCGTCGAGCTTGGAATCCGGAAGAAGATATGCTTTTGACTGAATGTGTCAGAATCCATGGCGAGTCTGGGTGGACATCCATCCCTCAAAAAGCAGGTAAACGAATGCACTAATCCTTTGGTATATTCTATAAATTCCAACGGTTCTAATTCTTTGACGTAAACTATTTGTTCTCAAGGTTTGATGCGGTCTGGGAAGAGCTGTAGGTTACGGTGGTTGAACTATCTTCGTCCTGATATCAAGCACGGAAACATTTCATCGGATGAGGAGGAGCTTATTATTAGGATGCATGGGCTCCTCGGCAATAGGTAGCAGCGCAATGATTAGATTTACGGTCATTTGCATTTAAGATGTAAATAATTCTCATTGATGTTAAGTGGGACATTTGTTATATGCAGGTGGTCGCTGATCGCCGGTCGACTTCCTGGTCGGACGGACAACGAAATCAAGAATTACTGGAACAGTCATCTCTGCAAGAAGAGCTTGTCAATCAAGAACGAAACAAAGGCAAATCATGCTTCATCTGCAGGTGATCGTTTGTTGAAAGTCAGTCCAGTAAGAGCGAAGGCGGTGAGAATAACAAAGGTTTCGAACACATATGTTGGCAATGGTGGTTCAAATCTTCAGACTACTGATCCTGCACAAACAGTCAAGGCCTCCAATACTGAAGGGTTCGATTTATCGTTCGAGGAGTTCATTAGAAACCGTGATTTCGACATTCTCAACTTTAGAAAGCTGGAGGATTCCCGATCTCCATCTGTGGAAATTCATGGTCGATATTCTCTTGAAGATTTCAGGCTCGATGAGTTACAGGCAAGTCCTGGTCATTATTGGGAAATGTACTCTCTCTATAATAACATGGATCAGTTCGAAAATTTTGCAGAAGCTGACTATCACGAAATGGAGGGGATCTACGGTAGTAGGCAGGATAGTGATCAAGTGAATGAATTGCAGTATTTACCGCTGTAAGATTTCATATAGTTTTCATAATAAGATCAGAACTGAAGTGAGATCTTGTATATTGATCTGTCTTCAGCTGTTTAATGTTTAAAAAAAATTATTAGACTATTCCTGTGTTTCTTTGTCTGAGATAGAACTTTCACTGTATAACATGGATCTACCATTCATAAATAGAAAGGTTAGATTTTCCAGTAGAAGGCATGCTAATTCATTATGATTAGATTGCAATACGACGAGTACGGTAAAGAATAAAGCGGACCGATCTCGAAAATGAAGTCGATAACTTTAATTTGATTGTGGTATGAAAAGGTACACACGAGTTTAATGCGATCTGTGAGATTCAGAAATTAGAATGACAATTAAAATTTTGTTCTGCACATTCATTTGGAAATTTAACTATTTCTGTCGACTGGTTGACTAGGTATTCACATGCAGAGATATTTGATGCCAGAATTAAGTAGGAATTGATGAAACATGGGCATTGATTACATATAGTGTCACCCTCAAATCATGCCAAATTTGAGTATATTTAGAGCGGATTCTAGGCCAATCCTCCAACAAAACCATAAAGATTTAGAACAAATCCACAAGATATGCTTGAGAGTTTTCTAATGAGCATTTGGGATCCTCTCCCAATATGACTTGATCTAGACCTAACTAGATGGATTTATAAAAGGATACAATAGGGAAAATGAGAAACATTTAGGTCTATAATGATTGACCAAATAGTTTAAAATATACATTATTAACAATTGTAATAACATCCATAGTTTAAATATGAACCATTGTTAAATACAAAGACACAAAGGAATAATCATTATGAGGCTTGTAATTATAAAATTGTGTGTCAAGATAAAATTTCCAATATTTCATCCATGGCTTGAAATATTAAACCAATATCTTATTAATTATATAAGGTGACATAGAGAATAATGATCCAAAATTTCTTGATGTCCTAGATAGACAATCAAAACCTAACCTTTTTTTATGCGAAGTAACAAAGTCCTAGTCTTTCTAAAAATACAATTATAAGGGTCATGATTCCCTTTATGGAAAACTTCAAAGCATGGACCAATGAAATCTTTGCTAGAGGATAATCATGATGAGAGATAATGGGAGTCCACCATGTAGATTTTTGATTCATAGAAATCCCTATGTAAAATTCATATTCATTCTAGACCAACTAGAGTGTGATGGCTTCCCAATCTCTCAAAACTCAATTTAATGAATCTAGATGAGCTCATTCATGATAAGAAGGGTGTGAAGATGAATCCCTTTCAAGCTTACATCCCATAAGGAGCACCTACAGAGATGCAATGATGCACTAAGATTTTCTAGGCCTTATTTCCTTCAAGAGCTCAAATAATCCATTTGGCATACAAGTCTAATATTTTTCATCAAGTGGAACTCAAATCCAATCCTCTAGATTCATGTTGAAGCCAAAGAAAATGCCAAGCCACACAACAGGAAGATCTATTATTTTTAAAGGAGGCCTAGAAAAAATCCTTAAGATCTTTTTTTAAGATTCTAGTGGGAAGCTTTAGAAGGAGCCCAATAAGAAGAGTAGTACATGACATGAGCTTTAATTTATATTGTTTATAACACCTAGAATTTTCTTGATAGAGATATTAGTACTCAACTTATAAGATAAATTATTTTAAAATATGGAGATAAAAGCATACCATAATGAGGTTGAGGGGCTTGAAAGACAATATAAATTCTTATAAATCTAAAAATTCTACTTTACTCTATAAATTTATGGTAAAATATGTTGTGTTAAAAGGATAAGGTAAGAAGGATTTCCTAAAGTATTGAATTTAAATTCATTGGATGTTGTTATCTAACATTTGAGAAAAATATCTAGATAATGTAGGGCTTAGTGTATGTTACTTTCATCTTCTACAAGAGTAAGAAACATGCCATCATGAAAGTCCCCATTCACTAATTGAGTTAAGGGATTGGGAAATGAAATACATTTGACTAAAGTTTAGGAAAAAAAAATTGCTAGAAGATAGTCATTTAGCCCTCAACAACAAGCACATAAAAGAGTAGGGCCTAAATAAATTCCTTGATGGATAAACCTAAAAACCTCAAAAGAACTACATTGATTTCCATTGGTAGTTGTTTCTAAAATTAAATTTAATAATATTTAGCACTAGGTTCAAGTAGTTCAATAACACATTTAATTTTTTTAAATATAACTTATTAAAACTAATTTTCTTATTCCTAGTGAACAAATTTTTCCTTTATAAAATTGAATACAAATAACTCTATGATGCCCAAGAAGGATGCATCAATTCACAATAGGTTGAGAGATTACAATTGCATTGGTAATCTTTCTCTGAATTTTGATTGAGCTACAACTACCTCTTCTAATATAATTTTTTTTTTTAAATATAAACTCAAGGGTATGCTTTTGACCAAAAACTAGGAAAGGAAAACTAACACTTGCTCATAGCCATAATCAAAGCATGAAGAAAAATTCTTTAAAATAAACTACTATGCTGAAATAAAAAGGACTAGCAAATAATTTGTATCATGACTCACAAATCAGATTACTAATTTAACCACTAACTGCAAATAAAATGAATTAACTGCCACGAAAGAGAATATCTAAATGCTTGTCAAAACTCACATAATTACTCACAAACATTAACATCTAATTCATAATTTGCTGCACATAGATAATAAAGATTTATAGAAAATAAATTAAAACTGCAAAATATAATCCTTTATTATGATTGATTCTCACTCCCGCGTCATAGTGCAAGGGGGAATAAAAAAATAACATATTTATATTTTTTGAAATGTAACTGTCACAAGAATTTGGTGAAATAATTGAATATAACTAATTCTTGAAAGAATTAGAATAATAGATTTTAGAACATTTTAAAGAAAAAACAAGAGAAACATAAATTCTTCTAATGTTAAGTTGGTTGGGTATGCAAAGATGCAGGTGATTCTTCCTTGCACAACTTTTGTCGAGCATCGGCCACATGTACCTAATAATATTTCAGGGCCATCATGACATCAAGAATTTTTGTCTACTGTGGGATGGTTGCATTCTTCATTCTCAATTGCCAAGTTGCTTTGGAAATTTGAATGGCTCCATTTTACATTAAAACATGGGAAAAGGGAGAGGAGGAACTAAAATGTAATCAAGATGGTTAACCTCTCTTTTCACTAGTTTTTCATTCAATTTTCAATAAATGAATATTAGAAAAAAAATCTAACTAATATAACAGACAAAAGGAAAGTTTTAAGAGGATAAACTGTTGTTTACCTATTGGAAAAGGTTATTTTTTAGGACTTAATAAATACACTTAATATTCTAAACCCTCAACATTTCCTCAACCCAAAAAGCTAGGGTGGGACCCATACAACACCTTGGGCATATAAGTCCCCATGGGTGGGACCCATATGCCACCTTGGGCGTATGAGTCCCTGTGGGTGGGACCCATACGCCACCTTGGGCGTATGAGTCCCCCTCAGTGGGACCCATATGCCACCTTGGGTCTATGAGTCCCATTTGGCCCCTTTTTAGGGTTTTGAGTGGGAAATCAAGGTTTTCAATTCAAATTTTATGAATGTCGGCATTTTGGATCTAATAAATGTTCAACTAGATGGAGTTCCTATATAATTAAGGTTTCAAATCATTATTTCACCTAGCAATTTTTAGTCAAGCATCCTAAGACTTCACAAGAGTAGTCATGAAGACATTCAAGAGTAGATTTGTAGAAGATTGTTATAACAAACAAGATCCATTACCATGTCAAAGGCTCGATGTATCATGGATGTGGTTTTGAGCTAATTTTCTTATGTATTATCTAAGATCAATTCAAGTATTCAAAGGCATTATCTTTCATCAAGAATCATGATCAACATCTACATCCATTGAGGCCACCTCATGCTTGTTTGCAGATCTAAAAGGTTTCAAACAAGGTTCTATTGTTTTATCTTATGTTTCATGCTTCATTATATTCATGCTTCATTTCTCATTAAGGTTTGATTACCAAAACGGGGTTTGACCAAGGCAAACCCCCATTCCCTAACAAAACAACACTTTTTCTCTCTCTTTATGTGATTGCAGGTTTATAGGTTGAAGAAAAAATGGATTTGAAACAGTCAAAAGTACCAAAATGAAGAAGTTGCAAAAGTTTTCAAAGTTTTCATAAAAAAATGTCAAGGATCATGGAAAATTAGATAGATAGAGAAATATATCTAGTCTATTTACATGAAACCAATGTGAAAGTGCTTGTTTACTCCATCTTTAGAGGCTCACAAAGTTTTAGTTCAAGATTCTACTCCAGGGACACTTTGTGAAGAAACAAGACACTTTGCAATAATATGGGTGTATGATTCCTAGTACTACCTTTTTGCTTGTATTTTGCAGATCTAGAATAGTCACTAAAAGATTCTAGATCCTATTCAGAAATCCTAGACTAGGACTAAATTGACCAATCTAGTGTATAGGTCCCAGTATACATTAAAAGCAATAATTTTTAGAGTTTTTGTACCTTTCTTAGTCATCTTCATTTCCCCAAGCACTTCTATGTTTTATTATGTTTATCAATCTGATTAAATACTTTTAAATTCCATTTTTTAGGTCATATAGCTAGATTTTCACATTGCTTTCATTTCCTTCTTTCTAAGTGTTTTCTTAGTGGTGAACACCTCTTTAATCACACCTAAGCAAACCATCATAACCCTATTCCATTCCTCAATCAAATCAATTGGTTGAGGAATATTTTTTTCCTTTAATAAGGCTATGAGCAAGATCATGATGGGCCAAAAAGTAGCAATATGTAACTGATATGATGGCCCATGTGGCTGATGACTTTTTTTACCCAAAATTGATGAAACAAAACAAGTTTTTAAAGGATATTTTTATCTTTCCACTAATATAAATTATTCTTTAATTTGAATTTAATAAATAATTATTATTAATTTTCTATTTGAATTACGACTAAAGTCTTGATTGATAGGTTGATTGAAAAACATCTATAACTTTCAAACAATATCACATTTTTTGAATCCAAAACATGTGTCACATTCTATGCTTCACATACTATAGGATTAAAAAAATTAATTTTATGAAGTTTTGACCAAGTTAAAGTGGTCACATACAAGTTTTTATATTTTTTAAAATTTGTAATAAAAATTCATAATTAATTATTTACTTGGAAAAAAATTACAAAAAATATGCATCACATTGAGACATGAATCCTCTACTTATATCTAAAATAATATAAAAAATATTATCATTTTATTGTGGTTAGGTGGTTTGACACCTACTTCTTCTTTTCCCCCAAAATTTAACTACTACTGCATTGAAATTTCAAATTTCCACCAAATAGATTTTTTTTTTAAATAAACCTAGTAGTTTAGAAACTAAATTCAATTTTCTATAGATTCTATTCTTACATATTTTTTAAATAATATAGATAACTTATTCAAATTTTTATGTCAAGTTGCCTAACTCTGATTTTTCTAAATTTTTTCCACTTAAGGGCCTATTTTTTCCATGATGATCCTACACATACCCATGAACTAGAGTGAAATAGGTCAAAACCCCCTAATTTCATCTCCTAAAATGTGGAACCCTATTTTCTAAGGTTCATTTTGGTGAACTTGACCTTTGAACCCATTATTTCTAATTTGGAGAGTATCATAGTCCTAGATCTAGGTTAACTTTGCATTTTTCATTAGTTAAATTGCATTCAGGGCTTTTGAATCTTGCATTAGTTAAATTTCATATAATTTTCATTTTTAAATCTTAACTCATTCAATTTTACTAAAATTCTACAATTGCAAACAATCAAATCAACATACAAGCTAGAAACCTTAACATTCACTCATAATTTTCTAAATTTAGTGTCAAAACCCTAATCCAGGACTCATTCTCCCCTCTCAGGGATTTAGTCCTAGTACAAGTTGTTTTACCTACTTTCTGGAAATTTTGTGTTGTGTATTTTTCAGTAGTTGAACCTTTAAAAAATATTAATTGGGATTTATACACCCCTCTGGGTGATTTAGTCAAATATAAAACATGAAACAACATTTTACAACAAGAAAAACCTTGTTTTTGTGCTTTAGTTTGTTGTTTTTAGATATCTATTTTAGTTTTATGATCTTCTATTTCTTTCATTTCATTAGATCTAGGTTAATTTGTTTCATTGATTGCATTGCTTAAATTCAAAATGACATTCACAACATTTCATTTTCAGATTGTTACATAGCATAATCAGTCAATTATCATGTTCTAAATCTGAAAAATTGCATTATCCTTTTTTGTGTTTTCTCTATCATTGTCACATTTCATATTTGTAGGACAAAAATTACATCATATTTTTATTATAAAAATATATGGTTATCATAGTTCATGTACTTTTTTAAAATCTTATTAACTACTATAAGAAATTTTTGTTATGTGCATATGAATATGAAGTCCCCTCCCCTCTCTTTTTGTACATCATTGATCCCCCTCCTATTTCTCCTATTTTTGGAAATGATGTGATAGAAGAAGATACAAGTTTAGATGACCATGAAGATCATATTTTTTCTTCTCCCCATACCTCTCCTATTAGTGATGAGGGTATCTTTGCAAAAGAAGATGCAATCATTGAGAATCATGAAAGTCTTTCTTGTCTTACTCCTCCCCCTCGGGAAGATATTATGACATAAGAGGATGAAATCATTTCCACTAATTTACATAGTCTAAATTCATCTCTCAACACCTCCCCTACTTGTGAGAATGCATTAGTGAAAGAGGATACAATAGAGAACTATTATGAAAATCACATTTGTGAGGAGGACATGTTGGTGTTAAAATATCCAATTATTGAAATTTATACAATTATTTTTATACTTCCTAATGTCCCTAACATTTAGAAAGATCTATTTTAGAAAAAAGATTCAATCATTGATAAGCATGACAGTGATAGTTGTTCCTCTCTTAATGATTCCTCTATTTGTGATGAAGAAACTATACAAATCTAACCATGGAATGTGATGAACCTTTTGTTTACTCCTTTCCTAAACAATCTCCTGCTAAGGTAGATATTAGGGCACAAGAGGATGAGACCTTAGAGAAAAATAGTGAAAACATGAACAATCATGACAATCACATTTGTCCTTCTCCTAGTATCTCTCCTAATTTTGAAGAATATATTTTGGTGTTAGAAGATCAAACCAATGAGAGTCATGGGAATCCTATTTGCATCTCTTTCCATACAAAAAACATTATTGAACTAGAGAATACCATCATTGATAAGGGAGAAAATCCAACCATTTGTAACTCCCTTACTTGTCATGAAGTCATTCTAGAAGAACCAGACATTGAATGTCATGAAAACTTAGTTTGTATTTCTCCTAAAAAATCTCCTACTAGGTAGGATATCATGATGTAAAAAAATGACAACATTAAAAATAATGATGTGACCCCCTTAGATGAAGATGATGAAGTGACATTAGACTCCCCTTCACTAAGATATCATAAAAGATAAGGATAAGTGTGTTGAGGTTATGAACATTAGAACTCCCTCAAGTCCTTGAATTCTTAGACCTCCTATAAATCCTTTAATTATTGGACCACCCAAGCCTCAACTTATCCTCTTTCCACCCTCACAATGACCACAAACTCAAAACAAACCTGTCCTTGTCCTCAAACTTCCTAAGAATAAAGTTTTGCAATAATTAAACTATAACACTATTTCTTATACACATAACACTAGAAACCACCTACAACCAATAAAAACACCTTCAACATCCCTCCCATTGCCTAATCGTATCTTTTCTAGTGCTCCTCATTTTCCTCTGCAAAGTGGAAAGGAGTATGACCTTCTTGAACAACTTAAGAATACTCTTGCTAAGATATCCTTATTGGACCTTATTAAATCCTCCCCTCATTATCATAACATGATTCAAAGTTCCTTAGTTCCTACCCATCCTAATGTGCAATAAAATGAAGTAGCAGCTCAAATTCAAGCTATAACACCAAAAAAATTAGACATTACTTTCCATCAAGATGAGCTACCTCAATTAGAAGTGCAAAAACAACATGAATCTTTCATTATAATAGCTATATATAATAGGACTGGGATAAAAAAACCCTTGTTGACAAAGGATCAGCCCTTAATGTGTGTAGCATAAACCTTTTGGACAATATTGGAGTAGACAAAATCCAAATTCAATATAACTCTTTATCTATTCATGGTTTTGATAATGTAGGAAAACAACCACTTTGTGTGATCACTTTTCCTATTACAGTTAGAAAGGCCGCATTACAAACCCCTATCCATGTTATGCCTCACAAACTTTTATAGGCCATGTATTCATGCAATGAATGGGGTACATTCTACTCATCATCATAAAATGAAGTATGTCTACAACAAAAAAGTATATATAATCAAAGTTGACACTGAACCAGATAGTTTACTCATTGAGAAAAACAAGAAAATTCCTTTGAAAACATTGACACCAAGTATACAAGTGAAACCTATGCAGCAAAAAGACAAAGAAAAATATATTTAGGAAGTCACGAAGCTATTAGAAGATGATTGGGGTTCCTTAGATTTCACACCAACATTCATCTAAGAATACAAGATCATAACAAAATATTCTGAAAAGAGAAAAGAAAAAGCGGTAATGTCAACATAAAATTTGGAAGACCCTTTGAAATCATCCACCCCAACAACTTTAGAAGAAGAACCAAATTATACAACAAAATTCAATGGAGTTAATTATGAGCAACCGCCAAAACTAAAAGAAATGAAAAACATTTATGGAAAAGGTTATTGTAATGAAATAAATTCCACAATAGAAGAAGATGATATGAAATATGCTACAAATACTTCATAATAACTCAGAATAACAAGCCATTTTCAGGGGGTAAACCTCCTAATTTCTCCAATGAGAACATAATTCACAATATGATGATGAAATAAGACTCACAACCTTCTATATATATGCATTTATTCCTAGGATATCACATAGGCCAACTTAGGCAGCCCTATATAAGCCCTAGGCTGACCTAACTTGCTAAATAATAATATAATAATGATAACATGACTTAATGAGGAGTTAAGATAGCCACAAGCTGACTATTCATAACCTAATGTATACCAATATTAAGGGCGTAGTAGTTATGAACTTATGAAACAACTTGGGTATAGTGGAAAAGGAAGTGGTGCTAGAGAACAAGTTATCCATGTCCCTATAGAGCCTAACACACAAGAAATAACTAGTGGTCTTGGGTATTGTCCCTAAAAAGAAACAAACAAGCCTTCACTCAATATCAACACTCTTATAAAAGATTTTTCTAAACCAACTTTAACATTAGTGAATCATGAAATGATATACACTAGTGGTATTGATTATTGTCCTTCGAAAGAAGCAAAAGAAACAAGGAAATATTCACTTAATGTCAATGTCATCATGCAAAAAAATAATAGTGTTCATTAGATTTTACACCCACATTTAAAGAAGAGAACAAAATCCCACAATCTAAAGAGTCTTGTGTAAGTATGACACCTAGTACTAAGCAAGAGATATCTTTATCAAAAAATAAGGGAACATCTTCTACTATTGATCAAAAGGGTATTTGTGAAGACTACTCCAAGATCATTTGATATCCCTACCTCCAATAACATGAAATAAATTTTACTAAAAGAGTTGATATTGTAAATATAATAGAGTTCATTTTCATTGTACTAATGAATGTAAGGCTTTGAGTAAAAAAATTCAACATATTAAGGATTGTGGTGTTCTTCCTTGGGTTGAAACACCTAGGTCCTCTAATTGATACTAATTTTTTTTATATTATGTCCTAATCAATCATCTTGACTCATCCTTTCCCTACACTAAGTGGGGACAAGGGTTTAGGAAGCCCTATCCTCGTATGGCACTTGTCATTGTCTCTTTTGGCTAGTTGACCCCCTTCCATGTATATATAAAATCAAGCTTGGGATGTGGATGGCATGCCTAAATTTGGATTTCATGTGATGTATTGAGTCTAGGGGGCTACCCCTTAGTCATGATTTACTTTCATTCAGGAACATATGACTTGGAACAGGGCTTTCTGAATAAGCTCTCATGCCTTCTACTTTAAAGAAATTTCTCACAACAATGGTGTTAGCAATCACTTTAAAGTGGAGGCATACACCAACACTCATGTTTTAGTGTGTGATTTTATTTCTTGCAATGAGTCCTTTTCTAGGTGGTGTCATTGGGTTTGATTTCCTCTGAGAGTGTGATATTTCTTTGATTTTTCCTTTCTGGGAGACATTAAGCATGATGTTCCCTAAGAAAGAAGAGACCTTACATGAATTAAGAAAAGATCCCTATCAACAATTCTTTATATGAATAAATGTTTATAAGTTCTTAACACAACTTGTTAAGCCTTGTGAAGCTTGAAGTTTCATTTTGTGACACCCTATTGAAGTTATCAGAAGGATATATTTGGTATGATTAGTGTGATGAGAAGCCTAAATGTGGGCATGACTCTCTCATTGTATGGTGAGAAGCTAAGACAGAGGTACATGGATTTCTCACTAAGATACCCATTTTTTATACTCACCCAATGAACAACCTAAAATTTTGTTGACTCAGAGTGAGTGTGCATTTTGGAAGAACAACTAAGAATTGAACCACATCGTGTTGGAGAAACAACCGAGGCTTGATCCACCATTTTTGGCTACTCACCTAGTGGACAACCTGAAGTTTCGTTGCCTCAGAGTGAGTGCATTTTTTGGAAAAATAGCTTACATTTGATCCACATCTTGTTGGAAAAATGGTTGAGGCTTGATCCACCCCCCTTTTATTGTATTTTTTGTTTTTCTTCATTCTTTTAAGTAATTGGCATTGTATGTTTGTGTATCTTGATGTTGCATATCATACACCTTGTATGCTTCTCTTTGTGCTTATGTTTCTTTGACATAGGATCTTGGATCCTAGGGGCTTGGCCACCTCCTTGATCTTTATCAACCTATACCATCCAGATTGCTACACCTAGACCCATCTTGAATGTCTACTTTAATGTGAGTTTGAAGCAAGTTCCTCCTCTCACTCAAGTGGGGGATAAATGTAGTGTAGAAAAAAGTATCCCTTTTTCACACTTAATTTGGGAATGATTAATATTAAAATGAACCTAATGTTTCCTTTATTTAGTATTGTAATGTGTTTTTGCACATTTAGATTATGTTTAGGGCCCTTTTAAACTAAATAGACCTAATTTTTCCTTAATCTAGTGTTGTAAAGTGTATTTATTTATATCTTCACACTAAGTTTTTGAGCCATCTTGCATTTGTGACCTTAAAATCATCGTTAAGAGGCCCCTCAGACCATTTATTATGCATCCTATGGCTTATTTCAATTGAAATCTTTACATATTCAATAAATATGCTTAATATTCTAACCCCTTGACATTTCCTTTGCTCGAAAACCTAGGGTGGGTCCCATATGCCACCTTGGGTGTATGAATCCCCCTAGGTGGGACCCATACACCACCTTTGGAGTATGAGGCCCCCTAGGTTGGATCCATATGCTGCCATAGGTGTATGAGGCTCATATGGTCGCTTTTTAGGGGTTTAAGTGGGAAATCAGGGTTTTCAATTCAAATTTTAGAATATAAACATTTGGGATCTACTAAATGGTAAATTAGATGGAGTTCCAATATAATTAAGGTTTCAAATCATTATTTCACCTAGAAATTTTGATTTAGGCATCCTATGACTTCACAAGAGTGAAATGAAGAAAATTGTGTGCTCTTTCTAGTGTTTAGGACCTAGAAGGACAATCTTCACTCACTTTTATTGAAGAACAAGCCCTTGATATCTCAATGAAGAGGAGAAAGAGATCTTGCAAGATGGATGTCCTAGGGGTTGAATATAAACTAATGAGGGGTTCACCACCAAGGAATAACTTGGAAAGATAAATGAAATGCAAGATGCAACACTAAATCCTAATTCAATGCAATGACTTATTGAATGGCCTGGAAATGCAAATGAAGCAACACAAAAAAAATTCTACAAAAACGAATATGTGCACCTAGATTTGACAACTTTTCTTCAATCTCGCTCCTTAGCAAATCTACAACCTAGACCTACAAATCACACACAAAGGAGAGGGGAAAACATTGTTGGGTTAGTGGATAGGATTTTTCCTTGGTCAAACCCTGTTTTGGTAATAAAACCTTGAAATATAATGAAAGAGGAATGGAGAATGATGAATCAAAAAAATATGATGTTGCAACTCACCAAATCCTATCAATGAAGTGTTGCAAACAAGTGTGAGATGGCTCCAATGGATGTGGATCTTGACACTTGCTTGGATAGGATAGATCTTGAATTGAACACTTTCCTAAATCATAAAAACCCTGCATCACAATTGTTAGCTCCAAAAAAAGCATCATACATGAACTCCTTGACATGATGATTAATGCTTGAATGCTACTCTAATATGCTTGATAATCTACTCTTGAAGAATCTTTAATTCTCTTGTGCATTGTTGAATGCACTTGTGAACTCCACTTTTCTACAAGAATGCTCATTCAACTTGCTAGGTGTAAAATGAGTGAGAGAAACTTGCATTTATACTCAATTATGCAAGAATTCCTAAAATTACAACACTACAAGCCGACATCATATCTAGGAGGATAAAATCCCACTAGAAATTTGAATTAGTTTTGATTTTGGGCCACATGGGACTCATTCTCAAAAGGTGGTGAATGAGTCCCACCAGGCATAATGTATGGGTCCAAATTAAAAAAATCTTAGAAATGTGTGAAACTAGGTTCAGGACCCAGAAATACAGGCGGGACTCATTCTCCCAAGGTAGTGAATGAGTCCCACATCACTAAATTTGGGCCATTCAAGCCTGGAACACCTAAAATATGATTGGGTTTTGTTTTGTGTTAGGATTATATCCTCGGAAAGATGCATTAAATGAGGCTTATGGATGTAAAATAGGGCCAATTAAAGCATAAAGAAGCTAAATTATTAATGAAAACCCTAGAAAAGTGTGAAAGTGTGTTAAAAAAATTTGCAACACTTTAAATAAGGTGTGATTAAGGTTATAAAAGAGGTTTATTAGGTTTAGTTAATTAATAAACATTAGAAAAATGTGAGTGTGTTACAACACTTCACAACACTTTAGCAAGGTACCATTCATGTTCATTAGTTCACAGGGGCCCAAGACCTAATGTGAATGTGTTAAACACATTACAACACTAAATCAAGGCATCATTAGGCTCAATTTTACAAGGAGCACCCAAAAAAGTGTGAAAATGTCCCAACGATATTTTTCTACACTAGAAAGAGTATTATATAGTATTCAAGAGTAGTCAAGAAAACATTCAAAGGAATATATGTAGAAGATTGTTGTAGAAAAAAAGATCCATTACCATGTCAAAGGATTTATGCATCATGCATGTGGTTTTGAGCTAATGTTGTGATGTATTATTCAAGATCAATTCAATTATTCAAAAGAATTATCATTCATTAAGAATCATGATCAAGGTCTACATCCATTGAGGCCATTTCATGCTTGTTTGCAGATATAAAAAGTTTCAAACAGGGTTCTATTGTTTCATCTTATGTTTCATGCTCCATTTCTCATTAAGGTTTGATTACCAAAATGGGGTTTGACCAAGGAAAACCCCAATTCCCTAACAAAACAACTCTCTCTCTCTCTCTCTCTCTCTCTCTCTCTCTCTCTCTCTCTCTCTCTCTCTCTCTCTCTCTCTCTCTGTGTGATTGCAGGTTTATAGGTTGAATAAAAAGTGGATTTGAAGAATTCAAAAGTACCAAAATGAAAAATTTGCAAAGGTTATCAGAGTTGTCATAAAAATATGTTAAGGCTCATGGAAACTCAAATCTAGAGCAAGATATCCAACCTATTTACATGAAACCAGTGGGAAATTGCTTATTTAATCCATCTTCAAAAGCTCACAAAGTTTTAATTCAAGATTCTTCTCTTGAGAAACTTCACAAAGAAATAAGACACTTACCAATAGTCTAGGCATATGAGTTCCAACATTGCCTTTTTTCCAGTATTTTGAAGATCTAGAACAGTCATTGAAAGATTCCAACTCCTGTCAAAAAACCCTAGACTGGGACTAAATAACCCAATCTAGCGTATGAGTCCAAATACACCTTAAAAACAATAATTTTTAGGGTTCGTAGGCCTTTCTTAGTCATCTTCATTTCCCTAGGTACTTCTCTATTTAATTCTATTTATCAGTCTAATTACATACTTTTAAATTCCATTTTATAGGTCATATAGCTAGATTTGTATATTGCTTTCATTTTCTTCTTTCTAAGCATTTTCTTAGTGGTTAAACCTTCTTTAATCACACCTAAAGAAACTATCCTAATCCTAGTCCATTCCTCAATCAACTCAATTGGTTGAGGGATCTTGGTTTCCTTTAATGAACTAGAGTGAAATAGGTCCAAACCCCCAAGTTCCATCTCCTAAAAGGTGGATCCCTATTTCATAAGGTTCAGTAGCATTAGGTGATTTTTTTTTAATAATTAAGCAATAATTGGATCAACTTATCTCTTTCATTAGGATTGTAACACTTAATGATATATACCAACTTAGGATTATCCAACATCCCTATATTGATAGATTCATACTCCCTAGAACTATTTATAGATTCAACAATCTTCCTATTAATGAGTTTGTCATGTCTATCAAATAATTGTTCCAAAGAAACCAATACCTGGGTATGTGCAAGATCATGATGGGCCAAAAAGTGGCGATATGATGGGTATGTGGAGGGTATGTGACTGACGACATTGTTTTTACCCAAAATTGATGAAAAAAAAGGGTTTTTAAAGGAGATTCTCAGATTTTGACCAATATAAATTATGCTTTAATTTGAATTTAATAAATTATTATTATTCATTTTCTATTTGAATTACGACTAAATTCCTGATTGAAAGGCTGATTGAAAAATATCTATAGGTTTCAAATGATATCACATTTTTTGAATTCAAAACATGTGTCACATTATATGCTTCGCATACTATAAGATTAAAAAAAAAAAGGAATTTCATGAAGTTTTGACCAAGTTAAGGTGGTCTTACATATGAGTATTTATATTTTTTAAAAGTTGTAATAAAAAAATCATAATTAATTATTTACATGGAAAAAAATTACAAAAAAATATGCATCACATTGGGACATGAGTCCTCTACTTCTATCTAAAATCTTATCAAAAAAATATTATCATGTTATTGTGGTTAGGGTGGTCAGACATACACCTACTTATTTCTCCACTAAAATTTAAGTACTACTGCATTGAAATTTCAAATTTTCACCAAATAGATTTTTATTTTTTTTAAAACCTAGTAGTTTAGAAACTACATTCAATTTACTATAGATTCTATTCTTACATATTTTTGCAATAATATAGATAAATTATATTCAAATTTTCATGTCAAGTTGCCTAACTCTAATTTTTTTGAATTTTTCAGCACTTAAGGGCCTATTTTTTTCCATGATGATCCTACACATACCCACCTTAGATATTTTATTCTATTTCAATTGAATCATACCTTCTTCTAGCTCTTCCTTCTCATCTAGACAAAATTCTTCTCATGTAGCCTCGCTACCCTCAATATACATTTTTACAAACATCTTCATGCATTCTAGAAAATATTGTATCTGTTTATTGTTCTAAAAAACTTACCATTTTTCCACATTGTCTGGAACATTTGGTTGGTAGACTATTTCAATTTGATACATGATGTCTTTGAAATTAGTGTGTAGGAGAAGTAAGGAAGATGAGATGGCCAAAGATTCAAGCCTAATATTTTCTTCCCTTGAGACTTCTTCAATAGACAAAGCATCAAAGGATTTTATTTCATCCCATACCCTGTTTCTATAATGCCTCAACCTCTTGTTCTTAATAGTGGACACCTTCCTCACCTATTTGACAATCAATTTCGCATCACCCACTATCCTCAGCTTCTTGATTCCTTTTTTCTTTAGCAACAGGAATTGCTAATAGCAAGGCTTTGTACTCAATTGTATTATTGGTGTTCTTGGATTCTAGCTTGTATGAGGAAAGAAATTTATCACCATTACGTGTAACCAATACCACCCCCAAACTAGAACATGAATTAGCACACTGTCATCAAATTCTAGGGTCCATAATTTATAAGAGATGCCATGGCTAAAAGTGGTCTTACTAGTAGTATCCTCAAAGAACAACATATAATTATTGAATTCCAAATCTATGTATAGGATTTGATAATGTGGATCATCAAATTTTAGGATAGTGAATTTGGCCTTCAGTTCTAGACCAAATGGATATATTTATTTCTAAACAGGATGAATGTTTGGGACTAGTCCATGCTAATTTCCCCACCTAAATATCTAAAGAAATTTTGACTAAGAAGCATACCATAACTTGCTAGTGGGTAAAAGCACAAAGACATGTCACACTTTTGGCGAACTTATTAACACAACTAAATTCAATTATTTCTAACTAAAATTAAATTTTCTTCAAATATATGATCTAGTAAGATTAATTCTAGCTAAGTTAGATATTTCTACAAATTTTCAAACTAAAATTGTTACATAAATGCATATGTACGACCACTTTGAAGCCAATTTAGTCAAAAAATAAAATTATTTGAAAAAATTAATGTTCTAACAACTCCTAGTCATGTAAATAACATTTAAAAAAATACCCTTTTGTAGATCCATAAGTGTAGTTTTCAAAAATATTTACATGTCAATAGTTTAACTATTATTTATGTTTTATATTTTATTTTTTCAAAAATATTACCATGTCAAGAAAAAAGCTAAAAATTATTTAGAAAATTTGAAAAAATATGGTGCATTAGGTCAAATAATCTATATCAAGATGGTATAACATGTTTTCTATTCTAGATGAATAGTTAATATGAAAGTTAATGTCAAATGTAAAAAAACTATTTTTAATACACACATTTTTTAATATTTATTTAAAAATATGTTGATTAAAGGAAAGTAATATATCCATGCACTAAATTTTCAAGTTATCAATACACAAAATTTTTGGATGAAAAAAATAAATTTACTATATAGAGATTGATGTCTCATGTAGCTTATTTTTCAAAATTTTACCAACAACAAAATTATAGTGTAAATTTATGAAAACCTATATTCAATTTTTTTTATTTCATTTTTTTAAAATATAAACTTAAAATATACTACAAAATACACATTTTATTAGTTTACATCATTTCAAAATTCAAACATATCTACCACTTTTGTATGATTCAAGTTTAAAAGTTGGATCAATGTTTGTTGTTTTCTTTATAAAGTGTGACACAACTTTGTACTTTTTCCCTAGTATATCTATGAATAAGATGGTGAACTTGAGCCTCTTGTTAGGATGGGTTGCCAGAGCTAACTAAGCATCTTTGATCTATCCTACTAGAGGAACTTTCTTGGCATCCATTGAGTAGAATTTCCCAAAATTTTGAGTTAAGGAAAGGCCCAATGCTCTGGCTATGTTAGAAGTCATTCCATTATCTAATGCTCCAAAATCAATAATATAGTTACTCAATCTATGCCCATTGATATGCAAAGACATGTAAAAAGGATTGTGTTTTTTATCAAGTGTGGTCAGACTAGTATTCCTAGCAATTGAAGGTGACTTAAGGATGAGGCTTCATGATTTACCAAATCTTCTTCTACTAGATTAGCTTTTGAATTACCAGATTTCATGAATTTTACCAACTTATGCAATTCACTAGGGTTGGACCTCAAATACTCAGTAGGTGAGATTTACATTTTTGTGTTTTTACAAAAATCCACAATATCAAAAGGAACTAAGTTCTTATTAGAGGCTTGAATAACTGGATTCTTAGGAATAATATTTGGAACATTGTGAGGAGTAGAAGAGAGAGATGTGAAAGAGATAGGAGTTTTATTGGGAGATCAGGCATACCTTTTCTATTAGAGTTCTTTTGGCCCTAGGTGAGTACTATATAGGAAGCATCACCTATGGTGGTATACACATCTTTTCCTCTCTTAGTATCTTTTTGAACACCTAGAACACTGAGAGGGGGTGAATTAGTATTCTATTGAACCATTTGATCAAAATCCATCCAATTCACAAAACATATCTAACTGCAACAATGAATGAAAGCATGAGACACTCACAAGATCACATAACACATGAACATTGGTATTTTTACATGGAAAAGCCAAAAAGGGAAAAACCTCGATGTGAATAGCTCATAATATGTTATAACTAATTATAAGATATTACAAAGGCTCATTGTTAGGACACGTTGTCCAATAAGGCTCACATCCAAAGATAGATACAAAAAAATGGCTACATAGCTAGGATGTGAAATCATATAAAATGCACCTTCCTTGTCTTAGATTCAGCTCCTTTTAAGCTCTAATTACAAAATACTGCTATGATTTACAATCACTCAATATTCACAATATATCTACTAATATTTGAATCACACACATACAAATTTTCATATTTGCACCTTATCACTTCTCATCCCTCTCCTACCATCTCTAAAATTCCTTACATAAATAACCAATACATTTGCATACATCAATTAGGTTTTCCTAATTAGATGTAGCCCAAAGTGAAATCAAAATTTCCTTGTCGGATCCACACTTGAATCAAAAAAATTCACACTCAAATCAAATGTGCAACACTCAATTTAGGTTGGCATGGACCTAAAATAGATCTCATTAACATCCATAATACATAATCTCCACCACATATATCAAGCATTAGGTCGGCCAAAAATTAGACCTAATCACAAAATAACCCAAATAATAAACACCAACAATCCATATGATCATCATATAATGTGCCATCTAGAATATACCATTTACTAAAACCTGTAAGAAATATCCCAAAATTGTAAAATCAGATTCCAATCACTAGACAAATGTGGACTGGATTACTCATAACCATTTACACTATATAAAGTCAAAACTAAATGAAAAACTATTGTCACTTCTAAGTTTCAAAATTTTCATCCAAAACCATTGAAATATTAAACATAGATGCACATAATAGTCAAGAATAACATATCATAACCTCATAAGCATATCTTACTACAAGAGCAATTTCAAACCAAAATACTAGATGACGATATCTTTATTCCATTCACTGGATTAGAGAGACTATCAACAATTAATGTTGGCATCAATGAAAATACATTAAAGGGTTCCTTCTTCATTCTTTCAACAATCTCCCCCTTTTCCATTGATTGAAACATGTGCCAAAAATGAATCTCTCCAAAAACTCAGAATATACACCATCTCAAACTATCTTCAAAAAAATCAAGTGTACATCATCTCCCCCTTCATGTAACTTCTCCAATCATCTCAGTCATCAAAATCCTCCAAAAAATTCCCGTCGCTGAACTTCTCCTAATATCAAACTTCTCCCCCTTTGACATCAATGAGATTATGTCTAACCCTAATTTTATTAATGATGAAAAATATTGGATTAGAGCCTCATGTTGGTTTTAGACTTCAATAAGAGGTAATTCATGTTAATGGAATGAAATATATAAGTTTTTTAAATATATTATATCTAACAAGGCTACTAGATCATTTATTTTATTAGAATGTGGTAAAAATATATTCTACAAAGCCTCAAGTAGAGAACACTATCGTAGGTAAGTGAATTTTGAATTAAATCCCAAAGAGAGATCTTGGTTGGAATGTTATAAAGTTGTTCAACAAGGTCATACTCTTTGTCACTATGCTAAGGAAGATGAGGTGCAAGGGGAAGATATGGTTGAGGAAATGGAATTGAGTTTTTTGTTTCTTTAGTTTCTTGTTATTTTGAGTATTATATTTGTAAATAACTATAGCATAGAAAATTTTATCTCTTTCTATCACTTAATTTGGGGGGTATGTGTAGGATCATGATGGGCCAAAAAGTGTCAATATGATGGGTATGTGGCTGACGACTATTTTTTTACCCAAAATTGATGAAACAAAAAGGGTTTTTAAAGGAGATTCTCAACTTTCCACTGATATAAATTATGCTTTTGAATTTAATAAGTAATTATTATTTATTTTCTATTCAAATTACGACTAAAGTCCTGATGGATAGGCTGATTGAAAAACATCTATAGCTTTCAAATAGTATCACATTTTTTGAATCCAAAACATGCATTACATTCTATGCTTCACATACTATAGGATTAAAAAAAGAAAAAATGAATTTCATGAAGTTTTGACCAAGTTAAGGTGGTCATACATACGAGTTTTTATATTTTTTTAAAAATTTAGTAAAAAATTCATAATTAATTATTTACTTGGAAAAAAATTACAAAAAAATATGCATCACATTGAGGCATGAGCCCTCTTATTATATCTAAAATCTTATAAAAAAATATTATCATTTTATTGTGGTTAGGGTGGTCAGACAAACACGTACTTCTTACTTTTTCCCTAAAATTTAAGTACCACTACATTGAAATATCAAATTTTTACCAAATAGATTTTTTTACAAAGTACATTCAATTTGCTATAGATTCTATTCTTACATATGGGTATGTCCAGGATCATGATGGGCCAAAAAGTGGTAATATGATGGGTATGTGGCTCATGACTATTTTTTTACCCAAAATTGATGAAATGAAAAGGGTTTTTAAAGGATATTCTCAAGTTTCCAATTATATAAATTATGCTTTACTTTGAATTTAATAAGTAATTATTATTCATTTTCTATTCAAATTAAAACTAAAGTCCTAATTGATAGGTTGATTGAAAAAAATATATAGCTTTAAAACAATATCACATTTTTTGAATCAAAAACATGTGTCACATTCTATACTTCACATACTATAGGATTAAAAAAATAAAAATTGAATTTCATGAAGTTTTGACCAAGTTAAGGTGGTCAGACATATGAGTATTTATATTTTTTTAAAAGTTGTAATAAAAAATTCATAATTAATTATTTACTTGGAAAAAAATTATAAAAAAATATGCATCACATCGGGGAATGAGTCCTCTACTTATATCAAAAATCTTATAAAAAAATATTATCATTTTATTGTGATTAGGATGGTCAAATAGACACCTACTTCTTATTTTTTCCATGAAATTTAAGTACCACTACATTGAAATTTCAAATTTTCACCAAAAAGATTTTTGTTTTTTTTAAAACAAACCTAGTAGTTTAGAAACTACATTCAATTTTCTACAAATTCCATTCTTACATATTTTTGAAATAATATAGATAACTTATTCAAATTTTTATGTCAAGTTGCCTAACTTTGATTTTTCTGAATTTTTTGCCATTTAAGGGCCTGTTTTTTCCATGATGATCCTACACATACCCATATATTTGAAATAATATAGATAACTTATTAAAAAGTTTACATCAAGTTTCATAACTCTAATTTTTTTGAATTTTTTGCCACTTAAGGGCCTATTTTTTCCATGATGATCCTGCACATACCATGGGAATAATTAATATTAAAATGATCCTAATTATGTCTTGATTTAGTGTTGTAATGTGTTTTACACATTCATATTAAGTTTAGGACCCTTCTAAATAAAATGGACTTAATGGTGCCTTATTTAGGGTGTTGTAAAGTGTATCTTTACACTTTCACACTAATCTAGGGATTTATTAATTAATTTAGGATAATTTAGCTTAATTGGCGACTTTAATTTAAGTATAAGCCTAATGAATTGAATATTCTAGGGGATAAAGCCTGATATTCATAAATGATACTATAGAATAGTTAATTTTGCAAGGTGTCTATCCTAGTTAGTGACCTAGGACACATTCACCATGTGGAAAATAGGTCCTCACTAGGTCCTAGGAACCTATTTCCACATAAAATTTCATATTTCCAGAAGTGTGTTCTAGCTAAGTGAGCTAGGACCCATTCACCACATTGTGAATAGGTCCTCACTTAGACCTAGGACCCCCCTTGAGATATGTTTTTAGCAGTATTTTAATTATTTCAAATCCTAGATCTGATTTCAGCTTGTGATATTTGAATTTTGGAATTTAATATTTAGTTATGTATAAATACAAGTCCATTTAACTTAGTTTCTCTGAGACTTTTCATCTAAGCATCTTAGATATTGATAAGCAATCAAGAGTACCTTCACAAGAGCATTATAGAGCATTCAAGAGAATTTCTAAGGCATTCAAGGGAAGATTATTGAAGAATATTGCAGCAATCAAGATCCATATCATCACGTCAAAGGCATAGCACATCATGCATGTTGTTGAGCTAATGTAGCATTGAAGATCAATCAAGAATATTCAAGAATTATTTTGAATCAAGTTCATGGTCAATATTTACATTAAATGAGGCCACTTCATGCTAGATTATTTCTTTTTACTCTAAGTTTTCAAATAAGGTTTGTTGAGTTGTTACATATTGTTGTTCACTCATCATTTCTTTATGTATTGTTTCACTTCAAGGTTTAATTATGAAAATGGGTTTTGAACAAGGCAAACCCCTATTCCCTAACAAACAATATTTTTCTTCCTCTTTGATGTGTGATTGTAGGTTTTAGGTTGATGATCAATTGGAAAGAAAAATTGCAAAAGTTGTCAATGTTGTCAAAGTTAATAAGAAAGTTGTGAAATCACAAAAATTGAGCTACAAAATTTGTTTCTGGGTTATTGACAATATCTGACTAGGATATGGGACTGTAGAAATTGAAGACCATAACCCTAGCTAGGACCCATTCACCATAGGGAAAATGAGTCCTTAGTGAGGCCTAAAAAAGCACATTTTGTAATAGGTACACAACATTTAACCTTCTTAAAACTTTCCTTTTTATTGGTATTTTGGTTAGGATTTATTTTTGTAACTCATTTACACATTATTACCCTCATAATTGAATGAAACATGGAGAAATAGGTATATTTTCTATTAATCCATTCTGAAGTACCAATTTTTCTTCATTTCATTTTGGTGAACCTGACCTTTTAAGCATTGTAGTTTTCTTATTTTGGAGTTATTTCCATCCTATATTTAGATATGGAATTCATTTGCATTCATTTTCATTGAATTAGATCTCATTTAGGGTGTCTAGATTACATTAAAACTTGCATCTCATCTATGGTTTTAGGATTGCATTATTTGAATTTTTTAAATCTAAAAAATACAAAAAAATTAGTCATCTTGTATATCATTTACATCATATAAACTTGCATTTGAAAATGGAAACAAAAATTGCATATAAAACTAGGTATTTAAGGTCATCATTTTATCATAATTTTCACTTGCATTCCACATTGTATTTATAGAAAACCTAAATATAAATGTTGTTACAAATGTGAATCTAAAAACCATTAGAAAACACCTAAAGATATGTGAATAAATTTTAAAAACCTCATCTAGCACCTATTCACCATAGGGAGAATGAGTCCCTGATCAGGCTATAATCTACATTTCTAGAAATTAAAATCTTTATTTTTGTGCTTTTGTTTGTTGCTATTAGATTTTTGTTACAGTTTGCTAAGTTTTCATTTCATCAATTTCATTATATCTATGTTAAATTGGTTAATTTAGTGCATTTCCTAATTTCAAAATTATATTTACAGGATTTCATTTTTAGAATGTTACATAACATAATCAGAAAACTACCTTATTTAGAATATAAAAATTGCATTTACAAAATGCATTTTAGGTCATTGCATTGCATTTTAAGTCTCTTTCCATTTTGGGTTTGTACACTAAGTTTGTGAACCTTATATGAGCTTTATAACTTGGTGTCCTATTAGCAATACTATTATGAGACATAGTTCAAGGCTCGCATCATCCCATGATACACCATTTTCCATGGATCTTGGGTTTTCTAACTCTCTTTGTAATATTTTTGATAATCAATCCCCTATAGATCATAGCATGCATACCTCATTTCCCATGACTTCACTTCCTACTTGACCAATATGCATAATGTTAACAACACTATCCCTACTATGACTAGTTGTACTCAAGATTTGGGGTATACCCAAAGCCAAATTGCAACTTCAATTCCCCCTTCTACAATACCAATTTATATTCCTACTTACACTAGTACTCAAGTTACAACAACCATTAAACCTACTAGCAATGTCATAACTTCCTTAGGTATTTCCATAGGAAATCCTTCTAGCTTTGTGAATTCAAATATAATATCTCCTCAACCATCCTCCCTCACAAATTTACAACAACCAAAGCCAAAGTGAAACTTCAATTCCCACTTCTACAATACCAATCTCCATTCCTACATACACTAGTACTCAAGTTACAACAACCATTAAACCTACTAGCAATGTCATAACTTCCTTAGATATTTCCATAGGCAATCCTTCTAGCTTTGTGAATTCAAATATAATATCTCCTCAACCATCCTCCCTCACAAATTTACAATTCACTTGTCCTTTGTATACATACACCACTCCACCTTACTCCCTCCTACCTTATAATAGCAATAATCAAGCCATCCTTAAAACATGTCATCCCTTCAGCAAAAAATCACAACCATAAATAAAAACAATAATGTTCAACCTTCACAATACATCAAAACCAACCCATTATCACTAGAGATATTGATAACATAAATTCCATATGGTATAGAAGTCCCTAGATTTGAGAAATATGGTGGGAAAGGAAATCGTGTTTTCCATTTTTCTACTTATACAACCCTATGTAGTGATTTCATCTATGAAGATAAGATCTTGGCTAAACTATTCCCCAGGTCATTAAAGGATAAGTGTTGTTTTAGAGTGGTCTTGCTCCTTATTGAATAATTCAACTGGTTCATTCAATGAACTTTTTTATGCATTTCACAACCACTTCCACATTCACATGGGTCCCGAGTTGACCCTAGCTGATTTAATGACTATGGGCTATGGAAATGGAATGCACAACTTCCCTTATCCACACCTAAAAGGGGAATGAAGGAAGAGGAATCTGATTTCACAAATTTCACACTCACAAACAAATTTGTGAGATTCCAATGCACAGAAGAATAACTGCTAATGCAAAACTAAGGAAGTGCAAGATGTTTGAAAACACATTGTGATATGGAAAATGACCTAGAAATGTAAACAAACTATAACAAAAATTAATGAAATTAAAGGTGAGCACTTGGAAACTAGAAAGTGATGGGAAGGAGCTTTGGAATCCTATAAAAATCACTGTTGAAGCCTACTGGGACTCATACGCCAAGCTAGGCGACTTAGTCTTGTTTTAGGAAGGTTTTGCAAAAATAGGTTTCAAACAAAAGGGTACTCATAACTGCAAGAAAGCTTTGTTTAGGCCTAGTAGTGGGACTCATATGCCACTAATGGTGACTTATTCCACTTCTATATTTTTGGAAATTCAAAACTACAATCTGTAGCTCCCAGACTACACTTCAGCTCTTGATAGGTTTTTGGATCCGAAACCACAGAATTCTACCTATAGGTGTTCTCCAATCTTATTTAGGGATTTGATCACTTTGAATGACTTTGATAAATTTTTAGAAAATTTTCACACCTTTCTCTTTGAAAAATTTACACACTAGACCTACAAAACACATGTAAAGAGGGGGGGAAATGGTTAAGGGTTAGTGAATAGGGGTTTTCCTTGGTCAAACCCTGGTTTGGTAATTAAACCATTGAAAATGAAATGAAATGAGAATGCTTAATGAACAACATGTAATGATACAACTCACCAAACCCTTGAAGTAGAAATTTGAAGACATGCAAGTAACAACTCCAATGGATGTAGACTTGAGAATACTTTAAAATGTCTAAAATTCTTGAGTGAATGGTTGATAATTTCCTGAATGATTAAGTAAATGAATGGGGGTGATATGTGAGTAAAAACCCTATATATATACATGATTATGCAATATTTCCCAAAAATACCACATCATAGGTTGACCTTGGGTCTTAGAAAATAATATCCTGCCAGAATTTTGAAATAATTTTCATTTTTGAGTCAAAGGGGACTTATTAGCCCCTAGTGGTGAATGGGCCCCACTTAAGCATTTTAAGTGGGTGTTAGAAATTGAGATGTATTAAATGATTTTTATCAGGATTATTTTCAAAACTACACTTAAGTAAGGTCTATAAGTGTAAAATGGGGCCAATTAAGCATAAGAAAGGGTCAAATTATTGATAACAAGCCTAGGAAAGCATGAAAGTTTGTTACAAAACTTTAAAACACTTTGAAATAAGGCTTGGTAAGTGATAAAAAGAGGTTATTTAAGTGAAATACATTAATAAGGTCCTATAAATTTGTGAAAGTGTGTTGCAACACTTAAGTAAGGTACCACTTGAATTCTTTTAATTCACTAGGGTCCAAGACCTAATGTGAATGTGTTGTCCACATTACAACACTAAATCAAGGAACAATTAAGCCAAAATCACAAGGAGGACCCAAACGAGACATAAAAAGTAGAAGGGTTACTTTTTGGGTGTCCACATTTCACCCCCACTTTAGTGAGAGGATGAACCTGCTTCAATATCTTACTAAATTAGACCAATGCACAACAAGAGGGGTTCCCATGAACCAATGCTACCAAGATGGGACAAAAAATATCAAGAGGGATGATCAAGCCCTCAGGATCAAGATCTCATAACAAACCAACATAAGCGCAAGAGGAACATGCATGTTGTCAAAGATGAAAGAGAGAAAAAGGAAAAAGAAAGAATCAGATCAAGCTTCGACCATTTTCCCAACACGATGTGGATCAAATCTAGGTTGTTTGTCCAAAAAACGCATACTCACTCTGAGGTGACGAAACTCATAGCTATCCACTAGGTGAGAAGGCCTGAAAGGTGAGAAACATACACTCATGGATGGTATGCACTCACACACATGCAGGTTGTTATGGGTAAAGTCATGCCTCAAAATGGGCTTCCTACTCAACCATACCAAAGTTATACCTCCTGATAACTTTAATAAGGTGCCACAAAAGAAATGACTTTTAGAGCTTCACAAGACAAGCAAAACTTCATATGCTTGGAGCTCATGAAAAAATGTGATGGAACCACATGCATGAAAGTTGTGTTATGCAAGGTGGCCATATAAAAAATGCAAAATGAAACATGAAAAGAATGTTCAAAGTAGTCTTGCTTAGTTCATGTGAGGTATTTAACTTAGGGAACATTGTGGCTAATGTCTCCAAAAGAGGGCCAATAAAAGAATAGAAGATTCACAAATTAGGGGATGTAGTGTGTCACATGAAGCCTCTAAGAGGAATGTAATATGCTAAGATAGATCATGCTCATGAAGGACATTACACCCAATTTCATCCACAAAGTGAAAAAGGCATCGTACAAAGTAAGAAGGTTTCACTAAGAACCAAGGAAAGGAAAATGCAAAAGAATAATTCCAATGTATGCCCCCACTTTAAATAAATTGCTACACATCATACTGTGAGCAATTACTTTAAAGTAGCCAATGAAAATGCAAACAAGAAAAGAAGACATGAGAGCCAACTTGGAAAGCCCTTATGCTAATTCATATGTTTCTAAGTAAAGTTGTGTCATGCAAGAGAAAAAGGAAAGAAAACGAGGTTGCCCGAAAAATGAAAACACCAAACACATAAGGGATCTATGAATTTTGGGTCAGTATGTTCTTTGCTACAATGATATTATAGAGCTAGGAACTATCATCATCCCCCAGATACACATATAAATGGAAGAATGACACAAAGAGAGCGAAAACAAAGGAAAAATGTTCATTTTGAGTCAACATGGAAGAAACATAGGGTGTCTCAACACTTTGCATCATCCACAAAAGGAAAATACAAGCCAAATGAGAAAGGAAAGGAAAAAGAACAATGAATTTTTTTGGGTCAGCATGAAAGAGACTTGAATGTATCAATGCCTTGGATCATCCCCAAAAGGAAAATACAAGAAAAAGACAAAAAAGAAAAGGGAAAAGACAAAAGGATCCTTTTGGGTCAACATGAAAGAGACATAGATGTCTCAATGCCTTGCATCATCCCCAAAAGGAAAATACAAGAAAATAAAAAAGAAAAAAAGGTGAAAGCAATGCACAACATAGGGAAGAATGAAGGTACAAATAGAGGAATGTCACAAAGAGAGAAAAAATCAAACAACACATCATGGGCAATCACATTATGCACATGCAAGCATACGAAAGAAAAATAAAATGCAAAAGACTAGTAAGGAAAATGTGAGTCAGCCATTGAACAAGTCATCCACCTCCAGTCATGTTTATTATATGTTAGGGGTGGGCAACTAACCAAAGGGACAAGAGAAAATTCTGAACTACGAGAAGTACCAAGTTCATCACTTTTCATAGGATATTTCTCATTTAAGTTCATTGAAGAGGAAAGCAATGTGTTCAAGTTATTATACACCTCTTCATCTATTTTAGCGATCTCATCATCATCATCCAAATTAATCACGATAGGAGGACGAATGATAATTTCCAATGAAGAGTGTAAATTTTGTTGTGTTTTTTGTATTGGATCACTATGTGGTAGGTGGGGAGGAGGATCATCATGCATTGCTTCAGTCAAGTTCAAATTTTTATTTTTTGTACTTAATTTGTCATGTAACTTGCAAGCAAAGGCACAACATCTATGTGTACACTCTTGAGCTCCTCTATTTCTTTTGGTTTTATTGTCAAGTTGTGTTTGTGAAGGATTGGGTTGATCAACCATAGGTTTATCTTTTTCTGGAAGGGGAGGCATGGAAGGAACTAGGGTATGTGTAGGATCATCATGGAAAAAACGGGCCCTTAAATGGAAAAAAATCTGAAAAATAAGAGTTAGGCAACTTGATGTAAAAATTTGAATAAGTTATCTATATTATTTCAAAAATATGTAACAAAAGAATGTATAGAAAATTGAATGTAGTTTCTAAACTACTAGGTTTGTTTTAAAAAAAAATCTATTTGGTGAAAATTTGAAATTTTCATGCAGTGGTACTTAAATTTCAAGGAAAAAATAAGAAGTAGGTGTCTGTCTGACCACCCTAACCACAATAAAATGATAATATTTTTTTATAATATTTTAGATATAAGTAGAGGAATCATGCCCCAATGTGATGCATATTTTTTGTAATTTTTTTCCAAGTAAATAATTAATTAAATGATTTTTTATTACAATTTTTTTAAATATAAAACTCGTATGTCTAACCACCTTAACTTGGTCAAAAATTCATGAAATTCAATTTTTATTTTTTAACCCTATAGTATGCGAAGCATAAAATGTGACACATGTTTTGGATTCAAAAATGTGATACTGTTTGAAAGCTATAGATGTTTTTCAATCAACCTATCAATCAGGACTTTAGTCATAATTTGAATAGAAAATTAATAATAATTACTTATTAAATTCAAAATAAAGCATAATTTATATTGGTTGAAAGCTGAGAATCTCTTTTAAAAACCCTTTTTATTTCATCAATTTTGGGTAAAAAAATAGTCGTCAGCCACATACCCATCATATTGTCACTTTTTGGCCCATCATGATCTTGCACATACACACCATAGGAGGTTGGTCATCAACTTTCTCTTTTGCTTTGTAAACTTGTTTTATTTTAAGAGGCATGAAAAAGTTTCTTTCAAATTGTCTCTTGGTCTTTTAGACAATGTAGGGGAAGTTTCTAGTGTTGGTTGAGCTTGGTTGTTTGGTTCTTGTTCTGGTTGAAGCATGGTATCATCTATGATGGGAGTGTCAGAAGTAGACAAGGACATGTTGTGAAGAGAAAAAATTTCCATTTTCTTTGCTTTGAATTTTTGGTAAGCTATGAAAAAGAAATCCTTTCATGGCATTATAGGTTCCATGGGCTTAGGCCAAAAGGCTTCTAAGGAAATTTTTCCTTTGGAAGACAAGGGGTTAAAGTAGCTATGGTGGACGGTGAATATTTCATTATCAAATGGAAACTTTAAGCATTTATGTATAACTGAGGGGATGAGTTTCATTGAGCGAAGCCATAGATGGCCCAACTGCAAATAAAATTGGTCTGACTGGGGGATGATGGAGAATGTGACATCTAATGTTTTTTGTCTTATTTGTAATGGAAAGATGATCGATCCTATTGTAGGGAAAGTAAAACCATTATGTGTCTTAATCCATGCTTTCAGTTTATCATAGTCATCTTAATAAAGTTCATGTAATACTAAGAATTCCTCAGTGATCACATTCTCTCCACATGTAGGATCTATTAATATTCCATTAGTGGGCTTATCATAGATATGGCCAACTATGTAAAGAGTACAATCAGGTAAATTTTTAATTATTTCCTTAGAGGAAAATGCAATATCAAGAGATTTCTTAGGTTGGCCCTTACGAGGGATAATTTCTATCACACCTACCATTTCATCCATAGGATTAACATGGGTAACATGTGGGATAGGATCATGATGTTCATCATGTGTATCAACATTCATCACATCATTCTTTGTAGTTTCACTAGCTTTGACAAATGAAATATGATGTTTGGGCATGGGATCAGTGAAAATTTGCAGGTTTTGATTTGGAAGGGCAACAAAATTATTACCTTGATCATCGACACCTGTGATGGATAGATGGCCAAAATCAATGAGGCCTTGCAAAAGATGTTTAAGACACTTACAATGTTCTATTTCATGTCAATTTTGTTGATGATAATGGAAATAAGCATTGGATTTAAAGTTTGGGGGTAAAGGCTCAGTAGGATTAGGTGCTTTGATGATAGGAAAGGTAATCATTTGTTGTTGTAAAAGTTGGGTCATTATGTTATGAAGGGTGCAAGGTAAAGGTGTGAATTTTATTTTTGGATCTCCATAACTAAAGGGCACCACAATTTTAACAACTACTTGGTTGTTGATAGTTTTAGTTGGTTGTTGAGGGGGGTTGAACTATAAGAACCCTTTATTTTGTTTTAGAAATGGTTGGGAATTTTTTTTGCTAGCAGGGTCATATTTCTTAGTTCGGCTAGAAGTGGACCTTGTGTCTCGACTACTAATAAAATTTTGATAATCACAAAGGGTTGTACACAAGTGCATGGAGGAGGGGAATTTCATCATAGTAAGTTTTTCCTGAAGTTTAGTTTGCAAGTTTTCTATAAATATATTTTGAAGATGTGGGTTAGGAATCGTGACATCAATTTGGGAATAAAGCAATTGATAGTGCGAGATAAAATAAGTTATCTTTTCTTCCTCATTTTTCTTGCATCGCATCAAATCAACCAAGGTCTTCTTTGGAGTCATATGCATTTGGAAATGATTTATAAATGCATCAACAAGTTCATTAAATGAATGAATTGAATTGTTTGGTAAAGATGAGAACCATTCCAAGGAAGTATCTTTTAAAGTCTAATAGTTTATCATCAAGGAAAAAATTGCTACATAAGGCGGTGTAGGCATTAACATGGTTAGAATTACCTCCCTTCCCTCCATATTTCTTGAATCTAGGCATCTCTACTCCTTGTAGCATTGGTGTTCACAATATTTCCAAAGATAATGGGTTGCTTCTAACATAATATGTGGGTGGGCCATTCTGATTTTGGTTTATGGTGGAGTTTTTTTTGCATGGATGAAACTGTTTAGAAAAGTTGTGTTATGAGAGGATCAATAGAAATGGTATGAGGTGGAAGTCAAAGTGGCGATGGGATCTATGTACTAGGAGAGAAAGTGAATGGAATACTTATAGGTGGTAGTGTGGAAGAAGAGAGAACATGCAATGCCACATAGGAACTAGGGATGCTAGCAGGAATACCCATGGAAGGAATCACATTACTAACTTGTTGCATGGTTGTTGTGACTTGAGGAGTGGTAGAGGTAGGTATTGATGCTATTGTTGAGGGAGGAGGAATTTGAGTTCCTCCTTGGTTGGCAATATTATTTACTATTGTAGGAGCACTAGATGTTGAAGGAAAATGTTTGCCAAAGATTTGAACTATGTTTTTCATAAGGTCAAGACCTTCATCACTTTCAAGCATGTGGTGAATTTTTTCTACGGTAGGAATTGCAATAGTGGAAATGGTTTCAAGGATTACTCGGTGTTGTAGGTGGGCTAAGTACTCATGAATTTGAATTATTATTTCTTGTGGGATATCATTATTTCTATCTTCAACATGCATACTACCTGAAGGAAAATAATTTATAAGGGTATTATCCATGCCTAATGTACTATTGTCAATAATAGGAATGGAAGCTCTAGATAACCCAAGATCCACAATGATTGGGTTATTGCAAGATGACACAAGTCTTGAAATTCTTCTCACTAAGGTATTAGCAATAGGACACCAAACACTCATGCAAAGGATTATAAATGTAGGGTGGGTGCAACGGAAATGTAAACTAACAAGAATGAAATGCTTAAAACTAAAATTTTGGAAAGTAAAACTGAAATGCAGAAACAACAAACAGAAACTCAAAAATTGAAAATTAAATTCTAGAAAATGCAGTGAAAAATATGCAACTGGATTAAGTCACCCAAGGTGGCGAATGATTCTAGGGAGTGATTTTTCTTTAAATTATCAGATTTTTTTAATTGATTTTTATGCTTTTTATATTTCTGATGTAAGTATAATATGAAAATGCAAAATTTTAGAAATTTTGAATGAAATGAAATGAAAAAATGCAAGCTATGTGAGCTTTTCACTAATGCAAATTTGAAAACACTAGAATACAAATTAAACAATGCATTATGCAATGCAAGACAAATGTAAGCTATTCCTAGGATGTAACTGAACTATTAAATCATAAATATGATGTTCAAAAGTTGGTTTCACCAAAATGTGGTAATGGAAATGGAATGTACAACTTCCTTATTCACGCTCACATTCATGAAAAAACCCTTGAGATTCCAACACAAAGGGGAAATGAAATCTTATCAAAGGGGATTGTCCTAAAGCTTGAAAACTAATAAAGAGGTTCACTTCTAATGCAAAACTAAGAGAGTGCAAGATGTTTGAAAACATGTTGTGATGTGCAAAATGACCTAGAAATGTAAACAAACTATAACATAAATTAATGAGATTAAAAGTGTGCACCTAGAAAATGGAAAGTGATGGGAAGGAGCTCTGGAATCATATAGAAATAACTATTGAAGCCCACTAGGACTCATATGCCAAGTTGGGTGACTTAGTCCTATTTTAGGAAGATTCTGTAGAAACAGGTTTAAGACAAAAGGGTACTCAAAACTGCAAAAAAACTATGCTTAGGCCTAGTAGTGGGACTCATACACCACTGATGGTGACTTAGTCCACTTCCATATTTTGGGAAATTCAAAAGTGGAATTTGTAGCTCTTGGTCTGTACTTCAACTCCTGAGAGGTTTTTGGATTTGAAATTGCAGAATTCGACCTATAGCTATTCTCCAAGCTTCTTTTAGGGCTTTGACCACTTTCAATGACTTTGATAAATTATTGATAAATTTTCACACCTTTCTCTTTAACAAATCTACACACTAGACCTGCAAAACACATGCAAATAGGGGAAAAAATGGTTAAGAGTTAGTGAATAGGGGTTTGCCTTGGTACCACTTGAAGTAGAAATCTGAAGACATGCAAGTAACATCTCCAATGGATGTATACTTGAGAATACTTGAAAATTCCTAAAATTCTTGAGTGAATGATTGTTAATTGCTTGAGTGATTAAGTGGATGAATGGGGGTGAAATGAGAGGAAAAAACCTCTATTTATACATAATTATGCAATATTTCCCAAAAATACCACATCATAGGCTAACCTTTTGTCTTAGAAAATAATATCTCACTAGAATTATGAAATAATTTTTATTTTTGAGCCATATGGGACTCATTCACCCCTAGTGGCAAATGGGTCCCACTAAGCCATTTTAAGTGGGTGTCAAAAATTTAAATGTTATAAATGATGTTTATTATGACTATTTTTGAAAATACACTTATGTAAGGCTTGTAAGTGTAAAATAGGGTCAATTAAGCATTAGAAAGGGTCAAATTATTGATGACAAGACTAGAAACTTAGATAGGAGGTAAGGAAAACATATTCTAAGCATCTTAAATATCTTGTGCAAGACCCCATTGATTCTAATAATCTTCTAATTGAAGGTGTGAATGATCAAGGTACAATAAGAATGTAGCTCCTCCTAACCAAAAATTATAAAGTTTTTTAAATCCCATGCTGAAACATACCATTTCATTTGTCAAAGCTCGTGAAACAAAGAATGAGGTGATGAATGTTGACACAGATGATGAAAAACATAAAAGATGAAAATATGGATGAACCAGATGAAGTAGTGTCATTTATTGAAGCTAAACCTTGTAAGGGCTCAAAAATAATGCCTCTTGATATTGATTTATCACAAAAATAAATACTTAAACATTCACCTAATTGTCCTATTTACATAATTGGAATAATCAATGACAAACCTACTAATGGGATATTATTTGATCTCATATGTGTAGAGAATGTGATCACTAAAGAATTCCTATTTTTGCTTGAACTCTATCAAGATACATATGACTAACTGAAAGTATGGATTAAAATTCATAATGGTTTTGCTTTTCCTATAATGGGTTTGATAAATATCCATCTAAAATTTGGACTAAAAACATCAAATGTCTCATTCACCATCACCCCATTGTTAAACCCATTTCATGTGAAGTTAGGCTATCCATGGCTTCGCTCCATGAATTCCTTCCTATCAGTTGTGCATAAATGTTTGAAATTTCCCTTGGTTAATGACATCTTTACTATACATCATAGTGGCTTTAATCTTGTTTCTTCCCATGGGAACTTTTCATTATATTTCTTTTGGCCTAAGCCTATTGAACCTATTTGACCTCATGAATACTAATTTTTCAAATCATATAAAAAGTTTAACACAAAGAAAATATTAGAATTATACCTTAGAAATATGCATCAACCAGTGATTGAGCCACCTATCTTGGATGAAACCATGATTGAACAAAAATCCCTTCCAAACATTCAAGAACAACCTATGACAAATCATCCTACCATTCCCTATAAGATACCATGAGACAACCAAAAAAATATTTGTATGCCTCCTAATATCAAATAAGTTTATAAAGCTAAAGAGAAAGTGGTTGAACAACCTCCTATGGCTCCTTTCATTCCTCTCCTAAGGAAGAGAAGAAACCTATGGCTAACAAACCCACTCCTACACAAACACAAATTGACAACAGATTGAAGCGAAACTAAAATGCTAGAGAGCATAGGCGTAGACATCATGCTATTTCCCTTATGTTACAAAACTAGGAAGAAAAGAGCAACATAAAAAAAAAAAAAAATCCAAATTTATCTAAAGCAATGCATGATGATTCTATACCCTCACTACAACATAAATAAGAATCTTCTAGACATATTATCATTTGACCTCCTATTGTGATAAATCTAGTTGATGGCATGATATTACAAAGATTGATGAACAAGTGCATAATTAATTTAATTCATTATTTTCCTCTTCTATGAACTTAAATGATAATTCTACTAATAAGAGTGTTGAACTGGGTGCTTCCCTTAGTTTGAAACTTGTCATTATCCCTTTGGATAGTTTCCCACCTTTTATATATACCAATCGAGATTGGGATGCAAACAACCTGCTATAGGTTGACTCACATGTGCCTTACTAGTCTTTTGCATGTTTATTTCTCATGGTTTTCTATGTGATTGCATGTGCATAGCATGATCCTCTATGCTATTCCATTTGATGTATCTCTCTTTTTGTGCATACCTCTATATGTATCCTCATTATTCTATGTCTATATCTTTTATCCTTTTTCACCTATCTTGTTTTATTCTTTTGGGGATGATGTAAGGCATCAAGAAATTTAGGTCTCTTCCACACTGACTAGAAAGGATTTTTCTTTTTTTCACTCTTTATTTGTCATCCTTCTAGTTCTATGAGTATTTGGGGAATGATGACATTTCTGATATCTATAACAACATTGTAGCAAAGACATACTAATTGTGAATCCAAAGATCCCTTATGTAGCTATGGGGAAACCCCTCCCTCCTTTTTCATGGTGTATCTTTATTTCAGAAACATATTACTTGGCATAGGGTTTTCTAAGGAAAGTTCTCATGTCTTATGATTGAACATCAAGGCTACTTTAAAGAAATTTCTCATACCAATGGTGTTAGCAACCGCTTTAAAGTGGGGGAATACATCAATGATATCTTTCAAAATTTTGCGTATTTCATGTTGTGATTTTCTTTTTTCTTATGACGCATTATTTTTCTTGGTGGTGTCATTGGATTTGATGTAATCCAAGAGTGTGATATTTTTTAGCATAATAATTTTCTCTTAGTGGCTATATGCGACACATTGTACTCCCTAAGTTGTGAAAATTTTACTCCTAATTTTTCTTCTCTTGGAGACATTAGGCACAATGATACCTAAGAAGAATACCTTTCACAAAAAAAGAAAAAACCTATATAAATAATGTTTATAAGTGTTTGGCATAACACAACTTGTTGACCTTCTGAAGCTCACAACCCTAATTCAAGTCCACCAAGCATAACACACCTTCCTTTCCTATGAAGTGTTTCCATGTGCATGGGTGCTTAGCATAACATGGCTTGTTAAGAATGAAATAGGAATTTGAGTTCCACCCTACTAGATTTATTAGATGGATAGCTTTGGTGTGATGAGTATAATGAGATCTGATACATAGGCATGAATTTCTCACTAAACCACCTTTTTGAGAGATACTTACCTAGTGGCTAGCTTGAGGTTCCACTCCCTAGAGTGAGCACAAAACTGATAGTCCAGATGTGTTACACATCACATTGCACAATCTAGTCTTGATCTTATTGGTCTTTGATGTTCTATGATTGAGAATATTTGTCATTATTTCATACATAAGTGTCTTGAATGTCTACTTTAGTGTGATTTTGACATGGGTTCATACTCTCACTATAGTGGAGGAAAAGTTTAGTGTAGAAAAAAGTTATCACTTTTTCTCACTTAATTTGGGAATAATTAATATTAAAATGAGCCTAATTATGTCTTAATTTAGTTTTGTAATGTGTTTTAGACATTCACATTAAGTTTAGGACCCTTAATAAAATGAACTTAATGGTGCCTTATTTAGGGCGTTTTAAATGTATCTTTATACTTTCATATTAATCTAGGGTTTTATTAATTAATCGAGGTTAATGAGCAAGTAATTAGCACCTTTTATTTAAATCCAAGCCCAATTAATTACAAATTCTTAGCGGTAAATCCCAACATTCATGAATGATATTACACAACACTTAATTTTGTAAGGTGTGTGTTCAAGGTTAGTGACCTAGGACCCATTCACAACCTAGTGAATGGGTCCTCACTATGTCTTAGGAACCTATTTCCACATAACATTTCATATTTCTTGAAGTGTGTCCTAGCTATGTGAGCTAGGACCCATTTTCCACATGGTGAATGGGTCCTCTCATAGACCTAGTACCCCCCTTGGGATATGTTTTTGGAATTATTTTAATGATTTAAAATCCTAGATCATATGTCACCTTGTAATATTTGAATTTCAAGATTTAATGTTAAGTTATGTATAAATACAAGGATATTTAACTTAGTTTCACCTATAATTTTCATTTAAGCAACTTAGATCTTCATAAGAAATCAATAGTACCTTCACAAGAGAATTATAGAGCATTCAAGAGAATTTTGAAGGCATTCAAGGGGAGATTATTGAAGAATATTGTAGCAATCAACACTGATATCATCATTTCAAAGGAATAATGTATCATGCATGTTGTTGAGATAATGTAGTATTGTATATCAATCAAGCATATTCAAGCATTGTTTCTAATCAATTTCATGACCAAGATCTACATTCGTTGAGGTCACTTCATGCTAGATTGTTGATTTGTACTCCAAGGTTTCAACTAAGGTTTGGTGAGTTGTTACATATTGTTGTTCATTCATCATTACTTTATGTATTTTTTCAATTCAAGGTTTAATTACCAAAATAGAGTTTGACCAAGGAAAACCCCTATTCCCTAACAAACAACATTTTTTCTTCCTCTGTGATGTGTGATTGTAGGTTTTACGGTGAAAATCAATTGGAAAGAGAAATTGCAAAAGTTGGCAATGTTTTCAAAGTTTCTAAGAAAGTTTTCAAATCACGAAAACAGAGCTATAGAATTTATTTTTAGGTTTATGATAGTATCTTACTAGGATTTGGGCATGTAGAAATTGAAGAACATAACCCATAAATCAATTTTCCAGAACCCTAGCCAAGACTCATTCACCATAGGGTGAATGAGTCCTCAGTGAGGCCCAAAAAAGCACTTTTTACAATAGGTACACAATATTTAACCTTTTTAAAACTTTAATTTTTACTTGTATTTGGGTTAGTATTTATTTTTGTAACTCATTTACACATTATTACTCTCACAATTGAATGAAACATGGAGAAGTAGGTACATGGTCCATCAATCCATTTCAAAATACATATTCTTCCACATTTCAGAAACTACATGAAAATATTTTTTTTATGATAAATTTTGGTGTATATAATTATCGTGAGTGATTTTCTTTATTAAAAAATTAGGATATGACCAAGAGGTTTAGATTGATTTGAATGACGTTAAGCAATAAGAGAAGGAATAGTTTGATGTTGAGGAACATGACGAGGATAAATGATCAATTGCTTTCTTAAAATAATTGAGTCAACTAGTTTATGAAAATCATCTATCAATGATGTATCAGTGGTTGCATCCTCTTGGGCCAAGATATCCTCACAAATATGAGAGATATTGGGAGATATAAAAACATGAGTATCATGTTAGTGTGAATAAAGTCTTGTACCTAGTTAATTCTAAGAAGGGCACTTAGGACTTATTCACATGTTAAGATTACTTAGGTTTTAAGATTCCTTTGTTGAACACATTGAAATGCTAAGAGGAGACATGAATGAGCATATACTAAAACATAACCAATTCCATTTGTATATTAAACATCAAATAACATTAACTAAAAGAAGAGAAGAAATGAAAACATGCAACACATAAGGACACCAATATGTTTATGTGGAAAATCTAATGAGGGAAAACCACTATGAGAGTTAACTCACAATAAATAAAGCTCACTACTTACAAAAAAATAATGTTGTCTAGAGATCACTACCTAAAAACTTATAGGCTAAGGCACACAACCTTAGGAAAAGATATAAGGACCTTCTAAACAGTCTCACTATCTGATAGAAAGATACATGAAAACTTACAATGAGAACATGAACATGAACTCCAAAAAAAGAAGAATCTAACATATGTTAATATTGTAGTCCCTTTTTCGCACAATTATTCCATTATTCATTGTACTACTTAATCTCACAATCAATATTTTCACAAATAATATTTTCTCCTCTAAATACCCTCATAAGTCAAAACATCAATTAGGTCAGCTTGAAGATTACCTATAAAATCAGACATGTGATACTACATATGTCATTTCAAATCATATACATTATGAAAGTAAAATGAGCTACAAATAAACACATGACATAATAGGGTCCAAATACATCACAAAAAATCCTCCAAAGAAAAACTAATTAGTCAATATCAATTGTAGATGAAGGAAACTAGATTGTTGACCTAATCAACATTAGCGCTACCTAATCTGCCAACTATTCATCTTTACACCAGAAGGGAGAAAGAAAAATTATCTTACAGACCTAGATGTAAATAATATAGTCTAGATTCATAGTATCTCATCAAACATATTCTAGATTATTTGATCATTATGTGCTAGCACAAGAAAAGAAACATGTTGAACTGGTAAAAATAGAGCATCTTGGACAGACTATAACACTTCAAAATATAGGATATTGGATTGTTGTATATCAAAACATTTGAGAATTTCAAGGAAGAAACCATATACCATTTTGAACATATCCCCAAGTTTGCATAATCACACCTATCACTCTGGAGGAAAACAAAGCATTCCAACAAGTCTTAATCAACCCTTTACTCTTCTAGATCATAGATCGAAACTCTATCACTTATAACTTTCACTGCAAAAGGTTTAGTGACTTGAATTCTTAGATATAATATCTTCACATCTTGATCAATTTATAATCTAAAATGTAAGAATAAATCTTTCTCTATGAAAGGATGTAGACCAAATCACCATGAATCTATCTTAGAGTATAACTGCGAATTCTTGAGTAAGTCGTTTGCAACTTATTTCTATGTGCAGTACACCAAATTATATTTATATCATATTATAAACACATTAGGCCATGTATACCTACCTCCACATCACACTTAGACACTAGGACTTCATCTACAACATTGATAGATTGTACCAATAGATATCTTTACACATCAACTATTTTTGTAGTATTATACAATCTTTGGCACACACATTTGACATCAATAAAAACCCATATTGATTTGATATTAATGAAAACACATATTGTCAACATCCTTGTAGAAGTCTTAATTGTCATATATGATATTATATTATCCTAGGTAGTTATGACTTAGCTATCTCATGTGATAGGATTAAGATGATTTTCATGATCTTGTCTAATCCTATCTCTCACAATTCTTTTATACGAAATACATCTCTTGTAGGCTAAAAGTACACACCTATGTCACACTTTATAAAGGAATAAGCCAACACAAACAAAAATTCTCAACTTCCTCCACATAAAAATGGTCTTTATGTGTTGAATTTAAAAATGATGTAAAATAATAAAATAGGATTATTTGATGATGTTTATTCATGTAATTTTATAAAATTTTAAATAAATTCTTTATTATTTTTTTTAAAATTGAAGCGCATATTTTGAATTGCTAAAAATATCAAAAAAAAAAGTGGCATTCACTTGAAATCAAGTAAAAAATAGAAAAAAATTATTTCCCATAAATATTTTTTTTTCTAAATAGATAACTTCAATATCTAGTGTATGGAAAAAACATTAAAAATTTTGATGTATATTTCCCTTAAAATAACATTTTAAAGTCAAAGGTAAAAGAATTTGATATTTTTCATTTGAAATCGACTATTGTCTAATTTTTTTACCATGCTAATAAAAAATTATACCCTTTTGAAGAGTGAACCATAGATTTTTGGGTATGGGATTTATAGACTACTCTTGCACTTTTAAGATCTTTCACCTAAAAGGAGAGAGATAAACCCCACTCAAAATCTAGGTGGTTCACTCAAATTAGGAAATGTATGATGTAATTAAAGCTAAATGGTATGATCTAAATGCAACTAACTACTGAAATTGATTGATTAAATATGCAAAACCTAAGTAATATGCAATATTTGAAAACACAGTGATGTTTGCAAAAAGCTTAAAAGAATGAACAAAACTGCAATTGAAACTGAACAAAAAGCTATATATTAGAATGTGTACACCTGACAAGCTGGAGAGGATTGGAAAGCAATCTAGAAATCTAAAAAATCTGATTTTGAGCTGACTGGGACTCATTCGCCACCTTGGGAAAATCAGTCCCAAGTCGGGGTATTCCTGTCTAGAAACTATTTAATGCCAACTAGGTGTCTACATCTGAATTTGACTAAAAAATTCACCTCATGAGAGACTTATTTTCCATGCATGGTGAATCAGTCCACTTTTAAATTTCCATGATTTGAAATCTTTGTTCTGGACCTTGACACCTATACAACACTTTCTGACAGAAACCTAAATTAGGATCTCAAAAAGTTCCTACAAAACAGCTTAAGATTGTTTGTCTAATGGGGGGTTTTCCTTGGTCAAACCCCTAGTTGGGTAATTAAATATTGAATGCAAAATTTTTTGCATAAAACCCTAGTCTCAAATGTGATAAAGACTAGGAAATTTTGAAGTATGATTAAAACCCTATTCTATTGTTCTAGAATAAGAAATGCAAATATGATTTGTGTGATGCAAGATCTCAACACTAGAAATCTCACAGCACACCAAAAATGGAGATAAAATGACATGCAAATGGAATGTAAATAACATGCAAACCTTAATTTGAAGATGGAGAAAAAATGGAAGATGGAATCATTTTGAAAACAAGTCTTTAGGTGTGATTTGATGGCTAGTTGCATCTCCTCAACCTAAATTTCTCCATGATTCACCATAGGAATCCATCATCAACTCCTTGCAATGTTGAATCTTGATCAAAAAGTGAGCTTCAAGACCTACAAAAACCCTATTCTGCTGCCCTAATACTTCAACTTTGCTAGTGAAACTTGTTGTAGAATACTTGACTTTAGAATTTTCTTTTGTAAAATGACTAAGAGATGTGTAAAATGAATTAAAATGAATATTTATAAGCATCAACACCTAATTTTCCCATTATTTAGACCTAAGAGGCTGACATCCACCAAAAAATTAAGTTGAATTAATTGAATTACCTCTTGAAATTGAGATTTCCCTCAAAAGGGATTCATTCGCCACCTTTGGCGAATGGGTCCCACCAGAGGGGACTCATTCACCCAAGGTGGAAAATGGGTCCCACTAGTGGTTTTTGAAGATGATTTTTTGTGATATAAATGAATTGAATGTTATTTGTTAGGATTTAAGTGATTTCTCAAGTGAAACGGGCCTCTAGATCAAAAATAATGGGTCTTAGGGACTTATAAATGTCATTTTGAAGGATAAATGATGCATGGGTACTCAAGTACTCAAAAGTAATTCCAGTTAGGCATGAAATTGTCTCTTTTCTCAAGAAGGTCCAATTTTCTATGTCACATTTATCCCCCACTTTAGCTCTCATATAACTACATGCATATGCAAGCTAATGGACTCTAAACAGTGCACTCTATTACATAAAAAGGATACTCATTCAAATGATAGGAGAATGAAGCCCCCAGTGTAGTTATCTATAAAAACACAACATTAGGAATTGTATCCTACAATGTATACATTTGTTAATTGTCCAAAAATCCTTTTATCTAACTCCTAGGGATCCAATTCAAGGGTAGATGTATGCCCCCTCTTGATTTTGATTACTTTATGTAGGTGGAATCAAGGTAGAAATCTAGCCACATCAAATAAGGAATATCATATCATAGGGAATTTCCAAGTACCATGCCATGTAACGATAGATGATTGATGATGTCAGGTGTGGAATCATGATTCCAATGCATCAAATGACATTGAAAACGGATTTCTCTAGCTCCCGTTATGATGTTTTGAAGAAAAGATACTTTATTAACTTTTAAGAGAAATAACCCTAATTTAATGCATAAGAGTAAAAGTAAAGAAAATAGGTTAAAAGAAGTAGAAGAGAGTAAATTTTCACTTACTATTTCATTTTACTTCTTGTGGCTTGAGAGTGATGAGTGAGACGAGAAGATGCAAAGTAGACGAGATTACGCACATTCGCAACTAGATGAGCTTCGAGAACATGTGGCACGCGGCGAGCTGTATTATGAGGTGAGTCCATATTTGTAACATTCACCTTTTGATTTTATAATAATTTAATGATTCTTAATGCATGGATAGGTTAATTTAAGATCTTGGAAAAGAAGTTCACAAAGTGTCCCCTTTTTTGAAAGTGTCTCATTTGTTCGTAAAGTGTCCCTTTTTTTTGCAAAGTGTCCCATTTCTTTACAAAGTGTCCTAAAAGGGTTCTAAAGTGTCTAGGGCCATTAGAAAAGCACACTAGATTTACTTTAGCACACTTGGATGATTAAATGTGTAAGAATTGAAAATATTAGGTGGGTTTTTCGAGCATATTAAATTGTGATTTTGATAGGTTCCTACCCAGTCGCGACAACGGCTAGGGGTGGCAACTTACATTTTTGAGAGATCACACTGGGGTATGTGCAGGATCGTGATGGGCCAAAAAGTGGTGATATCATGTAAGTGATATGATGGCCCATGTGGCTAACGACTTTTTTTTTTACCCAAAATTGATGAAATGAAAAGGGTTTTAAAAGAGATTCTCACTTTCCACCAATATAAATTATGCTTTAGTTTGAATTTAATAAATAATTATTATTCATTTTCAATTTGAATTAAGACTAAATTCCTAATTGATAGGTTGATTGAAAAACATCTATAGCTTTCAAACGGTATCACATTTTTGAATCCAAAGCATGTGTCACATTCTATGCTTTACATACTATATGATTAAAAATAAATAAATTGAATTTCATGAAGTTTTGACCAAGTTAAGGTGGTCGGACATATGAGTTTTATATTTTTAAAAATTTCTAATAAAAATTCATAATTAATTATCTACTTGGAAAAAAATTACAAAAAAATATGCATCACATCGGGACATGAGTCCTCTACTTATATCTAAAATATTATCATTTTATTGTGGTTAGGGTGGTCAGACAGACACCAACTTTTTTTTTCCCTAAAATTTAAGTACTACTGCATTAAAATTTCAAATTTTCACCAAATAAATTTTTATTTCTTTTAAATAAGCCTAGTAGTTTAGAAACTACATTCAATTTTCTACAATTTGATTCTTACATATTTTGAAATAATATAGATAACTTATTCAAATTTTTACGTCAAGTTGCCTAACTCTAATTTTTCTAAATTTTTTACCACTTAAAGGCCTATTTTTTCCATGATGATCCTACACATACCCGCTCCAGCGCTATCAGCATCAGAGACAAAGAATTTGCAAATAGTAGGAATCTATTGGGCATATCTTATGCCACTGATGAGATACCATGATGCCATGCTTATGGCTTTGTGCGAGCATTGGGATGCTGATACATGTATGTTTCATCTTCCTACCAAGGAGATGACTATCACTCTCAAGGATGTACACTGCATTCTCTAAGTTCCTATTTAGGGAGAGTAGGTATATTTCTGGGAGGATCATTCATTCCATGAGAAGAAGATGGATATTTAGTATTGCTTGGATGGACCTATTCATGATGAGCACGTGAGAGCATGAATCAAGCTTCCCATGCTTCTATATTCAGGAGCCCTTATTGTTAGATGGATTATGATGCATACAGTGGTGCATGTTTTCAATCTTGATGTACGAGTGGCACACTTAGATGGAGGATTTGTACACTTGATTCGAGGGATGTACAAGCATAGGATAGTCAATGCATGGGGTCATTACATCTTAGCACACTTATATTATGATCTTGGCAGATTTGTTTTTTGAGAGATCGACAGTATGGTGCATTGCACACTTCTACAGGTGTGGTGCCTCAAGCATATTACACACACCAGGCCTATCAGATTCCCTTTTTCTATAGTTGTAGGATATCCACAAACATTCAACTATCCTCTACGACTCTTGTGGTAGTATGGGGATTTACATTTTTAGAGGGTGAGATGTGACCGGCTGGAGGAGGACGGGATTTTATGGAGATGAGTAATCCAACAAAGTTGGTTTACAATTTATGGGAGATTCTAAGTTTTGCTGAAATCACATATTTTTAGAAAATATAACGATTTAATCCTTTAAAAGTTCCATTTAAATCATTCCAATTGAAGAGGGTTTGACCAAACTACCTTACATCAAACCCCCTTCGATAGAACCCTGCTAGTTCTAAACCATACCTATAACAGTCTCATTTACACCTATCAAAATGTTGATAAAAAACCACTTTTTATTTACCTTTTGGGGGATCAAATGAATTCATTTAAAATTTATTTTTTGTATGTATGTATTCCTTATTATAAGCTTCCGAAAAAGTATAATTTTAAATAAATTTAATTTGATTATTATATTTATTGTTTATTTCTTGTGAATGTAGGTTTCTCACCAAAAATCAAGCTCTATGTTTTGCACATGTGGAAAAATAGAAGATTACCAAAAAAAAATTAAAAAATATGAGTGCCCCAGGTATTGAAGTCATTGATCCAACAAAAAAATTTGTGTTATAAAGTCTACCTATTTTTGAATTGTAATTGGTTTGACTTCGAAACTTGATTAAGGAAAAAATATTCAATAAAACACTATGAAATGAATTGGAAGTGCTAGATATCTTAGTTACAAATCTAAATTCAAAAAAATTAGAATTTTATCCTTCATGGAAAAAAGGTTATGTGTTATACAGTGAGCATCACTCCTTAAAAATGGTGTTTACTAAGAAAAATTAGTTTTTGAAGGAGATGGAAAAAGAAGTGTAATCTTATTCCAAATTTTTTGAAAAAAAAATATTTAGAATCTACAGACAAAATTTTACAAATCACTAGTTTGTATCATCTTCAAATTCCTCATGGTTTAGCCACTATAGGTGCCTGAAAGTGAAGATTTAGTTAGAAAAAATTAGTTTAGTGTCCAGTTTGGCCAAACATTGTAAACCAATATTGTGGGATCACCCAGATCTTATCCACTCACTCTACAATGGCCAGATCCCATAGGATAGCTGAGGAGGATGCAGATGGACATGTTTCTAGGTGAGAGGCATCGCTATGTTGTACGAACTTTCTATTATGGATGAGTCATGTGATAGTATGGGTAGGTGCAAACACCACCGATGATGTTCCCCTTCATTAGGTGATCGGTGTGGAGTTCCCAAAGGACAGGTGTTATTGTTTAGCTTACTATAGATCATGTTCATGAGAGTGATTCCGATGAGTTAAATCATGAACAACCACCAATGTCCAACGCTGATGATGTTGGTAGCACAGATGAGCACAAGGAGTGGTTTTTAGTGACACGAATAGCTCCTATGTTCCCCATGGATATCACTATAGGTGATGTAGGACCAACACCAGATGAGGTAGATGAGCCAGAGGAGAGAACAGAGGATATACGATATAGGCCATTAGATATATTTACTAATGTTATTGATGATAAGTATCATTCAGAGGTTGATCCTGACTATGAGTACCAGGATGGAGAGGAGGATGAGTATTATGAGGAGGAGCCACCCCTAAGTGAGGGTGATGAGGTAGCGACTAACAATCATTAGGAGCATGGAGATTCCTCACACAATTACAGGACCAGATCATGTGCATTAGCTACAACAGACATCGACACCTAGAGTTAAAGAGAGTCTAGCACGTCCTCCATAACCCCCAGAGAGGATGAGGTTGATATTCCTCATTCATCTGGAGACATAGGTGATGATATGTTTGATTTTATGCATGTACTTAAATATGTATTCTTTGTTTATATGTATATATATATCATTATGATGTTTACTAATTGTGTACCTTGTATATCTTGCAGAAGCTATGAGAGACTAGTGAGAGTTATATCATCAGGCTATTACAATGATAGTGCCTACATCCATCAATGAGGAGGAGATGGATCCTGACTACATGCCCCCACCAATCATGGAGGAGGAGCCAGAGTCGCTTAGACCTTTTGTGAGGTTACAGGAAGTGTACAATAGTGTGAGAAGACTCTATCAAGCTGAGAGTGTAGGACAGTCATCGTAGCCTTAGCAAAGGTTGAGAGACTGCATGCAAAGCTAGCATAGGTATGAGCAAAGAGGGATCAGATGGCACAGTAGTTTCTTGTAGTTGTTGGTTGAGTATAGGGTCTAGAGTATGCACTTAGACTTGGAAGCTCATGATCATTGTCACACATGACATCTCATGACATCCAGGGACCAGATCACAAGCTCCAAAACCTGAGGGGTCTATCTCTCATAGACCTTTATGACTTTGTAAATAATATTGGGGTATGTACGGGATCATCATGGAAAAAAAAGACCCTTAAGTGGCAATAAATTTAGAAAAATTAGAGTTAGGCAACTTGAAGTAAAAATTTGAATAAGTTATCTATATTATTTCAAAAATATGTACGAATAGATTTTGTAGCAAGTTGAATGTAGTTTCCAAACTATTAGGTTTATATAAAAATAAATGCATTTAGGGAAAATTTGAAATTTCAATGTAGTAGTACTTAAATTTCAAGGAAAAAATAAGAATTAGGTATATGTCTGACCACCCTAACCACAATAAAATGATAATATTTTTTTATAATATTTTAGATATAAGTAGAGGACTCATGTCTGAATGTGATGCATATTTTTTGTAATTTTTTTCCAAGTAAATAATTAATTATGATTTTTTTATTACAACTTAAAAAAAAATACAAAATATCGTATGTCTGACCACCTTAACTTCGTCAAAACTTCATAAAACTCTTTTTTTTTAATCCTATAGTATGAGAAGCATAGAATGTGATGCATGTGTTGGATTCAAAAAATGTGATACTATTTGAAAGTTATAGATGTTTTGCAATCAACCTATCAATCAGGACTTTAGTCATAATTCAAATAGAAAATGAATAATAATTACTTATTAAATTCAAAGTAAAGCACATTTTTTATTGGTGGAAAGCTCAGAATCTCCTTTAAAAACCCTTTTCATTTCATCAATTTTGGGTAAAAAAAAGTTGTCATCCACATACCCTACACATACCCATCATATCGCCACTTTTTGGCCCATCATAATCCTGCACATACCCATTGAGATGTCTATTAAACTTTGATATATATAGACATGCACATTTGATGTTGTCATGATTTGTCTCTTTGTGTTTGAATGTTAAATGCAATGTGATTAATTAAATGACTTATGGTAAAAGTATTTAATTAATGTCTTCATGATTTAACATGATTGATGTGATCTAATGTAAAATATATTTGAGTTTCTCTATAGATACAACATTGTTGATTAGAGAATATGTTAAATTAAATACACCTATAACACATTTAAGGATCTAACTTAACATAACACAAGGGTGAATAGTATGAAACCTAAAGTAATTATAAACTCAAATAATTACCTTAGTGTTCAAGACAAACACAATATTAGTTGTTAAGAATGAAGCAGTGTGAAAGTTATCTAGAATGACATCAAATAACTTTAGACAACACTGCTTTAACAAACATACTATTCAAAGAGATTAGAGGTAATACCGACACAAATGTGTGGCATTAATAGGTTCCTTAAGGGGTGTTATGTCAAGCTCCATTAAGGCATAACAGCCATACCTATAACTGGTATCAACTATGTAAGGTCCTAACTAATTAGGGATGAATTTATCTTTATCTTCATTGTCAGCATTGGTATTATGCTGATTCTTAGAAAGAACAAAATCACCCTCATGAAACATTCCAGGGATGATATGTGTGTTGTGTTTTCATTGTAATTTTTTGATGTAATATTGGAGATGCTCAAGAGAATTAATGCACTTTTCATCAAGCACCTCAAGTTAGTGCAATCATTGGTCTTTATAAGTGGCACCATCAATAAATTCTTGAAGAAAAATTTGCAACGTAGGAATTTCTAACTCCAAGGGCATGATCGTATCAGTGCCATAAATGAGGTTATAAGGTGTAGTTCCTATGGATAATCTAACACTCATTCGATAAGCCTAAAGCACATAATGTAATTGTGTATACCAATCCTTATGATGTTTGTTAACAGTTTTCTTGAGGATTTGTTCCAAAATCTTATTAGTGTTTTCAGCTTTTCCATTGGATTGCAGATAATACAATGTGGAAAATTGATGTTGAATGTTGAACATTTCATGAAATTTCTTAACTTTTTTATTCTTAAACGGGGTTCCATTGTCTGAAACGATTGTCAAAGGAAGCCCAAAGTGCGAAATTATGTGCTCCAAGATGAAATGACAAATTACTTCAGCATTTGTAGAATGAAGAGGAATAGCTTCCACCCATTTCATGAAATAGTTTGTTGCGGTTATGATAAATGTATGTCAAATAGAAGAGGGAGGTGAAATTTTTCCAATAAGATCCAATTCCCATATTGAAAACAACCAAATGGGAACTTGGGCAATAAGCTCAGAAGCAGAAGCATGGATCAAATTGCTATGTTCTTGACATTTGTGACATTGTTTAACGTAAGTGAAGCAATCCTTCTCCATATGTCTCCAATAATAACCCATACAGATAAGTTTTTACACTAACATCCATCCTCCAAAATGACCTCCATAGGCACCAGCATGAGCCTGTTCAAGTGCTATAGGGATTTTAGAATCCTTAAGACACCATAATAAGAGACCATTGAAAGATCTTCTATACAATGTATCGGTGAGGATCACATATTTAGCTGCTAGTTTACATAAACGCTTTTGAGGTTTTTTCATTCAAGGCTCGGGAATGGTACCATCTTTTAAATAATTATATATTGTATCATACCATTTTCATGAGTCATCTTGAGTTATTGTTAAAATTTCTTCTAATTGAGTATCAATCAAAGGTTTCATGATGGGATGGATAAAAAAGGCAAAGTCTGTTGAAGGATCATGTGGGGATATAAGAGAGGCTGCACTTGCCATTGCATCCACATATCTATTGTCTCTCTGTGGGATGTTATCAATGGTGAATGATTCAAACTTCTCTAATAGTGTCATTGTAAGATCCTTGTATTTTGATAATTTGTCATGTTTAGCTTAATATGTTCTATTGATTTGTTTTATTACTAATTGTGAATCACCAAATATTTTGATATGTTTAGCATTTATTATTAAAGTGGCTCATAAACCCTCGATTAATGCTTCATACTTAGTTGTGTTATTTGTACATAGGAAATTTAATTGATAAGACAAGGGAATAGGTTTTCCATCAAGTGGAATCAATACCACTCCAACACCAAAACTTTTTCTACACTTAGATCCATCGAAATACAATTCCCATGTTTTAATATTAGTTTTCAAGACACTATCATCAGGAAAGGAGTCATGATTAGGTAAAGTGAGAGGAGAAGGAGAATCAGCTAAGTGATAAGTTAAGGCTTGTCCTTTGAATGCTTTCTATGAAACAAACTTAAGGTCAAACTTAGTTAACAACATCACCCACTTAGCTAAGTGTCCAAAAAGGTCAATTTTGTTGAAAATATGTTTAAAAGGATCAAATTTTGTTATGACTTGTATTTCAGCATTTAGTAAATAATGTCACTACTAGTAGTGAATACAAGAGCCAAGCATTGTTTTTCAACTGGTGAGTATCAACTTTCATAATCAATTAAGGTTTGACTAATGTAATAAATATGATTTTCTTTTCCATGATCATCTTGTTGAGCCAACAATGCTACAAGAGCATGGGTTGATGCGGCTATGTACAAGATAAATAGTTTGTCTACAATGGTGGGTTGTAAAATAGGTGGAGGTTCAAAAGATTCCTTTAAAATCTCAAAATCCTATTTAAAATCCTCGTCCCAATCAAAAGGTACACCCTTTTTAAGAAGATGCATGAAAGGTAATGTGTGATCGGCTAAAGATGCAACAAAAATGATGGATAGTTTGAATTCGGCCTTGTAACATGCACAATTGAGAAATGTTACTAGGTGGTAGCATGTTAATAATTGCATAAATTTTATTTGTGTCCATCTTAATGCCTCTGTGAGATATGACAATCCCCAAAATTTTACCGCTATTGACACTAAAGACACTTTTTTGAATTTAATCGCATATTATATTTATGTATTTGCTCCAAGATTTTTTGAAGAAAATTTACATTGTCTTGTCTTGTTAAGGATTTTGCAAGGATGTGGATGTAATCATGACAGATCAATTTCATTGCTCATTGATAAGTTTTTTTAGTATTCTTTAAACTGAAGGGAATTACAACCAGACAAAATGTTCCCCAAACAGTTGTAAAGGAAGTTTTGTATTGATCTTGAGGATTAATAAGGATATCATTATAACCAGAGAATCCATCCATGAATTAAAACAAAGCATGTCCAACAGTTGAATCCACGATCATGTCAATATTAGGAAGCAGAAAGTCATCTTTTAAAGAAGCTTTATTCAAGTCATGAAAATTCATACATATCCTAATACGATTATCAGGTTTAACAACTGCGATAATGTTTGAGATCTAAGGAGAATAATCAATAGATCAAATGAATCCCGCATCAAGGATTTTTTTGAGATCTCCTTTAACAAGAAAGGCTACATTAGGGTGCATTTTTTGTATCTTTTGGTGAATGGGTTTAGCATTTTCATCATTAACTATGTTGTATGTCACAATTTTTGGGTCAATTCCTGGCATATCAAAATATTTCCAAGCAAATTTTTTAGGAAAATCATGAAGTAAAGATGTAGTTTCTTCTTGTTCTTCATCATCAAGGAACTTCCCAATCTTAATAACTTTTTCATTATCATTGACATCCATTGGCACATCAATTGTGTCTCCTAAAGGGAGTGCATTAGATTTAGGAACTTCAAACTCATGAGACTCTTCAATGATATCACTATTGTTTTTTCTTGGTAACTATCATGGCACAAGTAACCTATTTCATGGGAGTAGTGGAGGATGTGGTATCATAAACTCCTAAAATTTGTTTTAGAGTTTCATCACTATCAACATACTTCCATGATGGTGGTAAGTTCATATCAAGCAATTCAGGATATTTATTGTGAGTTTGTGTTTGGGTTGACATGTAACAGTGTTGACGTTCAAAGATGGTCATTGAGTAGCTTTCATCATTTTAGAAAAAGAATATCCCAATCTAGTTTTTGTCTCTTGTATATTAGGTTCGATAGGAACATGAATACCTTGCTCATGTTTTCCACATCTTTTGTCCATATATCCTAATTGTTTTACAAGTTCATATCATTTTCCATAGATTCTTTCCATTTTTTTTGGATTAGGTGAAGATTGATAATTTATCTCATCAAAATTTGTTGTGTATGTTGTATTTTCTTCCAAAGTAGAGGAATATATGTTTGAGAAGATTGTTCATAATTTTGAGTTGACATGATGGTTGATTGTTCTTTTTTCTAATTTGTATTTTTTGTGATTTTGTATTTTCCCATAAATGAAGGTGTGAATTCTAAGGATCCCCAATCATCACCAAATAATTTAGATACTAATTCCTCATTGTTGTGTTCAATTTCAAGAGGATCTATATTGGATGTTGGAATTAATGTTTTTAGAGGACTTGTAGCTCCTTTTTCAAGGTGCAAGAAACTTTCAGGCTCGAGGTCTATTTCAACTTGATAAATGTGATTGTTATAGACATATTTCATGATATAATGAAGGGTCAAAGGTACTGTATTCATCTCATGAATCCATGGTCTACCTGAAAGAAGATTATATAAAAGATCATAAGGAATTACATGAATAGGAGTTAGCAAAGTAGCCACCCCAACTGTAATAGGAAAAGTGATTATATCGAGCGGTTGTGCATTGTTGTATTATCAAAACCATGAATGGATACAAAATCAGGTATTATTTGTGACCATTATAAGTGAGGGTTCTTTTGATACATATTCAATTGAATTGAGCAATTATCATAAAGGATTCATTTTGTTTCCACAACTCTAAAGGATAGAGTTCATGTTGATGGAAAGTAATGTCTAGATTCATTGGGTTCATTTCATGTATTAAAGATGCCACATCATTTAGAGTTGTACCAGGAGGAACAAAAATTTGTTGTAAGGCTGTTTGAAGAATAGTGTGGTAATTTGGTGAGTTTTGAAGTAAATTCCAAAGGGAAATCTTTGCAGGAGTATTCTTTAATTGTTCAACAAGATCATACTCATTTGTGTGTAAAGGAAAGCGAGGAGCACTAGGTGGATTGGGTAAAGGTAAAGAAGGTGGGGTTGGTCGCCGCGGTTGCAGATTTTTTCAGGTATTATATATGTATGAGCAATAATAATATTACTAGATTACTACAACACATCTGTTTTAGGTGGGTAAAGAGTGTATTCAAGTTTATTGGAAGGATGAAGTTTATGCAAGGGTGGGTAAATGATAAGTTGAGGTTGAATCACATTAACATCCTTAGTTGTAGGTTTCCCACAACAAACCATAGTGGATGACTTGAGTGAGATGAAAACCCGAAGGGGCTCATCTAACAAATCAAAGTTAGCACGACTAAAAATTTTAAAGGGTAAGTTATCATCAATTGGTTGAAGTTGTTCAGGATAAGCATTAGAGGTGTTAATGTTCATTATTGTGGGTTGGTCACAACAAACTTTAGTGGATGACTTAGGTGAGATGATGTCCTATAGGGCTTCATCTAACAAGTCAAAGTCATCACAACCAAATGGTTTGAGGGATAAGTTATCAGTAATTGGTTTAGGTTTCTCATTGCAAGCGTAGAGGATGAAGTGAGTGAGAGGAAGTCATGAATAACTTCATCTAATTTGTCTACATCATCACTATTAAGAGGCTTAGATGAGATGTTTCTAAATTGAATCATTTTCTTGAAGGGTTGGTTTGATGTTTCTATTTTTGTACTTTTATGTATTGATGAATCTAATCTAAAAGAACTAGCAACAAATATAGAAAAGGAAATTTGCAAAAATATAAGACTATCCATAAATTCCATGAAAGAAAAAGATGCTTATGCAAATGAAACAAAAGACAATTGAACTATGATAGAAAAGAAACTGCAGGAAACATAAATGTGTAAAGCAATAAACTAAATTATGGAAATTCTAATTCAAAAATTGCAGTGGGACTGATTCGCCCAATGTGACAAATGAGTCCCAGGAGAGATATTTTTAGGTTTTTTTTCTAATTTTTTTGACTTTTCTAGATTTTTTCAGGTCTATACAGTGTAGCTAAGAACTAAAAATGTAGAATTTTGAAATGATGATGTGAAATCAGATGCAATAATGAATTCTAAATGATACTTTCACTAATGCAATTGTAAGAAGCCCTAGGATGCAAACACAATGCAAAAAAATAGTACAATTAAGTCCTAGAATGCAAATGCAAATCAGAATAATATGATGCTCAATATGCAGGTTTATGAAAATGAACCATATATTTTTGGGTATGGGATTTATAGGCTACTCTTGCACTCTTAATATCTTTCACCTAAAATGAGAGAGACAAACTCCACTCAAAATCTAGGTGGTTCACTCAAATTAGAAAATGTATGATGTAATTAAAGCTAAGTAGTATGATCTAAATGCAACTAACTACTGAAATTCATTGATTAAATATGTAAAACCTAAGTAATATGCGATATTTGAAAACCTAGTGATGTTTGTAAAAAGCTTAAAAGAATGAACAAAAATGTAATTTAAATTGGAAAAAAAGCTATATCTTGGAATCTGTGCACCTGAGAAGTTGAAGAGGACTAGAAAGAAATATGGAAATCTAAAAAATCTAATTTTGAGCTAACTGGGACTCATTCGCCACCTTGGTTTACAATTTTTGGCCAAACTGGACACTAAAATTATTATTTTTAACTGAATCTTCACATTCGGGCACCTATACCAGCTAAACTGTGAGGAATTTGAAGATGGTGCAAACTAGAGTCTCATCAAATTTTGTCTGTAGATTCTAAAAATATTTTTTTCAAAATTTTTGGAATCAAATTGCACTTCTTTTTCCATCTCCCACAAAAATTGATTTTTTCAGAAAACAACATTTTTAAAAAGTGACGCAGTATAAAGCATAACTTTTTTTCCATGAAGGATAAAATTATAATTCTTCCAAATTTAGATTTGTAACTCTGATATCTAGTGCTTCCACTTGGTTAGATAGTTTTTTATTGAATATTTTTTCCTTAATCAAGTTTCAAATTCAAACAAATTACAATTCAGACACGTTATAACATGTAACTTTTTTGTATATGTCAAAATTTTATTTTATTTTTTTGTTGGATCAAGGACTTCAATATCTGGTGCACTCATATTTTTCAATTTTTTTTTTGATAATCTTCTATTTTTCCACATGTGAAGAACAAAGAAATTCATTTTCGATGGAAAACCTATGTTTAATAAAACTTAAAAAACAAATACATAACAAAACCAAAACATATTAAAATTATATTCATTGGATAGCTTGTTCTGAGGAATACCATAATAATTTGAAATAAATTTTAAATGAATTCATTTGATCCCCCAAAAGCTAAATCAAAAGTGATTTTTTATCAGCATTTTGATAGGTGTAAAGGAGACGCATTTATAGGTATAGTTTAAAACTAGCAAGGTTCTATCCAAGGGGGTTTGATCTAAGGTGATTTGATCAAACCCTCTTCAATTGGAATCCTTAAAATGGAACTTTTTAAGGCTTAAATCATTATATTTTTTAAAAATATGTGATTTCAGCTAAAATTCATTCCTCTCAGGAATTGTAAACCACTACTATGATAGCACCTCTCAGGTAAAGTTTTTTCTTCCTAGAAACTATTTTCTATGAACTAGGTGTCTAGATCTATATTTGACTCAAAAAGTCACATCATGAGGGACTTATTCGCCATTCATGGTGAATCATTCCACTTTCAAATCTTTGTTCTACACCTTGACACCTGTATAACACTTTCTGATGGAAACCCGAATCGAGATCTTAGAAAATTCCTACAAAACAGCTAAAAATTATTTATCTAATGGTGGCTTTTCCTTGGTCAAAACCCTAGTTGGGTAATTAAATCTTGAATGGATAAAAATATACATAAAACCCTAGCCTCAAATGTGATAAAGAGTAGGAAATTCTGAAGTATGATAAAAACCCCATTCTATTGTGCTAGAATAAGAAATGCAAATATGATTTGTGCACGATGTAAGATCTCACCCTAGAAATCTCACAACACATGAAAAATGGAGATAAAATGACATGCAAATGGAATGTAAATAACATGCAAACCTTCATCTAAAGATAGAGAGAAAATGGAAGATGGAATCATTTTAAAAACAAGTCTTTAGGTGTGATTTGATGGCTAGTTGCATCTCCTCAACCTAGATTTCTCCATGATTCACCATAGGAATCCATCATCAACTCCTTACAATGTTGAATCTTGATAAAAAAGTGAGCTTTAATATTTGCAAAAACCCTAGTTTGCTTCCTTAAAACTTCAACTTTGCTAATGAAACTTGTTGTAAAAGACTTGACTTTAGAATTTGATTTTGTAAAATGACTAACGGATATGTAAAATGAGTTAAAATGAGTATTTATAAGCATCAAAACCTAATTTTCCCATTATTTAGACCCAACAGGCCGACATCCACTGAAAAATTAAGTTGAATTAATTGAATTCCCACTCAAAATTGAAAATTCCCTCAAAAGGGACTCATTTGCCACCCTTGGCAAATGGGTCCCACCAAAGGAGAGTCATTCACCTAAGGTGGTGAATGGGTCTTACCAATGGTTTTTGAAGGATTTTTTTCAGGATATGGATGAATTGAATGCTATTTGTTAGGATTGAAATGATTTCTCAAGTGAAATGGGCTTGTAAATACAAAATAATGGGTCTTAGGGGCCTATAAATGTCGTTTTGAAGGATAAATGATGCATGGGTACTCAAAAGTAGGTCTAATTAGGTGTGAAATTGTCTCTTTTCTCAAGAGGGTCCAATTTTCTATGTCACAAAGAGGATCCTCTCCTTTAGTTCACCATATATTTTTAATTTTTTTAATATTTTTTATTATTTTTCGTTTTAATTTGAAATTAGCCTCATTTTTAATTTAACAACCTACTAGAATTATTTAAACTAAAGCACATATTAAAACTAATCAAAATATCAAAAGACATATTTGTATTCTCAACTCTAAGCCCTACAAAAGAATATTTTTAAATTTTTGAATAAAATCATTTTGACTAAAAAATGTCATGTTCAAGTGGAAATTTTAAAAAATAATTGAAAAAAGATGAGGTGGCTACCAATAAGGATGCCACATAGATAGTTTTAGGTGAAAGTGTTTCAGCTAAAACCCTTTTGACTAAAACACTTTCAATTGAAAATTGTAGGAAAATTGTGTCAAATTTTAAATCGATAAAGGGAAAAATAATATTTTAATGTTTCAGGTGAAAGGGTTTTTTCTGAAACTTTATGTGCCACTTATAGGCCACATATTTTTAGGTGAAATTGTTTCAACCAATTTTTTTTAGGGAAAATATATTTCACTTAGAACTATTTAGTTGGCCAAAATTTTGACACAGGTTTATGCATTTACCTTGCAAACATAACATATTTTTCACATATTGTGAATCTTATATTGTATTCGTATTTGGTGGAATAGCATCTATTTTTTTATTTCTCCCTTGCATGTGTGGAAGTTATTTGGTGTAGTAGATTGGTGATCATGGTTTGATCTTGAATACTCACTTCACTATAGTATCAGAGCTTTAAATCTAGCAAGATCCTTCCTTTCTCTTAGAGAGTTTCTACCATCAATTTTTCTATTAATGATTTGAGTTTATTTTATGATCTTGTAAATTATCATATTCTCTTCTCTTAAATTTCAATACAATTAGGAGAAAAAAATATATTTGTAAAGAATTATTGATGCTATACAACATGTTTTTTTGGTGAGATTTGGTGCTTGTGGTACTTTTAGCTATTGTAGTAGTATTTTTAGCTGCCCATTACTTCTAATAGGCTTAAGAAAGTTAGATTTGACTTTTTTTCACTGTATCTAGCCACCATTTGTAACATTAGGAGATAAGGGTTTGAAACTTAGATCTAGTGAAAAAAAATTTCTTGGATCATTTTCAGTCCAAACAAACCTTGCCATTGCATACAAGACATCAAACAAGTAAATTTTGATATTAAATTTTCCTATATTCAAAAAAATTCAAGGATTTTTTACAAGGAAGCCATATAACCCCTAGTGATGTGCTCAGCTGTAGCTTGTCTACCCTAGGTCACATGGGCAACCAATTCCTAGGCCATGTGGACTAAATGTGTTTCCTTTATTTTGGTAACTTAAGAAAGATTGGAAAATCACATTAACTTTTCATCCAAGAGTTTCATTTTGGCGAACAAGATATGATGGAAAACTAGTTTTGAGTAATGCCTAATGGTGCAAATAATTTTCTCATAATTTTTGTTAGTGCATTTTATAGCATGTTGAAGTACGATGTAAAATTTTTACTTTCAAGATCATATATTTTTCCCAATTCCTCTCTTTTTTACAATTCTTATGGCATTATAAAGATCTTTCGGAGCTCTTTATAGTTATTCATGCATTTTTTCCAAATCTATCCCCTAGTATAGTTAACTTATTTTTTTATGTTTTAACAAGTTCTAATTAATTACTTAGATATTTTGACACCTAAAATATTTCTATTTGTGTGGGATGGATTTTTTGGGCTACTTTATATTTATATCCAGTATTTTGTCCTTTATGGCTATTTTGAGCATAATTTGTAAGCTATTTCTTATGTATAGACATATTGAGATAAAGTATCACACTATTGTATATGCTTGAAGGTATTTTACACATGAGGTTGTGCCATATTTTGTATTCACACTTGTTTATAATGTTTCATTGGTAGTTGTCTAGTGCCTTATTTATTTTCCCTCTCACATTTTTCAAATGAGTGTCCCTCCACAACAACAATGAATCCCCATGATTCTTTCGTCATGAGTGTGTACCTTGTTCTAGCATACCATTTTTTAGTTATTAGTACACTCTTATGCATTTTTAGATGTTGGTTCCTCTTGTTCATACACTACATGGTGATACATAATGTTTTGGTGGGATTTTCATGCCTCTCCCTACTTAAAACATGATGGGGGGGTATTATAATATTGTGATAATTATTCCTTGGTTTATTTAGAGAGTGATATATATCTAGTTTTTTTTCCTATGAAATAGGTAGATGCAAAGGATGGTTACCCATTCATTTTGATCAACATTATTCAGACTATTTACAACAATATTTCAAATTTGAATTGGTTGGGTAGTGTCATCGTGGTAACTTGTGAATGATTCATATGTCATATGTATATTCAATTGAAAAATTATTTTCTTTTATTTTTCATCTAGTCATTTTCTGAGTAATGTCATTGGGGGAACACATGTAGATTGTTGTCTTATTGATCTTGATCACCATCTTATTTATAGAGAAGGCTCATAAATTTAAGGACTATAACAATAATATTTTGGTAGTTTTTTTCATCTTCTTATTGCTTCAATGATGTTCTTCATGTTCCTTTTTTTTGGGGACATTATTTTAGAAGCTTCTTAGCCCTACATATTGAATTTATCTCTTTTAGAGAGGAGTTTTCTCCCATAGGGTTTTTCTTCTTTTCTCTATTTGTGAGATATTTTTTGTACATGGGTACCTCATCAAGCCTTGTTTTTAGGACCCATATTTTGTATATTGTATTGGTTTGTTCCTCTCTAATTCACATTTAAGGGGTGGTGTTGGTGTGAATAAATTCTTTTACCTAGTTATTTTGTAATAGAGGACTTAGGGGAGTTATTCGCCTATTAATTTTACTTAGGTTCTAAGATTACTTCTAGAAGTATTAGTTTTCATATCTAAATCTTATCTTATCTTAGGTAGTTTTGAGTTATTTGTCTCATGTGATATGATTAAGACACTTTTCATGATCTTGTCTAGTCCTATTTCTCACCTTGAATTTATAAACGCAACATCTCTTGCATATATAACATATTTTTCAAATATCGTGAATCTTGTATCATATTGTAGACCTGTTTCATGGAATATTTTTTTGTTGCTTCTCTCTTGTGTGTGAAAATTATTAGGTTTTTCATATTGATGATCTTGGCTTGATATTGGATACTCACTTTAACATGGTATTCGAGTGTGAGTGATTCATACATATGAATTATTTCATCCTCTTATGCCAAGATGATAGCATAGGGGGGCCTCAAACTCTCACAATTGTAACCCATTGATGGTTCTTCCTCAAAACAAAAACTCCCAGTTATATTATCAATGCATTCAACTATTACACCAAAATATACCATTAAACTACAACTGAAATATAACAAGCAATGCATGACAACAAATTGTTCCTTGAACCCTGGTATTTTATTATTCAAACTTATTACAAATACAAAACATATTTGATCCCCTTGGGTTTCGTTAATCCAAATTACAATGACTTAACAAACTGATTAACTCCAACAATCGATTTCAAATACATGTATTGATTTCAATCCATTGCATAGCTGCAGAATATTAAATCTCTACTTCTCAACTTACATTCAAATTTGAAAGAAAAACAAAATATCTTTATTTTAGTTTCATGAACTTTATAATGCATTTACTGGTAGTTTTATTTACATGTGTTCTATCCTAAACCACATCTCTCCTACAGTCAGGTATCTCATCTCATACCGGTAGTTCCTCCTCATATGTTGGTTGTCATAAACTTTTGCCTTGTTTCTATCACTTCCAGCACTAGAAAATTTGTTTATTAAGTTGATTGAGCACCCCAATTAGAAACTCAAAGGTAGTCGTGTATCCTCAAACTATCAACAGGTTGCACCACATGACCCTCTATGCAACCATTTTAACCGAACCCCATTTAAAATCATGGTTATCTATTATGAAGGGTGATTCTGAATAAAATAAAATAAGATAGAATTCCTCATGTCTGCGCCTACCACCCTTTGTGTGTGTTCTCCATTCATTTTCTATTTTTATATCCTCCTCCAAGGAATCAAGCCCCCTCAACTTATCATCCCCACATTTACATCTTCTCGGCCTTCTTCAATTTTGGCCCTCAACCTTTTTGGTCGTTGGCCTCTTCAATATCACCAAGCCATTTGATCCCCACTCCCTATTTCTTTTTTTTTATGATGCTTAAAACATCTTTAGTCCTTTCCACTATTCATCAACATACACAACTGAATTCCAACCAAATTCTAGCCACCTCACTCAACTATTTTATTTTCATATTTGTTTGACTTCTTTGACTTCAACTATTTGAATTCCCATCTTAACCAGTTTTCATCCAAGCTTACCCATTCATAACCAATTCTGATAACTTCCTCAACTCTTATCACACCCCAAACCATCTATATCGTGTCATCCAACCTAATTCACCTAGCCAAAATTAATAACTAACATAAAATTTGAAAATTTTCACTAATGCCCTTACATGAGACTCCCCAGGGGGGGAAAATTAGGTGCTCCTACACATGTAGTGATTCTTCTCACTTTCTTCCACTTCTTCCAGAATTTCTCTGGCCCATTTGCCATGATCTTCTTCCAACATTGTTGTGTCAACCATGGGCTATTCCCACGAGGCTTTCTCTACCAATTACTATCCACTCCTAATCTATGATCTCTTCATCTCTACAAATCACTCCATAAACAAATGAAAAGACTTCCATGTCTCCAACATAATATACTTCATCACCAACATTTAGTACAACTATATTGCCTATTGCATTTCCACACTCAACCTCTTCATTCATCATATTCTCCAGCCATTCTTACTTCATGGCCATCTAATGTAGCATCAGTTTAATTTCAGTTTCATCTACTACTCTATGATCCACAAAATTCATATCAAAATCTACCTTTAATTTTGCAACAACTTTTGTCATTGTCTACAACCTCTTCCAAGGTGCCCCTTACCATTTCACACATCCTCAAACCTTCCATCTTTTTTTTCCACTCTTTCTCAATGGTAGAAAACTACTTCCACAAATATTCATCATTATATTAGGTTGCTTATTCCCTTTTCATGTCTACCTCTGCTTTATATTCCTTAGGTTCTTGTTTGTCTGCCTCTTGGATCTCTATTACTTTATCTTTATCCTTTCCATCTATTGTTGCTATTTTATCCAAATTTGCATTATATGCTTCATTTGACATTACTATCCTCTTTTATTGTTCAAAGCTTTCATCCAACTTTTCCTCTCTCCTGTCACACTGGCATGTGCTCATCCCAAACTTTTCAATATTCCTTTGCTTACCCACCTTCTTTTTTTGATATTTAATCCTCATTTCTTTCTCATCTACAAGCCTCCACATGTCTTTATCATATTTATAAATTCCATTCAAAGCCTCATTAAAGTTTGATTGTCTTCCTTGTACTTGGCTCAAACAAGGTCTCTTCTCTAACTCCTTGGCATACTCAGGATTTTCCTTTCCCTTTCTTTTTGCCATCTCCAATTCATTTTTTCAAACTACTGCTGCTATGTCCTCTTCTTCATGTGACCAGACTCATCCTTTCTAGAATTCTTCTTCCCATGTTCCACCTTCTTGGCAGGTATGTGCAAGATCATAATGGGCCAAAAAGTGGCAATATGATGGGTATGTGGCTGACAACTTTTTTTAACCCAAAATTGATGAAACAAAAAGGGTTTTTAAAGGAGATTCTCAAATTTCCACCAATATAAATTATGCATTACTTTGAATTTAATAAGTAATTATTATTCATTTTCTATTCGAATTATGACTAAAGTCCTGATTGATAGGCTAATTGAAAAACATCTATAACTTTCAAAGGATATCAAATTTTTTGAATCCAAAACATGTGCCACATTCTACGCTTCACATACTATAGGATTAAAAAAAGAAAAATTGAATTTCATGAAGTTTTGACCAAGTTAAGGTGGTCGGACATACGATTTTTTATATTTTTCAAAAGTTGTAATAAAAAATTCATAATTAATTATTACTAGGAAAAAAATTACAAAAAATATGCATGACATCAAGACATGAGTCCTCTACTTATATCTAAAATCTTATAAAAAAATATTATCATTTTATTGTGGTTAGGGTGGTCAAACAAACACCTACTTATTTTTTCCCTGAAATTTAAGTATTGCTACATTGAAATTTCAAATTTTCACCAAATAGTTTTTTTTTTTAAAACCTAGTAGTTTAGAAACTAAATTCAATTTTTGATAGATTCTATTGTTACATATTTTTTAAATAATATACATAACTTATTCAAATTTTTATGTCAAGTTTCCTAACTCTGATTTTTCTAAATTTTTTGCCACTTAAGGACCTATTTTTTCCATGATGATCCTGCACATACCCTGGCTTTGTATAGTCTACTACAACATTAACCCTTATTTCTTGGATTTATCCTCTCCTTCACATAGCCCTTCACCCTTTTCCACAACATCACATTCTTTTGTTGCTATCTTGATCTTCCATACCTTGTTTCCCATAGCCTTGGGTTGATCCCTCTTGATTGTTGCTCTTCATCTTCTTAGTTCATATCATGTCCCTTGCCTCAAAATTCCTTCTTCGAGCTTCTTTGGTTGCCAACTCACCCTCAAATTTGGTATCTACTTGTTTCATTGCATATCATGCATCCTTTGCACCTTCTTGTTAGTACTAACAATATCTACTTCTTTACACTCAAACTGCTGCCCCTCAACAATATTTCTCTTTCGCCAACATGGAACTATGTACCCATAATCAATCACTTTCTCTTTCTTTCTATTAACTTTCTCATTCACATTATTTCTTCTATTAACATGATCAAAAACAAAAAAATTATTTCCATTTTCACAACCAAATTTAACAATACCAATTTAGTTTACCTACTATCCAGCATTGCATCCATTATTGGCCTCTTTGCTTTCCAATTTTTCCTCCATGTAGACTTCTTGTCTTATATCTATAACTTCTTCCAAGACTTCATGAAAATTAATGGCTTCTTCTTCAGCTCCATCATCATGCTAGTAATCTTCAGCAACCAAATCCTCTACATTTTCAGGTAATTTGTAATGTACCTCTACTACAAACTTTTATGGGTATATTGTTGCTAATAATTTCCTCTTATCTTCAATCCTTTCCTCAAGTGCTATTCTTGCCCCAACTCTCAATATCTTCAAGGCCTCACTCTTGACCTTCCTCAACACATTCCTCATCCCTGCATAAACATATGCAAAAACAACATTAGCAAATAATCCATAATGTCTCCAACAATTTCTTTCTTCTTAACACTCCCCCCTCTTCTTTAATATTTCTTCCAAGTGCTCTTAGCTGCACTTCTTCCTCTTCCCCTCTTTCTCTCTTTCTTCTTCTCATGTCCTCCTCAATGAGAACTTATTTCACCACCTCTAGTGTTCATTTCTCACTTGGAAACCATTTGCTTCTACAGGCTCTCTCTTTTCTTGTCAAGGCATTCAGCCTTTGTCTTTTCCTTTTCTCAACGATGTCCTTTATAGGCCATTTCATTTTCTTCATTGGCCAAACCCAAACATAATATTTTATTTGTTCTTCATACCATTTCTTATATACCTCCAAATATTTTCTTAATGTTTCCATCTCTCTTTCAAATTATGTGTCTTCCTTCTTCTTACTCTCTTTTCTCTTGTCTATTTTCTCAAGACTCTCCTTACCAATTTGTTTCTGCATTGTCTTATCTTCTTTCATCTTTTAGACACCTCACCTAGGGATTCTTTCTCTTCCACTCTTCCCATTCTTTTGGCATCCCACTTTCCCTATTATCTCATCAACTACAACACACATCAAATTACAACTTCAAAATATCAATAACAAATTCTATATTCATCACCTAGATCTTTTGGGCTCTGATACCAAATGATAGCATGGGGTGCCTCAAACTCTCACAATATTAACCCATTGATGGTTCCTCCTCAAAACATAAACTCCTTGTTATAGTATCAACACATTCAACTATTACGCAAGAATGTACCATTAAACTGCAACTGAAACATAACAAGCAATGCATGACAACAAATTATCCCTTGAACCCTAGTAATTTATTAAGCATTCAAAATTATTACACATACAAAACAAATTCGATCTCCTTGGGTTCCGTTAATCGAGATTACAATGACTTAGAAAACTGATTAACTCCAACAATTGATTTGAAATACATGTATTGATTTCAATCCATTGCACACTTTCACAATATTAAATCTCTACTTCTCATCTTACATTCAAATTTGAAAGTAAAACAAAATATATTTATTTTAGTTTCATGAACTTTATAATGTATTTACTACAAAGTTCCATTTCCTTATGTTCTATCCTACACCACATCTCTCCTACAGTTAGGTATCTCATCTCATACTGACATTTTCCTCCTCATATGTTGGTTGTCATAAACTTTTTCCTTATTTCTATCACTTTCAGCATTGGATGTTTTTTTATTAAGCTAATTGAGCACCCAAACTCAAAGGTAGTTGTGTATCCTAAAATTGTCAACAAGTTGCACCACAGACCCTCTTCTCAACCATTTCAATCGAACCCCATTTAAAATTGTGGTTATCTATTATGAAGGGTGATTCCAAATCAAATAAAATAAGATAACAGTCCTCATGTATGCACTTACCACCCTTCTTGTGTGTGCTACATTCATTTTCTATTTTTATATCCTTCTCCAATAATTTATCCCCCCTCAACTTATTGTCCCCACATTTACATCTTCTTGGCCTTCTTCAATTTTGGCCCTTGAATTTTTGTCCTTTGGGCTCTTCGATCTCACCAAGCCATTTGATCCCCACTTCCTACTTCTTTTGTTTGATGACACTTAAAAAACCTTCGGTCTTTTCCACCATTCATCAACATACACAACTGAATGCAAACCAAATTCCAACCACCTCACTCAACTGTTTTATTTTCATATATGTTCTACTTCTCTGACTTCAACTATTTGAATTCCCATCTCAACAGTTTGTCATCCAAGCTTACCCATTCATAACCAATTCTGACAACTTCCTCGACTCTCATCACACTAATTTTTAATTACTGATGTTCATGTTGCTAAGGCGACAAGAACCCAAAACCATCTATATCCTGTCATTTGACATAATTCACCCAGCGAAAATTAACAACTAACATAAAATTTGGAAATTATCTCAATGACCTTGCATCGCAAAACATCCTCACAAATAGAAGAGATATTGAGTGAGGTAAAATATGAGTATCAATAATTACATCCACTTATGCCAAGATATGCTCACAAGTAGGAGAGACATTGGGAGATGGAAAATCAAGAGATTCATGATTACTTGATTAATACAGATTAGGAAAAGTGATGATAATAAATATTTCAATAATTTTATTCTTTTGAAAAAGGATATTCTCATAGGGCGGGGGCCCTAGCTCGGTTGGCTAAGTAATTCCGTTGCGGCTCTGCTGGTCACGAGTTCTAGTCCCCCCCCCCCGTCCCGTGGTACCGGATGGCGTGTCGCGCCAGCACCGCCGGTCACGTTAAAAAGTTTACCAGGCGCACTGCAGTTTATAGGGGGTCGTGCTACCCGATTCCTGCAGTCTAAAAAAAAAAAAAAAAAGGATATTCTCATGGTCAGGAAAACTCTTGGTCAACAAAAGGCCGATGTATATCCCTTTTCACATCATGGAATGGGGTTTGAGGAAGTGCCTCAATTTTTTTTAGACAAAACATATTTTTCTATACCACAAGTAGATTTAAAAAAGAAAAGTTACATATTGTTATATTACTTTTTATGAGGAATATAATGAATTTGGTAAATTAGGGCCAAACTAGCAATGCGCACTAAAATCTGAAAGTTTCAAGAAAAGCTACTAGAACAAAGAACTACATCTGAAAAAAGATCATAGACACAATTTTCCACAAAAAAAATTGATGTCAACCTAATTACATAACAATTGAAAATTATAGAATTCAACTATAGTTTCTAAGGATTTGAGGTTCCATGAGTTCAAGTCTAAAAGTGAATAAATTTCTCAAAATACATAAAACCCTATTTTTTCTATGTAAAGAACACACATGCATAAAATTTTATTTTTTTAAAGTAATTCAATAATGTTCAAATGATAATTTCCAAAATTTAAAATTCTTTAACTAGTTGAATTTATTTGAAAATATTGAAAGATAACACTTTTTTAGATTTTGAAATGAAAAACACTATGCATTTGTTTTTTTTAATGGTTTTACTAAAATGAGCATGCACTTTGAAAAATGAAAACAACCTAATATTTCACTCACATTTCACTATGAAATATATTAGATCTCATCCTTAAACAAGGAAAATCAAATATGAAATTACCCAATTAAATACACAATATTTTTCAAAAAAAAAATTATAAATTAAACTTACCAAGTTTTAAGGAACAAAGAGGGAATTGTGAATTTTGAAAATGAAAAAAAAGAAAATATATAAAAATTTCCTCAAATAACCTATGTTTTGAATCAATTTTTAGAATTTATTCCATAAAAATTAGAAAATTGCAAGTGTAAGATATGACAGGTTCACCAAAATATAGAGTAAAAAAATGGATTCTAGAATCAACTAGATTAACTATGATCATCATCTTTTCACTTTGACTCCATATTCAAACACAAAGGTCAATTAGGGCTGATGATTTTCTAGCTACCACTAGGGAGATCCAATCTCTTAAGGTTTGATCATTTTAAGTTGCAAAGTTGACAAATTTTACGTGTCTTTAACAAGCTTATTAGACATGAACCATAGATCTAAAAATATAATTTATTGCACACATAGAAACAAAAAAGTGATAGAATGGTTGTAGATATGGAAAATGGATACTAACAAGAACTTATGACTGAAAACTAGACCTAAATTTGAGGGACATGGGTGGTACTGCACTCATTTGGAGATGCTACTTTTCTAATATATGGAAACTCCAAATGGTAGGTTATAGTATAATCTATAGATCTTATGATCTGGTATTGATTAAACCTTCAAACCTATCCATACACATGAAAAGAGGGGGAAAGTTTGTCTTCTATACGAGCTTGCCAAATACAAACCCTATTTTAGTGTTTCCATCTCCACACACAAAAAATGATTATGATCAAGAGGGCATGACCTACTTTGGGTGGAGAAAAAAACAATAATTGATTGAAAAAAAATATAAATAGCCAACCTAGTATATGAAAGGCTAGTAAGGACCATTTGATTCAACCTATAGCAGTTCATCTACATCCCAATCTCGATCATCGTATACAAAAGGAGAAAAAATAGCCAAAGGGGAAACAACAAATACACTACTAGGACAAGGCTATCTAATTCTTTCCCCCACTATGTGTAATACAAGAATGAGCTGAGATAGGTGATGATAAAGAGCTCCTTGCATTTTGAAATGATTTGCAATGAATTTGAAGCATGTAATAGTGAGCACACTAGGATCCTAAAACTATTACATGGAAAGGAGAAAATTGGTATGCTTTAAGGGATTATTTATATGATATCCAACTTTTTAAATATTTGTTTTAATTCATGAAACTCATTAGTACTAGGTCTAAAAATTCTACGATATTCATAATGTGATGTGTTTGTGTTCTTAGGATTAGGAAATCAATTTTCTTGCATGGGTGGTAATGTAATCAGTCCTTGGCCTAAAATTATGTGTAAATTTCTTTTAGTTGTAGATAATGGACAAGGGAATTGTAATTTCTTAAGTTTGTAAGGCATTTTTTGCTTGCTAGATTCACCCAATTCTCTATGTGGATATAGAGTTGGAGGGCTTGAAATTACCTTATCTTCTTTATCATTGTCATGAGGAATTGGTTATTCTTTAGGAAGGAGGATACTTATTTCAAGAAGAGGATATTTATATCCTAACCCTTTAGTGGATTTATTTGGTATTTTCTCTAAGAGTTGATGAATTTCATGTTCACTTGTTGTATCATGTCCTTGTTTTCTTAAGATCGTGAATCCTTCTCCATATGTCTCTTTTAGGTTGATAGGAGTGCTAGACATTTTGTTAACATAGCATTGATACATTTAATTAGATAAACTAGGATCACCAATTGTGGGGATCTTAGGTTCGGCTTGTATCTCATTTTTGGGATGTAAAAGACCAAACATCTCACGTTGTGTTGATTGTTTCATAGAAGGATAAAAAGATGCAATAGTCTCAAGGTTATTAAGGAAATCATTTATGAATTTTTTCATGTTGTCATCATATTCTCCAATGATGTAAACATCACAAGGAGGGCATTATTTAAAATTTGAGTGATCATGAGTGAGTTCAATTTCATTAGGGTCATTTCCAAAAGTAGAGCTTGACACATCTACTAAGGATTTCAAGGACATCCAAAGCTTACCAAAGCACATATCCATGATGAAATGCAATATAATAACCTAGAATACAATTTTGAAATTAAGAAATGAATGAAATGAACCAAATTAAGTGAGATGCAATGAAATGGAGAAAATAGAAACTCTACAAACTAGAACAGAAATGTAATAACAACAAACTAAAACACAAAAATAGAGTTTTTGATGCTAGAAAATGCAGATTCAAATCTAACATGGGACTAAATTTCCCAGAGGGGCATATGATTCCCAATTAGGTTTTTTCAAAAATTAAAATGATGAAAAATAGTCCACACATAATACCAAGAAATCAGGTAAAACCACTTGTACTAGGACTAAATCACCCAAAGGGGTGTATGAGTCCTAGATTAGGGTTTTGACACTAATTTCAAAAAATTTTGAGTGAATTTTAGGTTTTTGTTTTTGAATTATGTCTAGACTAAGTGCAATTATATATTTCAAGTGAATTTCAATGATGCAAGATGCAAGAATGCAACCTATATGCACTTTCACTAGTGTGAGATTTAGAAACCCTAGATGCAAATTAACTAAAGAAAGACCTAATACAAAGTTAATGTAAGATATATCTAGGACTATTATGCACTCCAAATAAAAAAATAAGGTGTTCTAATAGGTAGGTTCACCAAAATTAAAATAGGGGAATAGGGTACCTCACCTTTTAGGAGACATGACACAAAGGTAGGGTTTTAGGACCTTTGCACCTATTTCCTTCAAGTTTCATTCAAGGAAACCTTAGAGATCTCAATCTAGGGATGGAATAAGGGAAATAGATCTACAATAAGGTGTCCTAGGTTGTGATTAAATACAATAAGGGGATTCACCACCAAACAAGTGCTTGGAAAGACAATCTTGAAATGTAAATGACATGCAAAACCTAATGATATGACCTAGAAAATGAACTTAAATCAAAATGACAAACTGGAGATAAACAAAGGTGCACTTGAAAAGTTGAAGAGGCTTAGAACAAGGTTTGAAATCCTAAAAAAATGACTTTTAATGCACACTAAGACTCATACGCCAATAGGGTCGATTTAGTCCCAGTTTAGGGTTTTAGGCCAAAATCAGAAATTGGAACTGCTAAACCAAGATCTACAGAAAATACTTGAAATATGGTATATTGGGACTCATGTTGGGATTAAGGTGTCTCAAACTTAGAGTCATAACATTGATTTACTTTTAATTTAATGTATTTATTTTTATTATTTAATTTCCTATGGTGTCATGTTACTAATTGGGACCCACCGGCTAGGAGGCATCGTCGTTGGACATGACTCGATGACACATCATCATCCCAAGTGGACATAGGCATCCCACTTTGTGTTAAACAAGCACAAGACAATTGAGAGCCGAGGGCGAATAAATTATCACACAATTCAAACTTAAAACTTCAACATTTATTAATTCCACAACCATACTATTATGTTATTAAGTAAGAGCACGAAACATAAATAACAGAAAGAAAATCGAAACAATGAACACCAGATTTTTACGTGGAAAACCCAATGAGGGAAAAACCACTGTGAGGGTTAACTCAGAATATAATAGATTATAAAACAAAGGCTCACTGTGAAGGGCCTACTACCTAGAAGAGGAATCACTACTAAAATACAAAGGTTCAATGCCTACAGAAAGGACTCGATGTCCAATAGGGAAGCTCACTACCTATAGATAGAAAAGAGAACAAAAGGATCCACCACAACAATTAATGCACATTCGCAAGATTGCAGAAACCCTTATCTCACTGCCTTCAACACAATAAAGAACTGCTATCACAATTCACAAACACTTATGCTTTTATGGTCTATGGCTCATTTCCATCACCTTACATCACACTGTTATACAACTCTTTACAATTTGAATTGCTTTTATAGCATCCTTAACCTTCGAAACTTTCTCCAAGGTCGACCACAGAAACCTTATTTCATAAATTCAAAATAGGTCAGAAACTCAAAATTCCCGTGGTGGAAAGGAATAAGAGTGGACCAATAAAAGACAATTTTCAAGATAAAAATAATATCTCAAAACAATCACACACTTCCTTAATTAAATTTTATTCTTTGAATGAAGTGTGAACACTAGGTTGGCCAAACCTAATGAAAAAACAAATAAACATTGATGTACACGCTTCCCAATTAGAAGATAACACATGAACAACACAACATGCTTCCTTATACACGAGGATACATCTTAGAATCTTCCAGATACATCCATAGCAAAACAATAGACTTCAACCACTAAATATCTTTCACCAATCCATCTAGACTATATAAACTTCACACTAAATTACTAAAACATAACTTTTGGATCACCAATATTCAAACCTCTTTGCTAGAGCACAGAAAAGGCCTTCATATGACATATCCCAAATCTGTAAGATATAAAATGAAATAGCAGAGAACTGCGGAGCTAAACCAGTTTTCCAAGTCCACAGAAGACCAACTTTGCCATAATAGTTCACATACCAGTGAATGAAACTTTCAAATACCATCACACCTGAAGCTAAAACTTAGAATATATCATCACTAAATCCCCATTAATAGACCTTCATATCTGCATAAGCATAGGATCAACACAGGAGAAATGTAGAGAACATACCGGAGCACATTTTGAACACTTTCAACATTCTAACTTCTCTTCTTTAGCTAATTTTCTCAAAAGAACTTGGAAACTCATCAAACCATCACATCTGCAACACTAAAAAGATAGCTCCATGTACTCAAAACATCTCAGCAACATCTCAACTATACATGAACAATCTGCAACATACTGAACTATGTTGACATTAATGACAACATTAATGACAACACCACCAAACTTGGTCATACCTGCAACAATCTCCCCCTTTTTCATTGATGGAAACACATGATGTGAAAAACTGTCAAAGACAACATCATCCTTCATAATACTGGGGGAACTATTTTTCATATGAATTTTCTCTCCCCCTTTGACGTCAATGGAAAATATCAACAACATTGATTACTCTCCCTTAGGAGTACACCCATACTGCAACAATGAAACCATTTCTACTCTCGCTACAGAGTAGACCCATTTATTAGTCCAAATAAATGAAGAATTTGTGAATTCACTAGACTAATGCACCTTCATGTGCACCTAGTTAGGAGGGCCAATGACCCCAAAAAGCTCCCTAAGATGCTCAAAAGTATCCTTCAGAAGAGCCTTAGTAAATATTTCTAAAATTTTTTCCTTTGTTGTCACATACTCCAATCTAACCTCATTCTCTAGCACTTTTTCTCTTAGGAAATGACATTTGATAGATATGTTCTTTGTTCTTCAATGCATAACTAGGTTCTTTGAAATTTTTATTGCACTTATTTTGTCACAAAAATAGAAATAGGCTCATCACATACCACACCAATGTCCTTTAGTGTCTGCTTCATCCATAAAACCTATGTGCACCAAGATGCTATAGCAATATATTCTTCTTCTACTATGGATAGTGAAATTGAGTCTTGATTTTTGCTCAACCATGAAACTAATCTTCCAACAAGAAAGAAAGCACCACCACTGGTACTCTTCTGATCATCTACACATCTGGCCCAATCAACATCTGTATAAGCACTCAAGGTGAAATCATCACTCTTAGGGTACCATAGTCCATAATCTAGTGTAATTTTAAGGAATCTAAATATCCTCTTTATAACTACAACATGTTCCTCTTTAGGATCTGCTTGAAATATGGAAACTAAACAAACTGCATGCATAATGTCTAGTCTAGTAGCAGTAAGATACATTAGTCCACTAATCATAGATCTATATTTTCTCTTATCATTATTAGAAGATTAATCATCTTTGATCAATTTACATACGGTCACCATAGGAGTATAAACCAGTTTGGAATCATCCATCCCAAACATCTTCAAGAGTTCTTTTACATACTTAGATTATGAAATGAATATCCCTTTATCAGTTTTATTCACTTGTAGACCAAGGAAGAAATTCAATTCACTGATCATAGACATCTCAAATTCTTTTTGCATCTCTTCAGCAAACTTCTTACACATGCCTTCATTTCTACCAAAAATGATATCATTAACATAAACAAATACTATCAACATCTTGTTACCTTTCATTTTGAAGTGAAGATTTCTATTAGCAGAAACTTTTTTGAATCCTTTCTTTGTCAGATATTTGTCCAGTCTTGCATACCAAGCTCTGAGAGCTTGCTTCAGCCCATACAATGCCTTCTTCAACTTACACACCATGTCCGGTTTGTTAGACAACTGAAACCCTTCAGGTTGCTCCATATACACTTTTTCCTCCAATTCACCATTCAAAAAAGCTAACTTAACATCCATTTGATATACTTTGAAGTTCTTATGAGAAAAAATAGCCAAAAACATCCTCATAGCTTCAATTCTAGCCACACAGGAAATGTCTCTTCAAAATCTATACCTTCAACTTGTGAGTATTCCTTGCATACTAGTCTTGTCGTATTCCTTATGACTTCTCCATTTTAATTTAGCTTATTCTAGAACACCCATTTTGAACCAATCACATTTTTATTCATAGGCCTAGGGACTAGTTCCCATGTTTGATTCTTTTCTATCGACTACAATTCTTCTTTCATAGCCTTCATCCAACTCTCATCTTCACATGCTCCACTCATAGACTTAGGTTCAACTTTAGAAAGAAAAAATAGATTTACCTTAGTTGTAACTCTGCTTCTAGTCTTCACACCTTCACTTTTATCTGCAATTATCTGATCCTTGAGATTATTCTTCTTAATATACTTAGGAGTTTTGACAATAGGTTTTTGTTCATTTTCTTCTTCCACTTGTTCTTCTTTCTCTTTTTCTTCGTTCTCCTTGTTCTCCTCAGGTACATGTCCACAGATAGGATCATCAAGTTCAACTTCACTTATCTCAATAGGTTTGCATATGTCTTCATCAACTTTCACATTACCACTTTCAATAATCTTTCTCAATCTTTTTTTAAAGCATCTGTATGCTTCGCTAGTAGTAGAGTATCCAATAAATATTCCTTCATCACATCTAGCATCAAAATTTCCAATATTTTCATCATCTCTTATAATATAGCATATGCTTCCAAATACCTTAGAATACTTCACAGTAGGTGTCTTACCGGTCCATAACTCAAAAGGTGTCTTTGTGTCACTGCATTTGATCTGAACTCTATTAAGAACATAAACAACAGTATGTATCACTTCTCTCCAGTACACATCTGGTACATTTGATTATTTCATCATGCTTCTAGTAGCTTCCTGTACAGTCCTATTTTTCCTTTCAACTACACCATTCTGTTGAGTGGTTCTCGGAGAAAAAACTTGTTTTCTTATGCCATGTTCACATAAAGTATTAAATTCACCAGAAGTGAATTCACCACCTCTAATAGATCTCAAACACTTGATTTTCTAATTTACTTCATTTTCCACTCTTGCTTTGAATACCTTAAATTTATCCAAAGCCTGATTCTTATCTCTAAGAAAAGAAACCCATGTCATTTAGGTATAATCATCAATAAGCAACATGAAATACCTATCACCATTTAGGCTTCTAGTCCTAATCGGACCACATAGATCAGTATGAATCAACTCCAACATTCTGGTAGAAGAGGGCTCTTTTCCCTTAAATCTACATCTTGCATGTTTCCCCAATTGAAAACTTCTGCAAATAGCATTACCAGGTAATGTGATTCTAGGAATCCCTCAAAAAATATCTTTTGCACTAATCTTGACCAAGTTATCAAAATTTACGTATCCCATTCTCTAGTGCCATAACCAACTTCCAGTGATTTGAGATACAAGGAAATGACCATTGACTCCTTTCAACTGATAGATGTTTTCATGAGTCCCTCTTCCAACAGCAATCATATCTCCATTTCTAGATCCTTTTCTGATCTCATAGGTATTATTCTAGAACAAAATTTTGAAATCATTGCTACACATCTGACCAACACTCAGAAGGTTATGCTTTAAACCCTTCACATAGTATACATCATCAGTACTATGCACTCCATCAAAACTAATTGAATCTTTCCCACAAATCTTAGCTCCTAAATCATCTCCAAACATAACTAAACCACCATCATGTTTCTCAAGTTTAGTGAACTTACTCTTCTCCCTGGTCATGTGGTTAGAACATCCACTATCAATTACCAAGTAGTCTTCATCTTGTCTTGCATGAAAATCAATAACCAAGGTACATTCCATCCTATTTCTCTTACTCTATGAAGCCTTCTTGCTTACACATTTTCTAGGGTTATTGGATACAAATTTACTTTCTAAGGCTAAGAATAAGCATTCACTATCATCAACCTCATTCTCAAATTCATCATCATAAATTCCTACTTCTTCTTTAACATAGTACAACTTCTTATATTTCTTATCCTTCCTATCCTTATCCTTATAATCCTTATTCTTCTTATGCACAACTTTATTCATGGCGTAGCCATCGTAGGAGGGTCCTCAAGGAGAAAAATCTAGACCGTCCAGAAAAAATAAGACAATGAAAGCAACACAGAATACGGAGGCAAATTCAGATGCAAATAGTCTCATTAATAGAAATCTCAATTAAATTTGGTTGGCAACATCTGGGCTTATAGATTTGGCTCACAGGCCTGATGTAACATGTTCAAAATACAACATTCCAATATGCTCCTTTATGAGAGCTGAAATCTTACAAATCATATCAATCTTGATCTACTTAATCTACTACTACTATTCTAATGATCAATTACAAGCTTTATATCATATCTTCAATTCTGGAAACATTTGTGTTGGCAAAATATTATTACATTCTCCAATGAAAGAAAATGTAATGTGCGCATGAATAGGTTGGCTTCAAATTTAAATTACTCCATCAATAGGTTCATGGAATGAAGTGTGGACCTATAAGGAAGGTCATGGACACTCCATGGAAAAATTAAAATCACACCACTAAGATATGCAAGTCATGGGGACGACCCATGAACGATCACATTAGATGTTAGGCTTGAAAACTATTTTGGTGCTAGTTCAAGAAATTGCCATCAAATCCAGAAGTGATAACTTGCTAGAAAAAGATCCAATCACAATCAAATCTTGGAATAAGGAAAATGAACATGTCCATGATGTACACGAAGATTTGCTGGGTCTGGTGAGAAAATATTATGAATCCACCAATAGGAACTAAGCAAGGAAAAAAACTAGAAGAAAATATATTTTGGTTGATGCAAGATTGCCAAGAACCAAGGATGCTCCTGAATCAGAGATCTGGGGTTAATTAAAAGTGAGTCCTTCACTTTGTAGGGGCTAAAGGAAAACCAAAACGGTCTACCTCAGCCTGAGAAATCCAAGAAGAATCCTCCACTGGTCTATCCTTCCACTTCACAAGATATTCTTTGTACTGTCTTTCACGAGTCTTCCACCCATCTCTAATGTCCAAAACTTCTTCAATCCCATTTGACTGTAGCTTAGGAAACTAATTTTCCAATCTTACTTCACTACCTTCTCTGAATTTTGCTTCATGGTACTAATGTAGATCTGCAATGTTGAATATTGACGATATACCCATGCCATCCAGTAACTCTACTTCATATGCATTTCCTAAATCAAATTTCCTCAAAATCCTACAGGGTCTAAACTTCCTCATATTTAGCTTTTTGTATGTCCCAATTGGAAATCTCTCCTTCCTCAAATACACCATCACTTCATCTCCACCTTTGAACTCCTTATGTCTCCTCTTTTCATCTACTTTCTCCTTATACTTTTTGTTCATATTCTCCAATTGTTGTTTCACTTAAGTATGCATTTTCTTCATATGTTCTACAAATTCCTCTACTTTTTCACTCCTTTTGTCTTCCATACTAATGTCTTTCAACTCTTATATACCTCTAGGATGAATTCTGGTAACAATCTCAAAAGGGATATTTCCAGTACTCCAACCAAACATCTCAACAAATTTCCCAAACACTTGTTTACTACCTCTATTTTTCCATCATTCTATGGGTGAAAAGTAGAACTGAACATCAAATCTATCTTCAGCTTCTTCCAAAGTGTCCTCCAAAAATATCAAACAAACTTTGTATCTCTATCTAAAACAATAGTCCTAGGTAATCCATGCAATTTGACTACTCTGAAAAAATAAGTCTGCTACATGTACTACATCTATTTTCTTCTTATACAATCAAAGGATTATACAATCCAACATTCTGACTACTCCCTTTTGCAACTTGAAAAACTTTGCAACTATGCACAAATTTCCTAACATCCTTATGAATCTGTGGCCAAAAGTAATTCTCACTCACCAATGCTATTGTTTTATCAATTCTAAAGTGTCCTGACAAACATCCACTATGATTTTCTTTCACCAAGTTATGCCTCATTGAACTCGTTGGGTATACACAACTAATTACCTCTGAACAACATATCCTCCTGAATGAAATAATCCAACCATTGACTCCTATCCTCCATGACTAGTTCTTTACAAGCTCTCCAAGGTTCTACAAAATCTAGGTCTTCCTTATACAATCTCTTCAATTCATCAAATCCTATTACTTTCACTCTCATCTCTGCTAGTAAATTCCTTCTCCTACTCAAAGCATCAGTAACTTTATTTGACTTTCCACTCCTATGCTTAAAAATAAAAGTATAACTCTACAAGAACTCTACCCATCTCATGTATATCTAATTCAACTCACCTTAACTATTCAAATATTGCAATGCTTGATGATATCTATACAACACAAACTCCTTAGGAAACAAGTAATGTCTCCACTTCTTCAAGGCTTCAACTATGGCATAAAACTCATGATCATACACTGAATATCTTCTCCTAGCATCATTCAATTTCTCTCTAAAATAAGCTACTGGTCTTCCTTCTTGACTCAATACTGCTCCAATTTCCTTTCCACTTGCATCATAGTCTACTTGAAATACCTTATTGAAATCTGGTAAAGCAAACACAAGCTGCTCAATCACCTTCTGTTTCAACAACTCAAAACTTTGATCTTCTCAAGATGTCCATCTAAAATCCTTCGTAACTCCTCTCATTGTTTTAATCATAGGACTGTAAATAGAACTAAAATTCCTAATAAACTTCTTGTAGAAACTAGCCAATCCATGAAATGATCTTACCTCTCCAATGCTATCTGGTGTAGGCCACTCAACAATTTCTTTCACCTTCTTAGGGTCCATCTTCAACACATCCATACAGATTACAAATCCCATATATACCAATTCTTCCTTCATGAAACTACACTTCTTAATATTTATCAACAACTTCTCTCAACCTCTACAAAGCTTGTCTTATATTCAACAAATGTTCTTCTCTAGTCTTATTGAAAATCAAGATTTCATCCAAGTAAAAAACAAACTTACGCAATAATTTCTTCAATACATCATTCATTAGCCTCATGAAAGTACTTGGTGCATTTTTTAGTCCAAAAGGTATCACCAACCACTCATACAATCCTTCATGTGTCTTGAATGTTGTCTTCCACTCATCCCCTTCTTTGATTCTGATATGATGATATCCACTCTTCAAATCTATATTTGTAAAATATTTATCTCCACTCAAACAAGCCATAATGTCATTCATCTAGGGCAAAGGAAATCTATACTTCACCGTGATCTGGTTCATAGCTCTAGAATATGTACGCATCCTCCATTCTCCATCCTTCTTAGGTGCTAGCACAACAGGTACTACACATGAACTTAAGCTTTCTCTAATCAAACCTTTCCTCAACAATTCTTGCACTTGTCTATTAATATCTTCATTCTTTGTCGGTGTCAACTGGTGTGTTGCTTTATTAGGAAAACTAGCTCCAGGAATCAAATCCATGCAATGACTAATACTCCTCATAGGTGGTAATCCATTAGGTACATTATCTGAAATGATCTCTTCATACTCTGTCAACAACTCCATTATCTCATATGGTTGTTCTTCTACATGCTTCAAGTATTCAGTCTTCTTAGGAATTAAGGCATAGCACATTTTCTCATGTCTCAACCCATCCAAGAATCTCCTTCCATCAACCAAAAAAACTCTACTACTCGTACAAACCTCAACTGTAGGAACATATTCAAATGGAAACAAAGTTTTTTTCATCCCATTAGAAACAATGGCATATATGTTCTTCTTTCTATCATGTATATAGTCTGTCTATCATACTACCAAGGTCTTCTCAACAAAACATGGCATACATCCATAGGCATGATATCACACAAAAATTCATCATGATAATTTCCTATCTTCAATTTCACCAAACATTTTTCACTTACCAGTATCTTATGCTCATCTTGAATCCATTCTATCTAATAGGGCTTCAGGTGTTTCAATCTTTCCAACTTCAACTTAGTCACCATCTCTTCATAAACCAGGTTGTCATAACTTCCACTATCAACAATCACCTTGCAACATTTACCAACTACCTTGCATCTAGTCTGAAACAGGTTCTTTCTCTACAACAATTCCTTTTCCACCTCACTTTGATATAATACCCTTATGTTAACCAACACTTCTCCATCTTTCAGATTGTTAGAGGATTCGACATGATATTCCCTAGCAAAGGTTGTTCTTCTATTATTCTATGTCTTTTTGCTTGTCTCTCCCTGACTACATTCAAATGCTCTATGTCCTTCTCCACCACATTTAAAACAAGTTCCCCTAAATACTCTGTTCTCCTTATCATCCTTTCTATAACCTTCATTCCAGTAACTACCATGTCCTCCTCTTTAGTAATATTTTCCATCATTTCTATGATATGAACTATCACTCTTACTGGCCTCCTTATCCTTATTATGATCTACAAAAGAGGCTCTTCCTCCTCTAGTAAAATTTATTCCTCTTTGAAATCTTCCACCTCTTCCTCTTTGTCTCTGCTCATGTCTTTTATTTAGCTTCTCTTCTTCCTTTAGGGCACACTAATATTCTTCTTCCACACTCTGCAACTTAATCAAACTAATCTCATCCTATATCGAGGACCTCAAACCATTCACATATCTGGCTACTTCCTCAATTTCCTCTTCCAAATGTCTAGATTTGATATTCAACTTATATAACTCCTCAGTATACCCTATCACACTTGAATCTTTCTATTTCAAAATTTGCAACTTTCAGAACAAACTGATCTGATAAGCTGCAAGCATACACTTTTTGTTTAGCTTGTTCACCATCTGATCCCATGAATTGATTTTCTCCTTTCCTCTTCTTTTCCTATCTATCTTGAAATGTTCCCACTAAATGGATACATGTCCTTTCAACTTTGTATAATGGTATGTGCAGGATCATCATGGAAAAAATAGGCCCTTAAGTGGCAAAACTTTTAGAAAAATCAAAGTTAGAAAACTTAACGTAAAAATTTGAATAAGTTATCTATATTATTTCAAAAATATGTAAGAATAGAATCTATAGAAAATTGAATGTAGTTTCTAAACTACTAGGTTTTGTTTTATGAAAAAAAAAATCTATTTGGTGAAAATTTGAAATTTCAATGTAGTAGTACTTAAATTTCAGGGAAAAAATAAGAAGTAGGTGTCTGTCTAACCACCCTAACCACAATAAAATGATAATTTTTTTTATAATTTTTTATATATAAGTAGATGACTCATGTCTGGATGTGTTGCATATTTTTTTGTAATTTTTTTCCAAATAAATAATTAATTACGAATTTTTTATTACAACTTTTTAAAAATATAAAAACTTGTATGTCTAACCACCTTAACTTGGTCAAAACTTCATGAAATTCATTTTTTATTTTTTTAATCAAATAGTATGTGAAGCATAGAATGTGACACATGTTTTGGATTCAAAAAATGTGATATCATTTGAAAGTTATAGATTTTTTTCAATCAGCCTATCAATTAGGACTTTAATCGTAATTCAAATAGAAAAATAATAATTATTATTTATTAAATTCAAAGTAAAGCATAATTTATATTGGTGGAAAGCTGAGAATATCCTTTAAAACCCTTTTTGTTTCATCAAATTTGGGTTAAAAAAATGTCGTTAGCCACATACCCATCATATTGCCACTTTTTGGCCCATCATGATCCTGCACATACCTATAAGAAAACTTCACCTTCTTATCCTCAGTGGTACCTTCAAATTCAAAATACTTTTCCATCTCTATTATCAAATCAAGCATTTCTTCTAAATCCAACTTACCATTATAATCTGGTGGATTGAAATGTGGTTATGTATTCTCTCTAGTTAGGGCTCTTTTGAACCTCTCTTCTCCCTTATCTAGGCCAGGTTTCTCTTCTCTTCCTCTTTCCTCTTGTACTTCTACCTCTTCATCACTCACATCATCAACTAGTCAACCTCTTCTATGGGTCTTTTCAACTACATGTAGTCTGACAGCAATTCCTCTCAAAATCTCCATTAAAGTAGGGTTTGCATTTCCACATGCTCCATTTCCTCTACCATTTCTTCTTCATGCCATCTCTACACAAGTCCTCTACAGTTGCAGGTTGAATCCTCAATTGTCAACCCTACAAAAATTCTTCAATGGGAATTTCAAACTCTGACGATCTTGCAAGGAACAAATCTTGCTCTGATACCAATCTAGTGTAGCCATAGCAGGAGGGTCCTCAAGGAGAATAATCTGGACCGTGCAGCAAGAGTAACACAATGAAAGAAACATGGAATATGAAGGAAAATGCAGATGCAAATAGTCTCATTAACAAAAATATCAATTACATTCGTCTGGCAACATCCAAGCTGACAGATTCGGCTCACAAGCTTGATGTAACATGTTCAAAATACAACATTCCAATATGCTCCTATATGCAAGCTGAAATCTTACAAATCAGATCAATATTAATCTATTCAATCTACTACTATTATTGTAATGATCAATTACAAGCTTTATATCATATTCATAATTCTGGAAACATCTGCGTTGGCCAAAGATTAGTACATTCTCCAATGAAAGAAAATGTAATGTGCCCATGAATCTAGGTCGGCCTCAAATTTGAATTACTCTAGCAATAGGTGCATGGAATAAAGTGTGGACCTATAAGGAAGGTTGGGGACACTCCATGGAACAATTAAAATCACACTGCTAAGATTCGCAAGTCGCAGGGATGATCCACAAATGATCAAATTAGCTGTTAGGCATGAAAACTATTTTGTTGTCAGTTCAAGACACTGCCATGAAATCTGAAAGCCATAACTTGTCGGAAATAGATCCAATCACACTCAAATATTGGAATAAGGAAAATGAACATGTGCACGATGTACACAAAGATCCGCTAGGTCTTGTAAGTAAAGATGACGAATCCACCAATAGGAACTAAGCAAGAACAAAACAAGAAGAAAACTAAAAGAAAACATTTTTGGTTGATGCAAGATTTGCAAGAACCAAGGATGCTCCTGCATCAATTTGGACATCTCAAATCATAATGACAAATATTACCACAACTAAAACATTTAAAGGGCAACATACCTTTACACTTTTCATTTCCTTTCTTCAACTTCCTGGTGAAGTTTGCTTCCAACTCATCAACTCCATCACTATCCAGTTCCTCTTCAATCTTCAATGCCTTGAATGTCATTTTTGTCTTTTCTTCTATCCTTTCTTCTTTCCATAGCTTCCTCATCTCAAATGCTTGCAAGGTGTTGAACAACTATTCCAAAGTGTAAGTATTAGGATTATAGACCTTCAATCACTGGGATCTTATCACTGTAGAAATTTGGTAGGGTTATCAAGATATTCTCAATTATATCTTCATCTGATAGTTTTCCTCCTTGATTTCTAACTTCATTTGCAGTCAGTTCAACCCTCTAAAAGAAACTTGTAAACTCTTCACCTTCTTCCATCTTTAGATTCACAAATCTATGCTTTGCCACCAGCTTCTTTATCAATTTCACTCTTTCATTTCCTTCATACATATCTTCCAACTTCTTCCAAACTTCATATCTAGTTTCCAAAGAAGAAACCTTCGCTTGCTCATTTTTAGATAAACCACTACAAATAGCATACTTCACCTTCTCATTTTCTTCATAAGTAGAGATCTAATCTTTAATAGTAATACCATTGGATGGGGGTGTATACTTAGTCTCAAAAGCATTCCAGGTCTTGAAACCAAAGGAGATAATATATCCTTTCATCTGTCCCTTCCAATCATTGTAGTTAGTTCCATCAAACATAGGGATCACCAATTTATGTGCCATCAGATCTTCTTTAAGTGGTTAATCTCAACAACAAGGAACCAAAGATCTAATACCAATTGTTAAACAAGCAGAAGACAACTGAAAGGGGGAGTGAATCAGTTGTCACACAATTCAAACTTAAAACTTCAACACATTAATTCCACAACCACATTGTTCTATTATTAAGAGCATGAAACACAAATAACAAAAAGAATATCAACACAATGAACACTAGATTTTTATGTTGAAAACCTAATAAGGGAAAAACCACAGTGAGGGTTAACTCATAATAAAATAGATTATAAAACAAAGGCTCACTACCAAGGGCTCACTACCCAGAAGAGGACTCACTGTCCAAATACAAAGGCTCACTACCTACAAAAAGGACTCACTATCCAACAGGGAGGCTCACTGGCTACACATATAAAAGAGAACAAAAATATCCACCATAGCAATTAATGCACATTCATAGGATTGCAAAAACCCTTATCTCACTTCCTTCAACACAATAAAGAATTGCTATCACAATTCACACACACACACTTCTGCTCTTATGATTTGGGGCTCACTTTTGCCACTTTGCATCACACTACCATAAAACTCTTTACAATTTGACTTGCTTTTATACCATCCTCAACCTTAGAAACTTTTTCCAAGGTCGGCCACAAAAAACTTATTTCATAAATTCAAAATAGGTCGGCAACTCAAAATTCCCATGGTGGAAAGGAATAAGAGTGGACCAATAAAATATATTTTTCAAGATAAAAATAATATCTCAAAACAACCACATGCTTCCTTAATTAAATTTTATTCTTCAAATGAAGTGTATACACCAAGTCGTCCAAACCTAATGAAAACACAAATAAACATTGATGTACACAATTCCCAATTAGAAGATGGCATGTGGATGCCACAACACACTTCCTTATGAATGAGGATACATCTCAGAATCTTCCAGATACATCCACAACAAAACAACAGACTTCAACTACTGAATATCCTTCACCAGTCCATCCAGACTATATAAACTTCACACTTAATTACTAAAACATGACTTTTGGATCACCAATCTTCAAACTTCCTTTCTAGAGCACAGGAAAGACCTTCACAAGAAATATCTTAGATTCGCAAGATCTGAAATGAAATAGCAGAGAGTTATGGAGCAAAACCAATTCTCCAAGTCCACAAAAGACCAACTCTTCCAGAACAGTTCACTTACCGGTGAACGTAACTTTCATGTACCATCACACTAGAAGCTAAGAACTTAGAATATATCATCACTAAATCCCCATTAACGGACATTCAGATCTACGCAAGCATAGGATCAACATAGGAGAAATGCAGAGCACATACTAGAGCACATACTAGAGCACATTCTAAACACTTTCAACATTCTAACTTCTCTTCTTTATTTAATTTTTTCAAAATCACTTGGAAAGTCATCAAACCATCACATCTGTAACACTAAAAATATAGCTCCATGTACTCACAACATCTCAGCATCATCTCAAATATACATGTAGAATCTACAACATACTGAACCATGTTGACATCAATGACAACATTAAAGACAACACCACCAAACTTTCTCATACCCACAACACTTTGGAATCTATGGCATATGATAGATTCTATGACACAACATAAGGCATAACTGAATGCATGTGTGAAAGTTGGCACCCAAGTTGGGTTTTGACAAGATGTAAGAGAATGAGCTATTTTTAGTTAGTTATGACAAATTCTCTTATAGTTGTAAGTGATGTCAGCTATGATAGATTCTGTAGACACGTCAAATTTGCATTATGCATATTCATCCGCTCAATAAATAAATCAAATGCATCACATACATTCACTTGGTAAATCGACTTCTTATCATTCAAATAAATCAAAAGCTCAAATCATAGTTTAATTAAATAAATCAAAATTTATTTAATTAAAATCTTAAAAATGCATCTTCCATCCTTTTTTGATTGAAATAAATCAAATATTTAAGTCCTAAAAGTCAAAATCATCTAAGCACCATTAAATCATCCTAATCACCATCTGTTTAATCTAACCCTGATTAAATGTTAATCCCATCCCACTTGCATTCTCTAGATTTGGCCACTTGCACATGAAATTGCATTTAATTGATTTATCAAAATCTTTATTTTCAACTTGGCATAAAGGGAGAATATTCTCCAAGTTTGAATCTCCCCCCAAGTGGACATGTACACTCAACAGAGCATTTATGAGGCCTTACATGTCTCTTACATGTCCCCTTCCAAAGGTCAAACTCAACATTCATTGCAAAATTTAAATTCAAATTCTCCCTCTCATGGGCACTCTTCCCAAATCTTGCACATACATTGACCAATCACCACTTGACAAGTGGCCTTATCTTATTGGCTTGATCTTTGTCCCACATTGGTCCATTTTCAGCACTCTTAGCATTTGAAAATCTATAAAATAGAGGCTTCATCTCTTATCAAATCCTTCACCATCTCTCCACAATCTCTTGCAAGGTCACTCTCTTCATTTGAGAATTGATCTTGTCTATTTCACTTCATCATATCCATCATCTACACAACTTGATGTAAGGTCATTCTCTTTGAGATTTGATCTTGTCCATTTAGCATCTCCATATCCATAGCAATTTCATCATTAGCTTATCAATCAAGGATTGGGAAAGGGTCACTAACACATGTGACACCAATCCACTATAGGATAGGTTTAATGTCATGTTTTTATATGCTTTTATTTGGTTTCCCTTGTTTCATTTATGGAATGATTAACATGGCTTATTATTCCATAGGGATGTTGAAATGTTGCTTTATTTTAAACTAACCATTTGTAGATTTTGACATCTACATTATGGCACTAGAAGGAGGGCACTTGTTATTCACCTTTATGCATTTTGTGGTCTGCACTTTGCATTCATTGTTTTGTGCATTTTTTTTTCTTTACCAAAACTTGAATCAATAAATGTTAAAATCATTAAATTATTACCCTCAGTCTTGTCGTAATTATGATTTGTTTGCCCAGTTGAGAAATCCATATCTCTTCGCCCAACCATTCTCAGAAGATTGTTTTGCCAGCCATTCTCAAAGGTCGCACCCTATAAAGCTGTAATTTCATAGTCACATCCATTCCAAAATTGTAACGTGAGTGGGAAGGCTTTCTTAGAGGCGCAGTGAGCAGTTTTCATAGGCGTGGTGAGCAGTTTTTACTGCTTATGTTGTTTATCCATAGTCTATCTCTATCAAAACAAATGCTGGAGTCTTTATCATTTCCATCGAAAGAATAATGTTTTCTCTCTGTTGCTTATGAAACTTGTTTGGAAATGTCTATTGCCAGAAGTGAACTACGGGGAAAGATAATCCTTCTATTTTTATTTATGAGTTTCCATTATTAAAACAACACAGATTGATGTTGAGTTGTGCTGACAAACCTTTTGTTTTAACATATTTTCCATCCTTCCAATTTCATTTGTCAGTGTTGAGCTGTGCTAACACTTTTTTTTTGTGTATGAGATAAATACACTAACACTTTTTTATGCAACAAACACTGTGTATCATGGGGGATGGCATGCTAAGAGTGCTTCACTATCAATCATACCAACAACCATCATTCGATGTCCAAAGGAAAAAATATTGTGAAGGAGATAAGATCAGGAAGATCTACAATTTTGACCATTAGAGTTGGTACTAGTACAAGGAAGGTGATTGATACATAGATCAGGGGAATCAAGAGAGCCAATCTCTGTATCTTGCTGCTCATTCTCATCACATAAATGTCACTTTTGCCTCTTATTCCTGCACTAAAATATTTTTAGGTCTCTTTCAAAAAAGACCAATATTAAGAATCAAGTGGATGCATGGATATTGTTGTTCCCTTGTCAAAGATTTTGTTGAAGATTTACACAGAGCGTACCCCTCATACGTTTGTCTAAGGTATTTATATTTCTGAATTTGAGAGCAAAAAACATGTGGGTTTATTCAATGCTAACAGTGTGAAGAAGCATTTTGTGTTATTGAATTCCTCTGCATCACGTCAACTTGCAAGTCTCCAGTAGCCAATGTGTAAATGTTGCCTTCAATCACTTTTGGAGTCTTTAAGAGAAAGATTAAGTAGCCCCCACTTAAATTGTATGAAAGTATGGGGAGATTGTATGATGGTCTCCTGCGGCCACAGTTCAAAAAACTTTTAGATTTCCTCTTATGTGTGTCAGTCCAGGACCTTCATATCTGCCATTCTATACCTTATGTTCTTATTAAATGTTGGGAGATTGGCATTTATCTCATCGACCAGTAAGAAGTATATCAGTTTTTGTATTTATCTTTCTTCAATGCGCGGTTAACAACAAGGCTTTTTGTCTTTAATATGCAAACAACTTATGATGAACCAACTATCCCCTACCTTGCGCGCCAATATGAAGCAGTTGTAGACCTCTCAGCTAGCTGCATTGTCTCTTGAGGTGATCGGCCCCTCATTGGGATTAGAGAATTTAGGGATTTTATATATTTTCTTTCTAATGTCTTGATGAAATGATAATGTAGGAAAGAAAATATTTAATGCACATCTTTGTCTCGAACAGAAGTTAACGTATATGTGACTGTTGAAATTTAAACAATGGAGTTGGAGTGTCTAGATTGCCCTCATTTATCATTTTGTGACAGTAAAATAGACTACCTTGCAGCTTGTGATCTGCAACTCCCCCACTGACATATCTTTTCATTGAATAGTACGTTGTCTTTATAAGAGTAGATAGTATTGGCTGGCAACAATAAAGGTTTGCAGTGTGGAATTTTGTCTGGTAACATGCAAGTATTCCATTCACAGGTGCGTTGTCCAAGAGAATTTAACTTGTAATGTATCTTATCTTATCATTGTGTGGTGAGCTTAGAAAATTAACTTAGCATTAAATAAAGCAAGTGCAATACTGAAAGCCAACGCAAATTGATCGCTGAGTCTATAGATTTTATTTCTCCATATTATAATAAAAAAAAGGTGGTCACCTGTATTGATTCTCCATAAGCCTCTAATGATGTTAGTGAGAGATTTATTCATTATAGTTAATAGATTCATCCAAATCAGTTGTTCTTGAAATCATGTTATTGTTTGGAGTTATTTATCAAAATGAATTTAACGTTCTAATCCTCAAATTGTCTTTTTTTTTTATAGGTACAAGGAAAGCGAAAAGTCAACAAGAAGGAGGCTAGCAAAGGAAAACAAAAGGAGGAGGATTTGTTTTGAAAAATCAAAGTGTTTTTAAATGCTTTAAGTGTTTGATCAACACTACTTCACGAAATTGTTTATCTTTTCGTTTTAGGACACTAATTCTTATTTGGGTCTAAAACGAACAATTTGATTTTTCATTGCAAAGGGCTTAAAATGAATCTTAGGAAAAACTCACTAGATTTTGTTTGAGGTTAAGAATTGAACAATCAAAACTCACACTTCATTTTGGTGCTTAAAACGAACTCAAAATTGCTTTGAAGGCTATAAAATGAACAAGTGCTTGAATTGTGTGATTTTGTCTTTTGAGTGCGTATCCTCTCCCCTTGCGCTTCGTGTGATCTAGGGTGCAATAGAAACACTCAAAATACATTTTATTGCTTTGAAACACTTCGATTTGGGCTTAAAAATTGAACATCTTGTGCGAGTGTGAGTAGGAGCATTTTCACGTACATTCTCTTTCTTTGTGCCATCAAAGATTGATTGAGTTATGGATTGTGTCTTTGCTTGCTTTTGTTTATCTTAGAGGGCCTAACTTGGGGAAAAAGTACTCACCCAAGGGAATGACTCAACCAGTAACACTCTAAAGCCAAGATTATTTTCAGCCAGGATATAAACGTGGATATTGGAAGAAATGCCAATATCACGCAGTTGACTCTGACAAGATGGATCCGAAAGGGGACTCTTGCCACGTTGGTTCAACTCCTACAAACGGAAAGTCCTTACTAGAACCCATGTGCTAGAATTTTCCAAAATCCTTAATCTATTTGTTGGTTCAAGAACGGTCGTTCTGAAGCTGCCCCACACTTTTACGGTCTTTAGTAGAAATGGAAAACATGCCATGGGAGTTTCATGGGTGTTGATGCTTGGCTGCCCCGTATAAGTGAGTGTCATGGAGGGGAGCCAGTGGGGTCAAGCATCTAACCATTCACTAAAGATAGGCATAGTTGGACTTTTCCAAGTGGGGATTCAACAAATATTGTCTTACACATCCATAGGGCTTGTACTTGTCTTGGTTTGAAAACATAATGTTGTATTCAAAAACATTTGCAAAACAAACATTCAACATGATTTTCAAAATTTCAAACCCTTTTGAAGACAAATATCATTGACTCAATCCATATGTTATTGCTTTCCCTTGGGATTCACGTCCTTAGAGGTTCCTAAGCATTGGATTATACCTCAATTTGTCTTCTTGAGTAAACAATAGGAAAACCCTTGCCTTAAGTTCATTGAATTTCCACATAAAATATCTTGTGGGGTTTAAAGAAATTAAGACATTGGACATCTCAATTTGAAACCTAATCAAGAGTGTGTTTGTGGTAAAAATAATACACTAAGCAAAGATAAAAAATTGGACCCCACACATGTGCTCAATATCTTTTGGTCATATTGGTCTTTTGATTGCTCTTAGAGAAAAGTGTGTTCTTCAATACTTGGCCTAGTAAACAAAGTCTCTCTAAGTCTCTTACAAACAAATAAAACACTTCATCCACCTCAAAAATTTATCAACATCATCCCACAAACAACTTTAGAGCTTTGAAAACATCATTACCTAGACTTGGGTACATCCCTAAACCAAATCAAAATCATTTGTTTAGTTAGGTGTGTTTGGATGAATCCTTCCATGCACACTTAGTTAAATTATCACCTTTTTGAACAAATTCATCCTAAGATCACATCCAACATCTTAGGGTTTACAAGTTCATCAAAATCAACCAATCAAAATCAAACCCTAAGTCTAGCATTGATCCAAAGTCCTTAAACATTCAACACTCATATCATTTACACATTCCATCCTCCACATCGTCATTGGTCCTAAGAACCTTAGAGGTTACTTTTGCAACAAGGTCAAAATACAAGAAGAACATGGAATATAAACTTGATCCATACATCTTGGGTAATCCAAATCAGTTGAATCTTCAAAGCCTTGCAATGCCTATCAATTATCAAATTCCATGCATAGGATCATTGCCTTCGACAAATGTCAATGGTACTACAAGTGTGAGTATGCCCAAGTCAAAGTTTGGAACACATTTCCCAATGATAGATCTAAGTCCAAACCTACAAATCCACCAATCGAATAATCAATGCATGAGCCTTAAAATGAACAACGTCATTCCACCAAATCCCTACAAAACAAATGTGGATGTACCAAGTACAAGTTTTCAAAACATGAATCCTAACTCAGAAAACTTTGGAAAAATGATTCCCAATACCAACAATGTTCATCCTATCATGCCAAATCTAAATATCATCCCAAATCAGAACATTATCCAAAGTTAATTTTCCCATAATCCCATTCAAAAACCGCAAGTAGGCATCCCAAATTTGCTTAAACAAAATCCAAATCAACTATCTCAAGTGAGTCAAGATCAAAATCAAGAACAAATTTGGTGAGATCAAATTTCGGAACTTTCCAAAATAGTTGAGGCATTGCGCCAAGGGAAATCTCCACCACCATTACCTACATCATTCCTTGGTTTAGGGCTTCCCCCTTTACCTAACACCAATCACACCATCCAAATCAATCCACCTAACATCAATCAAACCATCACGACAAATCCTTTGGATATACCATTGACATCACACCAATGGATGGTATCTAATCAAACAACAACGTTGATCCCAACCAATCAAAATACGGTCTCCCAAGGACCTATCACCTCGGTCATTCCAACCATCGCTATCCCTTCAATCATTCCAACCACCACTATCATGCCCATCACATCTCAAAAACTCACTATCGCTCCAAGTGTATCTTAATCACTTGTCACCACATCCAACACGATTCCAAATACACCACCACTACCACCAAAACCAAGTGCAATAAGTCAATATCGTAGCATCACACTAAAAGCACAACAAGCCTACCAAAAAATGCTTCAACAATATCAGGTGGTTCCACAAACCTCTCAAGCTACCCAACAAACACAAGCACAAACACAAAAAATGATTGGGGATAACAATGGGCATTCAACCATTGGTGATAGCATTGACAATCTCCCCACCACAATTGATGAAAGCATTGTTCAAGATCTATCCATCAAAGAACAAATTGGAAATGTTTTTATCTCATTCAAAGATCAAATCGACATATGTCAAGAGTCACTTTTGAATCACGATCAAAATCCACCAACAAAAATTGACAATGAGCCAATTCAAGAAATATCAACATCACTTGACTCTATGGTCGAAGACATTCACAATCTCTCCACCGCAATTGTCGAAAACAATGATCAAAACCTCTCCATCGAGGAGCACATTGAGGATGTATCTACACAATCCGATGATCAACTCACCATACATCAAGAGCCACTTTTTAGTGATCTCTTTCAAGGAGTGTTAGGACTATTTGATCCAATTGACATAATGCATGATCCGTTGACCAATGATCATATTGAAAATGTCTCTACATCGCCTTATGAGTTAGAGGACATATCTCAAGAAGTTATTCCAAAGCAAGATCAAAATCTTTCACTAAGGTCTAGCAATGGTCATTTTCAAAACATGTTGATCCCCTTTGACCTCATGGTTACAGATGCTGAAGGAACCTTGAACTTGACCATGCCTAATGTCGACATCCAAAATTCCTTTGTAAGAAATCCATCCTTTGAAGCTGCCCCATGTCAAGAACTTGATCCAAAGCATGTTGAAAGCAACTCCGAAATTAATCAAGATCAAGAATTTGTATCTTCAAGATACTACAATAATCTAATGAACACTCTCTTATCCATGCAAGATGATCATATCCATGTAGCACATACTCCTCCATCTACCCATGATATGCTTTCTACAGATGGGCACGTAGATGATCTTCATCTAGAACAAGATTTTGTTCTTAACTCCTACAATCAAATGGAGTTGTCAACATCAGGATAAAATATGTACAAAACTCAGATTGAGGACATCATGAATAAAGATATCCATCATTATCCGCTCAACAAAACAAGTCAAATAGAACATCCAGAGTTAGCAGAGCAGTAAATTGAAAGAACATCACCTACGGTGGTCATCTATCAGAGAACACTTATTGAACAAGAGCTCTTGGAATAGGAGAAATCAAAGCATGAAGGTACTACTTCCAGCATACTGGGGGCAACTTCATCTCAAACAAATGTCAACATAGGGAGCACGAAGAATCCTTATGTTGAAACTAGTGTCAATACTACAACCAGCCACACCATGAATCTTCATCCACCCATCACCCCATCCACAAATTGGGACCAACATCAAAAGAAAAAATTGAATCAAAGTACGAAGAATGTTATCAAAGCAAAAGAAGCTGAGAAGCATAATGGACAAATCAAATACATATGGATACCAAAGAATACAAAGAAAGATCATCCCTATCAAACTCCATCAGTAAAAGAAATTGTTGGGAAAAATAAAAGAGGGAAAGGTATCCATCAAAGATGTCCACAAAATCAAAACCAGGCTTTTTGAGTGATGTACAAAGTGTATCAAGTAGTTGGTCCTAATTCCATGAACACTTCTGTATCCACCCATCATTGCTCATCTTCCCAAGTTTGGAGAGTCAAAGGTTCCAAACTGTCAACCAATCCATCTCTTATCCCTAAACGCACTCCATCCATGCCTCCACGGATGATATCCAATTCTCATATTGACCATGTATTGGCAACAACCCTTCATCATAAGGATTCAGAAGGCACTTTATCGCGATGTACGCACAAAGACAGAGTTAACTCCAGTATCGACAAAGTAGATCAGGAATCTCAAAATTTATATTCAAGTGCACATATCTTAGCAAAACAACTTCTTTAGGAAGGATATCGGTGGCACATTTTGACAAAGGCACCTACATCAGCAACACCTTGTGGTTCAGCATGAGCTTTAAATGTTTAACAGAAAAATACAAAAAAATCAAAAAATATGAAAATCCAAAAAAAAAAAGGATTGAAAACAATAAAGAGAAAAAATTGTCCTCTAGTGAAAACTGCATGGGCGGCACTTTGGGCAAGACCATGACAAAAACCTGACAAACAGGTGTCATGTGTAGAATCGAGCATCTATGTGTGCCAATTCAGATGAAAGCATCTCATCACATCCATAATAAATCAAGCATTCCATCTGTCTCATCCACAATAAATCCATCCATCCATAAACCATTGATCCAATCCATTTTCATCCATCTGCATCCATAGTCCAAGTTATCTTGATCTTGATCAAATTTTGGGTCACACTTTACGCTTGCTTATGGTGAACATCTTGACATGGGCCGTTTTCATTAAATCCTATCCTATGTAGCATTATCTGAGCCATGAAGCATTATCCAAATGAGCATTCTTTATCCGAACACCTTATCTTATCACAAGATAATCCTTGGCATCCTTTGCGTATCCATCCATCCGTACACTTATCTAAACATCCATCCATCACATTCCATACATTGCTAGACACTAGGGGTAGATATTTAAATCTTGCTTCAGGAATAAAATTTGATCTATGTCCTCTGACTTATGTGGCGATCCGAACATTGGCAAATGTGAAACCAAATTGGTCAAACCACTTGTGAGCAAAAATCCGAATCACTAGCCCATGGCATATTTTGACGAGAAGAAATTCCTTATCAGTCTTCAACTTTCATCGAACATCAATCCAAGAAATCACTGTCAGTCACATCTAATTTTCACGTCAACATCACATCAAATCATCCAAAATATCTTATGTTCCAAATCAAGCTTTAACAATCCTGATCCATCAAATCCAATCAATCCATCATCATCTTGGGGATATCATTCCCAATCCTTGTGTTGCTTAAAACTATCCTTGCATTGTTGTGCATCCTCACCAATGTTATCATCATCAATCCCATCAACATCTCAATCATTGTGTTGCTTAACACTATCCTTGCATTGTTATGCATCCTTAACAATGTTATCATCATCAATCCCGATCAACCAATCCTTGCATTGTTGTGTATTGTCAACAATGTTATCATCATCAATGTTGATCAATCCAATCCTTGCATTGTTGTGTATCCTCAACAATGTTATCATCATCATCAATCCATCGACTCGATCGTTCAAACATAGCTTGGTTTTCAGAAAAATCCCAAACGAAGCACTAATATCATCACACACATCCATATCAAAATCCTCAAAATCATGCGAAAATTCAAAAACATCCAAAACATCAAAAATCCAAAAAACACTCAAAAGGTTAGAAAAACATCAAAAACATTGAAAATCCGAACTACGTCGTCTCTAAGCTTAAACGTAGGCAAGGCTCATCTTTGATTAGCCCCCGAGACATCAAAATCCCAAAACATTCAAAAAACATCAAAATCCAAAAACATTAGAAAAACATCAAAATCCAAAAACATTTGAAAAACATCAAAAAATCCAAAAACATTCAAAAAACATCAAAATCAAAAAACATTGATAAAATCTTAGAAAATCCCAAAACATCGCAAAAATCAAAAATCAAAACATTTGAAAATCAAAATCCAAAAACATCAAAACATTGCAAAATTCCAAAAACATCCAAATATTTGAAAAAATCCATCCGCCTCATCTCGCTTTCACCCGCAATAATCAATCATCCATAATAAACTTATCATCACCTTCACCCTTTGGCAAAACAAACGAAATAATCACAATCAAAAAGCAAACTTCAATCGTAAAATCAAAATCGAAACAACAGACCTTTAAAACAAAATCAAACTCTTGATCATTTTCAGACATGTCAGTCAACTTTATATCAATAGCCTATCAATCAACTTATCAAACCATCATCATCCTATACAATGCATGTCCTAGGATATATCGTTCCGACAATGGGCATCATTTTGGATATCACTTTGGATTCTTATCCTATCAAAACAAATCCCTTTGGCTGAAGGTATGAAGAACATTGACTAGTTTGCATACTCTCTTCGTTTGATTTATCTTATTGCGCTCATTCCAAGGACCTCTCGATGATATCTGAACGAAGGATTTAGAGAGATAGGAATGGGGCAACAATCATTATACTTTTGTCTGTTGTGCTTGTTGGACATTCTTGTAAAATAACTTGGCGAATACTTTCTTTGTTAGGTATGTATAGAGGATGTTTTGAATGCCTTGTTGACTATTGCATTGATTGGTTATACCTCTCTGTGTTTTGGTCTGAGATGTTTGAAACTTCTAAAGTGCATCCTAGCAAGGTTTCCATATGTCAGGTGTGAACAAGAATACTCCTATCATTTTGTCGAGTCAAAGTCCATCACACTAAGTACAACGCCATCCTGGTCCTTCATACCTTGATGCATCGTACTTAGGCGTGTTATCAAACATAAAGTAAGTGACCCTTTGAAAATCCCAATCCTTGATAAGCAAATCATCCATTTCCCATCATCATCATCATCATCATCTCTCATTATGTTGGCTTGTTGGATAGTCTTGTCATCATATCATTTCTGCGCTAACATCATCATCACCAATGCATCCATCATGCATCCATTATGCATTCATCTTGCATCCATAAATCATTAGTATTCTACATATCATCTCACATGCATAATCATCATCATAATATAGATCTGTTAGTCTCTCATAAATCATCCATTGCATAATCATAGCATATCACATCATCCATCTCATCCATCTCATATCATATCATCATTTAAGTTGTTTAGGATAATACAAACTTGTTATTCTAAGCATCTTGAAATCATCTCATTTGCATCATCATACATAACCATCCATTTTGAACCTCTTTATCGTGAGATCGACCCTCAAATCAAATCTTTTCGCTCGATCTCTCGAGGGGGCAATGTACCAGTGTACTTCTTTCCATTGGGGCATCTGAAAAATCAAAAAAAAATTAAATTTTGATCACGGAAAGTTTATTCTTTGAACCAACGCAACAAGTACATTGCTTCAAAGAGGGGAAAAATGTAGACACATAAAATTTGCATGATGCATATTCATCCGCTCAATAAATAAATCAAATGTATCACATCCATTCACTTGGTAAATCGGCTTCTTATCATTCAAATAAATCAAAAGCTCACATCATAGTTTAATTAAATAAATCAAACTTTATTTAATTAAAATATTAAAAATGCATCTTCCATCCTTTTCTTATTTAAATAAATCAAATATTTAAGTCCTAAAAGTCAAAATAATCTAAGCACCATTAAATCATCCTAATCATCATCTGTTTAATCTAACCCTGATTAAATGTTAATCCCATCCCACTTGCATTCTCTAGATTTGGCCACTTGCACATGAAATTGCATTTAATTGATTTATCAAAATCTTTATTTTCAACTTGGCATAAAGGGAGAATATTCTCCAAGTTTGAATCTCCCCCCAAGTGGACATGTACACTCAACAAAGCATTTATGAGGCCTTACATATCTCTTACATGTCCCCTTCCAAAGGTCAAACTCGGCATTCATTGCAAAATTCAAATTCAAATTCTCCCTCTCATGGGCACTCTTCCCAAATCTTGCACATACAAATTGACCAATCACCACTTGACAAGTGGCCTTATCTTATTGGCTTGATCTTTGTCCCACATTGGTCCATTTTCAGCACTCTTAGCATTTGAAAATCTATAAAATAGAGGCTTCATCTCTTATCAAATCCTTCACCATCTCTCCACAATCTCTTGCAAGGTCACTCTCTTCATTTGAGAATTGATCTTGTCTATTTCACTTCATCATATCCATCATCTACACAACTTGATGTAAGGTCATTCTCTTTGAGATTTGATCTTGTCCATTTAGCATCTCCATATCCATAGCAATTTCATCATTAGCTTATCAATCAAGGATTGGGAAAGGGTCACTAGCACATGTGACACCAATCCACTATGGGATAGGTTTAATGTCATGTATTTATATGCTTTTATTTGGTTTCCCTTGTTTCATTTATGGCATGATTAACATGGCTTATTATTCCATAGGGATGTTGAAATGTTGCTTTGTTTTAAACTAACCATTTGCAGATTTTGACATCTACAGATTCTATGATAGTTTTAAGATGTGTAAGGCATATTTCATAAGCTATTTTTAGCATATTATAGGCGTCCAAGCTTGGAAGAAGAATATTTTCATGTTTAACACTTGTTGGGTGTGTAAGGAAATATGTTACATGTGTCCAAATGTATTTCTAAGGTGTTGGAAATTGTTCCATGTTGATTTGTATGCCCCTCACCTTCTAGATGCTTCTTGAAGCTTGTATCACTCTATTTATTGAGTGATTTGAGTTGTAGAATGCATAGTTTGTTTGCAGGTAACAAAGTGCTAACAGTATCACTCAAAAATAGGTGTTTTTCTGAATCACTTGTAGAAGAGGGCTATGTACTTGGTGATGTATTATAACTCCTATTTTAAGTAATACAATAGTACTATGCTTTTGGAGGGTGGCATTTTTTACCCGAAAGGGTTTTCTCCACGTATATTTGGTGTCACTATTTTATGATTTCTTGTTGTTCTACTTCCATTATTCTATGTATGTGCTTCTCTTATTGTAACAGTAAAAGCTATTAAATGAAACTTTTTAACTCTCCTCTACTTAGATTAGTGTAGGAAGTTGTTTTCACTCACCCGACTTCCTTTCACTCATACGCCACAAGTGGCAATTTAGTCCTGACATCAAGGTTGATCTAAAACTCTAATATCCACTAATTTTCTCCTATAGATTTTTTCTTCTCAAATATCTATGTTTGAAACACTAAATTGCAACCTATCGATGACTTTCCATGATCTTGCAATGTAGATGACAACTTTGATAACTTGACAAATTTTCTTCAATCTTGCTCTTTGATGGATCTTCAACCTAGATGTGCAAATCACACATCAAAGAGAGGGGAAACTGTTATTTTGTTAGTGGATAGGCGTTTTCCTTGGTTACACCCCATTTTGGTAATCAAACCTTGAAATGAAATCACATAACATGAAGGAATGATGAATAAAAAAATAACTAATGTTGTAACTCACCAAATCCTTGGAATAAAGGTTTCAATATTGTATTTAATCACTAGCATGAATGTGGATCTTGAATCTTGCTTGTATGTTATGCATCTTGACTTGAAGGCTTGTTTGAATCATAAGAACCTACATCACAAATGTTAGCTCAAAAACAAACATGATGCATGATGACTTTGATATGATCCTTGAATCTTGAATATATTTCCAAAATTCTTGATGCTCTTGAATGCTCTTGAATTGCGAGAATTTTTGAATGCTTATATCACACTTGCCAATGAAAAATTTCTAGGAGAAAATACTTGAAATAACCTTGTATTTATATATTTTTTATGCCAAATTTCCCAAAATTACAACACTACAAGCTAGGGTTTGGACAAAAATTTCACTTGAAATGTTTAGTTTAATGCTAGATTCAAGTTTAGGCCTCAAAACTCAGGTGGGACCCATATGCACAAGGTGGCTTATGAGTCCCAAATCACTAAATCTAGGCCATACAAACCAAAATCATTAAATTATGACTAGTTATTTGATATGTGTCAAGATTATCCTCAAAAAGATGCATTAAATAAGGCTTGTGGATGCAAAATAGGACCAAATAAGGCATAAAGAATCCCAATTTTAGTAGGGAGGGCTCAAAAAAGTGTGAAAATGTAAAGGGATACATTTTTCTACACTACAATAGTGTTGGTAAGAAATATTTGAAAAAGTGATGTCCACACCATGTGTTGTCACCAAAGGTTATTTGATCGATTCTTGAATGCATTAAACACTTGTAATATATTATTCCATAAAAAATAATAGCCTATTATATCTAGCATGTAGAGGATAACTCATACATCTTCATAATAATTGAATGATTGATAATAATAGCTTCTTCTTCATAATTACTTCCTTCTTTCTAATATTGCATGCATGACCTTAATTGATGAAAATGTTATAAAATGCTTCTTAATTTTTCCTTGAATTGCCTTGACTACTTTTTAGGATATTCAATTGATACTCAACTTGCATTCTAATTTCAAATGGTGAAAAAGACTTATATTTTTATGCATTTTTTAATTTCCAACAAAATTAATTGTCCAAACTTGACAAATGAATTTAAATTTGTAAATGTTAAAATATTGACACTAATATATTTTAAAGTGGACCGAAATAGGCTAGAAAAAGGGTGGTATCACCCTATTTTGGACTCTTGTTGTCACTAAATGAATATTGAATATTAGTTCCCAATTTTACCTTGATTTCTTGAAAGTGATCACAAAACAAGAAATTTAAGAGCATAATTAGGTCAAATAGCATGGGGGAGATAAACCTAGTGTTAAATTGTTAAGGGTGATAATTTATGAATCTACATTAATTAATAAATAGGTATGTTTGAACATATCTATACACACATACATACATATAGACACACATATGTACACATGTATATATGCATCATTATGTATCATAAATTAATTTTAATTTGATTTGGAAATTCAAGTAATTTTAAGTTGATTATATCCTAAAGATTTTTAATTATTATTACAACCTAAATTAATTTTAATTTGATTTGGAAATGTAAGTAATTTTAAGTTAATTATATCCTAAAGACTTTTAATTATTATTACAATAGTACTAAATATCTATTTTATGGTAATTTGTAATTGACTACAAGATTATGTTCATATAAATTACTACCCAAGGAATTCTTAATCTATACTATGATACTAGAATTTTTCATCAAATGATAGTGTAATCCTTTAAAATTGATGTTAATGGATGCAACACAAAAATGAAAGAACTAGAACTAATCAAGATCGTAGAGGGAGATGAATTTTTCTCTTGCATAAACATCACGAATAGAAAATCTAATTATTGGAAGTTGCAACAACACATCTTTCTATAACTCTCTAAATTTGAATACTTTAAGTTTTCAAATTTGAATATTCAAAGGAATTATTGAAATAAATGAACAAAAAATATTCAACAAATTGTTATTGAATCTTCATTGGATGCATTATATTTCATGTAGCTAAATATTCCTAAAACAAATAAACCATAACAAAAACAAACCAAACCAAACCTCAAGAAAAAAATTGCAAATTATTGATCAATAGAGAAAATCATAACTTATAGATATATAGATTAAGAGGATGGTTTAATTTTTTTTCATGTTATATAAAATTATTAGCTGATAGGCTATTTGTTTGAATTTTTCACCAAGATTTTCATTAGCCAAGCTGTGAATTGGATTTTCTAGCACCAGAGATGTCCTAGCTGGTGGAAACTTGAATGGATCTTTTGTGGCGACGTGGAGCTTGGTAATTACATGGGTTGGTGTCCTCAATACGCATAAGTTGAATGGTAAGTGTTTGATCATGTGAGGGTTTATGCATTCTCTTGTTGTTGTATGATAGGGGTGGACGAAGTAAATGTGGGTGGATGAAGTAAATGCAATATTGAATGTTGCAGTGTGGGAAAGTATACTTTGATTAAGTTGCATTATCGAAAGAGCCATTGTGGTTTTGGTTTGATAGCAGACTATTCTAAAAATTGTTTCCTTTGGCTCTGTGGTTGGTTTGATAGCAAACTATTGTAAAACTCGTCGGCTTCAACTCAATTTTATATTAGATTTGAGTGTTTTAAAACTGTTTTTCTCCACAATTTGAAAGTCCGTTTACATGGGTGTTTTGCATAAATGATTTATTTATTGTTTATGTTAAAATTGTTGTTCTCTAGAATCTGTAAGTCATTTTACATGGGTGTTGCACTATGGGAAAGTATAGTCTGAAATGTGCCAAAAAAATATATTGATTAAGTTGCATTGTCAAAAGAGCCATTGTGGTGTTGGTTTGATGGCTCTGACTATTCTAAAAATTATTGGCTTCAGTTATCTGGTTTTTTTGATAGGAGACTATTGTAAAAATCATCAGCTTCGGCTCCATTTTATAGAAAATTGGAGGGTTTTAAAACTATTGTTCTTTCCAATCTGTAAGTCATTTTACATGGGTGTTTTGCATAAATTATTTATTTATTGTTTATGTTAAAAATATTGTTGTCTGGAATTTGTAAGTCATTCTACATGGTTGTTTGGTGTTATGGTTGTGTATGGATGGAGAAATTGCAGTTAAATCTTCTTTCTTTCGTCAAAAAATATGGTTAGGGTTAGTAATTTTTTTTGTCCCTTTTTTATTGTTTTTAGTTATATTTGTGTATCTTTGGCCTCATCCCATTACCATAGGAGCAATTGTAGTTAAATCTTGTTTCTTCCATAAAAAAATATGGTTAGGGTTAGTAATTTTATCACCCTCTATTTATTGTTTTAGTTATCTTTGTTCATCTTTGTCGTTACACCTATTAACATAGGAGTGATTGCATATATATGTATATGCAAAGGTTAGTATGAAAGAAAAATCATGTTGGAGATAAAATTAGTTTGGTTGTTGTTAAGTGTTATTCTTTATAATATCTCTTTTATCTATTTAATTCATTTTTTTGAAGTTTCTGACTGAATTTTTGTCAGCCTAGCCATGAATAGGATTTGTCATGTAATAGATCTTGTACAATTTCTCTATTTTTCTATAATATTTAGTGCCAGGCAATGTAGCTCAAAATTTGGATTAAGTTTGTGGCATTATAGGCATTTTGTATAGGTTATTGCTACTCATTGGCTTTACGATTTCTATTTAATGTGGGTTTGATACCAAAGAATGTAGCTCAAATTTTGAATTGACAATCCAACTCTTACACAGACTGCTTGTCTTGTATGAATATGTTTAGTGTGGGTTTTCAATCATTTGTTATTTACGTATGATTCCTAAGTGTTTTTGTAATAGTTTTTTTAAAATTTCCCTATTTTGTCTATAATATTTAGTGGCAAATAATGTAACTTGAATTTTGAATTGAGAAGCCAACTGTTACATAGAATTCATTTTTATAGATAGTGATAGAATTTCAAGTAAGCAAGAATATGCTGCAAACTCAAATCTATACATGCATTTTACTTGAAATGGGTTCTTCACTTTGAATATTCTTTCTAAGTAATTTCACATGCATAGATGTCCATATCTAAACTTTTTTGGTCAAGGGAAATTGGAAAAGACCTATTAGAAAAACAATTAACAATCACAAGAAAATGAGAGATGTTGGAAAACCCACATTAAATAGAACTTTAAAATATTGAGAATAGAATAGGGAAACTACAATAATGAATAGTTTGGTATGGGGAACTAGAAAAAATAATATCATGAAGAACATTTTTTTATGGGGAAATTCAAAAAATTGAGAAAAAAAGAATATCATGAAACATATTGGTACAAGATAAAAGAAAAATTGGAATAGAGCTATTAGGAAAACACTTAAGAATCACAGGAAAATGATAGATGTTCTAAAACCCACATTAAATAGAACTTTACAAGATGGAGAATAGAAGAGGCAAACTATGATAATGAATAGTTTGTTATGGGGAAATGAAAAAACAAAATCATGAAGAATAGTTTGTTGTGGGGAAGTTGAAACAGATGAGGAAGAAAGAATATAATAAAAAATATTGATATAAGACACTTCCATCCCACGTAATTAGCAAGCTCCACCCCTTACATAAACAGACCTAGGAAATTTGTTCCAGGTACCTTCAACAAGATCAGGAAAAAAAAATATCATGAAACATATTGATACAAGATTCGAGCTATGTTCTTTGTTAATAAATGTTGAAGACAAATAGAGAAAATGTATAAGAGTTGTTAGAATAAAAATTATTTGCTACAACTCATTTTACATGCGTATTTTGCATACATTATTTGTCTATAATATTTAATGCCAAGCAATTTAGCTCAAATTTACAATTAAGCAAGTGGCATTATACTCATTTTGCAGAGATTGTTGCATCATATAATTATTGTCATACCCTAAATAAAATAAGTATCGTCATAAAGAGTTGGGCTTAAATAATTGATTTGTCAAGTTGAAAGATATTTGTATAAGCGTGGAGAAAAAAAATAGATTTGTTGGCTTTTAAGTGTTATTCTAATAGCTATTTTATCTATTCAACTTTATATTTTTAATTTGAGAAAAAAAGAATATCATGAAACATATTGGTAGAAGAAAAAAAGTGAAATTGGAAAAGAGCTATTAGGAAAACACTTAAGATTCATACGAAAATGATAGATGTTGTAAAACCCACATTAAATAGAAGTTTAAAATATGAAGAATAGAAGAGGTAAAATACAATAATGAATAGTTTGCTATGGGGAATTGAAAAAAAGAATATCATGAAGAATAGTTTGTTGTGGGGAAGTTGAAATAGATGACAAAGTAAGAATATAATGAAACATATTGATATAAGACACTGCCATCCCACGTAATTAGTAAGATCCATCCCTTACATAAATAAACCCAAGCATTTTGTTCTAGGGAGCTTCAAGCAGATCAAGAAAAAAGAGTATCATGAAACATATTGATACAAGATTTGAGCTATGTTCTTTGTTAATAAATATTGAAGACAAATAGAGAAATTGTATAAGAGACCTGTTAGAATAATAATTATTTGCTACAAGTCATTTTACATGGGTATTTTCCATATTCTATTTGTCTATAATATCTAATGCCAAGCAATGAAGCTCAAATTTACAATTAATCCTATGGGGTTATACATATTTTGTAGAGATTTTTGCATCATATAATTGTTGTCATAGCCTAAAGAAAATAGGTATCATCATAAAGAACTGGGTATACATAATTGATTTGGAAAGTTGAAAAGATATTTGTATAAGCGTGGAGAAAAAAATAGTTTGGTGGCTTTTAAGTGTTATTCTAATAGCTCTTTTATCTATTTAGCTTTATGTGTTTAGTTGATAGGCTATTTGTTTGAAGTTTCCACTAGGATTTTCATCAGCTCAACTGTGAATAGGATTTTTCATCTAATAGATCTTTTACAATTTCTCTATTTGTCTATAATATTTAGTGCCGGACAATGTAGCTCGAATTTATGTGTATATATATGTATAGAATTCCCCATTTCATATTTTAAAAAATACATACAGGAAAACATATATATCCATATATATAGACCAAGGCCACTGTGGCTTGTTTGAGAATGCAACAACAATTTATATATGCACATGTATATATAAATAGTTGTGTATGCTATCTTTGTTTGTATTTAGGTAGACTTTGATTTGAAAAGAGTTAAAAATAGAATATATAAGTATTATTTAACTTCTAAGAAAATTGCTACAATACAGCCATAACATTAGATGATATAGAATTGAGATGTTAATAATAGATCTTTTAATAGTGCAATATGTGTAAAATGTTCATAATAAATCCATAAAATTGATTGCACCTTCGAAGTGAATGTGTCTATTGAAACTGGAAAACATTGGAAAACACTGAAAACAATGTACATTGCATTTGCTTGCTCCCACCATCTTGATTGCCATTGTCTAGCACCGCGAGCAACCATTTCCCATTCCGCTTTTTTGTTCGAAGGTGGCCAAGAGTCCCCTTGTGGTATATATATTCGAATAAGCTCTAAATTTAAAAACATGTTGCTGGTTTGCACAACTTTTTCCCTTTGCTTTTTGTTCCCTTTGCCTACTAGCTAGCTTTCACATAATGCCTATTTTGTGCATCTTTGGCATTATACCCAAAAACATAGGAGCAATTATAGATTGATAACTCCTCCCCTTGAAATTAATAAACTGAGAAAACATCCAAACTAGATTTTCCTTCAATTGAGTGGCTAAGAAGGCTACGAATTTAAACCTTTTGTTCCCTATAATAATGTCCTACTTCAGAGTAGACAATATCCTATAGGAAAAAAAAGGTTTGAATTTGTAGCCTTCTTAGGTAGTCAATTGAGGGAAAATTCAGTCTGGATGTTTTCTCTCTTCATGAATTTCAAGGGGAGTAGTTACATAGTGAGGAAAGATTATGGTATACACATCTATTTAGATATAGCAGTGTGCATATAAATAGATATATATATATATATATCTGGTTATATGTGCGTGCTTTTAAATGTGTAGACAAAGGGGAAATTCAATGCATATATGTACTTCATCATTTCTATTCTTATTGTTGTATATCCTACTATTTCGATAAGAAAGGATGGAAGGACCAGCTAGCAACATATACAAATATATGTATATAGCTATATGTAGAAATATAGTAAAATAGTAAAAAACTGTATGGATACATATCTAAGCAACCTCAAAGATAAATAGATACATATAGGGGTATATACATATGCATTTATCATTTATATTCTTGTTGATGTATCCCCTACTATTTGGACAATATTAAAAGTGCATTTCTATTCTTGTTCTTGTATCCCATGTTGTTTGGATAGTATTAGAGGTGGAATGGTTATAGATCGATATTTCTAAGTTATCTACCAATTTCCATTGGGATGTTGCAATACATTAATCTTTTATTTTTATTCTGAAATAGAGTTGTCAATTAGTCAACTCAAATTGTAACATTTTATCCCTGCAAAAAGTTCCCAGAACTGTCTATGGAATTGGGCTTTGTGAATGGGTCTCCAAAGCCACCCAATATTGATTTTTTGAAATATCATGTTGGTTCCACTGTGGATTCCAGCTCTAAGGGTGTGAGCCACCAGCCTTCAGATCCTGATTCCATAAGTATAAATTTCCTTTTTGTTATACCTATTGTAAATTTGGTATTATTATTTCCATTTTTCTTGGCTTTAAGGTGTATACACATATGGGTGAACCTAACAAAGCATATAGATGTTCAACTAGATACGCATTGACATTTTCCATCATATAAAACATCCCTTTCATGTATATGTATATGTATATGTGTATGTATATGTATGTCTATATGTATATGTATATATATGTATATGTATGTATATGTGTATATATGTATATGTATATGTATATGTATATGTATATGTATATGTATATGTATATGTATATGTATATGTATGTGTATACGTAGATGTATATGTATATGTATATGTATATGTATATGTATATGTATGTGTATGTGTATGTATATGCATATGTATATTCATATGTGTATGTATATGTATATGTATATGTATATTTATATGTATATGTATATGTATATATATATGTATGTGTATGTGTATATAAAAATGTATATGAATGTATACGTATATATAAAGTTGAGAGGGATGCAAAGCAAACACTACAATATGATAGATCAGATATGAAGAGAATAGATTTCCCCCAACTTTTTTATTGTGTGATGTGTGATGGAACTCCATGAAATTTTGCGTGGGTGTTTCATAATGTTCCTGGTCAAGGGAGCCTCCATGATGCAAAAAAAAATGGTGGAGAAGGATACCGAGCGTGGGTTGTGCGCTTTTGGTTTTAATGCCATATATTTGTTCTTGTGTAGATACATGCCTACACAAATCCTTATATATACTTGGCTTCCACAAACATAACTTTCAACTAGTTTTGTGCATCCAATATTGTATTGTTATAAATGTTGGATATAGCAATAGTGAAATAGTGGAAATGGTCAACACAAAAATCTATAAAATCCTTGTGTATATATTTTTATATCTTCCAATGTTCAAACTATGCTATTCCTTTTGTGATAATCCATAGATATACATTTATATACACATGGATACACATATATATTTTGTTATATGTTTATGTGTAATTACTACTTTAAATATATCTATGGTTATACATGTATATTCATATATGATAATATGGTTGAGCTTGTATGTATACTCCTAGGCTATGCGAGTACATTCAAGTTTCATATCCCAATCAATTGTTGAATTTAAAAAGGCTAGAAAATAGCAACAAAACCATTTTTACTATAGCCAGCATAGAGTGGAAATTTGTGCGAAGTGTTGTACAAAATACTTGCAACAAAGGCTAACTGCAACAAGCACACCTGTAGGTCTGCTTGCTAAAAATATTCCCTTACAGTTCTCATTGCCAATGGTAGATTCCACCTCTTATATACATTTTGTATATTATTCAACAACAACAACACCTCAAAGAAATATTTAATGATTGCTACCTTGCTATGGTGAAGCAGTTTTGGCACCGCATAGATGCACTTTCGAACCTTTCTATTTATTAGCTATGTAGGGAAAGCTACATAGGGATGCACATTTGTATGTCAGGGTTAGCAATGACATGTGTAAGATACTATTCTAAAAAATGGACCCACCACTTTAGCTCTACAAATGGCATTGACCCAGGCCCACAACCATTGTTGCTAAAAAAGGTAACGCAGGTTGAAGAAATGCTTATTGCTAGGGTAGCTCCAGTTTTACAAGTGTCCCACGCTAGAGGAGGTCAATTTAAATACAATGGCCACACGATAAGCTTTCCTCAAGATATCTCAAGCATAGCAAAACTTTTTTTGCACCGATTGCAAGACCTTGAGGTTGTGATCGTACGAAGAACCACCATTGAAGGTGGTAATTACGACTGCTATGTTAATAAACATCATGTCATGGATGCATTGAAATATAAAATTCAATATGACAAATACTACAATGATGTTGAGATTGGTGTTGAGGCTCTTAATATGTTACTTGGTGTTGTTTTTGATGTCTTCAATTTATTGCATACAATAGAGAAATTTTTTGAGGAAGAGATAATGCCATCACCTAGCTCAACAAATGTTGCTCAAGATGAAAATGGCTCTTCAAAATTTTCATCATTTATCCCTTCCTTCCCAAATGTTAGATGAGACCTCCAAGCAATCAAAGAGGTATTATAAATTGAAAAAAAAGAGCAGAATATCTTGTGTTGGCCTAAAATTAACTCTTCTCATGTTAATGAATACAACATTGAAGGTTTATTTGCAATGGCCTTTCCAACATTGTTCCCCACTAGAGCAGCACTTCCCCTTCAACCGAGGAATGTTCAAATTCACTTGCATGAATATGCCCTCCACTTAATTAGATATTTTTACCATAGATTTGAAAAATATGTCAAGTTTAGGTATTTCCTCTACAACTTGATAATGACACATCCTAGCCAACAAAGTGTTTTTTTTCTTTGTTAGAGTGGATTTAGAAGAAAAAATTCCCAAGTCATTGTCTACATTATGTGAATGGCTTCAAGGTGCTCCTGATGGCTAGATAGTTGAGAAATTAATGCATTTTGGTGCATCATTGCACGGGACCCATTATTTTTGGAACTCTTGTTGGGCCCAGCTATCTACAATGTTTGAACAACTTGGAATACCTACCCTTGTTTTCACTTTGAGTTGTGAAAACACAAAATGGGTTGATCTACAAAATCTTTCCTCTTTTGTGGCTCATTTGGAAATAGAGCCTTCAAAAAAGACACTAATAGATAGTGTTGTTCAGAATCCACATATAACATCTTTATATTTGCATCATAGATTCTCAATTTTCCATGAAGAGGTGATTGAAAGCTTTTGCACGAAAATATTATTGGTATAGATATGAATGGCAGCATCGTGGCTCTACACATGTGCATGTTTTTTTGTGGCTTCTAGAATCCCCCAACATGGACACTCTTGATTGGTCCAATCACCATGATGTTACCATGGCAAGGCACTTTTTTGATAAATATGTTTCAGCTTGGAATCCATGTTACCCTACACAAAGATTGCTCAAAATGTATCATTATTCTAAAGAAAGTGTGTGCTTTCTTTCCATGAATTAGATTCTTTCCAGTGAACCAATCATAGATTATGAAGAGTTGCTAAATATAGTTCAAAGGCACACAAAATGCTTTGAATATACTTGTTTAAGGAAAAAAGGAGAGAAATTACAATGTCGATATAAAGCACCTTGGTAGCAACAACTTACCTCTACATTGACATCTAATGTTGAGTCTAACAAATCCTACAAGCCAGCGATAAATGATGATAACCTAAATATTCATAGCCCACCCATGCTTGCAATTTGGCATGCTAATGTTGACTTCCAGCCAATTGTTTCTAGGAAAATTGTTTTAAATTATATTTCTAAATATGCAGCTAAATCTGAGAAGAAATTAGAAAATTATCTTAATATATTGAGAAGACTTGCAAATACAAATATAGTTAAGGATAGTGTTGGAGTTAAAATGACACTAAGAGGGGGGGTGAATCAGTGTCTTAACAGATTTGACCAATTTTCAAAAACTTCAAAAGATATCACAGATTTGTTCTCAATATTACTCTGATTAATGCTTTCATGAGTTGAATGTAATCATTCATAAACAAAATTGAGAAAAGTAATAACTCAATAGTGAATAGAAACAACAATAGCATAGTAAGAAAGAAAGAACACAGAAGAACAAAGAGGCACAATATTTTGCCGAGTGGAAAACCCTCTTGGGGTATAAAAACCACTCCCTAAATGCCTTCCTAGCTTAATCTTATAATCAACTATTCACAATGCCTTATAGGCTAATTTTTGAGCACCCACTCAAGGAGCACGAACCCCTCATTTAGAGATATCTATCTCAAGGAGTACCAACCCCTCAAATTATGTTTTAAACAATAATAATGATTCAGAGGGTTTCTCTCTTTTCAATTAAGCACATATCTCTTTGTTTTCTCATCTACAAAATACCTTAAAGATTTAATCACTGAATCCCTAAAATACCTCATAGAGAAGAAATTCACAATCTCTGCATCTTGTTATACAGATTTTTATGGCATAGTTTTATTCATATATTTTATACAGCCAAGCAATGCTAATCTCAAAATTACATCAACAGTCGAACAAAAAACTAAGTTTTCTACTTCTATATATACATCTTGATTTTCATGCCAGATAGGTAACTGTCTTCAGGAGTAACGGTAGAACAACCAACCCAGCTAAGAGCCGTTCTCAACAAATCTAAAACATGTGAGATCATTTCTCTGCATAAAATGCACAACTACCCACCACAGAAAATCATAACATCTAATGAATGAAAGACTCATTCAGGACATCATTTGTCATAGAGATGCAGAGAGCAGTTAAAGAAAATATTGTGATAATAAGTTAATATGCGCAGTATGAAATGCATAAATAAAAAATACCAGACATATTTGTAACTCCCATGGCTCCATTATCCACTATTCAGCTTCCATTCAGAAATGCACCAAATAAACCTTCCATAAACCTCTGTAAGAACCGTTACAGTCAGCATCAATAGAAATCTAAACACTCATGATGGTGGCCAGGCTAGGGTTCGATACCCAGCCAAAAATAATAAGCTCAAAAAGTTTTTCCTAAACCTTTTTATTTCCATCGATGACACATTATGGCGAAGAAAACTTTAATGTTGCCAGACAACCTTATGGTTGTCACTTTAGCCAAGACCCATTAGAGTCAGGAAGAACACATGGCGAATACATCATGTCTCATTGATAGGCTTCCTTAGAGTACTATTCTTTCGCTGATACAATACATACTCGAGCAGACACTATATAGATTGCTCTATGTTTCAACTATACTCCACATGATACACATTGGTCACTGTGACAAATGGTTTTTCTTACTGACGAGCCTTCTATCTTGTTTTAACACTGTCATTGTAACCTAATGTTGTTGGGAGGAAGTTTCATAGAATACTTTAAGTTTCATCGAAAGACTTTATTCACTCTGAGTCACTAAGAATTTACCAACCTTTCGTTGAAAGCCTTTCATTCGCCTTCGCCATGACTTTCCAGTGTCAGAAAGATATTATATCGAACACAAAATGTTTCACCAAGAGCCCTGAATATTTTCCATCAGCAAGACCCACAGGGTTCATTATGACACTATACCGAAGAAAAAACTTTTGCTGATAAGACCTTTTTGAACACAGTCGGTAAGACAATATGTCTTCGGAGAGACCATATGTCGATTACAATACTCCCGTTACGACGTCACGCCGAAAGCAAAAAGTCTGGCCGAAGTGAATCCCAAATGTGATGTTGGTGAGACAAAACCTCTTCACCGAGACCTATTCTGAAACTGCCCAACACTTGTCGAAATGTTTGTATTCAACCTCCGATCGATGAGACAAGGTAATTTCACTGTGACCACATACCGACTGAAAAAGCTTATGCCGAAAGATCTTCCTGTAGTCACCATAACACAAAAGAGACCTTGCCGACAATTGCCAAAATGTTAAATACAATCGACATGATAGTTGAAATGTCTTGCCAATAGGCAATTCAGACATTTCAAAGTGGATTGGGGTGACCCAAACATTCTCACACTGATACATGAGTAAGCTCGAAAGAGAAACAACCAAAGACAGTGATATGCAAGGAGAACCATTCTGAAATAGAAACCATCTTTCAAGCTCTGTCAGTCAAAGAGATAGCATTCATAACTTGAACTAGAATTCTCATCACCATGAAAATAAAGCATAACAAATAACTTTTTGTAATAGCCAAGAGACATCAAAGAAGTGCCATTATAAATCATAAGGATCAGAGATTTTGTCATCAAGGACAAACCATAACCACAACTAAGATCCAACAAACTCCCCCTTTGTCCTTGATGGCAAAACACAAATGACTCTCCCCATTTTTGCCTCAATGACAAAGAATAGAAGAGAAGAATGTGCATTTCCATGAAACACAACTGAGAAGCCAACCAAAATATCATGAGAAAAAGCTGCAAAAAAAAGTAGTAGTGCAGCAACCAAAATTGTAGGAGAGTTGTAAGTGAATCAAAACATATAACATGATCCCCCTAAGTAGTAGCTCAGAGATTCAATGAAGTAATGATTGAGAGATAACTCCCAATCGAAGTCTCAGCCTTTCAAATAGCTCTTTTGCTAAGGGCTTAGTGAAAATGTCAGCCACCTGATCTTGAGATCCAACAAACTATAAACAAACTTCATTAGCCAAAACCTTTTCTTGAAGAAAATAAAACTTGATAGCAATATGTTTAGTTCTAGAATGCATAACAAGATTTTTTGAAATATTTATCGCACTAGTGTTATCACAAAGAATGGAAACAGGTTTAGAAACATCAATACCCATATCTAAAAAATTCTGACTCATCCACAGAACTTGAGTACAACATGAAGTGGCAGCAATGTATTATGCTTCAACAGTAGAAAGAGAGATAGATACTTGTTTCTTGTTGTTCCATGCCACTAAATGATCACCAAGAAAGAATGCAGCACCACTGGTGCTTTTCCTATCATCCAAACAACCAGCCCAGTCAGCATCAGTATAAGCAATCAAAGAGAAATCATTGCTCCTAGGATACCAAACACCAAAATCAAGAGTGCCCTGAATGTATCTAAAGATCCTTTTAATAGTAGTAACATGAGAGTCTTTAGGTGATGCTTGAAAACGTGCAACAGTGCAAATTGCTTGCATAATGTCAGGTCTAGAGGTAGTTAAATATAAGAGAATGTCGATCATTGATCTATATTCTGTTGGATTTGTATCAGGAGAATCATCAACCTTAGTAAGTTTGCAACTAGTAACCATAGGAGTGCTAACTAGATGGCATTCATTCATTTGAAATTTCTTAAGCATCTCTCTAGCATATTTGGATTGAGAAAGAAATATGCCATTATCACATTGAGAGATTTGAAGACCCAAAAAGAAGTTTAATTCTCCTAACATTGACATTTCAAATTCAGATTCCATAATCTGAGAGAACTTTTTACTCAAAGTGACATTATTGCAGCGAAAGATAGTATCATCAACATAAATTTCAACAACTAAAATATCAGAACCTTCAGTTTTAACATAAAGATTATTGTCTACACCTCCTCTAACAAAGCCATTAGAAATTAAATGACTGTCCAGCCTAGAGTACCAAGCTCTAGGTTCTTGTTTTAGGCCATAGAGAGCCTTTTTCAATCTGTAGACATGGTTAGGATTATCTTTGCATATAAATCCTTTAGGTTGTTCAACATAGACCTCTTCATCCAGATAGCCATTCAAAAAAGAAATTTTTACATCCATTTGATAAATAGTAATTTTTTTGTAAACAGAATAAGCCAAGAATATTCTGATAGATTCTAGTCTAGCAACAGGTGCAAAGGTTTCACCAAAATCAATAATCAAAATGTTAGAGGTTTACCTCTAACATTATGATTCTATTGATGTTTAAGAATTGGTAAACCTCTAACATTCTGATTCTTACTAATTCTAACTAGATTTTTAAAGTTTGTGTCATAATCTTTTATGCCATAACCAACTCTCTTCAATTTGGCCCATTAGACACATACCTTGAATATTGTCATTGCAAGATGAGTCAAGGAGATTGTCTACATTTCCTTTTTTCCTCCTTCTAGCTGCAACAGCCTTTCCAAGCTTGTTCTTAATCTCACATAGTACACATTATAGATAGGAGTGTCTTCATTCAAAAGAAGTGAACCTCTACCTTTAATTTGAATACCAGAGTTATCACCAAACTTAACATATCCACCTACATAATCTTCAAGTTTTATAAACTTATCCTTGTCGCCAATCATATGGTTAGAACATCCACTGTCCAGGACCCATAAGTCCTTTTTCTTGGAATGAAGAGTAGTTTGAACCAACATAGTTTTTTAAATGTTGTTGACAATCTTAGGTTTCCAAACCTTTTTAATTTTTTGTTGTTTTCATTGTAGATCACTTCTGCACTATTTCACAGAATGTCCTAAAGTATTGCATTTAAAACATCTGATCTGTCTAACAAAACCATAGTGTTGCCTAAGACCAAACCTGGGTACTCTAGAATTCATAAGCCTACAAGTGCTCACCTTATGACCAAATTTGTTGCAGAAAAAGTAATAACCATAGAAAAAAGAATTGACATTGTATGAAGGTCTATTACCTTTAAAAAACTTAGCATGATCCCTACCAGATTCTGAGTGATTTGAACCTAAATTTTTTACTTTAGAAGAGGGGTTTTGTTTTGCTTTGTCAGTTGAGCATTCACCCTTTTCAAAACCAACACCATATTTATCTTTATACACCTTTTGTTTGCTGAGCATCTCATTCAGTTTTAGAGTGCTTTCATATTTTTCAATTTCCTTCCTAAGAAGGACTACTTCTTATTCCAGTTTTTGAATTTCATGGTCTTTGCAGCTTATAGTCTCTCTAAGATAGACTTCAGCTCTTTTAGCTTCTTCAAGCTGAGTTTACAGAGAGATCAATTCTTGATCTGGTTTATATTCTTGAGTAAGAACTTGTTTTTTGAGTTTTCTGACCTCTTCAAGAGCACATTTTAGCTAACTTTCAAGTTCTACTTCACCTTCTTCATTGTCAAAGGTGTTAGAATCATTGTGCTGAGTAAATTCAACCATGAACAAAGTTTTGACTTCATCAGTTGATGAGTCTTCAGACTCAATATCAAATTCATCCTTACTAAATAGACTTTTCTTCTTTTTAAAATTGAAGTTTTGTTTAGGTTTGAAAGCCTTCTTCTTAGGATGTATTTCAGTTGTCTCACTGTCATAGATTTGATCATCATAGGGACACTTTCTAGCAAAGTGACCTATTTTGCCACAGTTAAAACATTTAAAGGGAAGTTTTCCCTTATATTTTCCTGATCCCTTTTTAAATCTTCTAACAAAATGAGATTCTTTAGAATCAAACAACTTTGATTCACTAACATCGACTTTTTCTTTCATTTCAGAGTTAAAGGTAGTTTCTTTTCCTGTTGAATTCTTTTTGTTAGTTCTCATTTCATAGGTAGTAAGTATTCCTTGCAGGCTATCTAAGGTAAGCTTATCAAAGTGTTTCTTTTCTTCTAGGGCTGAAACCTTAGATTCAAATTTAGATGGTAAGGACCTAACAACTTTTGTGACCACATCAAATTCATTAACCTCTTGACCTAGACCTTTCATTCCATTGACAACTTCATCAACTCTTGGGAAATATTCAGCCACTTTCTCATCATCCTTCATTTTCAACTCCTCAAACTAATGTTTGAGAGTAATGATTTTTAATAGTTTGACTTTCTCATTCCCTTGATATATAGTTTCAAGTTTTTCCCAAATTCCATGAGCATATTTGCAATGCATGACTTTAATGAACACATCTTTAGTTAATCCACACAAGATGGAATGCTTAGCTCTAGCATTTGTTTCATAATTCTTTTTCTCAGTAGCATCAGTGGGAATAGTGGCTGGTACATTGTAATCTTCTAATACAATGCTCCAAACATCAACATCAAAACAAACAAGAAAGGCTTCCATTCTTATTCTCTAGAACACATAATCTATTCCATAAAATAATGGAGCTCTAGTTACAAAGGAACCTTCTTGAGAATGTGCCCTTAAAAAAAAACTCCAAGACCAAGATCAATCCAAGCTAATTAAACCAATCAGAGAACCCTATGCTCTGATACCAATTGTTAGAGTTAAAATGACACTCAGAGGGGGGGGTGAATCAATGTCTTAACAGATTTGACCAATTTTTTAAAAACTTCAAAACATATCACAGATTTGTTCTCAATATTACTCTCATTAATGCATTCATGAGTTGAATGTAATCATTCATAAACAGAATTGAGAAAAGTAATAACTCAATAGTGAATAGAAACAACAACAACATAGTAAAACAGAAAGAACACAGAAGAACAAAGAGGCACAATATTTTGCTGAGTGGAAAACCCTCCTGGGGTATAAAAACCACTCCCTAAATGCCTTCTTGACTTAATCTTATAATCAACTATTCACAATGACTTATAGGTTGATTTTTGAGCACCCACTCAAGGAGCACCAACCCCTCATTTAGAGATATCTATCTCAAGGAGTACCAAACCCTCAAATTATGTTTTAAACAATAATAATGATTTAGAGGGTTTCTCTGGTTTCAGTTAAGCACATATCTCTATGTTTTCTCATCTATAGAATACCTTAAACATTCAATAATTGAATCCCTAAAATACCTCATAGAGAAGAAACTCACAATCTCTACATCTTGTTATATAGATTTTTATTACAGAATTTTATCCATATATTTTATACAGCCAAGGAATGATAATCTCAAAATTACATCAACAGTCGAATAGAAAACTAAGTTTTCTACTTCTATATATACATCTTGATTTTCATGCCAGATAGGTAACTGTCTTCAGGAGTAACGGTAGAACAACCAACCCAGCTAAGAGCCATTCTCAACAAATTTGAAACATGTGAGATCATTTCTATGCATAAAATGCACAACTGCCCACCCCAAAAAATCATAACATCTAATGTATGAAAGACTCATTCAGGGCATCATTTGTCATAGAGATGCAGAGAGCAGTTAAAGAAAATATTGTGATAATAAGTTACTATGCGCAGTATGAAATGCATAAATAAAAAATACCAGACATATCTGTAACTGCCATGGCTGCATTATCCACTGTTGAGCTTCTAGTTAGAAATGCACCAAATAAACCTTCCATAAACCTCTATAAGAACCATTACAGTCAACATCAATAGAAACATAAACACTCATGATGGTGGCCAGGCTAGGGTTCGATACCCAGCCAAAAAGAATAAGCTCAAAAATTTTGCCCTAAACCTTTTTATTTCCATCGATGACACGTTATGCCGAAGGAAACTTTAATGTTGCCAGACAACCTTATGGTTGTCACTTTAGCCAAGACCCATCAGAGTCAGGAAGAACACATGGAGAATACATCATGTCTCATTGATAGGCTTCCTTAGAGTATTATTCTTTTGATGAGACAGTACATAGTCAGGGAGACACTATATAGATTGCTCTATGTTTCACCGATACTCCACATGATACACATTGGTCGCTGTGACAAATGGTTCTTCTTACCGACGAGCCTTCTATCTTGTTTTAACACTGTCAGTATAACCTAATGCTGTCGGGAGGATGTTTCATAGAATAAATTAAGTTTCACCGAAAGACTTTATTCATTCTGAGTCGCTAAGACTTTACCAACCTTTCACTGAAATCCTTTCATTCGCCTTCACCATGACTTTCCATTGTTGGAGAGATATTATATCGAAACACAAAATGTTTCACCAAGAGGCCTTAATATTTTCCATCGACGAGACCCACAAGGTTCGTTATGACATTATACCGAATAAAAAACTTTTGTTGATAAGACCTTTTTGAACATGGTTGGTAAGACAATATGTCTTTGGAGAGACCATATGCTGATTACAATACTCCCATTATGACATCACGCCGAAAGCAAAAATTTTGGCCGAAGTGAATTCCAAATGTGATGTCGGTGAGACAAAACCACTTCGCCAAGACCTATTCTAAAACTGCCCAACACTTGCCAAAATATTCCCATTCAACCTCTTATCAATGAGACAAGGTAATTTTGCTGTGACCACATACCGACTAAAAAATCTTATGCTGAAAGATCTTCCTGCAATCGCCATAACACAAAAGAGACCTTGTCGATAGATGCCAGAATGTTAAATACAATCGACATGACATCTGAAATGTCTTGTCAATAGGAAATTCAGACATTTCAAAGTGGATCGGGGTGACCCAGACATTCTCACACCGATATGAGTAAGCTCAAAAGAGAAACAACCAAAGATAGTGATATGCAAGGAGAACCATTCTGAAACAGAAACCATCTTTCAAGCTCTGTCAGTCAAAGAGATAGCATTCATAACTTGAACCAGAATTCTCATCACCATGAAAATAAAGCATAACAAATAACTTTCTATAATAGCCAAGAGACATCAAAGAAGTGCCATTATAAATATAAGGATTAGAGATTTTGTCATCAAGGACAAACCATAACCACAACTGAGATCCACCAGATAGAGCACTTCTTGCATATCAAAAATTCATGATGAATATTCTTGTGGAGTGTGACATCTCTGCATAGGAAACATACCATATGTTACAGAAATTGCCTCTTCTCAATTCAAGCTGACAATATGTGCGTTTGAATGTTGGAAAAAAAACATAGTTTTGTATAAATAAATATGATGTTGATGAGGACCTTCCAACAAATTATATTCACTTATATATATGCAAACGCATCTAGAGCTAGGTAGTGTATCCCTAATTGACTTGATTCACTTATATACACATTTAAAGCAGCCCAAAAAGGAAAAATGGAAACTAAGATACTAGCTTGCAATTGTCCTTGTGTACCCATTGTTCAAGAATGTTCCCATTGAAGATACAAAAATATTTGAGACATTTTTTTTATTGATCTTATGTTATACAAACTTTTCTGAAACATACAAATAGATATAGGTCTTTCCAAACAAGAGATAATACAAAATTGGAAAGTTTTATAAATAGTTGGTTATCATCCTTGGCATGTTAATAGACTTCCAGTTGCATCCACGATTGAAGAAGAACATGGAAGTGATATTGATTATTTGAACCATCAACCTTCTATGGATGAATATGAATGGGAAGTTTTCTCTTGACTTGGTGCTACTACTAACTTTAGTATAAATCAGCTCCAGCTTTTGGGTAGGCAGGACTTTGATATGAACCATTCATGGAATACAAACCATGTGCCTGAAAAACTTCATAATATTGCTTTGTAGTTCATCCCATCAACTAGGGCACAGCGTGAGCAAGCTATGATATAATTTTTTCCTATAAATACATTAGCCCATCATCTTTCACCAAAATAACAATTGGCTCTTGAAATCATCTAGTCCTATCACATGCATCCTTCCCCCAAAGGCCCTCTCCACATGATCATTCAAGGGAAAGTCGCCACTAGAAAATATGTTTTGATAAATTGTATCATACAACAAATAAACACCTCTACTACTGGATCCAATAGCTCATTGCTCACATTGGCCCCCACAAGTTTTTTTGCGTACAACATATGTTCCTCAACAATCCATATAGCCCTCTAGATTCCCATAAATGATATGAATCCTTTGCAAGGCCAACCATTGACAATATTCCAGGAACAATTTAAATATATTCAATACATTTTGATAGATGAAATGAGTTTTCTAGGCCTGAAGTTGCTGGTGAAAATAGATAGCCAATTGCACCAAACATTCCCCAATAACCAGAGGGATCCATTTGGCTATGTTTCTATCATCCTTGTTGTTGATCTTACCCAGTTGCCACCTATCATGAATACCCCTATTTATGTTTCACTCTCATCGGTTGTAGCCTTATGGCATACTTTCACAATCTTGGTGACATTGGACACTATTTTCTACCAAAAAGGGAATAGCCCTTCCCAAAAAAAGTTCTAACCAATCCTTCTCCATATAAGAAATGGTGAGGATCTCCACAATGACTAGGAAGAGCTTATGAAACAAAACAAAAATGATCTCAAAGACAAAAATAGAACAATTTGATGTTGGTACACATTTGTTTGCCGCAAATAACTTAGTCGTATTCCACAACAACAAAAAAAAGATCAAACAATTAAACCTGCCCATAGCCATTAGCATTGCTTGAGTAGCACAACAATAGACATCTAATCATGGACATGATGGCCAGCTTCTCCCAGAACTTCTACTTTGTGTTGGTGAATAGGTGATGCTAACAACAAATTTGTGTATTCAAGATGGCCTAGTCAATGGATCCCTTGGTCTTGTTACAACTATTGTGTACAATGCACATTGTAAACTGCCAGATCTACCTGACTATGTTGTTGTTAGTTCCAAAATTACATTGGTCCACCATGGGACCTAGAAAACCCAAGAGACATCCCCATTCTAGCTATAACTCAAGGTAGTCAAACACTAATTCCACTCACCATGTCATGGGGAATCACAATACATAAAGCACATGGCTTAAAATTAGATAGAGCAATGATAACCATAGGAAACAAAGAGAGCCAAGGGTTGAATTTTATAGCTTTCTCTCATGTTAAATCAATTGAAAGACTTTGCATTGATCCAACATTCTCACTTGAGAGATACTCCAAACTTAGGAGCAACAAATACATTGCTCGACATCGCAACAAAGAGACGTGTTTGGAACAACTCCAACCCTTGCCAAATGCTTCAATCCCCAGCTCATGCTCTGGCTTATAAAAAAGGCTCTAGAACAATTATTCTCACATTTTCTCTAGACTATATACCATCCTCTTTTCAAGGATTTCTATGTTAAATTTTATAGAAACATACCAAGTAATAATCTATGCAAAATGGGTATAATGCCAAAGATGCACAGAGATACTAGGAAACAATCAGCAGAGGACAAAACTTGTACAAGCCAGAGACATGTTTTGATCATTCCATTCTATTAAAGTATATATTCAACTATTCTAGAAAAAAATTGAACAATATTGTGTTCTATTTCACTTATTGGTTTTAAATTATGCACCTATGCTTTGTTTCCCATTTCATGTGCATATATACTCCATGTTTGACTACCACATTAAATTTTCCCCATTTATTCAATGCTTTGCATCCTCTTTAGCTTTACACATTAAAGATAAATTTTTCCCTATTTACTATCTTTTGTACCTTCAAAAATATACTTTTTGTTAAATTCAATATGCAAATATTCACCCATTAATATTAATTTGCTAACTTCTTGTTTCGACATTTTTTTGTGTCATACTTTTTGTATATAGCATTCAGAAGAATACACTCTTCTGTATATTCCACCTATCCATCTTTGTCAAAGTGCTTTTAAATTCCATGATGTCAATTCTTTATCAGCATACCTACAATTCTCTTTCAACCAATTTTAATATGTAGTACTCTAAACATATAGTTGTAGCTATTACAAATTGATACGTATGCAAATACAAAAAACTTCAAGTGTCAAATATGCACAGAGATTGCAACCAACAATAAGTACACCCAAAAATTTCTATAAGTCAATAACATGTTTTGAACATTCCAGTATATTAAACTCTGTATGTACATACTCTAGAAACATTCTAAAAAAAATTGTGTTCCATTTGACTAATAAGTTTAAAATTATGCAACCATGTTGTGTTTTATATTTTCCCTACCTATATACCCTAAGTTTTCACATTTTTTTTTCATGCCTTGCTTACACATATTCTTATGTCTTCTTGTTGGCTTTTCTATTAGCTTTATTTGATTCAAATAGCTGCAAATGTTGATCTATAAAATTCTCTTTTCATTATTTCACTATTTCACTCATCCTATATATTGCATTCAGAAATATATAGTCTTGTCTACATTGATTTTTTTTCTCATATATGATAAAACTCCATGCTATTTGCAATAGGTTTCTCAAGCCTATCGACAATGATGATGGTGTTTTTTTACCATGTGGTTTGGCGATCGTGGAATTGGTTTCCTCATTCAATGGAAACAAAATGGTAGGTTTTCACTCACGTGAGGGTGGATACATCCCAACATTGTTGCACAATGCCATGGAAGGGAGTACATGTAATATTCATTGTTCTAATATGAGGATGTCTATTTTTTTGCTTCCATTGTAAAATGGTGCACCATGGTGTTGGTTTCATAGCAGACTATTGAAAAAAGCTATCATCCACCTCCATTACATACTAGATTGGAGAGCTTCCCAACTATTCCGCTCCACAATCTAGATCATCTCGGCTTCTATTATTGTTGTAAGTCATTTTGCAATTCCTTTTTTCCATTCCATATGCATCTAACCAAAGGCATATATTTTAATATATTCAAATAAAATGTTTCTTTGCAGTAATATCATGTTGGCCTCAATGTAAACATAGATGAACAAGGAGATATGAAGCCCATGTGTTGGAAAATTGGTACCTGAAAGATGACCATAGCTATAAGTGTAAACAAGGTTTGTTTTATAGATTTATATTTTCTTGAGTTATACATTCAACCCTTTTCTTCCTTCATGGATAGATATTCTCTATATATTTGTTGCTATATATATATACATTCATGCACAGATTCTTACATGCACTTGACTACAATAAATATAGTATATTGTACACATTACATTTTTCCATGTTCATATAGTTCCCTTTTCAGCTAATCAAAAAAATTATCTAGATGCGCTGAGAAATTCTAACCATGATTGCTCTGACGGAAACCCCGATGAAAATTTCAAACAAATAGCCAATAGGTAAATTCCAACTGTTACATAGATTTCTTGTTTTGTATTAATATGTTTCATGATATTCTCTTTCTCTCATCTCTTTGAAGCTACCTACAAGGTATTTTTTGTTGTAGTTAACTTGTATTCTTCATCAAACATAAGATTGACATGTACCTTTTGACTGGTTTCTATTTATTTTGGCCCGTGTATGCTCCCTGGCCTCTGGCTATTGTTTGTTATTATCTCTGTTCATCCTTGGTTCTATATGCATTTTGTACACTAGAAGCTCTATCTAATAAAGTCTTCATATCTGTAGTTTACAACTTCTATTCTCCATATGTTAAAGTTCCATTTAAAATCTATTTTAGATGATCTACCATTTAAGAGATTATAAAAAAGCTATTACAAAAACAATTGAGAATCACAGGTAAATGATAGATGGTCAAAAAACCCACATCAAATACAAGTTTAAGAGAGGTAGAAAAACATACATAGGCCAAAAAATTTGAAAAAAGGTGAATGGTTCCTATTGACATCCCATTTATGTGTGATTCTAAAGTGTTATTTTAATACATCTTACAACTATTACATATACTACTTGTCTTGTATCAATATGTTTCATCATACTCTTTTTCCGTCATCTATTTCAAGCTCCTTATAACAAACTGTTAATTGTTGTGGTTATTTTGTTTGGATGGAACATGTTATATGTATTCTATCAATATGTTCCATGATATTTATTTCATCTCATCTATTTGAAGTTCCCTGGGATAAACTATTCTTCATGGTACTATTTTTTCCAGATCCCCATAACAAACTATTCATTCTCATAGTTTTCCTCTTCTATTTAATGTGGATTTTCTCTATAATATTTAGCACGAGATAAGTGCCATTCTAATACCTCTTATATAAGTGGAAAGACACTTAATAATCATAGGAAAATTACAGATGGTTAGAAACTCACATTAAATAGACCTTAAGACCATGGAGAATAGAATAGGTGAGCTATAATAATGAACAATTTGTTATGGGCAAGTGGATATTGATACAACAAAAGCAATCTATCTAACAGTCAGCTTCTCAATTCAAAATTTAAGGTACATTTTTTAGCACTGAATATTATAGACAAAATAGAGGAATTCTAAAAGAACTATTAGAAAAACACTTAAGAATCATAGGTAAATGGCACATGATCGAGAACCCACATTAAACATATTAATACAAGACAAGAAGTCTATGTAAGAGTTGAGTTGTCAATTGAAAAATTTGAGCTACATTCTTTGGCACTCAACCCACATTAAATAGAAGTGGTAAATCCAATGGGCTCCAATACCCTGTGCAAAATGGGTATAATGCCACAAACTTAATTGAAAATTTGAGGTACATTACTTGCAACTAAATATTATAGGCGAATAGAGAAATTGTAAAAGAGTATTTAGAATAACACTTAATAGCCACTAAAATATTTTTATCTTCAAAAATTTTGTGCTCATACTAACCCTTTGCATATATATTTATATATATATATACATGCAATTACTCCTATGTTAATGGGTATAATGCCAAAGGTGCACAGAGATAACTACAAAAAATAAACGAAGGGAAAAAAAAGTACTAACCCTGACCATATTTTTTGATGAAAGAAAAAAGATTTAACTGTAATTTCTCCATCCATATCTAGAGCAATAATCTCTTTGAATTCTCCAAAATGGGTATAATGTCAAAGATACAAACATATAACAAGGAATAATAAAAATAGAGCGAAAGAAATGAACAATAAATTAATCACTCTAATAGATCTTATACAATTTCTCTAGTTGTCTTCAATATTTATTACCAAAGAACATAGCTCGAATCTTGTATAAATATGTTTCATTATATTCTTTTTTTCTGATCTATTTGAACTAGAGAGCCATCCACAAAGCTTCATTCTGCACACTATAAAGACTGTATAATGACTAAAAAGGTGCATAAAGATGCATAGAGATAACTAAAACAATAAACCAAGGGAAAAAAATACAACAATCTCTCATTTTAACTACAATTTCTCCATCCATATAGAGCGATAATTTCTTTAAAGTCTACAAAATGGGTATTTTGCCAAATATAGAAACATATAACAAGAAGACGTGAACAGTAAATTAATCATCTATGCAAAATACTCATGTAAAATGACTTTATTTGCATTCCATGGCTAAGATGTATATGCAAAAATATGTTTGTCAAACATGGGAACATATAACAACCAATAGCCAGAAAGGAAAAAAATGTAGTCATGTACGAAATGAGAACCAAGCCAAAGGTGATGTTTTTTACTATAGTCTTCTCTAGAACCAAGACCACAATAGCTCTTTCAGCAATGCAACTTAATCAATATTTTTTCCTTCCTCCTGTCCCATCATACAATAATGTCAAGATGCATTAACCTTCACGTGAGCAATCACTTCCAATTCTGCTTCCATGTCTAGCACATCCAACTTCACTAGTTCTAGCCTGCACAATTTCCAAAGTCCACGTCATCATAGATAGCCCCAAGAAACTAGCTAACGGCCATTAGTGATTGTTGTATCCTAGCGCCAAAAAATCCTACTCATGGTTGGGTTGGCAAAAAAAAGAAGGGTTTAATTTATTGTGTAAACTTAAGAAGAATAGAAGGCGTAGACTACGAGAATGAATAACCTGTTACAGGCACCATCAAACAGAAGAAAAAAAGAGAATTCCATGAAAAATATTCATACAAGACAAGCAATCTATGTAAGAGTTGGCATTCACCTGTGATTCAAATGTTTTTTTATAATATATTTTTCACAATTTGTCTATTTTTTCATATAATATTTACTGCCAAATAATATATGTATATGTATGTATATGTGTATATATGTATACGTATATGTATGTATATGTGTGTGTGTATATATATATATGTGTGTATGTTTGTGCATGTGTCTGTGTATGTGTATGTGTATGTGTATGTGTATGTGTATGTGTATGTGTATGTATATGTCTAACCTCTCTAACCTCTCTTATTCTAGATCTATATGATTTCCTTTATAATGTTGCACAGATACAATAGACATCCAAAAAAATTAGTGTATTCTAAATTGTCTATTTCAAATTGTTTAATGCTCCAACAACTCAATCCAATATTGCATGCGCTTGTTAAACACTATCAACAATACATGTAAGTACAAACTTTTACATTATCAATATATAGATTTGGTGAACCACTTGTAAATATTATTGATTATTTCCAGTTTCAATTTAAATATATTGATTTTACCCATATACTCACTAATTTTTTATGGTTCCTTCTTTATCTTGCTTGCCCGTCCACTAACATACCCCTCTCTTCTAGTTGCAAGTACTAGGCTAAAGCATGCAAAAGCATCCCAAAATCATGATGCTTGTTTTTTACAAAGTTACTGCAACAAAAAAAAACACTACAATATGACATATCATATATGAAAACATTGGATTTTTCCCAACTTTGATATTGTGTGATGTATAATGGAACTCCACAAAACTTCCCATGGATGTTTCATACTTTTCTTTCTCGGGGGGTTTGGCTAGAGCCCCCGAGGCTCCATGATGCCAATATGGTAGGGTGGATAATGAGCATGGGCTTTTTGTTTTGGCTTTTAATGCCATATATTTCTTCTTACATAGATACATGTGTACACAAATTCTTACATACACTTGGGTTTGAAAAACATAGTTTATAACAACATGTTTCTTATACCATAGCTAGTGGTATGAAATCACTTGAGACTTTCATCATGTCACCTCAAAGCAAGGCATATATTTTATTCATTTATTTTAACAATGCAAAAAAATGTGTATTGCATCATCAAACTCTTCTTTTCATGAGGTTTGTTGATTTGTTTATAATCAAAGATGGTGTCACTAAGTCTTCAATTGTACTATGAAGTAATTCATTAAAAATTGGTATTTTTATTCCCAATTTCCTTGTAATTGACTACTTTTCAATCCTTTATACTTGTCTCCATTTTATTTTACTACCACTAACCCAAAAAACACATGCATACTAAAACTTTAATTTGAAAAATTATGGACTAAATAGTAATTATAAAAAGTATTAAATATTAAACATCTTTCTTTCCTAAAAAATATTTGATACCTAAAGTTATCAACTACCTTTCTTAAACAATACTTTTTCATGCAATATTAGTAATTAAAGGCATGGGTAATAACTCTTTAAAAAAAAATCATTGTATTTGTATGCATATGTATGTTAACATAATTAAATAACAATGAATTAATTGATTGAATAACTTGAACAAAAAGCTAAAATATACATGTGCATCTAGGTCTAATAAATATAAAACTAAAATAGAGATAAAATTATCTCATTCCTTAAATTTTTGCGTGAAATTATTGTTGTTAGAAAAAATAATTATTTAAAAAATTATATTTAATTTAATTTTTTAGTTATCATTTTTAAAGAATAAAATTATTAAAAAATTGTATTTTTGAGGATTAATTTACTATATTCCTAACATTATTAAGTAAAATCAATTTTTAATAAATATTGTAACTAAAATTATTAAATATTACATATTAATAATAAAAAAGTTATTGATGATTACTGGCTTAAAATTAAAATTAATGGATGCATTGTAACTAATTAGATTCATTCAACATGGCCTACGGTTTTATTTTACATTTTCATTAATCAATTTTCAACTAGTAATTTTCTTGGCGAGATATACAGACTGATTTCTCATCTTTGTGGAAAAGGTCCATAATGTCACACCCATAGCCAATGAGATATGAACTAACCTCAAGTTGGTTCCTCTTGACTAATTAACACGCTTTTTGTTTCTAGACTCAATTAAACAATTGTAAATATTATTGACTTTTAATATTTCACATTCCATTCCACAAAAAAGTTTCCTAGTTCTCGCACACTGCATAGCCATTTATAATAGACCCCTATCGGCTGATTGTTGCATGCCTCTGCATACAACTACTAATTTATAATAAATATATCAATATTGTAAAAAAGACACTTGTCAACCATACTTAAACCAACGCCTTGTACCCTTAACTACTCCCTTGTGGTGGAGATAGGTTCAAATTCGTTTGAGATAACCCTACACAATGAGCTCTTTATCATCGACCAGGGAGATCTATTAAAATACATTTCCAATAGTAGGCTATTGCAACAAGTGTTTCGTCAAAACAAGAGTGCTACGAAATGACGTCGAGGTGATGACAGACCATTAAACAAATTCTAGGGGAAAATGAAAATGGTGTTGTTTTATTGATTGTCGAGTATTTTATTCTCAGGAATTCAGTACGATAAGAACACGTTCGTTTATTAGGTTGGGATTATCCTTTTAGTTTAGAGCTAAGATGAAAGGTAGTCGAAAAATAGTATTATGATAATGGTAGCGTTGTGTTTATCTAAACGTTACTGCTTAAAACTGAGTACGACTTTTATGAGTTCGGCTGCCCTAAGCAGCTTACAGACCCAGAGCGTCATCATCAGAAACTTCCTAACGCACGGACAAGCAAGATTGATGTTGACCATTATCGTGATCTGCAGTAGGTCGAGAGTAATAACCACAGCAGAAGACGTTTGAATTCGGTAAGCCCGTTATTGCAAGGGAGAAATTTAAAACATTAGATAAGAATCAACCAGTGTCGTGTGAATCTCCCTATGACATTCACGTCAACTGTAGGAAGGATGAATTAGAAAGTAAATCACGAAAGGCATCGTATGGCTGTTAATTTTCTTCACACGGGATAACCCAGCCGATCGATTCATCATATCCTATTTTATTTTATTTTCTATGTGCAGAAGCCTATACATGCCCTTCAAATCATAATGATACTTATGTTATACAACCTCTTCCAAGATGTATTTCAGAATGCGTAATGCTACAAAACTATTTCAGTCACTATGAATGGCCTAAGCAGTACTCACTAACTAAAAGTGACTAGCCAAATTCTGATAAGAGATTCTTAGAGCATTCTTCTCACTTACTAAATCTAGAGGGACCAAATGCACTACGGAATTTCATGTGTTGAAAAATCTAGTCCATTAATTAGGATACCAAATATAATAAAAAAAACCCTTCTATTATAACAATAAAAAAGCCTTATATGCAAGCCTCTTTTCAGTCTAAATACAATGCATATCAGAGTGAAAAACCTATTTTGCAAAAAGCTTATCCTAAAGCGTATTTCACAAAATGGAAACGACAAATTAGGGCACAAACACCTTGAAAAATCCTCTATAGTGTAATATTTAAGACACGATAAGTACCATGGAAGCAACAAGGCGTATCTCTACTATAAAGAGAATCAAAATTTATAACAATTAGTGTATAGCATACAATAAAGGTCAATTTGATTTTTAATGACCTAAAGATAATTCTTGGTGTGAATCTTATAGAGATAAGACAAATATATTAAATGCTATTCGGCATTATTTCAAAGAAGCATGTAGTCAATAGATGTCATATAAAAGGTATTGTACATCATGAGGATATGATACAAACAAATGAATTGTATGAGAAGAGTTGTTTGAACACAAAAATGAAGTCCTTTGTAGTTTACATAACACAATTTTTATAGAAGCTAATATGAGAGGACAAGCTTAAAAAAATGGAAACATTTGGTTTACTGATTATTCTAATTTGTTGATCCAAATTTGAAGATTTAGATTTGTTGAACTTGTCTATAAAAAATCTTGTATATGCAATGACTATCTCTCGGTTCTAAAAAAGTAATTGGGAAGTTGAAAAATTGAATGGAATCTATGAAAATAACATTTGAAAATGTAATAGATGTAGTAATTTTTGGAATTAGAAATCACTATGTTCATGGTTACATAAATTTTCCCCTAGATTCCAAAGGGAAATGGGTTTTGAGCAATCATTATGGCTAACTAGGATTTGGTCAACTATATGTAATTCCAAATCACATAGATGTTAATCAACTCTTAGTCTCATGAGGTACCAAAACACTTCAATAATTAACTTTTGTTGAAAGAATTAAAAATGTGATCATACTTCAATTATCCAACCTTTTCATAGATGTAGTTTTAAATTCCTATTACAATAAGTATTCCAATAAATTTTTCCAACCTAATCATCATCTTAAGTACTCACTATTTAAAAGTAATAAGTTAAGCACTAAGAAGGGATTCTTAAATCATTCTTCTCTACTTGACTAAATCCAAAGGAAGAAAATGCATTGTAGAAGTTCATTTTTTGGAATTTCTAGTCCATTAATTAGGATACAAGATATGATCATAATTCCTTCCATACATGATCATTTCAATAATCATACAATTTATATTATAGTAAAAACTATATATGTTGAAGAAAATTTATCACAAACTAGATATTAAAATATGGAAAGAACCTACCTCCCAGACAATCATAAGTTTTTTGCGGTAGATATTTATAATTTATGATAAAAATTGTTGTTGTGATCGAGGTATATTATCTAATTGGTTTTCTTGTTAGGTTTTATTCACACATGCTAACATGTTAATTTTACTTAGGGCCCTAGGAATCTTTTTACAGGTCTATAGTTTATATTTCATCTTATCTTTAGTTATCTCATGCAATTGGATTTTGAAAATTTTTATAATATTGTGTTGTCCTATCTCTCAACCTTATCTATATAAGCAAGGCATCTTATGAACATTTTTATATAGATCCTATGATAGGGTGAATTTCAGTGTTAGAAAATGAACAACAAACAAAAAAGTGCAAAACAACAACAAAAAACACCCTACACCTCAAGATTAGCCTAGTTGGATTCAATACAAAATAAAGACAACAAAATGGAACCTTTTACCTTGTCTCAAATCAATCCTTTGGTTGGCTCTTCGATCTTTGGTGTTGTATGATTTTTGGATGTCAAGAGATGCAAGCTATAAGATGGATGGAAAATGGATGAAAGTGGATGCAAGTATGAAAAATGGCTAAGTATGGCTCAAAAAAAAATTTTGCAAGAGTTTGGCTACTATCAATGATCTCTCCTAAAATGAAAGAAACGAGGGAGTATTTATAGAGAATTTGGAATTCTCTAGGGAAATGGAAGGTCAAGATTGAGCCATCAAATCAAGATGTAGAGCTAAGGTGAGTTGAGAACTCACAAGCCCTCACATCTTGACATGCGGCATGTGAAGTGGCTTGAAAAGGATGAAGTGGACATGAGGTGGAAAGATAGTACATGACATGGAGGTGTTACATAGTACCTTGGGATTGGGACAAGATCTCCTTATAAAGGAGGTACTTGTCCCCATGTGGGTGAGAGGACATGTGGGCAATTAAAATTTCCTCAAATATCCTCATGGGAATGAGAAAATTAATTTTAAATTCCAAGCCATGCATTGGGGGATTAAATGTGAATTAAAAATTCACATGGGAATGGAATGCCTTATTCAAAAAGAGAGCTTTTAATGAAGTTGACTAAGGACACATTCCATAAATGATATGGGGATTAGGGATGACCTAATCAAGTGATTAAGGTTGTGCAAGTACTTGATTAGACTAATTAATGACACATTAGAGGCAAGTGGGAAATTATGGAGGATGGGACCCTAATGATGATTAGGGGTGTGCACATCTTAATCATAAATAAATTATGACTAAGAAAAAGGGTTAGATTGCTAAGAGGGATTAGCGAAAAACTTGCAAAAGTTGGAGGATGTGACAATGAGTGAGAAAGTGAGGAATTTAAAAATAAATTTAAAATTCCAAAAGATAATATCTGACTAAATTAAATAAATCGATACATTTATTTAATTTAGAGAGGAAATAAGGGAAAAGTATTTATTAAATTAAATATTTTGGAAACCTTATGAAAGACATGAAATATTAATTAAATGAGTGATTTAATTAATACCAGCAAAGAGGACACATTAAATGAGCAAAGGGATGATTAAGGAGATGCCTTTGACCATATGGAAGTGGTAAAATTTAGGTGTCTACCATTTTCCCCTCTTCTAAATACTATTAGGATGATAGGGTTTCGAAGAAAAATAAAATACAGATGACTCTATGGAAGAAGGGACCGGAAAAGAGATGCCCCAGTAGGGAAGAGCTTGTGTGAGTTACCAGAACAAAGGAGAATTAAATGGGATGTCTCGGTCTCTTAAGAGAAGGCCTATGATGGAAGATTGGGAGGGAATGGTAGGGTATGCCCCCTCAAGAAGGCAAACATGGAAGGGAAAAGGGGCCCTAGGAAACTTTTTGAAAGTACGAAGTGGTATATGTTGTTGGAAAGAGCATGGAAAATCAAGAAGATTGGCACTCGAATGGAGGAAAATGAGTTTACAATGTGGAAATGGTGGCCCCAGGAAGATAAGGGGGAGAGTGAATTAGTTGAGCTCAAAAAAGGGGAAAATAAAAGGAAAAAATTCCTTTTATTTTAAAAAGTGAAAAAATGGTGGAAAAGGCTATAAAAGGTAATTCTAGGAATTACCTCTCCTCATTTGGATAGTTGTCAAGTGGGGAGAAAAGGGAGAAGAGGAGAGGGCAAGAGGTAGAAGAGGAGAGGGCAATAGGGAGGGGACACGATGTCGGATTACGATAGCGACATCATTCATTGGGCAGACGAGAGATGGCGATTCTTCATCGAGTGTGTCATGCCACGCTAGGTGAGTATGAAACCCCACTGTGATTTTAGTCAATTTAGCTATTTTTTTGTAAAAACAAAAATATGGGTTTTGTGGGGTTGCTCGGGAGGAAAAATGGGTTAGAGGGAACTTTTTTGTGTTTTTCAAAAAAAAATATTTGGAGGTGCGGGGGGGGGGCTGATGGGTTTAGGTAGGGTGGTTGGGGGTTGGATAATTTGGGGGTAGGGTAGTCAGGCCTGGGCGGGTCCCCCCAAGTTGGGCGGAGGCCTGCCCAGCTAAGCCCGAGCAGCCCCGCTCGAGCTCGGGCGGGTCTGCCTGGGCTCAGGTAGGTCCACCCAAGCTGGGCAGAGGCCTGCCTAGCGAGCTTGGGTAGGTCTGCCTCGGCTCGGGCAGAGGCCCGCCCAGAAAGCCCTAGCGGTTTCGCCTGGGCTCTGGCAGTTCCACCCAAGCTGGGTGGAGGCCCACCAAGTGAGCCAGGGCAGGTCTACCCACGAGCCTAGGAAGGTCCGCCCGCGGGCTCAAGCGGGTCCACTCGAGCTCGAGTGGGTCTGCCGAAGGAGTAAGGCAAGTCCGTCCAAGGCCCAAGGTAGAAGGCCAAAAGAAACTTAGCAGGGGAAGAGGGGTGGGGAAGGGTAGGATGGGGAAACAATGGGATGGGGAAGGGAAACCCCGGGGGGAAAGAATTAGGACAAGAAAAATGGGGGAAAAACGATGCCAGGAGGAACTAACAAAGTGTTATGGTTATGGATGTAGAATGTTGAGAGCCTGCGGCTGTGGGAGAGATGATCAGACGTATTGACGAGATGCATGGCGGCGATGACGGGCATAGATCACCAAAGACTGGTAGAGGTAGGGCTAGTCCATATGCTGACATACCCAATGATTAAGACCCATAGGGCTATGCTGACAGCCTTGATAGAGTGTTGGGACTCAGCGACATCTACGTTCCATCTACTGACTGGGGAGATGGTAGTGACCTTGGAGGATGTCTAGTGGATTCTGAGGCTCCCTATAGCAGGGCTTGTTGTTAGGAATTGTTGGATAGCAGGTGAGGCGTTGGATGAGTTTGTGCATGTGGTATTTGGTAGTGATGATCTACCAATTTTGGATGTGGACAGATGTCTATCTTGCAAGGTACCAACTTTGTCTTTGTACCTTGTAGCATTGATTAGTGGGATCCTGGTACCAGACTGGAGTGATCAATTTTTCCATCTCAAGTTCATCAAGGTGATTCGACATATCAATGAGGCCCGAGAGGGGCAGTTGCATGGGGGACTTGCATGTTGGCATAGCTATATCAGGATATGCACTAGGTATGTTATCGGAGGGCGCGGAGTGTGGCACATGTCACACAGCTATAGGTTTTGTCTTGGGAGCACATCAAGGTGACTAGGCCGATTGTGGATAGATTAGGAAAGCAGGATGACAGAGAGGCTATGGCCTAGGGATGGCGGGCAGAGGCAGGAGCGATACTGCAGTATCGAAATGTGAGAGATGTAGATGTATGGAGGAGACGACTAGATGATGTGCAGGCAGAGATGGTAGTGTGGCATCTTTATATGCTATGGCACTTCAGGGGTTGGAGGGACAATGAGGACGCACACAACGGTTACCTCTTCACTCACTATTATATTGTTCAGAGAGTTTTGCTTATAGTGGAGTTACACAGACCCAATTAGGTGACACATCAGTTTGAAGTGAGGCAAGATATTCCCACGTGGCGGGTGATGTTTCGGCGACTATCATGGGAGCAGCCATGGGGGGCTGTGTTGGACCTAGATGTAGTGTGGACAGAGCTGGAGACACTATATTTTGTGCCATACCCAGACAAAAGAGAGGGGCAGAGGGATGCATGGGTGATAGATCAATATCGGCAGTGGTTCAGGCGACATCCACCTCCACGGATTACCCCAGTAGTGTCGATTGAGGGAGCACTAGGGTTCAGATCAGAGGATGAGAGACGACTGAAGGCAGTGGGACTGGTATCCCAAAGGGAGATAAAGAGGAGGTCAGGCGAGAGGAGGACAACAAGGGGAGGGACATGAGGTGGGTAGAGAAGCTAAGGAGCCAGTGAGGGCAGCCAAGAGGAGACAGGAAGTTGTTGGAGCAACTAAGGAGCTAGTGAGGGCAGCCAAGAGGAAGAGACGATGGTGCAACACCTAAGGGGATGGAGCAGAGGAGGGAGAGGATGAGGCCAAGGTTGCAGCACAGCAGGATAGTGGGCTAGAGATCTAGAGAGAGGAGCCAGGAGGCACATGCATCCCCAGGAGAGAGGGGAGGAGGTTGAGACCAGTAGAGCACAAGAGAGACAGGAGGCAGACATGGCCATAGGAGGGCATCAGCAATAGAGACATGAGGAGAGAGAGGCTAGCAGAGCATAGGAGAGGATGATAGGGAGAGGGGCAGCCCCCTCGATGATAGATGTGGATGCGAAGGAGGTGTCGATAGAGAGCGAGGGGTATAAGCCATGAGAGATGGAAATTGACACTAATGTGTATGACCTCTAACCACTATCGACATCACTACCCTGAGGAGAGGATCCCATGGTGATGTTGAGAGAAAATCTAGAGAGACTGTGCCTCAGCAAGCAGTGATCTTGGTAGACAAAGATAGAGCAGATTAGAGTAGAGGCAGTGTTGAGTGAGGTATAGGCACGATCTACCCAGGGTGAGAGAGATTATGCAATCGTGGTCACACTAGTGTCTGATGTGGAGAGGAGATTGATGCAAGAGTGGCATAAGGCACAAGATGAGGTAGTTAACTTGCGAGCGGAGATAAAGAGATTACAAGCAGAGGTGGCTAGAGAGACCATTTGGTGGCAGAGGTAGCGATACGACAGGTTGTTGGATGAGGGATAGGGAAAGACCCATCAAAGACTGAGAAAGGGACTGTCAGAGATACAGAGGGTTTGCAGGGATAGCTAGAGCAGTTACAGATGGAGAGAGTAAATCTGCACCGAGAGTGGGTTGAGCTCAGAGACAGGGTGGACTATTTAGAATAGACAGTTGGGGATATGGGGTTGATGTAGCGGAGAGAGGAGGAGAGAAGGAGAGAGATATGTATGTTGCGGTCAAAGAGAGATGTGGCATAGGCCTTAGAGGTAGATAGGGATGTGCTATAGGCATGTGCTCAGGTGGCTGGGAGTGAGCGGCAAGTGGCAGAGTCAGAGGTTCAGTCTCTCTAGAGAGAGAGGGATGCAACGGTGTCACATGTGTTAGGTCTTCGATGGGAGCGAGATTCTACCGAGCTAAGACTTTAGGCACTTCAGAGGGACATGGATGCTATAGAGGCCTGGGCACAAGCTACGCAGAGAGAGATGTTGTAGAGGTACGGATGCAAACCTTGCAGAGTGAGTGGGACAAAGCATAGGCTCAGTTGCAGGCAATGTATGGTTAGGGGGGAGTTAGGGGCAAAGGTACAGGGGTTATGAACACAGTTACAAGATGCAGAGGCTGAGAGAGATAGGGCTATAGAGTAGGTACAACAGTTGACAAAGGCACAAGAGGCCTTGGTATAGGAGCAGAGAGTTATTAGCGAAGACCGAGACAGGTATAGACTTGAGCAGAATGTCACTAGGCATCAGGCTGTGCAGCGAGATGATTATATACAGGAGTCAATTTACTGGAGGTGTGCGTATGAGCATGTTGTTCCAGATCTAGTGCAATGCACAACATGCTACATTAGATAGATACCTCAGATGTCAGGATTGTCCTAGTCATTAGGGACACATACCAGAGGGTATAGTGACTATCAATGGACTCCTCCTCTCAATGGTTACCAGGGGACTCCCACCCATGAGTATCAGGGGACTCCCACGCATAGAGGGCCAGTGTCAGACTCTCCTCAGAGATCAAATGTGGGGAGCTCATAGTAGAGCAGCTAGAGGGCAGATGATAGGATACCAGGTTATTGACAGACTCAGGATGGAGTGTTTAGTACTTATCGGCAAAGATCAGAGGTGCTCTACATCTCTGGATTTTGTACCTTATTTGATGATATATGATAGATATGTGGTAGATTATGCTTGAGACTTTGTGACGAGATGTACATTGTATTATATTGATTATGATATGAGACAGTCCTTATTGACACTATGCATTATGTCCTTTGTGATGGATGATTTAGTTGATGTATGCATATGTATATGATATTTTATACTTATGTGGATGGATGATCTGATCTATTTATGTACATGTATATGATATCACATGCTTTTATGGATGTATGATTTTATTTATTGATGCACATGTTTATGATACTTCATTCTTATGTGGATGTATGATCTGATTTATATATGCACATGTATATGATACTATATGTCTATGTGGATATACGATCTGATTTATTGATGCTCGTGTATATGATATCGCATGCTTATATGGATGTATGATTATGCATATATTAATGTTGATAATGTAGGATGATATGAATATTTGGTATGAAATGTAATTAGGACGTAGTCAATAATATGTTTTGGTGGATGATAATGCATGTATTATGTAAATGTTAATATAGACATGTATGGATTAAACAAAACTATGATGCTTAATCTAATCAGCCTATGAACTAGGAAATATATTGAATCTATAATGTAACATGAAATATGAATGAAAGATGAGTTCCTATAATGCAAACCTAAGTGTCAATAAGGACTTGCATGGGATCGCGGATAGGTGATAGGTGTATGGTGGGTGTGATACTACACCTGTCAAAAAACCATTAGTATCCTGAGAGGAAGATCAAGAGGGAAAAAGAGTCAAGACCTTGTACAACCTAAATCACAAGTCCTAGGTCATCAAGGAGGATGAATGAAGAGTGTGTGTAGTGAAATGAGATGCAATGCAATTAAGAATGTAATTTTCCATCTTCAGAGCATTGATTTTTTCTATAGCATAAGATACTGAATACCCTGATATGTAAGACCAAGGCGAGTTAGCATCCTATGCATGAAACAAACACATCAAAAAAAAAGGTTATCCTGACACCCCAAGGTCACGATGACCTTGGTCGGGCCAGGTATTGGGGTAACCACAAACACACAAGGATGCCCCAGCATAACACAAGACCTCAGGGATCTTGGTGGGTACTACATGGGACAACCAAGAAGCCAGCAACAAAGAAAAGAACAAGATATGCCCTATGTTGACCAGTCAAAGCACACTATGATAGGATAGATCAAGACGATCATGAACAGTGTTGATAGGGAGCTCAAATGATAAACAAAATCCAAAAGTATCAAAAGATCAAAATCAATTTCAAACATCCTTTGCCATAGAGGAGATGGATGGGATCAAAGTGGTCTGTTAGGAAGGATGCATCCTATTGAGACCGATGATGGATACTAAACTAGAATGACCCAGCTCACGCAAGATGTTCTTCATTAACCAAATCTGCTAACACTAAGGGATTTTTTTTGTGAGGAATAGGCAAGACAAAGACACAGACTGACACACCGTATAGACCTAGGGGCTCAAGGGCCGATCAAAGATTAGCCTTGCCTACGTGAAAGCACATAGCCCTCGTAGTTCATGAAAAGACCATGGATAAAGCGGAAAGAGGATGGTGAAGACATATGATGGATGACCAACACGAGATGGTAAAAATACCTCAGAGGCAGATCAAATGATCAAACTTTCCTACGTGACAATGTAGGGGCAACATAGTTCGACTAGCGATGCGACAAGATGAGATCTAAATGGAGACTGACATGATGGGAGTGGGCTACGCGATGACATAAATTGACCGATAAGCAAACAAATGACATAAGCTCAGAGCAGGATACTGAAAAGCTCAGGATGAGGGATAGCCAAGATGGATCATCCAATGCTTAGCCAAAATATACCAAGTGTCCAAGGATGGGAATGGGCGAGGACGATAGTATGGATGAAAACATAAAATAACTAGGATGTCAAGTACATAATGATTAAGCCCTCTACAGATGATGTATGTTACTAGGATTTCACCACTTGTACTTATCCAAGGTGCCACCAAAAGGTGTTTTTCACCATATGACAGATTTATTTCTCTTTACTATTTTTGGATTATTTTTTTTTAATTTTTTTTTAATTTTTTAGGTGGGGTTACAAAGTAGACTTAGGTGTAGAACCTCTTTAGATGCATGATATTGATGGGTTCTTTGAGGGTCTCTCCTTTGAGATTAGTCAATCTGTATGCCCCAGATCCATATTTAGCGGCTATGATATAAGGCCTCAACCAGTTTGCCTCAAATTTTCCTTTCTTGTCTCAGTCTTGCTGGGTATGTTGGTTCTCTTTAAGGATGAGATCACCAACATCAAACTATCAAGGAAGAACCTTTTTATTGTAGTTACGCTTGAGGTGATTCTAATATGCTTGTAGATGATCGTAGACTTTGATTCTTCTTTCATCAAGTAACTCTAGTTGTGCAAGCCGTGCAACACGAGCATCCTCCTCACTGATAAGGATTTTTAGTAAAATTCTCAGTGATGGGATCTCAACTTCAATTGGCAAGATGGCCTCAGCATCATAGACTAAAGAATAGGGGGTGGCACTGGTAGGGGTGCAGATGGATGTGTGATATGCCATGAGGGCTAGATGAATAAGGAGGTGCCAATCTCGACCAGTATTATTGACAACCTTTTTGAGGATGTGGACAAGGGTCTTGTTGTTTGCTTCTTCCTGGCCATTACCCTAGGGGTAATAAGGCATTAACCAACGATGCTAGATACTAAAGGTTTCATAGAGGTGTTTCATGGCTTTTTTTTTAAGGGTTTTCCATTATCTGAGAGGATGGTGGATGGGATACCATATCTGTAGAGAATATGGTAAAGGATGAATTTTGAGATCTAAATACCGGTGATCTATGAGAGTGGCATTACTTCCACCCACTTATTGAAATACTCAATGGTAGTAATTATGAATGTATGGTCATCGGAGAATGGTGGGTGAATCTTTCCAATCAAGTTGAAACCCCATTCAAAGAATGGCTACAGTGCTAGGAGGGGTTGAAGGTCCTGTGTTGGAGCATGAATCAAATCTACATGTTGTTGGCAGGGAAGGCACTTCTTCACAAATTCACAAGCATCATGCTCTAATGTAGGCCAATAATATCCAGTTCAGAGAATCCTTTTGGCCAAATCCATACCATTTGAGTGAGCCCCACAAACACCACCATGTACTTCTGTTAGTGCAATATGGGCTTCAGTCTCATTCAGACATCTAAGGAGGATTCCATCATACCCATGACAATAAAGTGTATCATCAACAATAATGTATTAGGAAGAGCAATGAATGAAGGCTATGCATTGATTGCGTGTAAGATCTGCGGGTAGAATATTATCATGGAGATAGGAGTATATGTCCTAGTACCATGGGGAAGTGGGACCCACAATGTCGCACACCATGTTAGTCTCAGGGATATCATATGTTGGGATTAAAATTTGTTCTACAAGGAACTCACATTCTGTCTGATCTTTAGGCATGTCAATCAGGGAGCCGATAGTGGCCATTACATCAGCTACTTTATTTTGTACCCTAGGAATTTGATCAAATTGTATGAAGGTGAAATATTTCTTGAAATCATCCACCATGCATTTATAGGGCAATAGCTTCTCATCTTTTGTTAGGAATTCATCATTAACTTGCTTGATGACTAACAATGAATCACCAAATACTTTCAAGTGAGTTATGTGCCACTGCTTTGCAATCCAGAGGTCGATGAGGAGGGCCTCGTACTATGCCATGTTGTTGGTACACGGGAATGCTATCGTGAATGATTTTGGAATGTAGACACCTTGAGGGGTAACTAATAAAATCCATGGGCCTAATCCATTATGAGTATATGAGCCATCAAAATACGGTGTCCAAGCTGGTGCTTCTGTAACTATGTAAACTTCTTCATCTAGAAATTCAGTGTCTAGAGGGTAAGCATCTACTAATGGTGGCTCAACCAATTGATCAACTATGACCTATCCCTTTATGGCTTTCCACTCCACACACTCTATCTCAAATTCACTTAGAAGCATGACCCACTTGGCCATGCGGCTAGTCAAGGTGGTCCTAGATAACAAATAGTTTAGTGGATCAATCTTAGCAATTAATTTGACAGGATGGTTGAGCATGTAATGTCAGAGTTTCTGTGTGCTAAAGACTACTATGAGACATGCTTTTTCCATGGGAGAGTAGTTTAATTCATAGCCGACCAATGTCCAACTGATGTAGTAGATCGCCCTCTCTTTCAATGATTCATCATGTTGTGCCAACAAGGCCCCCAGTGCGACTAAAGTGGCAGAGATATAAAGCAAGAGGGGTTTCCTTAGAATAGGTGGCATCAAGATCAATGGATGAGATAAGTATTCTTTGATCTTATCGAAACTTGTCTAACACTATTAGTTCCATCATAAGGTGGAATCTTTCTTCAGAAAATGAGTGAATGGCTAACACTTATCCATGAGCTAGGCTATGAACCGACAGATGGATTGCATCTTCCCTTTGATGCTTCTTAACTGTTTCAGATTGTACAGGGGTGGCATGTCCAGAATAGCTTTTACCTTGGAGGGATCAACTTCAATACCCCTTCGAGAGACTATAAAACCCAACAGTTTTCTTGATGTAACACCAAAGACACACTTTTTTGGATTTAGTCATAACATGTAATGTTCCAACCGTTCAAAGATCTTTCTTAGGACAGTACGACGTTCTGCTTGGGTTCTAGATTTTCCTAACAAGTCATTGACATAATCCTCCATGATGATATGGATGAGCTCATGGAAGATGACTTTCATCGCCCTTTGATATGTCACCCCTACATTTTTTAGACCAAAGGGCATAACATTGTAATAGAAGGTACCCCAAGGTGTTGTGAAAGCAGTCTTGTGTTGGTCTTCGGGTGCAATTCGGATCTGATTATAACAAAGAAACTATCCATAAGGGATAACATCTCATGTCCTATTGTGAGGTCGACAAACATGTCAATGTTAGGCAGAGGGAAGTCATCTTTTAGACGGGCCTTGTTAAGGTCTTTAAAGTCTATATAGATCCTAATGTCTCCATTTGGTTTGGCAACTGGTACTATATTGGAGATACACTTAGAGTAGTCAATTGGTCTGATAAAACTTGCATCTAGTAACTTCTCCAATTCCTTCTTGACTAACAATGCTACCTGTGGATGCATCTTGCAGAGCTTCTATTTGACAGGCTTGGCATCTGGGCGAACGTCCAGATGATGAACCACTAAGGCGGGGTCTAAGCTTGGCATGTCTGAATATGACCAAGCAAAGTTAATGATTCCCTCTTGGAGTAGTTGTGCGATGACTACATACTCTTGCTCTGAGAGTGACTTAGCTACATAGGTGATCTTAGGATTTTCAATAGCACCCAAATTAACTTCTTTAGTCTCTTCGATTAGGATGGATGATCGAGCAGATAACTAAGTTCCCACAAGGGGAAGATGAACATCTCCATCCTCCAGCACCTTTTTGAGGTTTTCATTTTCGGATGCGTCCTTTATTTTTACTTTTTCAAGGTCAGGAAGTGCCTCAAGGAGGTTTTCACTAGATGACCACTTTTTATTTTTCTTGTTCTTATTTTTGTGACTGGGGTGTTCATCCTCCCCCAATCCCATGAGGTTGACATATGTATCCGTAGATATATTGACAGATGTGTTGTCACGTAAGTCCCAATCAATAAGCTCATGGTGACGAAGGGATAGGCTAATGGTATAGACAGATAGGCATTCTAACATGGATGACAATTCTATGTGATCAACATCATCATACGCATGTATGATGTATTCCTCCTCGGGTATATTTTCTAATGAGCTATCATCAATAGCAACACTATTGGAAGTATTAGACGGAGTTGTAGGGCCTTTCTGCTTTTTGTCATATCCAATGCATATGTTCTTTGGTAGTTTTGATGTATCAATAGGTTGCAACCACCCATGTTCTTCTTTACCTAGACCCCTCCCTTGGTAGTTATACTTTTTTGCAAACTTAGCTGACCAAGGATATGCTTCCTAAAAATATTCCTTAAGAGGAGGATCTGGTTGGGGTTCTTCTCAGTATACACATTGACTTATATCCTCTTTTGGTGCATCAATCTTGATACTTGGGGATTGGAAAGTGGTAGTAGGGATGTTTTTAACACTGAAAGTGATAGTCTTGTCTTCCTTTGGAGTAGCATGTGAAGGTTGACTGTACTCATGTGGTGACGGTGGCATGGTTGCTAGATTAAGAGCAATATGCATTTCATATTCACCACACCCCTTGTAAATGATCTAGACTTTTGCAACTGTAGGATTGGTGGTGGAAGATGGAGTGGTTGTCGTGGTGGAGGGTGGATTAGTGGATGATGACTGAGATTCCCCTATTTCAACCCCAGGACAATAATGTAAATGGGGAAATGATGCTTCTAAAGTGTGACAGTATTCAAACGGATGGGGGTCAGCATAGATGGCACTAACCTCTTGTTCATTAACTAGGAATTTTAGACATTGATGGTACATGGAGGGGACAGCTTGCATAGCATGGAGCCATGGGCAGTCAAGGACGAGATTATATGGCAAGTCCAGATCAAGGGCATGATAGGTAGTGTATTGAACCACATGTCCCACTTGGATAGGAAGATTGATAATTCCCTCTAAATTCCTTTATGAATTATCATAAGCCTTTATCATGATGATTTGATTACTTAAATCTTCTTGAGTATACCCCACCTATTTTATGAATTTCAAAGTCCACAGATTGATGGCAGAGCCATTATCTACCAAGACCCTTTTTATTTTATGACGGGTAACCACGACTTCGATATGCAAGGGGTGATTATGATTGACATCGATATTTGGCATGTCATTCTAGCTGAAGTGCTACTAATAAGATAAAGCCAAGTGTCCTACCAAAGCTTGGAATCATGTAGGATCGATGTCATTAGGTACATGGGTTTCTTGTAAGGCTCTGTTGAGGATTTCTTGATGTACAGGGGAAGACTTAAGCAGATCCAAGATTGAGATCTAGATAGGGGTCTTCCCTAAGTGATCCAGAATGTTGTAATTTATAGGACTTGGCTAGGCAGATGCAGAGGCTGCAAGGACAGTGATGCGGGCTCATCGTGTAGTAACAATACACTGAGGGTCTTTGGCTTTGATATGTATCATAGATACACGAGGTTCTACCTACTCAATGTAATGAATAATACCCTCGTAATTGAGGGGTACATTCTTATAGAATATGTTATTTGTGTTGTTGTCTTGAGGATTGTTGTTGGAGGTGCTCATGCCTTAATTATGGTTTGGAAAGGAATTTTGATATATATGCAATTGAGCATTGGATGAGAAAGCTTGACTGGTGTCAACTTTGATATCTCCTCGATCAATAAGATCTTGGACATAGTTTTGGAGACCTTGACACTTATTCAGAGTGTGTCCTTTGATTTTATGGAACTCACAATATTCATTTTCCCTAAACCATGTAGGCTTAGGTTTGGATTCGTCAAGTGGTTTGGTGACAGGGTAGGTGATCGGGTAGTTGATCTATAACAACTTATTGAAGATGACACTTAGAGGTTCTCCTAATTGAGTATACTGGCGTTTAGCGTTCCCCTAGTTGTTCTAGTTTGACTGTTGAGGACAATGAGGTTCCCCCTATGGTACAAATATGGTGTTAGGTACGGATGGTCATTGTCTCTGGGATGTATTAGCCACTTGGATGTGTTTAGTATTAGTGACACCATCATTCACTGCATTCTTGTCCTAGTTGTGTATCTTGATGTGCCCTTTGGCAACAAGGGCACATTCAAGGATGGGTCCCTTTTCCACTACATCTATGAAAGTGGTGACATAGTGCAACCTAAAATTATGAGCCATGTTGGGATGAGAGTTCTCCATAAAGAGGGTGACCATGTCCTTTTCTTTTAGAGGGGTTTTCATTCAACTTGCTAGCACACGCCACCTTTGAAGGTAGCTAACAAAGGTTTCCCCCTCATGTTGTTTCTCTTTGAGGAGATCTAAGGTGTCAGTGTCCTCCAAATTGAAGGAGAAGTAGGAGACAAAATTTTCTAATAGGTCCACAAAAGACTTTATGGACCCTCGTTCGAGGCTCATGAACCACTCGAAGGAATTCCTCTTCAGGGCTTTTGGGAATAGGCACAAGAGATAGTTGTCATTGTGCATAACCTCTTGAAATTGGAAGTAAAACTCCTACAAGTGGGCCTTAAGATCTTTGTTCCCCCTATATCTATCAAATTTTGGTATTTCAAAATGTTTAGGGAAGGGAATCAATGAGATGGAGGGATTTGAATGGATATGGACATATGTCCTTGAATTTGAATGATTGTCAATCCTAGCCTAAAGATCTTTCAGAGTGGCTTTGATTTCTAGCAGATCTGAGTTGACTAGTGGTGGGTTGGATGGATATATATGGTAGGATGATAAAGGATCCTGCTGAGAGAGTGTCAGATTGTTGAGGTATGGATTTTGATAGTGGGATGATGATATCCCTTGCTGGTAAGGAGAGGGATTTTATTTATATGGGGGTTGTTGTTGTGAGGTATAGTGCAGATTTTTTTGATAAAGTTGTGAGGTGGGCTACTAAGGAGCTTGGATGCGATGTTGCGGATTGGCCTGCTAGTACTGAAGGTACTATTACAACTACTAAGAGGCCGCATAAGTTGGTTGTTGTTGGGACTATTGTTGGTTATGGTAATAATAATGTTGGGGTGGTTGTTGATGTGATGTGAGATGTTGTGTGGGCTGAGATGGGATGTTTTATTGTGTTTGAGCTCACGAACATAAGATGAATGTGAGGAACGAAGATATGGTTTGAGTGGGAGGTTGGGACAGATTGCTTTGTGACTGGTATGGTGGTTATTGTGAAGAAATTGGTGGGTTATATAGCAGTTTTTGGTGTTGGGGCAGTTGAGATAATGCAGGGGAATTTTGCAAAGGAGGTTGTTGGGTACCAAAGGGGACATTCGGTTGGGATGTACCTTGTGGCAAAGATGGAGGTGGCAGGTTAGATTGGGGAGGCTGCAGAGATGCATATGAAGGTGATGGTAGGTTTATGGCCCCAAAAGGCAGCAGTATTGCAGTAAAAGGACTAACCCCAGTGTTGATAGGGGGTGGATTTGAAAGGGGTGGTGTCATTAGCATTAATAGTTGTGGTTGTAGAACATTTTGTGGCATGCTAAAGGAAAGAGGATCATTGGGATCAGCTATTTGAGGAGCCCCTATGACTGAGATCACGAGATGTGGGGGATTGCTAATGGGGTATAGAATGGCATTGCCGAACTCAGGTTGATGCCAACCTTCTACTGGAGGAACATTGGGGACGTATGAACTACTCGGTGCATTTTGTGAGCCCTGGGGTATGTTAGACGTGGAACCACTATAATTAGATAAGTTAACTCTTGGTGGAAGTTTGACACCTTTTTCAATTAAGTGGGCCAAGATTTATTCCCCATGTTTTTGGAGAAGACGATCCGTCATTTGCACATTAATAGGGTTACTAAAGTGTTCCTCAAATGTAAGTTCGGGTTGGTTGACCATGTTCTCATCCCCGAGTGGCGATGTGTTTTGAACATCAATATTGGATTGTGATGGTGTACCATTATGTGGATCTCGAGGGATGTTCGCACCATTATGGGGATCTTCTTAGCCATTAGCTATGTTGTTTGGATCTTGAGGGATGTTTGGCTAGGATTGTTGTTCAGCCATTTTCCTTGTTTGTGATCGAGTCTGAACGAGCATGCAAGATGATATGATGGACTAGGATGCTAGGATGACCTTGGTGATGAAAGGATTGATTTGATTTGATGATTAATTAGTCGAAAAGGATGTGGCTCAATAGGATTGATTTGATTTGACCAAAGTGGATTTTTCTTGATGAGATCGGATTGGGTTGATTGGTAGACAATCGGCCAACCTGGATTGGATGATATGATGATTTGATTTGGATTGTTGATAGATTAGGATGAATGATAATGACCGGAAGCTGAAACTGAGTTCAAGAGTGACCCTTGGTAGCACTAGGTGTTGATTAACTGACTAAAGGATGGATGTACAATAGTGGCACTGAATCTGACTTGAAATAGAATTGGATTGATTGGGCCAACAAGGATGACTGACTTACGATTGATAACAATTCTAAGTCAGTTTTTGATGGATGACGATAAGAGATGAACACTTAGGTCAACTTGGATAACTGCTTTTAACTAGATTTCACTGGGATACCGGTGGTCTGAGATGGGGAAATGATAACCAGAACGTGGGTTTGAAATGGGTAAATGAGGATCCTGGATGGGTGAATGGATGGACAAATCGAGGGGATGAACATTCAGGATGGTAAACTAATTTTTGAAATAGGTGTACGGATGATCGAAGTAGGGAGATGAGTGATTGAAATGATGAAACGAGGGTCCCAAATGGTAGAAGAGATGAAAAAGTTGATTAGTCAAGGGTCAGGTCCACCCCTATGGAGGAAAAGTCTGCCCAAGGAACAAAAGATTGCCGAATTTTGCCAAAACAAGCCTGAAATTGGTGGGTGAAAGGTTAGGTCTGCCCAAGGAACAAAAGATGGTCAAATTTTTCCAAAACAGGCCTGAAAGGGGTGGATCAAAGGTCAGGTTCACTCCTAGATGGGTCAATTCCACCTAAGGAGGGAAATTCCACCTGTCAGGAGGGCAGGTTTGACTATTTGTAGGTCAAGTTTGGCTATTTATAGGTCAAGTCTGGCTGTTTACAAGTCAAGTCTAACTGTTTGTAAGTTTAAACTTGACTTTTGACAAAAATACTAAGGCAAAGGACTCAAAACACAACAATCATCAATCAAAAAGATATGGCTAAGTGAAATAAATTAGACAATCACTAGTTTCGCACAAAGAAGACAATTCAAACAATACAAACCTAAGTCTAGTAGAAAAGGTATGGTTGACAAAGTCTTCTAATCTAGGATGAACATGGTTACTAAGGATTCCTTGATATACACCTGATACGTGAGGCCCAAACCGTGAACACCAACTTGTTACAAGCGTGAGTCGAGAACCTTAAAGGCTCAGACCAACTCTTCACATCATCTTGATGCTTTGCCAATTACAACATGGTTGGATTGAGGTACAACTTTCCCTCTCCCCCCTTTATATAACCTATCGATATGTGTGGTTGGAATCATCCCTTGGGGTGATGAAATCCCCAAGAAGGTCTAGCTAAGAAAAATAAAAGAGGTGGACTCAAAGGACTTGATAAGCTACGATTTCTCGTCACCCAGGATCGTCGAATGGCATAAGGGGATTGGATGCATCAAATAGATCACCCAAAAACATGGAAAACAAGGTTGATTGAAACCTCCTAGTTAAACTATGTACCACCTCCTAGTTAAACTATGTACCTAAATTAGGAGTTAAAAACCCTTACAACAGCCAAAAAGATTGCTAGAAAGTGAAATTTTACCTTCTAGAAAAAACTGTCTAGGGAAAATCTAGCTATGTAGAGGTCAGGTCCGACTGTTTGTAGGTCAAGTCCGGCTATCTACAAGTCAAGACCAGCTTTCTACTGGTCAGTTCCACCTATCTGCAGGTCAAGTCCGCCCCTCTATGAAGAACTTGACAAAACACTTTCTGGAGCCTGTGGGGGGGCAGATTCACCCCTGGGCAAGGTCGGGTCTGCCTGCGGAGGATAGGACCACCTCTCTGTCAGGTCAGGTCTACCCCTATAGGTCGAGTCCTCCCCAAGAAGGTCAAGTCTACCTATCTGTAGGTCGGGTCAGCCCCTCTGTAACCTGCACTTGCAAAAAGTCCAAAACTAGCAAACGTGAAAGCAAGAGACTCGTTTTTTGGTCCCACCGGGTGTGCCAAAAATGTGATAGGGAAAATTTCAGTGTTAGAAAATCAATAGCAAACAAAAGAGTACAAAACAACAACAAAAGACACCCTACACCTCAATATTATCCTAGTTGGATTCAATATAAAATAAAGACAACAAAATGGAACCTTTTACTTGTCTCGAATTGATCCTTTGGTTGGCCCTTCGATCTTTGGTGTTGTATACTCCTTGGATGGAAACAAATGCAAGCTATAAGATGGATGGAAAATGGATGAAAGTGGATGCAAGTATGAAAAATGGCTAAGTATGGCTCAAGGAAATTTTTTGCAAGAGTTTGGCTACTATTAATGATCTCTCCTAAAATGAGAGAAAAGAGGGGGTATTTATAGAGAATTTGGAATTCTCTAGGGAAATGGATGGTCAAGATTAAGCCACCAAAATCAAGATGTAGGGCTAAGGTGAGTTGAGAACTCACAAGCCCTCACATCTTGACATGTGGCATGTGAAGTGGCTTGAAAAGGATGAAGTGGACATGAGTTGGAAAGATAGTACATGACATGGAGGTGGTACACAGTACCTTGGGATTGGGACAAGATCTCCTCATAAAGGAGGTACTTGTCCCCATGTGGGTGAGAGGACATGTGAGGAATTAAAAATTCCTTAAATATCCTCATAGGAATGAGAAAATGAATTTTAAATTCTAAGGGATGCATTGGGGGATTAAATATGAATTAAAAATTCACATGGGGAATCGAGTGTCTTATTCAAAAAGAGAAAGCTTTTAATGAATTTGACTAAGGACACACTCCATAAATGATATGGGGATTAGGGATGACCTAATCAGGTGATTTAGGTTGTGCAAGTACTTTATTAGACTAATTAATGACACATTAGAGGCAAGTGGGAATTATGGAGGATGGGACCCTAATGATGATTAAGGGTGTGCACATCTTAATCATAAATTAATTATGACTAAGAAAGAGGGTTAGATTGCGAAGAGGGATTAGAGACCAACTTGCAAAAGTTGGAGGATGTGGCAATGAGAGAGAAAGTGAGGAATTTAAAAATAAATTTAAAATTCCAAAAGATAATATGACTAAATTAAATAAATGGATGCATTTATTTAATTTAGAGAGGAAAGAGGGGAAAAGTATTTATTAAATTAAATACTTTGGAAACCTTATGAAAGACATGAAATATTAATTAAATGAGTGATTTAATTAATACCATCAAAGAGGACAAATTAAATGAGCAAAGGGATGATTAAGGAGATGCCTTTGACCATATGGAAGTGGTCAAATTTAGGTGTCTACAGATCCAGTTGATCATAATTTATCCTACGCCATTATCAAGTAATCATTTATCCTACTTCTCTCATGTAAAAGGTGATATTTGGTCATAAGATTTATCATAAGAGCATGAGTCAATTGGTGACTCTCTATTAGCTCTTATGTGGTAGCAAAAAAAATTATATCTATAAATATCTTCTTAAATATAAGGGTGATTTTGTTAGGATATTTTTTTGGATGTACTTTTGGGAAAACAAACCTCATCATTGAATCTAGAAGGCTCAAAATATATTATTTTCATATAAACATTTAATATTTTGAAGACTCATTTTTTCCATTTTTACTAGGGTTTGAAGAAATTTATAAAATATTTTTGTTATAATTATATAGAAGTACAATCTAGATACAAGTCTTCAAATATAACTATGAGTATTAGGTATAGACATAGTCTAGAGTAAGGAATATTCATATAATATTCTATATATATGTCATTAGCATCCTTGTATGCATAACCAGTGTGATTTTAGTAATTTTTATTTATTTTTTAAATATTAATATAAATTTGTATTAGTTTATTAGCAAGACCTTGGTGCCTTGTCATGGGGTATTTTTGACCCCAATTACTACTAGTGTTTTTGAGCTTCATAGGTAGGGAGCAATGTAGCTAGGTTTATTATAGCTTTGCTTGCCCAAAGATCATTATCATTGGCATCACAATTAAAGCACCACTTGAGCAACCCATAGGTTTTTATTCCCAAATCATAACCAGCTTCCAACTGAAAGACCACCTAGACTAGTGGCACCACTTGTGTAGGACCACTAAATAATTTTAATTCCCTAAGAAAGTTATGTTTTTAGAGCCATAACTTTCCACCTATGTAAAATATTCTTACTATATATTATAATTATTATAAAGTTGGTTACATGTAATTTCCAATGGTGTAGGTCTCATTATTAGATTTTGTTGTTGGTATATTTTATTTCTTATTGTAATCAATATTTTTTACTTCTCCATTCATAAAATTTTGTTTATTTATCTTGTTTTTTATGATTTTGGTAGCATTGGAATGATATTGTGGATGTTTTTTAATATATATATATATATTCCATAAATGGCCCTAGGTATCTTTTATTTTGTTTATTTCATGTTTACATTCTAATTGATAACTTGAATATCCCAATACCTTGATAAGTTTAATATTTTTGGGAGGCTTCATTTAAAGTATGGTAATATTAGGGATATTCTAATTACTTTTTTAAAGTTTTTTCTATATAATTTAAATTTCTATGTTAGTTCATTATGTGTTTTTCATTTCGTCCTTCTCTAAATATATTGTCAATGGGAAAATATAAGCAATGGAGAGATGGTGTCTTGAAACATCTTTGTTGGCTTCATCTTTCACCGCATTCATATGGTCTTGTTCCTCAACTAGGTACTCTTAGTGAGAAGCTTATTTGAAAATATAAAAATTAAATTATTATAGGATTGATTGAGCTACATGTTGATGATGATGCTTGGAGTGTCATTACACATGTTGAGTTTCCTTGTGCTCTTTTGACCAAACATAGGGAGATATATGGAGATCATGATACATAGTCATTCCTAGCTAATCTTGTAACTCTTGATGATTCAAACAATATACTATATGACTATTAAATTAGTCAAGAGGTTTTTTAGAGAAGTTTGAATCTTTAAATGATAAGGATGATGAGGTTTCTTCAAATTCTCCTTCTACAATATAGATATAATCATTCATCTTTCACCTTCATTGATTCCTTATGAAAAACTATTGATTGAGGCTTATCTCAATCTTTCTTCTTTATAGTTTACTTTAGTTTACAAGGATCATCATAGTCTTTCAAATTCAACTTTGTGAGATGCTTACTTAACATGTATTTCAATTTTAGTTTGTGAATCTTGTATTGTACATTTGTCGGACACACTTGATGATATTCATCTTCTCATTGATGATAGTTATGAAACTATTAGTTTCAATCAATTGTTATGTTTAGATATTTATGTTCATGAGTTTTCACATAATTTTATTTTTTAATCTTAATTGATAGGGGTAACACATAATTTTTTTTGGCATGCTCTAGCATGGAGACACTTGAATAGTTTTTAGAGGCACCTATCATGAGAATTCTTACCTAAACTCTCATTTTAGACTTGGAATTTCTTCTACATCTACTATTATACTTGTTTCTTCCCACAAGGAGGATTATTTTTTGCAAGCATTGGATTATAATTTTTCCTTAAAGATTTTTCCATTGAAATTGAAGCTATATCATTATGGGGGGATCAATAATATCACTCTTTCTCTCTTATGGAGAGGTTATCTTTAGTATATTTGTGATATATGTATTCTTTGGGAGGTCATATTGAGTTCTCCATTTATCATTCCTTCCATTCATCATGTGTACATTTTTGTTCTCTTGAATTCTATCTTATAGGGTTTTTTCCCACCAGATTTTATTTTCCCTTTCCTCAATCTATGATATCTTTGTATATGGGTGCCTAACATGTGCTAAAAGTTGGGACCCATCCTTGCATTAATTTTGCTTCTTTTATTCTTTAATTTGATCACTTCTCCCAAATTTACAATTAAGGGGGGTGATTGTGCGAATAGATTGTATTACTTGACTAGATCATATATTAGGTCCTCTTCACATATGTTCACATTTTAACTTTACTTATAGATTTAGGGATCATTCTATAAGAATCTAGTATACATTTTATTTTATCTTTAGTTATCTCACGACATAGGATTAAGACACTTGTCACAATCTTCTATTGTCCTATCTCTCAACTTTGCATATATAAGCAATGTGTCAAATGTATGTATGTATGTATGTATGTATGTATGTATGTGTGTGTGTGTGTATGTATGAATATATGTATGTATGTTTGTATGTTTAGCGTAGGAAATTGATTCCCTTTACAATTTCACACTTTGTTTGGGCCCCTTGTTTATCATATTTAATTAAGCCCATAATTTTCCAAATTACATATTCAAAAGCCTTATTTATCCTCCTTTTTTGAAATAGAAACTACCATTTCATTAATTCCATTAATATTTTAATTAAATTGGATATTGACTGTCCTTAATTTTTAGGCTAGGACCCATTTGCCCAAGAGCAAATGGGTCCCCTTAAATTCCTAGGACCCATTTTTAAATAAGTTTTTCTTAGTCTTTAAATGATTGAAAATTCATATATAATTATTAGCTTTTGGAACATAATTTTAAGGAAATTAGATAATAACCTATAAATACATTTTTAAGGAGTGATGCTCACCGTATACAGCATAACTTATTTTTAATGATGGATAAAATTATTTTTGTTTTTGAATTTAGATTTTTAACTATGATATATAATTCTTTCATTTGGTTTCATAGTGTTTTATTGAATTTTTTTTCCTTATTCAAGTTTCAAAGTCAAACCAATTACAATTCAGACATAGGTGAACTGTATACAATATAACTCTTTTTGTATATATCGAAATTGAATTTTTTTTGTTGGATCAAGGACTTCAATGTCTAGAGCACTAATTATTTTCAAATTTTGTTTTGATAATCTTCTATTTTTCCACATGTGTAGAATAGAGAGCTTGATTTTCGGTGAAAAACCTACACCTACAAGAAATAAAAAATAAATATAATAATAATAAAATTAAATTTATTTAAAATTATACTTTTGGGAAAGCTTATAATAAGGACTACATACTTTAAAAAAAAAAATTAAATGAATTCATTTGATCCCCCAAAAGGTAAATCAAAAGTTTTTTTTATCAACATTTTGATAGGTATAAAGGAGACTCTGTTATAGGTATGGTTTAAAACTAGCGGGGTTCTATCCAAGGAGGTTTGATCTAAGGTGGTTCGATCAAACCCTATTCAATTGGAATCCTTTAAGTGGAACTTTTCAAGGCTTAAATCATTATATTTTCTAAAAATATGTGATGTCAGCAAAAATCAGGATCCCTCAGAAATTGTAAACCATTATTGTAGGATCATCCAATAACACTTAAAACACACAATCAAATATAGCCAAAATAAAATATTATTGTCAAAAGCATTCAAGAATAGATTTATCTATCATTTATAGTAGCATTAAAGATCATATCATCATGTTCAAGCTTATATGTTTTCATATTGAATCTTGTGAAGGCTAATATGCATTGTTGATTAACAAAGCATCCAAGCATTCAAATATAGAACAAATCAAGAAAACGAAGATCAAGTTCATTGGAGTGATGTGTTTAAATTTAGTCCTCTAAGGAAAGCCATTGAACGTTTGGTGAGTTGTAGAAAGAAAGTGTTCATTCATAATTTCCTTTTCCATTGTCATTCTTCTTCTATCAAGTTTTAATTACCAAATGTGGGGTTTGAATAAGGAAAACCCCCATTCAAACACAACAAATTCTCCCTCTTTGTATGTGCAGATTACAGGTTGAAGAAGGATTGAAGATCTTGAAGAGAAATTTCACATTATTGCATTTAATGCATTCAATGTTTTCAAGTCATGGAAACTCAAATTTAAAATTTATTTTCAGCTATCTGACAATGGAACTTGTGTAAAATAGAAGCTAAGATTCTTCCTTAGAGGACCATAAAAGGAATTTTTAGGACCACTAACCAAGACCCACTCGCCTAAGGGAAAACCATTTCTTCAATTGATCTCAGATCATACTTTTGGTGGCTTGTACATGTGTCCTAACCCCTTTTAGATCTACTTGTAAACTATGGTTTCAATTCCTATACTTTCAGGAATTTGGATTTCATGTTCTAGGTTTTATAGTTCATTTAATTTAAGTATTGCATATCAATTCAATTTGGTTTAAGATCTATCCCCTTAGCCTATTGTCCTAAAGGAACTAAAAACTAAGTTTGATTGACTCACCTTTAATGTTGAAAGTCAATCTCCACTCCTTATGGTCTCTTTCCTAAGGAAATTCCCTAGGGAAAGACACCTATTGTGGATATTTAAAGTCATATTTATTGTCCCTCTATCACTACGTATTATATTGGTAAACCAAACATTGTTAAGGTTTCTTGTTTAATATTTCATTTCATTTCTTATTATACATCACACCTTTTCCAATTTTGAGATCTTTGAAACCTTAGACCTAGGTTTTGCATCATCTTGTCTTGCATTGTATTTAGGGTTACACATTGCATGATTGCATCATTTAAATTCATAAAAAAACAAAAATATTGCATACTTTATGCATAGTAGCTTGCATTAAAGTGTGTTTAGTCATTTAGATCAGAATTTTATTCAAAATTGCATTAAAAAAACAATTGTCATTTGCTCATACATTGTCAGAAAATGGCATTTGCATTTTCATCATATTTCTGGGAAAATTGTCACTAAAGAATCTATGTGTTGTTAGGAATAGTGAGCTTAAACATCAAGTTAAATATTTCAAATTTAATTTTTTAGACCCCTATCCTAGCACTCATTCACCCTATGATGAACTTGTCCTGGTACAAGTGCTTTTCCAAATTTTTGCACATTGTTGTGTCTTTGTTTTATTAGTCTATTTCAGCTTGTAGATCTCTATTTTAGATATAGAAATCACATAATTTAGTAGTGGATTGCATTTAGTTCAACTGGTGAAAAATAATGGATTGTTTGAAACTAAAATTAGCATTCAAAAGTAATCATTTTTTATTTTTTTCATTTAAAATCAGTCAATCATCAAATTTCAAACCTGAAAGTTGCATTAAATGTCTATTCATTTCATATTCAGAGCAAATTTTCATCATAGGCATGTGTTTTGGTAAAATATGGATGTCTTTAATATCTTTGGTTGATATTTCAAATTGTCTGTTCAGTGATGATCTTATTGCAATTAAAAAAATTCATGAATAGGTTCACCTCCTATGAACAAAGATGTTGGCACCTGATTGTATTTCTAGCCCTTCTAGGGTTTTTCACCTAAAGGGGGAAAGATAGGCCAAAATGCAATGCATAAACATTCAAATATTAATGTGATGTGCATGTAATGTTTCTAGATGAAATGAACTAAATGCAAATAACTAATAAAATAGATCACTAATTGAATTAAAACTAAGAAATGCAAAGTGTTTGAAAACACAGTGTTGTATGCAAACATGAACTAGAAACATGAACAAACAAGAACAAAATTTAATGAAACTAAATAATCTGCACATGGAGATTGAAATATAATGTCAGAAGGTTCTAGAATATTGAAGAGAACAATGTTGAAGCCCACTGGGACTCATTCGCCACAAATGGCGAATTAGTCATGTTTCTGGTAAAATCTATTAGAACAAGTTTTGAGATGTCGAGAACACAAAACTTTAGAAAACACTTTTTCCAGCCTAGAAGTGGGACTCATTCACCATATATGGTGAATTAGTCCATCTACAGATTTCTAAAAAGTCAAAGGTCAACTATGTGGGTCCTGGTCTGTACTTTTCTGCCTGATAGCTTGTCGGATCTGAATTTGGAAAATCTAATGGGAAACTGGTCTCCAAACTCCAAATATGGGTTTGCCTTGGTCAAGCCCCAATTGGTAATCAAACCCTTAATAATGAAATGAAATAAAGAAGAAATGATGAACAAATAACATGTAATGTCATAAACTCAACAAACCCTTGTTGTTGAAGTCTGAAGATATGCTGCTCCAAGATGCTTGAATGCTTGATTGAATGATGAAAATGTTAGAATTCTTGAATGCATGAGTGAATGGATAAATGGGGGTTAAAATGAATAGAAAATCCTGTATTTATAACAATTATGCCCTCATTTCCTGAAAATACAACATCACAGGCCGACTTCAGGTCTTAAGGAATAAAAACCCACTAGTAGTTTAAGTTTATTTTGATTTTGTGCCAAGAGGGACTCATTCACCCCTAATAGTGAATGGGTCCCACTCAAGGTATGTGAGTAGGTGCCAGGAATTAAGTTGTCTTAAATGATGTTTGTTGGGTTTATATTCAAAAATACACTTAAAAAAGACCTATAAGTGCATAAAGGGGCCAAATAAAGCATAAGAAAGGTGTATTTATTGATGACTAGTCAAGAAAACTGTGAAAGTTTGTTACAACACTTTACAAGACTTTGAAATAAGATTTGGTAAGTGATAAAAAGGGGATATGTAGGTGAATTATAATAAGAGTCTAGAAAAGTGTTAAAATGTGTCACAACATTTCACAACACCTTTATAAGACATCATAAAGTCTTAATGATTCATAAAGATTCAATACCTAATGTGAATATGTGTGCCACATTGCAAAATTACATAAAGGTGAAATCAAACCAGATAAGCACAAGGCAAGACAAAACAAGAAAAAGTAGAAGGGTTACTTTTTTTGTGTCCATAGTTAGCCCCCACTTTAGTGAGAGGATGAACTTTTTTCAAACTCACACTAAAGTAGTCATGCATACAATCAAGAGGGGTATGAATGCACTAATGGTTGATGAGATGAGATGACATCAATAAAGAAGGATGATCAAGCCCCCAGAATCAAGATCCCATGGAAAACCAATCATAAGCACAAAGGAACAAGTATGAGAATGATAAAAAAGAATGAAAGAGATAAGGGGAAGAGAAAGCTTTGACCATTTTTCCAACTCATTGTGGATTAGATCTAGGCTATTTGTTTGGAAAGGATATGCATAATCACTCTGGGGCAATGAAACTCATGGCTATTTTCAGGGTGAGAAGGCCCAAAAGGTGAGAAACATACACTCATGGCCAGTATGCACTCAAAAACACACAAGTGGCTATGGGGAAAGTTGTGTCTCAGAATGGGATTCCCACCCAACCATACTAATGTTATACCTCCTGGTAACTTTAATAAGGTTCCATAAAGGACAATTCCATTTCGTGCTTCATGAGACAAGCAAAGCTTCATATCCTTAGAACTCATGAACACATGCAATGGCACCACAAGCATGCAATTTGTGTTATGCAAGGTGGCCATGAAAATACAAAATGCAACATGCAAAATATGTTCAAAGGAGTCTTGCTTAGTTCATGTGAGGTCTATAACTTAGGGATAATTATGTCTAATGTCTCTAAGAGAGGACCAATCAAAGAATAGAATATTCACAACTTAGAGGATGCAATGTGTTGCATCAAGCCACTAAGAGGAATGTAATATGCTAAGATAGATCACGCTTGTGAAGGAAACTATACCCAATGTCATCCACAAAGTGACAAACGCATCGTATGGAACAAGAAGGCTATACTAAGAACCAAAAAGAAGAAAAGTGCAAATGAATGATTCCAATGTATTCCCCCACTTTAAAGGAATTTCTACACACTTTTATGTGAGAAATTACTTTAAAGTAGTAAATAAAAAATGCAAATAAGAAATAAGACATGAGAGCCAACATGGAAAGCCCCTATGCCAAGTCATACATTTTTGAGTAAGGTTGTGTCATGCAAATGAAAAAAGGAAAAAAAGAAAGAGGGGTTGCCCCAAAAAAGGAACACACCAAACACATAAGGGGTCTATGGATTTGGGGTCAGTATGTTCTTTGCTACAATATTTTGTAAAGAGAGCTTGGAACTATCATCATTCCCCAAATACATAGAACTGGAAGAATGACACAAAGAGAGCAAAAAAAGAAAAAAATGATCTATTTGGGTCAACATGGAAGAGACACATGATGTCTCAACGCTTTGTGTCATCCCCAAAAGGAAAATACAAGAAAATGAAAAAGAAAAGGTGAAAGGAAATGAAAAATATTTTGGGTCAACATAAGAGAGACATTTTAGTCTCAATGCCTTATGTCATCCCCAAAAGGAAAACACAAGAAAATACAAGAAAAGAAAAAGAAAAGGGCCTTTTAGGCAACATGAAAGAGACATGGATGTCTTAATGCCTTGCATCATCCCCAAAAGGAAAACACAAGAAGAGAAAAGAAAAGAAAAAGAAAAGGGTCTTTTGGGTCAACATGAAAGATACATGGATGTCTTAATGCCTTGCATCATCCCCAAAAGGAAAACAAAAAACAAAAGTGAAAAAGGAAAATAGAAAGTAATGTACGACATATAGAAGAAGGAATGTCACAAGAGAGAGGAGAACATCAAACTTCACGTTATGGGGAAGCACGATATGCACATACAAGCAAAAAGGAAAATACGAGTAATGCAAAGGCAAGTCGACCATCAAACAAGTCCATCTCAAAATCTTAGTCAGGATAAGCAGAAGGTGAAAAACATAGCTAGGAGACAAGGAAAAATGCATTACTAGGACAAGGCTAACAACTTCTTTCCCCCACTGAGTGCAAGGAAAAAATGAGCCAAGATAAGTGATGGGGAAGGGCATGCAATAGTGAGAATGGAAGATTCTACAACTATTGCTTGATGAGGTGTTTGGTAGAGGTTTACTTGTTATATGATAAATTCAACAAGTTCAGGAACCTTAGAGTGATCCACTATACATTTTAAAGCCTTACAATTATTAATATGATGTCCAAGGATGTGGTGATAGGCCCAATACTTTTTGTTTTCTTTGAAAATTTTGATTCTAATACGAGGTGGGAGAGTGATGAGACCATGACAAAGGAGCATTTGCAAAGCTTCTTCATTATCAAGTGGAGGACAAGGAAATTGAAAAGATTTAACCATAGGTGGGATTTAATGTGGTGAAGTAGGACCAAGGGTGATTCCTCCATCTTGTTTATTATCATTAGTCAAGGGTTGCTCACAAGGAAGAAGGATGTTCAGATTGGGGGGGAATCGAAGATCACCGCCATCATCACAAAGTCTCCAATATTCTAAAGGAGGCTTGCTGTCCTGAGTAGAATATTAATAGCCTAACCTGGTTGTGTTTTCATCTATTGGTATTTTTTCTAAAATCTTTAGAGAATGAATGTCATGTTCGGTTGTTGTGTGACATCCTTGTTTTCTTAAGATAGTAAAACCTTTTCCATAAGTTTCTTCAAGGTTGATTGGTGTGCTAGTAACTTTGTTATCATAGAATGGTTGAGGAGTTGCTTGTTTAGAGGAACTAGGTCCACCTGTTCAAGGGAACTTAGGTCCTTCATTAGTTTCAAGATATGGGTAACCAAACATATCAGGAGGTGAGACTGTAGGAAAGTCTTGTTGTTTCATGGAGGGATAAAAGGATGCATTGGCTTCGAGGTTGTTAAGGAATTCATTTAAGAACTTATTCATGCAATCATCATCTTCTCCAATGATGTCAACATCAAGAGGAGGACATTCATGTGGAGTTGAAGGAGCATGAGGAAGCTCAAGGTCATTAGGATCAATTCCAAAGGCACAATTTGACATGTCCACTAAATATTTTAATGACATCCAAAACTTATTAAAGAAAAAGGCCATGATGCAAGAAAACTATATGCAAGAAATAGAAGAAAACAACAAATCTAGAAATTATGACAGAATGTAATAAAAGAAAATTGAAATGCAGAAAATGTGTTGAAAATGACAGAGATTACAATGCAAAATATGCAACTGGACTAATTTGCCCAGAGTGGCGAATGGGATTAGAGATGAATTTTTTAAAACTTTTTAAAAAAATTTAAGATGATTTAGATGCTTTTCAGATTGTATTATGCAGAACTATGATGTAGATGCATAATTTAAGTGTTTTTAAATGGTTGGAATTGCAAAATTGAAAGCTATATGATCTTTTCACTAATGCAATTTTCAAAACCCTAGGATGCAAAACAATGAAAACTAACCATCAGATGTGAATGAACTTGAAATAATAAGGGAAAATGTTCTAAAGATAAGTTCACCAAAATGTGAATAAAGATTTTGGCACCCGATTGTCTTTCTAGGCCTTCTAGGGTTTTTCACCTCAAAGGGGAAAGATGGGCTAAAATACAATGTACACATTCAAAAATTAATGTTACATGGTTGTAATGTGCCTAGATGAAATGAACTAAATACAAATAACTGATAAAATAGTTCACTAATTGAATGCAAACTAAGAAATGCAAACCGTTTGAAAACATAGTGTTGTAAGCAAACATGAACTAGAAACATGAACAAACAAGAAAATAATTTAATGAAATTGAATGGCATACACCTAGAGCTCAAAAGCTGATGTTGTAAGGTTTTGGAATGCTACATAGATTAATGTTGAATCCCACTAGGACTCATTCACCATAGATGGCGAATTAGTCCTTCTTTTGGTAAAATATGCCAAAACATGTTTGGGATGCAAGGAACACAAAACTTGATGAAACACTTTTTCTAACCTAAAAGTGGGACTCATTCACCATACATGGTGAATTAGTCCACTTGTAGATTTCTGAAAAGTCAAAGGTCAACTCTATGGGTCCTGGTCTGTACTTTTCTACCTGACAGCTTATTAGATCTAAATCTAGAAAATCTGACGCAAAAGTGGTCTCCAAACTCCAAATATGGTTATGTTGAATTTGATGACTTTGCAACACCCTTTTGACACCTTTCTCCTTGACGAATCTATCTACAAGACCTACAAACACACATGCAAAGAGGGGGAAAATGGTTAAGGGTTAGAGTATATGGGTTTTCCTTGGTCAAACCCCAATTTGGTAATCAAACCCTTGATAATGAAATGAAATAAAGAAGGAATGATGAAAAAATAGCACGCAATGTCATAAACTCACCAAACCCTCGTTGTTGAAGTATGAAGATATGCTACTCCAAGATGCTTGAATGCTTGACTGAATGATGAAAATGCTAGAATGCTTGAATGGATGAGTGAATGGATGAATGGGGGTTAAAATGAATAGAAAATCATGTATTTATACACAATTATGCCCCAGTTTCTTAAAAATACATCACAAGCCAACCTTAGGTATTAAGGAATAAAAAACCACCAGTAATTTAGGTTTATTTTGTTTTTTTGTGCCAAGAGGGACTCATTCGCCCCTAGTGGTGAATGGGTCCTACTCAAGGCATGTGAATGGGTGTCAGGAATTAATTTGTCTTAAATGATGTTTTCTAGGTTTATATTAAAAAATACACTTAATTAAGACCTATAAGTGCATAAAGGGGTGAAATAAAGCATAAGAAATGTGTATTTGTTGATGAAAAGTCTAGAAAAGTGTGAAAGTTTGTTACAAGACTTTGAAATAAGACTCGGTAAGTGATAAAAAGGGGGTATGTAGGTGAATTATAATAAGAAGAGTCTAGAAAAGTGTGAAAATGTGTCACAATACTTCACAACACCTTTACAAGACATCATAAAGTCTTAATGATTCATAAAGATTCAAGACCTAATGTGAATGTGTGGGCCACATTGCAACATTAAATCAAGGTGAAATCAAGCTGAATAAGCAAAAGGAGGGAAAAAGAAAAAAAAAGGTAAAAGGGTTACTTCTTCCGTGTCCACACCTCCTACTGAATGTTCTTGTGAGGTAGACATCTTAGGCCAAGATGAAGATAGCATGCAAGAATTCATACAATTTATTCCTTTTGTAACCCTAGGAAAAATGCATCGTTCTATCCCTCCATGCAACAACCAACACCTCCTATCATCCCACCACTTGACATGTTTATCCTTTTACATCCTGAAATTGAATCACAAAGCAAACCTTAAGCATAAAACATGGATGAACTCATTCACAATGAAAATATTAATGCAGTTCTATCTTATGCTCATAAAATTATCGATACACCCATCAACTTAGAAGAGAGTTAAGATTTAGGATTTAGAAGCTTAAGTAAACAAGGATGTGAAATAAAAAATGAGCATGAGATCCATAAATTGTTAGAACAAAAACCATTAGAAGATCACAAGGGATTAGGATATCAAGATCCTCGCCCTCCATATCAATCAATTACCCAATCAAGTAAGAAAGACAAGCCCTATAAAATTAAGAAGCTATTATTTTTACATACTATAATCAAGACTGAACAAAAATTGGATAAAATTCTCTATCTAGGTTTGATTAAATTACCACCTATTCAAAAAAACAAAAAAGGAAAAAGAACAAACACATCTTACTATGTATTTTGTATAACTCTTGGGTATCTTATTGATGAGTTTTGCTCCTTAAAGAGGTTGATAGATTAAAATGATATTACCTATATAATTGGATAGCATGCACACACTTTGCTCCTTGCCATGTGATAGTTGTAGAATCGTAGCATACTCACTATTACATGTATTGCACTTTATGTAAACTATTCTTTTTATATTACAAGTAGCACCATATCATCACTTATTTTAGCACATCGTTATCCTACATCCTTGAGGGCCAAAAGGTTTTATAGCCTTGTCTTCTAGTATGACACTTGTTGTTTCCCTTTTGGCTAGTTATTTTCCTTTTGTAAATGATGAACAAGATTGGGATGCAGACAACCTGTTATGGGTTGGATCTTATGTGACATACTAGTTTTTTTTCCTCTTTATGTTATTTGTGATTGCTTACAGTATGTAATATGATCCCCCATATTGTGTTGCTTTGTATGCCTTTATTTTTTTAATTTTTCTTTGGATGACCCTTGTTACTCCATTGGTGCAAGGATACAAAGGAAATGAAATCTATCATGACATTCTTCTATTTGTATCTACATTCTTCCATTTTTCATAAACATTGTCTTGTGTTTTCCTTTTGAGGAGAATGTAAAGCATTCAGACATTTAGGTCTCCTCCATGTTGACCCAAAAGGATTGTTTTTCTTTTATCTATCTATGTGTCATTCATCCTTTATGCTCATTGTTCTACAAGGTATTTGAAGGTTCCAAGCTCTATTATATCACTATAATAAAGACATGCATTGACCTTAAATTTTTGCATCCTTTATGCATTGTCTTCTAAGATTGCATGTGTGGGAAAAAACACCATCCTTTTCCATGATGTAGCTTTATTTGGAAAAATATGAATGACATAGGGCTTTCCAAATAAGCTCTCATGACCCTTTTATCAATTGTTTTATATCATTTCTACTTTAAAGTAATTTCTCATAGTATGGTGTTGAGAAATTCATTTAAACTGGGGACATACATTGGCATTCTTGTTTTGACATAAAAATATTGACATATTTGCTTCACTTTTATTCACACAGGTTGGACTTAGTGTAGCATTTTCATAGCATTGATCATTTTGGCACTGAATTATGGATATAAAATTTTTGTGATGACTTTTCCCATGTGCCACCCTTTGGTATCGGTGGACATCTTGTAGACCTATTGTATGTTTCCCATCCTATATTTGGGGCTCACCTAGTGTATAATAGAATTAAAATAGCACTTGTGATCATATTTCATGGCCACCTAACATAATGTAACTTTCTTTCTAGTGGAGCCATGAGCATGTTTGATGGAAAATAGGGAAACTATGGCTAGTCCATCCCTTTTGCATTAGCTTTAACATTGTATGCTTGTGTATCTTGTCTTTCTATACATATATTACACATATTTTATCTCCCTTTCTCCTTATCCTAGTTTTCCATGGAATCTCAGATGTTGGGGGCTTGATAACCTCATTTATCTTTTTCATCCTATATTTCTATCATTTTTACACTTAGACCTCTCATGACGTATATTTTTCTACTTTAGTCTATGTTTGAGTGTAAGTTAATAATCTCACTAAAGGGGGGGCTAAATGTAGTGTAGGAAATTATCTACTACATTTTCACACTTTGTTTGGGTCCCTTAATTTAATAGATAATCTCCAAATTTTCCAAATTATGTATTTGAAATCAGGTTATTTATCGTATTTTCTGAAAGGGAAGACAACATTTAGTTAATGAAATTAACATTTTAATAATCACATTAGAGAATGAGTGTCCTATATTTTTAGGCTAGGAACCATTTTCCTAAGGGAGAATGGGTCCCCTTCATGTCGTAGGACCCATTTAAAAAAAAAATTGGCAATATTTTAATTATTTGAAAATTTTATATGCAATTGTCAGCTTTTCAAATCTATTTTTTGGGAAATTAGATAAAAACCTATAAATACATAGTCTTTTTATCAATTCAAATCTAAGAAAACATAAAACACACATGATCAATTATTTCCAAGAGCATTATCAAGAGCATTCAATAGAAAATTTAACAGTCATTTGTTATAGCATTCAAGATCTTATGATCATGTTCAAGCTTATGTGTGTTCATACCATCTTGTGAAGGATAATAATATGCATTGTTAATCATCAAAGCATCCAAACATATAAATATACAACAAATCAAGAAAAGAAAGATCAAGTTCCTTAGAGTGATGTGTTTAACTATAGTCCTCTAAGGGAAGCCATTGAAGGTTTAGTGAGTTGTAACAAGAAAGTTTCCATTCATCATTTCCTTCTCCTTTGTCATTATTCTTCTATCAAGGTTTAATTACCAAACATGGGGTTAGACTAAGGAAAACCCCCATTCAAACACAATAATTTTTCCCTCATCGTATCTGTAGATTATAGGTTGAAGAAGGATTGAAGATCTTGAATAGAAATTTCACATTATTTAATTCAAATGTTGCATTGATTTTTGTCAATTCATAAAAATTCAAATTCAAAATTTATTTCTAGTTGTCTGATAGTGGAACCTATGCAAAATAGAAGCTAATATCCTACCTTATAGGACTATAAAAGGAATTTTTAGGACCCCTAACTAGGACCCATTTTCTCTAGAGTGAACATTTCCTTCAACAGAGCTTAGATCCTACTTTTGGTGACTAGTACATGTGTCCTAATCCTTCTCAAATCTGCTTGCAAACCATGGTTTCAATTTTTGTACTTTTAGGAATAGGAATTTCATGTTCTATGTCTTATATTTCATTTAGTTTAAGTATTGCATATCAATTAAATTTGGTTTGAAATACATTCCCATATTGTAATATCCTAAAGAAACTAGGATATAGGTTTGATTGACTCATCTTTGAGGTTGAAATTCAATCTCTACTCGTGATCTCTTTCCTAATGAAATTTCCCCAAGGAAAGACACTTATTCTAAATCTTTATTTAGTCCTATTTAGTGTCCCTCTTTCCCTAAATTTCAATAAGTATGTACTTATATATGTATGTTGCTAGTGTGAATAATTTAATCCATTCACTCTACTTAAGTGTATTTAGGTTGATGTGGTTAGATAAAAAAATTTCTAGCCAAATATGTGACCTTTTAAGCCTCTAGAGGCTATCAAGTTATTTCTTTAACCTCATGCACATACCTTTTTGAGGTTGGAATACTTTTCATATCACCTAAAAAGTCACTCAACACTTGGCATCAAGCTTGAAGACTTGATCATAGAGTTTGTTGGTTTGCATACTCCAAGTGATCCTAAGGTTGAAACTATAGGAAACTTGTCTACTCATTTGATCTAATTCATGGAGCACTTGTCAAATCAACTCATAGGTGGATTGCCTCTTCCTTTCCTATATATGGAAGGTTTTGTACTCATTGTAATTTTGGTTATCTAAATATAATATTATTGCATTGTTCATTGTTCTTGTCTCTTATCTGGACATGATCTCCTAGTTATAATGTAGTATTAGAGCTTTAGGTGGAGATATTTGAAAGCCATAGTTGAATAATTTTATTGTTTTTAGGTTGTTTTGACCTTACCCTTATTTCAATTATGGTGTAATCTTAGGTTTGGCTTTTTTGTAAGTGTTTGTGTGCAATTTTGTGAGGCTTTGTGGTGAGCATTTAGGGAATTTGAATTTGCACTCTCTAGTGTTGAAAACCAGTTGGGTTTGAAAAATTTTCTATGCAATCTTGTATGTTATGGCATTTGAAGAATTATACTCATCAACTAACCTCCCATGTATCCTCTACAATAACTCAAGGGGCTCCCAAATTTCTCATACAACCAAAATAGGCTATGCCTCTATCCATACGCCTTTCTCAATCATGAGAAGAGGGGAAAAAATGCATTAACAAGCCATAGTTTATAACTTGCAATCCATTCCTTAGCTACACAACTTGCACCCTTGTCCTTTCTAGTGTGTTTTTGACTCCCTTCAAGGCATTGAAGGAGTTGTGGCTACACATAGTGGGCTAAGTGAAGTGTTATTATTCTCTATAGACCTATAGCCTAACATATGTAAACATTGGTTTTTGGTGTATATTTAACTAAAATCAATTGCTTCTAATTCACCCCAACTCCATTGGGTTGTTTGTTCAACCAAATCTGGCCATATCTACACACACTCAATTACCCCTTTCTACTTATGAAATATGCAACATAATCGACTAGTTGGGAGTGGGTATAGTTCAAATAAATTTGCAATGTAGAGGTTACAATTAAACTAGAAAGGGAAGGCACAAAAATTTGGTCAAATCAACAAACTAAATTGGTGCTCGATCAACACATTTTGCTACAAAACCCCTCTCATATCCTCCATGCAACCTCATCACCAAGAAATCCCTTGTAGTTTGTTACATGATCAAATACTATGTTAAATATTCCCTACTAGAGATCACTTCATAGGCAAGTATTAAGTTCATTTTAATATCCATCTCCTCTCTAGCAACTTAAAGAGATAAGTTTTCTGGCATGATCATTTGCTATTATGTAATTACATTTACCATTTCCTTGCACTAAGAACTATTTAATAAATTGCCTTGCTTAAATATTTGGTTTATAACCCTTATTAACATTTTCACATTTATTTCTACGTGAAAATATTAAATTTTGCAAAGGAGAGGTAGTCTTTTTTCCTTTTTCTCATAATTAGCAAAAGGGAAGGTAATTTTGTTTACCATAGTTAAAAATTTGTAGAAGAAGATTAATTTTTTTTCTTTTGAAATGAATGTGGAAAAGGTAGAAGTGTTTAAGGGGAGGTGCAATTTTTTTCCTTAGTTAGAAATTTGTAAAAGATGAGTCAATTTCTTGTTTTGCAATGAATTTGGTAAAGGGAAAGTGTATGGGGGAGGTGAAAGTTTTTTGCTTAGTTCAAAATTTGTAAGAGAGGAGTCAATTTTCTCTTTCAAAATGGATTTGGAAAAGGGGGGGTCATCATAATGGTGGTTGTAATTATTTATTTATTTTCCTTTTTGAGGTTTGCAAGTCATAACTATTCTATGTCTGCCTCATGACAATAAACTTTGAAGAACTTGTGATAGTAATAAGGTTGTAATTGCACTCAAATAAAGTGCCACAAATTGAATGGATTGAGAGAATTTGGAAAATTTGTACATACACTAAATTATAAAGTGTAATGGGGGGTTATGCCATCACACATGTAAATCCTTTTGATTCTCTTCTCATGTGAGTGTACCTTGGAGGACACCCTTTCTAAATTTCTTGTACATATCTACATATCTTGTACACTCTCAATTTTAGTTGGTTAAACTTGTATTCTCTTAGCATTAAGGGGGGACTATAAGGTGTTTTGCTTCTTTCAATGAAGTAATGGAAAAATCTTCTTTTTGGGAGGCGTCATGGACCTTCTATCTTGATCTCTCATATGAGGGATTAATTTAGTAGATCATGTTTTGAGATTCTAGTGCTCTTTATCATAGCACTATATGTATTATTGACTTCACAAAGTTTTATAAACATTGTGTACACTAGTTGAGTAGCGCTCGCTAGTTCACTCATGTAGTGTTTTGTATCTCACATATTGATCTACATTACTTGGAGATTCATTGATTCTAGCAGAGACCAATTCATCATCAATAGAATTTATTCTTCTAAATTCTTAAAGAGTTCTTCATCATCATGTTCCTAACATCAAGGGACATATTTTTAGGTCTTAAATCCTTCTAATTTTATTTTTTAGAGAGGATTTTTGTTCCCATTTGGTTTTCTCCTTTACTCCACTTTATGAGATAATACATTGTACATGGGTACCTAACATGGCCTCTATTTGGGACATATTTCATTTATAACTATTTTCTCTTTTTTGATCTCCCCAAGTATCACTTAAGGGGGGTGTTAGTGTGAATAATTTAATCTATTCAGTGTACTTAAGTTAGGTTGATGAAGTAATGCAACATTTTTTCTAACCGAATGTGCAAAATTTTAAGCCTCTAGAGGCTACCGAGTTATTTGGTTAACCTCATATGCATGCCTTTTTGAGGTTGGAAGACTTTCCATCTCATCTCAAAAGTCACTCAACACTTGGCATCATGGTTGATGAATTGGTCATATAGGTTGTTGGTTTTCATACTCCAAGTGATTCTAAGGTTGACACCTATAGGAAACTTGTCTACTCATTTATGCCACTTCATGGGGCACTTTTCAATTCACCTTAGAGGTGGATTGCCTCTTCCTTGCATATATATACAAGATTTTTTACTCATTATAATTTGGGTCATCTTAATACAATTTAATGATTAATTGTTCATTGTACTTGTCTCTTATCTCCATGATCTCCTAATTCCAATATATGTATGTATGTATGTATGTATGCATGCATGTATGTATGTATGTATGAATGTATGAATGTATGTATGTACATGTATGTATGTATGTACATATGTAAGTATCTATGTATGTATATGTATATATGAACATATGTATGTATGTATTCAAATGATCATAATTTATTTTGCACCATAATGAAGTAATTATTTCTCCTATTGCTCTCTTGTGGAAGGTGATATTTGGTTTGGTAGGTAATCTTGGGTGTTTGAGTCCGTCTGTGACTTCCAAAAGGGAGGGAAAATATATTAAATTATGCTCAAAATAAAAGTATTCAAGACACTATAAAAACAATGGGACCCACATGGTGTATATCATCCATTATGCAAAGGATAATGTTTTATAGTGATTAATTAATATCATGTAGTAGTAGTCATTTAATTTTTCATGTCATATATATAATATTTAATTAAAATATGATAGAGATAAAAATAAATTTATAACAAAAATTAAAAAATTCAATGAAAATAGTGAGGAGAATAAGATTTCGTAGGAAAAGTATTAAAAGTCGCCAGGATAAGAAAATTAGTAATAATGCTTCTAAACTATTAAAAGAGAAGCTCATCAAAAATTATGTTCATTGGCCTTCTCTAAATGATCAAAATTATTATGGTCAAGCATGGATATTTAGTTCTTTACACTCAACAATATGACTTTTAATATTGATTTTCTTATTAGATTATTTTATAATAGCACATGCCTTGATGAGGAATAAAAACTAAGATGTAGAGGTTATTATGTCAAGAAGCTAGTAGAGATAGGTTCATGAGCCACATGTTCAAATTCTTGACCTTATGTACACCTACATCAAGTACATGTAAAATGCACATAGTGAATTAATGCCTATAGCTCATACACATGATTTACTTGATATATTGTTGTAATAAAATTCTCATAAAAATTATAAAAAGGCTTGATATTTAATTATAAAATCAAAATTAATATAGTTTGTAACATACTTATTCCAATGAGCTATAAAAATATGATCATTTTGGAGATTTAATATTTAATTTTAATTTTTGGTAAACTCTAATGTGAGGGAGTTGAAAAGTTATGTCAAGTTGAAAAGAAACATTTGTAATGATTGTAATATGAGAACATTTGTACAATGTTACTATGTTCCAAATAAACACAATAGAATATATAGGGAATAATGTAATGTCCCCTTTTTCATGAGCAATGCAGTTTAGAGGAATTAGCCTATTCCTGATCCTTGTAGGCTAATGGGACTTGATCAGAGGATTGTTTGGTAGATACCCAGTTGATTGGTGGGCTCATTTCGTGATTCAGTCTACATATGGAGGTGTTCTAATGATTTCTTGATATGTTTCTATTTTTAGAAACCTCATGTTATAAAGTAATGTTATGTTTGCACTTTATGTTATGAATAATTATTTTATTATAAAGTGCAAAATAATAAAATAATAAAATAAAATAAAATAATATTCCTTCCAGAAGGTGACTTGGGAAAGTTCTAGAAGAAGGCCGACCTCTTGAGGAAAAAGTATAAATAGACATCATGGGCTTCATTCTCATCATCTAGATTTGTTGTTGATGTTGTTGTTTGTTGTTGATGGTTGTGGAGCCTAGAGTTTTTGCAGTTGTCTTTGGCCATTGAGAACAAAAACTCTCAATTGGTAAGCGATTTTGAGGGTGTGAAATATCACTTGAATTATTGCAGCTGGGAGAAAGTTACTTCAAACTTTCATTTGTGCTTCATTGGTTAAAACTTTGTGGCCTTTGGCCAAGTTTTGTATGATATTGATTGGTGTTTTCTTTGGAGACATTTTTGAGTTCATAGTCTTCAATGAATTTGCATTGAGGAGGTTGATTTGTATTCATTCAATTATTTCCAGAATTCTGATATATTATTACAATCATCTTAGTCTGCATATTAGTGCCATGATTTTGCTTATATCTTCTTCATTTGGCATTGATTCTCTAAGAAGGTTGCAGCACTAGATTCTATAGTGAATGGAGATGATGTTTCGTGTATTTTGAAGGTGATTTGTAGCATCTACAATTTATTTAGAAGTCTAATATACTGCTGCTGCGGCATCATTGGAAACATATTTTTGTTCATATCTTCACTTAGAGGTGTCATTTGGTTCTTGGAATTGTTGCATTCAATTGATATCATCGTGACAATCATTTCAAGGACAAATTTGAGGAGATTAGAGGCTATATTTATTTTTCTAAAACATTGCTAGGCAAGAATAGGGGCGACTATTTCATAAATTTGATTTGGGATTTTGTGGTCATCATTTCATGTGATATTACTTGCCTCTTCATCAATGGCATGTGGCGATTTGATATATCAGGTTCCTTTGTGATTTACATGCATTTTCATGATTACATAGGTGTATTTTATTGAGCTGTTGTAGGTGAACATTGAAGTTAGATTTTGTATTGCACATAGAATTGATAGTGTTGCAGCTATAGATGATTATTGTGTATATCAGATTTGGCATTGCAATTGCATCCATAAATGTAAGCCAAGAGTCTTGGCATTCTTGTGATATCTAGTGTAGATGATTGCATTTCAATAAGACATCATCTTTGGGAAGTCTTACATGGTTGTAATGTTCATTTGAATATGATATAAATATGTATGCCAACTATTTGACATAATGTTAATGGTTGTAGATGTTCTTATCAGCATATAGGTTGCATACCAACTATTTGTTAAAATACCAGTTGGTTGTAGGTGTTTATTTCTCATGCTAAGGTTATATATACAGATTGAATATTGTCAAAATAAGTTGCACATTCATGCTTGAACATTGTTTAGTCAATTTAGAGTTATTTGTAAGCATTCTCATTGATGCTAATTGAAGAAAAGATCCATTAAAGCAAACTGAAATGTTATATCAGTCATATGACCCTTGCATGCAAAGTGTTTGACAAAATTACTAAGGCCAAAAATTAGAAGTTTTCAATCAGATTTGAGTAGGGTCATTACAGTGGCATCAGAGCAGTTTCCTGCCATCCTGTTGGGCATTGATCATGGCTACTTCAAGTACTCAGAAGAAGTGCGACAAAAGTATGAATAAGCTTTTGAAAGAGTTCAAAGAAATAAGTAAATTGCTTAGAGACCCTACAACTAGAGGTAGTTTATCTCAGTTTATGACTTCCATTTCTAAGAAGTCTACAACACAAAATGAAAAGGAGGAAGAACAAGAAGTCTCTACAAGTGAGGTATCTAGAAACCTCTACAATGAGTTTTCAACGGTTAGTGACCAACATACAAGTGATCACATGGAGAATAAAAATTAGACCAGCATAGAGGAAGAAGATGGGCACATGACACTTCCGAATGACTTCAAAGTTGAAGAGGAACAAGTAATGTTTGAAGACAGACCATTTGCTTTGGAGTAGCTACATGAAGATACTTAGTTTCTTGTGATGCTTCAATAGGTGAGTTTAGCATTGCTTCTTCTTCTCATAATAGTAGTCCAATTAATGTTGTTCATTCATATGGAAGTCTATTGGAGGCACAAGATGTTAAGGAAGATGTGGAATTTGATCCTCTACTTAGTGGAGCAGCCACTAGTGTTTTGTTTTCACATGATGATGGAGGCATTCTACAATGCTATGATGTCATCATAGATTGGTTTGAGGATAGCAACATGGTGCATCATCATTTTTATGAAAAGGAAGCTTGTGATCATGGGCAAGCAAATGATATGATATCATTTCTTGATGACAGCCCTACACTCATTAATGGACATGAAGATATCAAGAGGACTGATTTTGTGTATTTTGGCATTGAAGAGATTAAAAGGTCTGAAATGTTGAATGAAGAATGGTTGAGAGAGGCCAAGAAAGCTAGATTAGTGGTTGCAAATGCAAGGAAACATCTTCAAGATGTGAAAGAAAAAGTCAATCTCATCAACATGGCAAGACAAAAAATGATAGATCACATTAGAAGACTCCTCATTGAAATGAAGGATAATTCTCCCCTATGTTCTAATGTTCATGATGAAGATGATAAGCTTGGTCAATTGAAGGACTTGGTACAATTTGAGGTTTCTTCATGTTGTGTGGAGGTTGATCATTTTTTTGAGGGGGATGATGTTGTTGGTGGATCAGCCACTCAAGCATTATTCTTGGAAGGTAATGAAGGTATCTACAACCCATCTTTGGATTGGTTACCTATGACATATGATAGGGAAGCTATCTACTTGCTGGTTGGTGACTTGATCTTTTTAGATTCTTCATTGATTGATGACTGTCTTCCTTGGGTTTTCATTGCACATTCATATTTGGCATGGTTTACATCAATTATTGAGTTGATTCAGCAGGTTGTGCGAGTGCTACAGAAGCTACTTGGTGATGTTTGGGGCATTACACATATTTTCACTTGGGATCCAGGTGGAGGAGAGTTGTAATTGTTGCTGAGATTGCTTGGGGACAAGCAATTTCAGGGAGGGCAGACCGCAATGTCCCCTTTTTCATGAGCAATGCAGTTTAGAGGAATTAGCCTATTCTTGATCCTCGTAGGCTAATGGGACTTGATTAGAGGATTGTTTGGCAGATACCCAGCTGATTGGTGGGCTCATTTCGTGATTCAGTCTACATATGGAGGTGTTCTAATGATTTCTTGATATGTTTCTATTTTTAGAAACCTCATGTTATAAAGTAATGTTATGCTTGCACTTTATGTTATGAATAATTATTTTATTATAAAGTGCAAAATAATAAAATAATAAAATAAAATAAAATAATATTCCTTCTAAAAGGTGACTTGGGAAAGTTCTAGAAGGAGGCTGACATCTTGAGGAAAAAGCATAAATAGACATCATGGGCTTCATTCTCATCATCCAGATTTGTTGTTGATATTGTTGTTTGTTATTGATGGTTGTGGAGCCTAGGGTTTCTGCAGTTGTCTTTGGCCATTGAGAATGAAAACTCTCAATTGGTAAGCGATTTTGAGGGTGTGAAATATCACTTGAATTATTGCAGCTGGGAGAAAGTTACTTCAGACTTTCATGTGCGCTTCATTGGTTAAAACTTTGTGGCCTTTGGCCAAGTTTTATATGATATTGATTGGTGTTTGCTTTGGATACATTTTGGAGTTCATAGTCTTCAACAAATTTGCATTGAAGAGGTTTATTTGTATTCATTCAGTTATTTCCAGAATTCTAATATATTATTACAATCATCTTAGTCTGCATATTAGTGCCATGATTTTGCTTATATCTTCTTCATTTGGCATTGATTCTCTAAGAAGGTTGCAGCACTAGATTCTATAGTGAATGGAGATGATGTTTCATGTATTTTGAAGGTGATTTGCAGCATCTACAATTTATTTAGAAGTGTGATATACTGTTGTTGGGGCATCATTGGAAACATATTTTTTTTCATATCTTCACTTAGAGGTGTCCTTTGGTTATGGGCATTGTTGCATTCAATTGCTATCACCGTGACAATCATTTCAAGGACAAATTTGAGGAGATTAGAGGCTGTATTTATTTTTCTAAAACATTGCTAGGCAAGAACAGGGGCGGCTCCTTCAAAAATTTGATTTGGGCTTATGAGGTCATCATTTCATGTGATATTGCTTGCATCTTCATCAATGGCATGTGGCAATTTGATATATCAGGTTCCTTTGTGATTTACACGCATTTTCATGATTACATAGGTGCATTTTATTGAGCTGTTGTAGGTGAAAATTGAAGTCAGATTTTGTATTGCACATAGAATTGATAGTATTGTAGCTGTAGATGATAATTGTGTATATCAGATTTGGCATTGCAATTAAATCCATAAATGTAAGCCAAGAGTCTTGGCATTCTTATGATATCTAGTGTAGATGATTGCATTTCAATAAGACATCATCTTTGGGAAGTCTTACATGGTTGTAATGTTCATTTGAATATGATATAAAGATGTATGCCAACTATTTGACATAATGTCAATGGTTGTAGATGTTCTTATCAGCATATAGGTTGCATACCAACTATTTGTTAAAATACCAGTTGGTTGTAGGTGTTTATTTCTCATGCTAAGGTTATATATATATGCACTGAATATTGTCAAAATAAGTTGCACATTCATGCTTGAACATTGTTTAGTCAATTTAGAGTTATTTGTAAGCATTCTCATTTATGCTAATTGAAGAAAAGATCCATTAAAGCAAACTGAAATGTTATATCAGTCATATGACCTTTGTATGCAAAGTGTTTGACAAAATTACTAAGGCCAAAAATTAGAAGTTTTCAATCAGATTTGAGCAGGGTCATTACAAATAACCTAAGCCTTTAAGCCCATTTGTGAAGAAATGAGAAGATTTATATAGAATGTTATGTCTTGATAATCTTCGCTGAATTTTATGTCATTCTTATGACTAATCTAAAGTTTATTTTTTGTTTATTCTTCATGTTTAATTTTTGAAGGAGAGAACTAAAACATTACATTTAGATTGGAAGGAAAATTATGACTAGTTTGAATATAGATCTCCTTTTGATTCCTCATGAATCTTCACATAATTATCATCTTTGTTATGAAAATTGGTGTCTTCATCAATTCTCTTTGTTTTTTTTGAAAGCTATTAAGTAAAAAATATACTTTTTTATTGTTAGCATGTGAAGAGCGAGAGTTAGTATTTCTATTTAGGGTGAAATGAATGGTGCTCTAAATATATTATAGCAACATGCATTCTACTATTCAATGTTACAATTAGAAAAAATTAACAAGCTTGTGCCATCTTTTGAAGATGCAATAACCTTTAGATAAGAATAACATTGGATGATCCTACATCACAAGATCCTTCAAAATCCCACAACCTTTTAGAGATGTAAGAGCTTAATGCGTGTAGTTATTGAAATTATTCTATGGTATGAATAATGCTTAAACAAATAGGAGAATGGACCTACCACAATGCGACATGGATACTTGTAAGAAATGGTGCAATAAGATTCAAAAGCATTACTAACAATCCTTTTGGAATGCACATGCCACAAGACCAAAAGATTATTAAATAAATGGTGCTTCACAACATTGAAAAGGTGATCTAACATATTTGACAGTGTATAAACCATTGGATTTGAATGAGATCAATGACACAAATTTTCCTAATTAGAAGAAAGTGTTGATGCGAGACAAATAACGAAATTGAACAATACAACCTTAAACATATGTTCTAAAAAAGATATCAATGGCAACATACAATTTGACCAACTTGTAACAATAGAACATGATTTCAAAATACTTTATTTATTAAAAAAAAAAAATTCATTCAAAATGAAAGCCTAAAACTTTATAATTCTTTTTGAAACAAACATAAATATATATTAATAAATTAATATTAATTTATAATATTTGAGTATTAATTATATTTAATAAAAACTGAATGTAATATTTATAGTTATAATTATGTAGAATATTATTGAACAAAATTTAAGATTGTTTGCTGAACATTACAATGTTCGTGTGCAAAGAATTAAGCATATAGATGTACGTTCCTATCCTATATACACATACTATTCGTAGCGTGCTTTAACATATATAAATTAATTGCTATTTCTTCTATTCGCTTCCGTTCCCGTTTCTTTTATACTGTTTGTGTGAACTCATATTTTTTTGCGATATCCTTTCTTTACGATCCGGCTTAATCTCTCTAATTTTTCTTTCTTTTGGATATCCTCCAAAACTTATGGCGTTATTTAATCGTAGACGAAAAACAAAACAAACGTAAACCACGGACGAAGAGGGTTGAAGTTGACCGCGTAAAAATAGCAGCAGCCTAGGCCAGTAAATGCTTATCTCGAATACTCTGTGGACTAAACTCTATCGAGCAACTCAAACCATGAGTCGATATTGCGTGGCCTAAATTCAAAACGATTAGCAACTCGAATGTATTTTTGGAACGCAACCAGTGGCGGCGTGCGAATATCATTACGAAATTAGAATTAGAAAGGAATTCACGAAAGGCATCGCATGCCTGTTATTGTTCTTAGCACGGGATTAGCGAGGCAATCCGTTCATCCTATCCTATTTCATTAGACTTCCAAATTGCAGAAGGCTATAAATTTCCATCAAATCACGAATCTTTCATCATCAACCTCACACTCGAACAAAATAGTGTTAGTGCAAGCCAGAGCCACAATGAAAATGTCATCTGGAATTGAGTATTTGTGTTCTATGATGGTGGTGATGTTAAACATATTGTCGTGGAACGCGTTAGGGCAACTGGCGGTGAAGCCGGGAAGATGGCAACTTTTGGTGGAGAAGGGTGGCGTCTCGGCCATGCACATGACCACTACGTACGAAAACACGGTTATGATATTGCTATCAGGATTCAACCGTGTAGTTTGGAGTCAAACTCATTGACTCATGTTTCATGAGTAATGGTTCAACAAGAACCCATCTCTCATGATATCGAATGGTCCACTTAGCACTCATTGCATCTAGGTGATGCTCACAGAGGTGAAGCACTGGTCTGTCCCGGGAGGTCACCCATCTCAGTACTGCTCCAGCTCAAGCGCGCTTAACCAGGGAGTTTTCTCCAAGGTTAAGCCCACTTGAGTTGTTATCCCATTTGCAAAACCTTCAGCAAGTGTTGTGCCTTATGAACCATTCATAATAGAGCCCCTTTAGCTCATCAATTGATAAGTAGGAGGTATTTTTCCACAGCGTGTCAAATTATGATATTGCTATCAGGATTCAACCGTGTAGTTTCGAGTCAAACTCATTGACCCATGTTTCATGAGTAGTGGTTCAACAAGAACCCATCTCTCATGATATCGAATGGTCCACTTAGCACTCATTGCATCTAGGTGATGCTCACAGAGGTGAAACCTGGTCCGTTCGGAAGTCACCCATCCAGTCTGCTCCGCTCAAGCGGCTTAACCAGGGAGTTTTCTCCAAGGTTAAGCCCGCTTGAGTTGTTACCCCATTTGCAAAACCTTCAGCAGAAGTGTTGTGCCTTATGAACCATTCATAATAGAGCCCCTTTAGCTCATCAATTGATAAGTAGGAGGTATTTTTCCACAGCGTGTCAAATTATGATATTGCTATCAGGATTCAGCCGTGTAGTTTCGAAAAAACTCATTGACCCATGTTTCATGAGTAGTGGTTCACAAGAACCCATCTCTCATATATCGAATGGTCCACTTAGCACTCATTGCATCTAGGTGATGCTCACAGAGGTGAAGCACTGGTCCTTCGGGAGGTCACCCATCTGAGTACTGCTCCAGCTCAAGCGTTAACCAGGGAGTTTTCTCAAGGTTAAGCCCGCTTGAGTTGTTACCATTTGTATCAAATAAGTAGGAGGTATTTTTCCACAGCGTGTCAAATTATGATATTGCTATCAGGATTCAACCGTGTAGTTTCGAGTCAAACTCGTTGACCAATGTTTCATGTGTCAAATTATGATTTTGCAAATGGGGTAACAACTCAAGCGGGCTTAACCTTGGAGAAAACTCCCTGATTAAGCGCGCTTGAGCTGGAGCAATACAGGGATGGGTGACCTCTGACCGAGGCGAACATCACCTGTCTATAATGAGTGCTAAGTGAACCACCGATATCATGAGAGGGTTCTTGTTGAACCACTACTCATGAAACATGGGTCAATGAGTTTGACTCGAAACTACACGGTTGAATCCTGATAGCAATATCATAATTTGACACGCTGTGGAAAAATACCTCCTACTTATCAATTGATGAGCTAAAGGGGCTCTATTATGAATGGTTCATAAGGCACAACACTTGCTGAAAATGGGAAATTGGTAATAACTCGGCTGGATCACCTAGATACAATGAGTGCTAAGAACATTGGAGATGGGTTCTTTGAACCATGCAATGACAAGACAATATCATCAGATGAGCTTGAATGGTGACCTTAACGCGATTGAGACTGTGCTTCACCTCTGAGCATCACCTAGATGCAATGAGTGCTAAGTGGAGTGATTTCTGAACCACTACATGAAACATGGGTCAATGAGTTTTACTCGAAACTACACGGTTGAATCCTGATAGCAATATCATAATTTGACACGCTGTGGAAAAATACCTCCTACTTAAAAACACGGTTGTTATCTTCGACCGGACCAACTTTGGCCCGTCACAGCTCATGCTGGACAAAGGGCGATGCCGAGACAATGCACAGGACGAGGCTCTGACTCACGACTGCTGGGCTCACTCTATCGAATATAACATCGCCGCCAACACCATCAGGCCGCTCATGATATTCACCGACACTTGGTGCTCGTCCGGAGCGTTCGCCGCTAACGGGACCCTCGTTCAAACAGGCGGGTGGCGCGACGGAGGCAGAGATATGCGCTACTTTGTTCCATGCTCCAACGCCTCCTGCGACTGGGATAATTCTCAGTCTGTTAAGCTTCTCGAGAACCGGTGGTACGCCGCCAACCAGATCCTTCCAGACAACCGCATCATCGTGGTGGGAGGCACTGGTGTGTTTAACTACGAGTTCGTTCCCAGGCGGCCGGGCGAAGGAACGTATAACCTGCCCTTCCTCACCCAAACCCGAACCAGCTCGACAGTCGAGAACAACCTGTATCCGTTCCTCCATCTCTCGTCCGACGGCAATCTCTTCATCTTCGCCAACAGGGACTCCATTCTTCTCGATTACAAAAAGAACGTGGTGCTGAAAACATTCCCCCGAATGCCGGGCGACGGCCCACGGAACTACCCTTCAACGGGTTCTTCCGTTATGCTGCCCCTCTCTGCCTCCAATGGGTTTAGCAAGGTGGAAATCCTCATTTGCGGTGGGTGCCCCGACAATGGATTCGCCGCCGCCAAAGCCGGTAATTTCAATGACGCCCTTCGTAGCTGCGGAAGAATGGTCATCACGGATGCGAATCCTTCGTGGCAAATGGAAGACATGCCCGGGTCAAGAACTATGTCAGACATGCTCATTCTCCCCAACGGCGAAATTCTAATCATCAACGGAGCAGCCAAAGGTGTGGCCGGGTGGGACATGGCCTCAACACCCGTCTTCACGCCGTACCTCTACAGACACAGTCTACCCGCCGGGCAGCAGCGTTTCTACGTTCTTGCGGCCGCCGGTATCGCGAGAATGTACCACTCCACTGCCAACGTGCTACCCGACGGGAGAGTTATGGTCGGCGGCTCCAACCCACACTTCAACTACGTTTTGACGGGAACGCAATTCCCGACAGAGCTCCGTTTGGAACCATACCGTCCTTATTACTTGGAGAAAACGTACGCCGCCTTTCGCCCTAAGATAATTGCCATGTCTTCCACCTCCAATATTGCCTACGGCGCCACCTTCAGAGTGGTTTTCTCAGTTCCATCCGGTCTGACAAGTAACAATAATTTAGCGTTTAATGTGTATGCTCCACCCTTCACCACTCACACCACATCCATGAGCCAGAGGATGCTCTCGCTTTCCGCTTCCAAACCGGTCCTCGTTTCGAAGTCGACCAACGTTTATTCTTCGACTGTAAAAGCTCCCCCATCAGCTTTGGCTGCGCCTCCCGGATATTACATGCTCTTCGTTGTTAACGGCGGTGTTCCCAGCAATGCTCGCTGGGTTCATTTCTCCTAGTCTCCCCTAGTTATCTCATATATGCTTTCTCCAAATAAGGAATCGAATAACCTCCAATCCATTGGGCATCTCTCGCACCTTTCACGTTTTAGTATTTGGCAACCCTGCAATATGTTTCTGTAGAAGACATTGTTCAAAAATAACATGGGTTGCAATTTGTTAACTTGTGTAATGTTGTTGAATATCTCAAGAACACGGGTTGCGATTTGCCAACTTTCTGTACTGTTGTTAAATATATCCAAATAAAACCAATGAAAATCTACTTTCATTCAAACATCTTACCTACATATTTGAGCATCCATCTACTATAAGTGTTCCAAGCTTTTAGATAGCAGATAATGATTCTAAAATTAACAGCTAAACACATAAACCATCTCAAATATTTTTATTATAAAGATATTGATTATGGTGCCAAATAAAGGATGGACCAAAATGAGGTAATCTAATAAGCTGCGTGCAATTTAGCATCAATCAGTGAAGAATAATAATTTAAAGTTGTGGGACTCATAATTGAAAATTTAACGTTAGATTAGAAAATTAGATGTAATAAATAAACTGTGTTTAATTTTAAATTTCAAAATAGATAATTTTGATGTTAAAAAAAATGTTCTAGGATTAGAAATTAATCCTTTCTATATTTGTTTTTATCTCAGATTTTGTTCAAGGTTAGCTTTTTTTATTTAGACCAAAGTCATTGATCTAGGAGGATTTTGTATCTACATATTTGAATTGATAGCCATAAATTTTATCCTTATTTTTTTGTTCCATTATTTGTAGGGGGGTGTAGTTCTTATTGACCATAAATATCATATCATTTTTCAACATTTTATGAAAATGTGAGTGCTAACTCTCTCTTGGTCTTGAAATTTCTTCTAAAACTTGTTAAACAATGATTCTTCTAATACCAACAAATGATATTGTTGGAAAAATCCTCCAAATTTTTCCTTAACTGTTTTTCTAATTGTGTGTTTTCTCTCTACATGAGCAATTATTACAATTATATTAGTAAGTATAGAGCTTAGAAAATCAATAGACCATACCTAGACTCATCTTCGCTCCTTTGTTTTTTCTTTAGGTTGTCCATTAATTTATCAATTGAGATTTCACAAAGATCATATTATTTATCATTTTTAACTATTTCATAGACCACATAAATATAATTAATTGGGGTTGAACCCTACATTTTGTTATTAAAATTAATAAAAACTATGTATTTAGTGGTGAACCTTATTTTGCCGTCTTCAATTTTGTAATGGTGATTAACTACTCATCAATGTTCAAACATATGAGTATGGTGATGGATTTGTTGTCCATTTTTTTTTGGATATTCCTCCTTTGTCCCATATTGCAATTAATATATTTCTTGGTAATGATGAAATTTTTGTCTAGGTGCAAAATTTATCAAATTGACTTTTGATCATTGTCAAATTTCTGAAAATTTTCACAAATCTCTAGTTTTGAACATTCTAATATTATTATATATTGTGTAATAAATTCTCATGTACTTTTGTTCTTAAGGATTTTTTCTACTTTGAATATAAAGACATGTTTGTAACTTATTTTTTGTATTTTATGGTATCCTTTGACTTCTTCTATAGTTTATTTATCCCTTGATTCTCATCCATACCTTTCATCATTATATTTCTATTATAGAATGATCAATATATTCTTATGTGATAAACTATTTCTCATGTTAGGTGTTTCTATTATAAATTGTAGTACATATATTGTGTGAAATCATGCAAGTCTCAGAGATTAGAAAAAAACACAATGAAACAATATTGCATAATGGTGAACAAGTATATTGGGAAAATAGGCATTATATAAATAGGAAAGAAGGAAGGTAACTAGCTTCCACAAATGAGGATAGGACTTCGCACACATGGAGTGGTGGTGAAATGCCTACCAAAAATGAAGGACAAGGTGTTGAAAGTGTTTGTTTATTTATTTGTATACACATAGGCTTTTAAGCCTACTTAGATGTTTACAACACTTGGACACAAAAGGTGTCAATTTATTTAGGAGTTCCATTCTAGTGTCAAATCACTTTTGACACCTGATGCTACAGTAGTGATAGGAAAACCCACTACCACTCCATGAATGAAGAGTCATTTCCTCATGTTATGGAGATCGATTGCCTTTTCTCCTAACTATTTATGTACATCTTATTCAACAAATAAATCAATCAATTTTATCCAAATTTGTTCACTGTGCTTGATTAACCAATCTTCATGTTCACTGTTTTTTACATGGTAGCAGAGCCATTGAAGATAGTATTAGGTGGAAGGCAAATGTGTTAAATAGAGATTGGGTGATGATGTGAATATTTGCTCTAATTTGGCAGTTGAAAATCTCAGTTTGGCGTTCAAAATTGTTGTTTAGGAAGCCGACTCTCATTAATCCGAGGGCAGATGCGTGATTTAATTTGTTCTAAGTGAGATTAGAAGGGCGATATTATTCATTGGAGGTGTGATTTATTGTTTGGAGGCCTCAAAATCTCTTGTTGGCTTCGTCAAAACCCTCTGCTCCATGCTTTTTCGTGACTTCCATGTTATTGGCGTTGGTTCCTGTGCACGTTGAAGTCACGAATTTTGAAAGAGAGGTCACATTTTTTATTACAGGGTGGACGTTTCTGAAGGACAGGCCACAACTTTCATCGTATAAATCAATTTTGGGGGTGTATTATGTCGATTCACAGGCCCGCAACATTATGCACGAACTTAGCCGCGCCTCACACCTAAGACCACAGGCGACAAAAAACCTGTGAAGAGGCACAGTTTTCTCTATTTTAGACACGATCTTGTATTGAAGAACCCGCGATCGGATCATTAACAGAAGAAAGGACAAAAACACACAAAAGGGCATGGGCTTCACTCCATCACTAATGGGGTTGGGTCAAAATAGCATTAAAGACTATCCTCCCCCCCCGCACCAAAAAAAAGTTGAAACTGGTCACCAAGAGAGAGTCGCTGCAGCAATAACGGTGTTCACATGTAAAAAAGCGGAATTACGAGTATGATGGGGCCGTCGAGCCCAAAAGGAGAGCCCTCCCATGAATTAAATTGGCCACAAGGCCAAAAACAACACTGTCGTTCAACATCAGGCCTTTTTGTTTCGACATTGGAATTAAGAATTGGCATCAAACTTCGGAGATCAGACTGCACATCTACCAAACGCATTGAGGCTTTGGGAGTCGAAGGTTTGGCTTACCTCTTACCGCTTAGCAGTAAGAGGTAAAGGGGAAGGTCGATCTTCAATGTCTGAAAGGGCATCGAAGGTGACGAGGACTTACCTCTTACCATTTTGCGATAAGAGGTAAGAAAGGATCCTGAAACCTGAATGTCCGAGAAGTACTTATGATTTTGAATAAAAAATGACAAGGGGAAGAACTTATGATTTTGAGAAGGAAAGAGGAAATGAAAGAAGAAAGGCATAGGGAAGAAGAAAGCACCAAGCATCAAGTGGCTAGTGTACACCTTATGCCATACCTTAATGAAGGTAAGAGACATAAGGGATGGATGGCCAAAGCCCGACCCATGAAGAATCAACACTCACTTGAGTTTTTTAAAAAAGGGATCGGGGAAAAGGATAAGGGTTAAGCTTGATGGGTGAAACCGAAATGTCAAGGCAAAAGGTGGAGGGAAGGAGAGAAGAAGAAGAGGATCAAGAGTGATAGTGGAAGGATGAGAGGAATAATGCAAGCAAAATTCTGACACACCGAAAAACCTACACTTTGCCAATTTTGGAAATCACTAACTAAGGCATTTATTGTAGGGGTTGGCACAAGCTAAAAATAGTGCCACTATTCTCGATGTATAAATTGTATAGGCTTTTATATTCCTTGTTTCTCCTATAATATTCATACCATTCATGTTATTACTCTATTTAAATATTTAAATAGTTCTATATTTTTTATCTTCTTGCATTCAATTTGGGTCCCTTTATAGTGGCTTAATTTATGTGAATTTATTATTATTTGATTAGCATAACTATATTTTTTTTATCCATTTATTCATATCAATTATTATATTTTTATCACTTATTATATTATTCTAAAGACTATTTTATGAGTTTCAAATTTTGAATTATCGTTGGATGTTAATTTCAATTCATTTATTTACTCCTTCATTGTTATGCATTATTATTGCTAATACTTGTGGTTTTCTTGTAGGCATTTTGGATATTGAGACTATTATGTTCTTATATTTTCTTAGAAGTATATTAAGACCATTTCCATCCCATATTTTATTATTATATTCTATTATCCTATGGGAACATACAAATCTTATATTTTATTATTTTCCTTGTACATGTAAGAATAACAAAATATTATTGTAACTTCATTATTGAAATTCACATTTCCCATAGCTTACTTAAACTTTTCACTTAAAATAATTCTGAATATTGCGCATAAATCATTCATTTAGTTCTTTTTTAAACCAAAATAATTAAATAAGTGTTTAACCACATTGGAATGATCCTATGTAATCCTAACCAATTTTAATGTCCTAAACATAAGTTATTTCATGGCTTCACCTTTTTAGATTAAATAAATCACCTTTAATTTCATATTCATACCATTTCCTTGTTCATTCTCTTTTTCATCTAATTAGATGCATTCTATAGTAACCTTTTGATGTTGAATATATTTTTTATATTTATTTGTTGATATACGACATCAAAATAAATTCTATGTATGGGGGATGTATGTAGAACAACATGGACCATGACATGATCATGATAGTGTCTAATTCTATGTTTCTAAAAAAATCACTTTATCTACCTATTACAACTCTTATCAATAATCCCCAACTTCATTCACATATTTGAACCTTTAAACTAGGTTAATTACATACATTTAGCATAAATCCATATTTCTATGTTAGGAAAAACCTAAATCTAATTTCTAGTTAGATTGTTCTACTCTAATAACAAAACCACAATTATTTTAAGGAAAATATCAAAGGATCTAGTAAAGGCACTATAATTATTTGTTAATTGGAGTACATTTACATTTGCACTATTTTTTATTTAGTATTAGATTTTGTTTATTCAGAGATGTTGCCACATTAGTGTGTCCCACTTTTTGGACAATTTTTTCTTTTATTAAAATCACATATTTTTTTAGAAAATTTAATTATGTAAGTCTTCAGATCCTCTATCTAAATAGTTTTTATTGAAGAGGGTTATATTTGAGGTCATTAAATCAAAACCCCTTGGGTAAAACCACCCTAGTGTTAAATTAAATTATCAATGGAAACTCATCTACACCTATCAAAAATGCTAACAAAATCATTTTTACTTCACCTTTTGGTGTGCCAAATGAATTGATTTAAGAGATATATTTTGTAAGTATGTAGCACATGTTATAAGATTTCTAAAAGGGATAATTCTAAATAATTTTAATTTTATTATTATATTTAGTTTCAATTCCTAGTGAATGTAGGTTTTTCAATGAACATCAATGTCTTTGTTTAACACATGTAGAAAAATAAAAGAAATACAAAAAAAAAATCTACAAGATATTTATGCACTAGATATTGATATCTTTATTTCAAAAGAAAAAGAAGAATTTAATTTAGATGAAATATTATACAACAAAAAATGATGAAAAAATATGTGCACTAGATATTGGTGTTATGAATCTATGTTTAAAAATTTATAATTCCATCCTTTCTACAAATAAATTAATGTTATATATATATATATATATATATATATCAAAATCACTAGCTCATATCATTCTCAAAAACAATTAATGGTTTAATTTTTTTAGGTGTCAAAAATAAAAATTTGGTGAAAATGTTGATTTCAATGTCCCACTTTGACCATAAAGCGAGACACATTGTTGTGCTCTAACCCTCCTTTAAGAAATATATAAATCCCTTCATACCTCTTCTAATCTTGTACATAATAGGATTGAATGCAAGCTTTTATAAATATCTTTGGTTGTTAGTGACTACCCTCGCATAGATACATGAATGAAACTTTCTATGATTTTTCATCACGTCCTTTCAATTTAAACTGATATTGTTTTCTATAATTTATTGATACAATTCTATGATATAATCCTACATAGGTTCATCATCATATTATTTATAATGCATCCACTTAATTTTGTATTCAATCTTACTTCCTATGAAATAAAAATTATTTCTAACTTATTCTTTACATTCTTCCCATTTAAAAAACTCTATAACTAATTAAAATATAAACTAAAATTAACATACTAAAATGAATACATTTTAAAATCTTTATTTAAGAACAATACAAATTAAAAACCAAATAAAATTATTTTAAAATATTAAAAAATTAATATATAAATCACACCTTAATAATACTTTTGTACTTATACAACTAACCAATTTTTAATAAAATAATAAAACAATTATTTGCATTAAATATAATTTTGTATATTTTAAGCCCCATCCTTTCATTGAATGAATGCATTGGAATTGTTAATTGGAAGGATTATTTTTTCTATGAAGCTTTTTCTATCGAGTGGAAAAGAAAGGAATGATTGGGTTAGCACTTTAACCATAGAATTTTAAAAGCATTTCAGAATCCATCCTATTTAAGAGTGGTAGTTAGCTTTAAGAGTTCTATCAAATGAGTCCCGTGGAGAGATACGTCAGCTATACCAGTTCTTCCCCTACTATATTTGCTATACTGTACAAGTTGTTTAGGTACGCTAATTGCTTTATGCATATGTGGGCCAAAGGTATCCCCACTGCCCACTCGCAGACCATAAAAACTGGGATTTTGTGGGGATCAAGCATCATGTTCAACCAAGGTTTTGACTCTTTCACTTAAATGTTTGACAATGGTGTTCAATCTTTCTTTAGTCATGGAACAATAATATTTTGTTTCATTAAGATTTTGGTTCTATTAAAAGATGAAACTATGTGAAAGGAAACATAATTCCTTAAATAAAAGATTTTGGGAGTAAAGTCAAACCAGAGATTCTCATAGCATATGCTTTTCTATTTAAGTATCATATTCTTGATCAGTTAAATCGTCGTAATTTTATATTTCTTTCTTATAAAAGGTGGTAAGTAATCATCTTATTTTACTCGTCAGAATTTATCTGACTATTTGAATTAGGTGTTGGCTAGGAATAGCCAACATATAATATCAATTAGGTGTTAACTTATTTATTTCAGTTCTCTATTTTCCATGGAATGCCCCAACAATTGACATGGTGAAAGGTTGTTTAGGTGTTATGCTGATTTGGAACAACGATTGGATAAAATGGAACCCGATTTACAATCTTATGGTGACATATTGCTACAATGATTACCACCCTAGTATAGTAGATCGCTTGGGTGTATTCAAACTATCATATTTAAATTCTTATGTGGTGGTATGATGTCGAATCTCCCAACTTTCCAAAATCTACTTGTTTGTGTTGGGTTTACCAGCGTATTATATGGTGGAGGAACTGTGGATTTTTCATACATTATTGGTTTGGTCTACCTTTTCGTAGTCTTGTTTATTGTTGTACTAAAATGGGTGGTGATAGAATCTACATGAAGTCAAGAGGTGCAAAAGAATGCCACCCTTTTGTATATCTGTGGTGAAGGGGGAATTGCTCCAAGTGGGAGGGATTAGCTTCAAGGTGAATGAAATGTTATCAGAATGAGTTGCATAGTGAAAAAGTACAAAGGTAGTGGAAAACCCCTGACGTAGAAAGCATGAAATTTTCTTTTCAAGAGGGGAAAGAGCTGATCAAATGTCAAATGAGTTTGTTTTCTAGAAGCTACTAGAGCCATGGGATTAGGTATGCCATGCCTTAATTAAATACTTCACCCTTGAAGAGAGATTTAAATGCTACTATCATTATCATTTTTCTCACTTAAATCATCTTAGGCACAAAATCTTTATAAGATTTTTCTTTTTCTTTCTCATTTCTTCGATGGAAAACTCTATCATAGAAGCTAGGGCCTTAAATGTCAAAAATCCCAATAAGATGATGATTCCATTACACCAAGGCCTCATCATATGCCTTTATTAGTTCCACCTTTCTCTTTTCCCTATTAAGCCTATTATGGTTAGTCTTATGGATATTCCTCATCTTGGCTTGCTTGTTAAGAAAAATAAAAAGCCTTGCTTTCATTGGGCTCTCACTCCAACTCCCTTTAATGAGCAACAAGGTACCCACACAAAAAAATTAGTGTTCTTGTTTAGGATAGTCTTCCCTCTTTTGCTAACCCTAATTTGAAATCTAAGTCTCAAGAAGATGTAGTAGTTGGGCTCTGCTCCATTAAACTTTGTTCCCTAGATAAGAAAAAACCCAACAAGGGGTCTATGAAGAGAAGGCTTGATGGATAGTCTATTAATGAGATATAAAAGTATTGAGGTCCCAAAGGTTTCTATAGAGAATTTAATGTTTAGGAGGGGCCTTGTCAATTTGTTGTCACTAACCTCTATACTCCTAAGAAGTATTCCCAAACTTTGGACTAGAACACATGGAAGGCTAAGAAAGATGACACCAATGACATGACTGTGAGGAGGTCAACAAAATTGGTTGCAGTCTAGTGATCAAATATGAAGGACATTGATCTTTCAAGTGACTTTTTCCAAGAAGAAAATACTTCTATGGATGAGGGTAATTTTGTTGATAGTTCTTCAGAGCCTTCTCCTTTGAGTTTTGAAGGAAACAACCTATTCGATGAGATGAATGTTTTCGACTCTAAACCTGAGATTGAGAATGTGCTTGATATTTCTCACATGGAAATGGAGGATCTTCCTAAATCCCTCCCATCTACATTGTGAGTGAGGAAGATCTCAATGCCCTTGCCATTGACCAACATAATTGTGATTACTGCTTGCAAATGATGTTGGAAGTGGAGAAGCTAAAGTCCAACCTTGATGAGATAAAGAAAATAATAGAAGCCATGAAAAAATTTAGTACTATGGTCATGCACATGACGGTCACAACCCTTTCAATCCTATAGTAGATGGCTTTGAAAAATAGGGGAAAATATTAATAATTCTAAAAATTATGAGGAAGTGTTTAAGTTTCTTAAAATTGGGGACCCCTTGCTCCCTAAGTTGTTTTGTGTTTTTTATATTATTTTTTAATATGTTAAAGTTGAACTTTGATATTTCTATACAATGTTAATGTGTTGATCATGTGCTATTCTCAACCTCTTACAGTTTGGGTTTGTTGGGTCCATGGGTCTTCTTTTGTTTGGGGGTCAAGACCTTGGTTTCATACTTAACCTGATCAAAAAAATATTTACAATTTACATTTTAAACATGTTAATAAAGTTTTTCACATATTTACTTCTAAAAAAAAGAATCCATCATCCAAATATGTAACTTCTATCCCAAGATGATAATATGTTGAGCCCAAATATGCCATTCAAATTCTCTTTTCATTTCTTCTCTAAGATTATAAATTAATATTTTTCTATTAGATTAAATCATCGACATACAAAAATATAATTAACAAATCACCCTTCTAGTTGTATTTGATATCGAAAGTGGTCTCACTTGTACTTTTATGGTGCTTTCTTGAGGCCTAAAAGAGCCTTCTTTAATATATAAACTTTGTGTTGTTTTCCTATAAGCTCATAATCTAGTGGCTACTCAACAAAGACTTCCTCATCTAATACACCATTTGAGAAAGTTGATTTGACATCCCTTTGATAAGCATTCCATTTAAATTAAGAAGATAACAACAAAATTATTCTTATTGTGTCTAATCTAACAATAAGAGAACATGTTTCATTTTAACCCATACATGGTTGTTGTGAGTAGATCTTTGTGACTAATCCTCACTTTATGTCTTTCAATTTATTTATTTTCTATAGTTATGCTTTGTTTATAAATCCATTTGACTCATGTAACCTCTTTTCCTTTAGAGATATTAACCTATCCTCACATTTTGTTACTTTGTATTGCAACTACTTGTTCATCCATTACTTTACTTGATTAATATACCTTCTTGCATATTCATAATGAACTAGTTCTACTTTAGATAACAAAGGAAATTAATAATTTCATTAATGTCTTCAAAATTGTGAGTTTTTTCATAAATTTCTTAAGATTTTTCATCTTTCTTGGTGTTCTTGGACTTGGTCTTGAGCATTTGGAGAAGACATTGAAGATAAAATTGGGCTACCAATGACACTTGAGCTATTGTTAGAAATGGTTGGATGAATGGTCACATCATTATGTGATTTCTTTATTCCTACATTTATTGGTTTTTGTTGTTCTACACTTTCTTTCCATGACCATATTTCTTACTCATCAAAGATAAAATTGTGACTAATTACTCCTTTATTATGGGATTACATTATTTGTACTTATTTGATGCCTCACTAGAACAAATAGAGATGTATTTTTGACTTTTATCATCATGATTTTTGTCTTTTCTTACCAATTCACTCAAGAAATTTAAAATGAGCCAAAATTATCTTTCTTCCATTGCATGCTTCTTCTAGTATCATATCCTCAAAATTCTTTGTAGGACATCTATTGAACAAGTAAATTGAACATGGTACAAATTTTTCACAAAAATAATTTGAAAGATTTTTAAGCCTTTATTAGGCTCCTTTCTATGTATGCCATGATTCCTTCATAGCTTACACGAGATTCATAATCTTGAATATCTTACAAAAACAATTATGCTTTGATTTTGTTCCTTTCATTCAACCTAAAATAGTAGTTACATATCAATTATAATCATTTTAATTACTCTTTTATTATAATTTCTAATATATTCATTTAAGTTACTCTCGTGTTCTAAGCATTTTTTTCTAGTATGAGTGAATGTAATGAATGGGTATTATGTTATGAGAGTATGGTATCTATCAAATGGTTATGTATTTTTCTATGTTTGATAAATAATCAGAATAGAAGTGGAATGATTGTGTATTTTTTATATGTTAAAGAATGAACAAATTATATGTTTTAGTGTATAAATTACTATCATTCTATTCTCCTCAAGAAACTAGATATATGCAATGGCCAATGAAAATTATATTTTTTCTTGAATCCTAAAATTCCTTCTAGTTCAAGGTAGAAAATTTTAATTTTTAGAGGAGTATTAAGATGAATCTCCTTAATATTCTCAATATTAATAGGATTTGGTTGAAAATCGGTACCAACAACCAACAAAACAACTGCATAGAATAGTTGACATAGGGTTAGAAGGATCAATTTAAAGAAAGAAAGGAAAAGGATTTCAAAGCATTCTTCTTTGATGTAGGAGCATCCAGGGTGTATGAGAAATCTTGCATAAATCTGTGTTGTTTCTTTTCAATATGGGTTGAATAACCTTCAACTAGCTAAGTATGGTGGGTTTTAAGAGTTTGGGATTTTGGATGTAATATTCAAACATTGACCTACAACATTAAGGTTTGAACCATTTGATGCTTTGTGTTCAGTAAACTGGCTTATCGACGTGACTTGAAGATCTCGAAGAGACCTTACTTCCTATCTCTTCAAAATACTGAAGATGATAGAAACAACAATAAATGGTCACATAGAATTCACATTGGAGGGAGGTTTTCATATTGAAAAAATGAAATTTGAAGTCCCTTTGAGATCCCAATGAACTACAGACATTCTAACAAGCTGCATCGGGGAGACTTTGGGTTATTGAAAGGAGTCATTTGGGGGTCCCTTCGATGGAGTGATGAAACCCATCGAGGTGACAATAGGATTTCAGGGTGACAAGGTTGCAAGTCCCTTTGATATTTTGATATTGTGGAGACAAACATGTTTCAGTAGGAGATCATGAGGAGTCTGAGTGTGCAGCCACAATAGTGTGTCTCACTTTTGGAACATGTTGATTTTTTCTTAAAATCACTTTTTTTAGGAAAAAAACTAATGATTTTAGCCTTGAGAGGTTCCATTTAAAGGGTTTTAATTGAAGAGGGATAGATAAGACCCCCTTAGATCAAATCCCCTTGGATAGAACCCCTCTAGTATTAAATCATACCCACAATGGAGTCTCCTTCGCACCTATCAAAATGTTGGTTAAAAAACACATTTTCTTTACCTTTTGATGGATTAAATAATTTCATTTAGAAATTATCTTTTGCAAGATTGTAGCCCTTGAAAATAGCTTTCCAACAAGTATAGTTTTGATATGTTTTAATTTTATCTTGTATTTAATTTTTAATTTTTATTGAACATAGGTTTTTCTCTGAACATCAAGCTCTTTGTTCTACATGGGTGGAAAAATAGTAGACCATTGTAAAAAAAATTCAAAAAACACCCTTTCCCTAGGTATTAATTTCTTTGTTTCACTAAAAAAGGAAAAAAATGTATTTCGATATATACATAAGTTAGGTTGTATGACACACATGCATGTCCAAATTATAGTTACGGTGACTTCAAAAATTAATTAAAAAGGATATATGTAACAAAAAATTATGAAAAAATATCCATTTCCTAGATAGTGACATTAGGAATCTATATTTCAAAATTTAAAATTTTATCCTTTATAGAAAAAAATTTATGTTGTATGACACAAACATTACTTTATGGTAATGTTGTTTCCTATTTAAAACTAGTTATTAAAGGAGATGTTGAAATATTCATGAATTATTTTGATTTTTTTTTTGTTTTAAATATATTTAAAATCTACACATAAATTGTCACAAATCGCTAGTTTGCATCATCTTCAAATTCTTAATGGTTTAGCTGCTACAGGTCTTAGAAGATCAAGATTCAATTAAAAATATTGATGTAAATGTCCATCTTGGGAAAAAAGTGAGACATAGTATTGTGATTTCACTCCTATTTGACATGCCAGTGAGTGGGACCAAGGTAAGTGATGATGACAAAGAATGGTGATGTCATGACTGATAGGTGGCAATGAATGATTGAGCAAGGATGACATGGAGGTTCTTCATCGAGGAGACCTTGTATCGGAGCAAGTTGTTTCTAAGTCACTTCGACGACTTGATTGGAACTTAGTTGGTGAGACTCCCTAATTTTGGGGAGAGTTACTTTGGTGTCCCCTCGAAACAATGAAGACATGGCATTGGTGCGGTGACTGAGTTTAATGCTCAGTCATGGCACAAATATTTTGAGCCAACGGTTGCATGAGATGATGGTGCAAAAATGGTGTAACCATCCTAGTGACATTAATGTTGTAGGGAAGTGGATGGAAACACAATGACAAGTGAAGATGACTGACTTTGAGGTAGATTCGGTCAATAGGAAGAAAAGGGGAAAACCACATGGAATGTGAGAGAAAACCCTAAGTTGTGGATGCCCAAAATGGAGGAATACATCAAACCAGGGTGATCAAGCTAATTTATTACTGTGAAGGCATGTAGGTTGAGGGAGAGTTAGCTCTGATTGGAAAAAAATTCACTATTGAATTCAAGAAGGCCCATACAAAGGCATATGTAATTGCATAATGTCATTTTGTTTGAAATAATAAAAGAAGGATTTGCTTCTCTCTCACATTCTTGTTAAGTGTTTCTCTATTGTTGTTGCGAGTTTGAGATTCGCAAGGGGAGTCTCTGCATTATTCTTCCTCTAGCAATTTATGGGTCATTCCATCTTTCCAAGAGTTACACCAACAACTAAATCAATCAAGCATGGGACAATATGCAAAGTTCATATCAAGGTACAAATAAGGTAAAATTATTTAGACTTCAAATGTTAAGGAATTTGAGAATTTATAAATGAAAGATTTAGAATATATGCATGGATTTTTCACTCATGCAATGGGAACTATACACCAAATGAAGTCTCATAGGGAGACATTGCATGATCATAAGGATATTGAAAATATTATGATAACTTTACCTATAAATATGATTTAGTATTGTAGCTACATTTGAGGAATTAAGGATTTGACAAGACCATCAATTGAATAACACATGGGATCATGTCAAATAATGATAAATGATTAAATATGCCAACAAATAATTCCCTCAAATAATAATTCTAATCACGAGTGTTATCACCAAATCAAAAGATGAAGGAAAAAAATAGAATTCTAGAAAGCATCCTCATCATGCATGGATATAGGTAGAGGAAGAAGCTTTACAAGAGGTTGAGACAAAGGAAGGAGTAGAAATCACTATGCAATAAGTCTCAAAGGAAGGAGCAACAACTAGTATGAAGGAGGTGAATAAAGTATTTAAAAATCAAACATTTAGTGTTATTATTGTCATAGTTATGACCATTATCAGTCTAAATGTAAAAATAATAATTTTAATAAAAAAAACAAAGTGTTAATTTCTCATAAGAAAATGAAGAGTTTCGTACATATTTTTTACTTGTAATTTATATTTTTGGTTTTTAAATAGTGGTTATAGCAACCACACATTAAGGAACATAGAAATATGCTCTACAATAGATAAATTAGTGTACTTAAAAATGAAACTTAGAAATAATAAAAATTACCAATAATGAGAAAATGGGACATCTCAAGATAAATAAAGGTGAAATATATTTATTCAAGATGTTTATTATGTTCTTTGTTTACAAAACAATCCATTAAGAATTGACTAGCTAAGTAAAAAAGGGTTACACTTTTGAAAATTACATATCCAACATTTATGATAGAAACAATATCTAATAAATTTATTAGAAAAGTACTTATGATAGAGAATCATATATTTCCCTTAAAAATTTAAAGTTATATTCCTCTTATTTTGAAAACTATCCTAAAGAATATTAGTCTCAATTGTGGCATTTGAGATTTGGACATAATTATTTTTATGGTCTACATTTGCTTTACAAGAAACATATAGTGAAGGGAATTCTAATTCTTAAGCAATAGGCCAAGTGTGTAAGGTTATATTTTGAAAAAAAAATACAAAATATCCTTTCCAATTGGAAGACCATGTAGAGACAAGGAACAAAATGAATTGTTACATGCTAATATATGTGATCTAATGTAAAATTTATCGATTGATAATGTATATATTTTATTACATTCAAATTAAAGACATTAGAGATTAAAACATGGCTATATACTTAAAGTTAATTAAAGATGATGTAGAAGAAAAGTATAATTTCTCTTTTAGGATATTATAAAAAGAGAAACTAACATTAGAAATTAAAACATGACTATATACTTAAAGTTATTTAAAAATGATGTAGAAGAAAAGTACGATTTCTCTTTAAAGATATTATAAAAAGACAAATTTAGGAAGTTTCTCTTTAGTTTCTTTTTGTGAATGAGATCAAATGCAAAAAGTGAAAATAAGGATAAAACAATGCAATACCTATTTCAACATTCAATGATCTCCTTCCATATAGTGTGTGCACAATAAATCAAATCAAAATAAAAAAAACTATATTACATTCATAAAATGTCTCAATATTACTCCGTTGTATGCAAGTATGGTATGTGGATTGCTCTTCAAGCTCAAGCATAACTTGTAATAGAAAAATGAATGTAATGTGATAACATAGATTTTCTCAATAAATGTGGATGGATTTGATAGCTTGGAATGATGGTTGAGAGGACTTGATAAATAAGTTAATTGGTTGCATGGATGAGTGAAGTGAGAGCATGCATGAATGAAGTGAAAGTGAGTGTGAGTGAATAAAAGTTTTTTTTTAGTTTATTCACTTAGAAGAATATAAATAGAATTTATTTAATTTCATGTGCAGGAGGTAAAGATATATTTAGGAAAAAATATTAATTTTATTTATTTTAGAAGAATTAAAGATCTAAAAAATAATTGAATTAATTAGTTTATTAATTATAGAAGAAATATTAGCTAATTTTTACAATGGATAAGAAGAATTAATACATAAATTAATAATTTTAAATTATTTAATTAATGTGGATGGAAGAAATTAAGAAATTAATTAATCACATACAAATTATTTAATTAATGTGGAGATGAGGATCAATGAATTAATTAAATAATTAAAAATCATTTAATTAATGCAAAGAAAAAAGATGATAAATTAAATAATGTGGAGAGGAAAATTTAATGAATTAATTAAATAATTAAAATATATTTGATTAATGTGGATGGAAGAAATTGATGTGAATGTTGTTAGCTTAATTAAATATTATTTAATTAATATTAATGGAGAAATTGACAAGAAATGATGATAGGTTAGGTGGAATGCATTAGTTATTTTTAGGTGTCTACATTTTTTTCCCTCTTTGAGATAATGTGTTTATTATGTTGTTTCAAAGGAATAATGCTAGTATGATTTTTTTTTGGTGATGACACGCCCTAGTGTGGCTCAGTGGACCAGGGGATGGAGGTAGGTTGGCAAGTTGCTCCCTCAAGATATCAATCCCTTTTTTGGTTGAGCTCAAAATAGGAAAAATAGGATGGGTTTAGTGGATTAGTGATGAAAAATGGAGCTAGGCACGAAGGATAATGAGAAAAAAATAGGTGATAGGATGATGAAAATAGAGGGATATGGGTGAAAAATTAGGATTTTGGGATGGAGATGAGTTAGTATGGAAGAAGAAATAAGGTGGTATATAGGATAATTATTTTTTTATTGTTATCAAATATTGAATGGTGAAAAATATGATTAGGTAATAGGATGAATATGAAAAATGGGATGAAAATGTATTATAGGATGGACATGTGATTTTCTTAGGTTATATTGAAAAACTATGGAGAGAAATCCTTATTTTGATAAAGCAAATGACTATTATGAATCAAGGTACGAGGAAGTAGGGTGACATTGTATCCCTTGCATGAATTTGTCTCTGCAAACAAAAGGGCTATCCTTATTCATAATAGGGATACTAAAACCTTGTTAGATTTATGTGAGGAAGTAATACTTAGAACATGATAGTCCTAGTGCACAAAATTTATGAAATGATCTTAGATGCAAAGGATAATTGTTTATATAAGTAGCCACCTCAACATACACAAGGTAAGTATTTTACTTGGTCATATTACAAGAACTTCCCACAAACACAAGATATAATAACAATGATCATGCCTCATTCTATGCTCATATAGACACACCAAGATATTGAAAGATTAAGGTGGTGTCGAGAAAGCATTGGAAGGATACAAAAAGATAAATAAAAAGAAAAAGACAAACTAATAAAACAACTCAACAACCATCACAACTCTTGCCAAAAAGGTGTGTTGATATCATATTTTTTCTATTGTAGGAAGGATACATCAATTAAGACATGGATTAGGATGATGGAATGAATGATTAGGAAATAGGTACATAGGAAACATGCTGATTTAACAATGGTCTTAACTTGCAATTGTCATCAAAGATCAATATTTTTGTGTTTGTGTAGTTTACTTTTTTTTTGCTTGAGTTTCAAGTTTGGGTGGAAATGGTTTACTATGGATGGGATGGTGATTTATTTATGTGTGTATATTTGTGGATGTTGAAGCACATGTTCATTGTTTGATTGGTTTATTGATGAAATGATTAAGATGATGATAATAATAGCGATGAGTGATGAAGTGAGATGAATGTGTAGGGATATCCAAGACCACTTGAGATCTTGTCACTAGCCAAAATAAATTTGATTGATTTTATCGATTGATAATGATAGTAATAAAATTGTTGATGATAAAAACAATACAAGGATTGTGTTGTTAATGATAAGAACAATGCACAGTGATTGAGAAGGATACATCTCGATGATGATAGTTTGGATAGAAGTGGATCAAGATTTATAGCAAGGATAGATTTTTTTTTTTAGATGGTTTGATATTATGTTGAAGTGTATGAAAATATGAGATTGATGGGGTTTTTCTAGATTGTAGGTGATGGAGGATAGTTTGATGGAAAAAAATTATTCATGGGATGGTGGAAAGTGCTTGAATTTTTGTTTGTTTGTTTTTAATGGAGGCTATCTAAATCATTAAGTGAGCTAGAAGAAATGCATCAAGATATTCCAAAGAAAGATGCAATCACTTGCCCCTAGTGTCTATCAATGTATGGGACTTTATGAGTGGATGAATGGACTAGTGTGATGGAAATGGATATGGGAAGGATGTGGAGGATAGTCATTATGAAAATGGAGAGATAGGATAAGAGATTTTACTTCTAAGGACTATCTTGTAATAGGATAACATGTTCAATTGAAGTTAAGGAGCTAGATAAGTTGATTTAGGTGATGACATGAAGCTAGATGGTATGTGGTCAAAAGAAATGACCATGTCTAGAATTTTCCAAAAGCATGTTTTGAAGTATATGCCCCTAATCTTTTTCAAGGTCAAGGTGGATAGGGAAGATGGATGAAAATGGAATGGATTGGATGGATAGTGATGATAGGGAAAAATAACATGATGGATGAGATAAGATGCTCTTAATTGGAATGGTACACATAGATAATTAATTTTACACATGATACCCACAAATGGGTTTTCATCATGGTGTTTGCCCAAAATTCCATAAGAATGGTTTCACTATTGGATGAATTATTTCTCTTTACTTTTTTGAAGTTTTATTTTTTTTCTACACATGATGCCTATAAACATATATTCACAATGGTACTTGCCCAAGGTGCCACTAAATTGGTTTTCACCATTGGACAAATTATTATTTTTTAACTATTTTTTTTGGATTTTATATTTTTTTCATATTTTTGGGTATTTTCAAACATGATATTGATCTTTAGATGATCACTAGTTATTCTAGGCCCTTTGATGGTGTTGATGTAGATGTTTTCATAATATACAAATAATTTCCTATCTTGAGGAGTTGCTTTGCTAACATCAAAGCATTTGTATATAGCCCACGAAAGTTATTATGATCTTTTTTGATACTAAGGTTGGCCTTATCTAGATGTGTACATTGTGATAGAGTGCCTTTAAAGTCCTTATGATAAAGTATTGTTGCCAGGACATGATGAATGCAAGATTTGGAATTTTTTGGATTTTAGGCAAGATGTTGGATTTTGATAGGGGACGAGAGATGTGGATGAATTATTTGGTAGTTTATATGTAGGATTTTTTATTTTCCAAACTTGGGATGGTGGTTGATGGATTGTGGATGTCAACTTTGGAGTATGTTTAAGACCAACGGTTTTATACACCTTGTATGTTGATATTGAAGACTGCTTTGAAGGAGGTGGACACTTTTGATTGATGTAAGATATTTTTTGATGTGGCTTCATCAGTGTCATTGACTATTAGAATTGGATTTGGATTGAATGCTTTGCTTGATCCAATTTTATTTGGCATCCATTTTGAATTTATGTGCCCACTTTGAATTTTGGATTAATTATCTTCAAAAAATTAATTTTGATCTTTTTCTTTGTAAGGATTTTCCTTTTTTGGTCCTAATTAGTGGGTAGAAGGATTTGAGAATGATGGTTTATGATGTGGATGGGAGGATTTCTAGAAAAAACCTTACCAAAAGGACTATTCATGGCCTCTTTATTGATGTTTCCATTAGATGAAGTTTCCCCCAATATCATATGGGTACCACTAACATCATTAGATTTCTTGATCGATGAATAACCAAGACCTTGATATTTAGGATTGTCAAAAAACTCTATTGGCTCTAGAATACCTTGTTCATGTAGGCTTAATCCTTTTCCTTAATACTACATGCTTTGACATATTTTGTTTGCAATAAGATCATATGTGTTTTATTGAAAACAAAATTATAACTCCCATTTATGCCATTGGGAATTATCAATGGTGGTTACCTTCTCATTAGTAAGAAAGTTTTCTTTGATAAAAGTGAGTGATTAGAGTTGATATGACGGTTCTTTCTCTTTCTTCATGCTTGTTACTTCATCATTCTATGGGATGTTGATTAGATCTATAGTAGATTGTTTATAATTATCTTTGACATGCATTTTAGGACTAAAGGACTCAACTTGTGTCCCATAATATGTTGTTGCATCAAGGTCGATATTCAAAAACCCATTTTTTGGTCATTTTTTGGAATAAAATCATGGAGTCTCATGAAATTAGTTATAAATTTATTATTTTCAAATCTATCTAGAGAAAATGATTATTTTTCTAGATGAATAAGGGTAAGATCATCTATGTCTAGGGGAGGCAATGTGTCATTTTGAAAGTGGAGGTATTGGAATATGAATGAGATCAAATTTAATTTGGCATCATGGACAAAATAGAAAGGGATGATGGGATCATCATGAAATTATAGATATATGGGATCTTGATCAATGATTGGATGGATTGGAGTATTTAGGTAACTTGATCTTGATTTATGGGTAAGTGCATGGATCTGTGACACAATTTTGGCTCTTCAGATGCAACTTTTTTTTTCTTTCTTTCTTTCTGAAATCAACAAAATTTGATTTACACAAGAAAGTGAAGATAGTTACACTCAAAATTTCAAGATGTAGCAAGAACAAAAGTTCAAGTGCTCCGAGTCTAGTTTCTAAGCTACTAATTCTTTTTGAAATTAATGAAGATTAAGGGTCTCAAAAAGGGGGGGCCCAAAACCAGTCCCGTTTTTATTCAAAAAAACAACATATTGCCTGAAGGCTCCCCCCTTTTTGATTAACTTTTTTTAATAATTTCAAAAATCCAAATGGTGAGAAATTAGCTAACACCATGTAGTTTATCCTTATTCTTTTGGATTTTTTTTAAATGAATATATAATATTTTATGAATTTTCAAAGTGGACACATCCTAAAAAGTTAAAATTTGAGCATGTTGCCCCTAATTTTTTTTAAAACTAATCAAAAATTGATTTTTTTTCCATCATGTGTAGAATGGAGTCTAGTTTCAAAAAATGTAATTTGTTTCATGTTTCGATGAACAAGTAAAACTCTATCCTAAAACTAGCACATGTTGGTTTTTGACAAAAAATGAAGGCATTTACAATAGAAGCTACAGATCAAAACCTTAACTAAATCAAAATGAAAAAAGAATTATATATTTAGATATCTAAGAGAGAGGTTAACACTATCACGGTTTTTTTATAAACTTGCATTGAAAGACATGCAAATGAGATGGGGAGTACAAATGTTCAAAAATATGAAGAAATTTAGCATCCTTTCAAAAAATAGGTCTTTTGCATGAAATGGTTGTCCAAACCTTTGGGTTGGATGTCAATGCAACCTATTTGGCTAGTGCCAAGGGTGTGTGCGAGAAGTTGAGTCCACTTTTTGGCCAAAAAGTGGAAGTGTTTTCCTTGATGAATTTGTCACATTTGACCTTAAAATTTGAAACACTTAGAGATGGAATCTTAAAAAAAGTCACTAATCATAAAATGTAGTACTCGAAGTTTAGTTTCCAAATTTGTAATTTATTTCAATACCCAAATGATAAAAAATGGTTTTCAATAAGCGAACTTCTAAAAACCATTGTTTAAAAGTAACTTTGTTTTACCATACCATGCACATGTATGCCATTCATATTTTGACCTAAACAATCATATTTTTCTAAATCCTTTTGGGAAAAGATTCATAACTCACTGAAGCCCGTTTTTGATATTTTTTGTAATTTTTTATTGAATATTTTTTTTTTGTTAAACTTTTATTGGCCATATTTGTTGTTTTGAAAAATCATCATGTACGTCATGCATAAGATGACCTAAACTTATCATTTTTTGAATTTTTTTTCAAATTGAAAATAATTGTCTGAATTACATTTTGGTGCAAAGTAAAATCCCCATCTCGGGCAAAACAATTTTTATTTTAACTATGCACAACTACTCGCTTAACCAACCAAGTATTTTCCATAAAGATTAGAAGTGTTAATTTCAATAGCTCAACATTCACCCTTGTGACCATAATCAATGTCACACTTATATTCTTATACTCAAGGGTGTCACACTTATATTCTTATATTCTTATGCTCATACGACTAGGGTCATTCCTAGACCTACGACCTAAGCCTTGAGGGTTCGTGATGACCCTACCTACGTATCTCCTCATGGGAAATCAGAGGCTTCATAGTTCACCCCCATGATGATAGAGGGAGTTCAATCTCACCTCTTGTATGAGATCTAATATCTCACTTTTAACCCATAACTATTAATTTAGTACATGTAAGGTATCAACATAGTTGATTATAATATAATGATAATAATCTTGCCATCAAGTGTTGGGTCCATACCAATCATTTCCAAACATTAATCATAGTATTCATAAGGGTAATTCATACCATAATCTCAAATATTATACACAATGGCTATCATGATCATACTGCCATATACACACGCTGATTTGCTCATACATAGATCACACACAGTGTTAGGATCATACACATATTATACACAAGTTGATTTGCTCACAAGTATAATAGTGTCAGGATCATACACGGATCCCAAGTGCAACAAAGGCTAGACCATACATAGATCACAACTATAATGATGATTAGCTCATGCGTACATCACAAGTACAACCATGATTGTCTCATATGCATTACACATTTACCTTAGTGATAGGCTCCAACATATATCACAAATACATAGTGACCAACTCTAACATACACCACATATACATAGTGACGAGCCCCACCATACATCATGAATACACAATAACGAGCTCCAACATACATCACAAATACATAGTGATGAGCTCCAACATGCATCACATACACATAGTGACAAGATCCAACATACATCCACAATGGCTAATTATAATGGCTAACACATGTCCATAATGCATCCCTGATAGAAAGAATATTGGTGCATTGCGCACTACGTCGTGGGTCCATCCTTTCCACCAATCTTTTGCACCACTGGACAAATAGGAAGAAGATTCAGTGCATCTCATACTACACCGTGGGTCCGTCCTCAACCCCATAAGGATAAGTATATAACTGTCTGACAACTAGGAGGGGGTTTGGTGCATCCCATGCTACACCGTGGGTCTGTCCACCATCCCAAGGGTTTTCCCCAAGCAGTGAACCTACCAATCTTGATGGATTCTGACTTTAGTCGCCTATAAGCCACTAGTGACAAGTTTGTCCACCTAGGAAGAAGTAGCTCCTAACATATACCACCTTGTGACCTTAGTGGTATTGTCAACTATCTCCTTCACAATCCCAAGTAACACTGACCTCAATCATTTTTGTGCCCTCGGTGATAGCAAGTGAGCCCCCTCTATACAACGATTAGCCCCAAATTACCATTACTCATACGGATGGGTCTCTACCTGTGCAACTGTTACTGTATCTTAATCATAACCAGGGTAGCCTGCCACCTTCACCTCCATGAACCAGGTGAATGTTGACTAATCCCTCACATTATCCCAAACATTGATCATTGGCACGGTCTAATGATTGCCTGTCACTATTCAAATCTCTTGGAGGTTCACTCTTGGACGGGTCATACATAACATGAATCACAACCAGAGTTAACACATATACATGCCTAGATATAGACCTCTAGATATGGAGTCAGTTTTCACAACACATAAGGTCACATGGAACCAACATGAGATGGAATTTTCCCATCATATACATATATTCAATTACCAATATAAAAAGTCAATCTTTGCTTACTATATAAAACCATATTAGGTATTAAATACACAATATTAGATCTCCTTAACTCAATCATACCCATTAAGTACCCATTTAGCCTCAAATCGAAGCCTACTAAAGAGAGAAAGTTAAACCAATCAGGACAACCCCAACCCTTGGAGTTTCCCCCCTAAGCCCTCCCCCTATGTACTTGAAGTCACAGGGGCATCCTTCACCCAAGGACCACCTACATTCCCGCTTCCAAATGGATCAAAGTCACATAGTTCTCCTTACAAGGTCTCTCAAAGGGCCTACACACAAGTTTCCCCATAATCAAGGTTTCTTTTAACTGTTATGCCTTATTCCAACAAGATTCCCTTAAATAATTCTCAAAAGTTGATAGTGAATAATGACAAGCGAAGAATTCCAATACTGTTCCCAATTCAACAAACCTATACTATGGTGCTTCCATCCAAGGAAATCAAGGTCTCAAGGTTGCTAATTAGACCTCACCACCAATATTAATTTCTGACTCTAGTGAGCCTTGGTCCTTGGATAATAGTTTATAATAAAGGGTTTTATTTAGGCTTTAAAACGTAATATGATGGTCTTAGAGGTCAAAAGTGTATTGGTTCTTGATATCTTGAACCATTATATTATACTAATGGAAAACCCCTTAAACATTCATACATGAAGATAAATATCTCTACTAGGAAACATTAATAGTAAGAACGGTAAAACTCATCATCTATTCGCAAGATGACAATTAAGTGAAGCCCTAATATATCTCCAAATTGATATTTGATTAATGTGATTAAGCATCACAATCCTATTAATTTGTGAAACCAATTCCCATTAGAACATTCCATACCTCGATAAGGCCATACAATATTATGTTACTTTGATAGATACAATGCAATAGTTATAAACTTGTTCTAGACAAAGTTGATATGCAAATCAACTCTAGAGGGTTGGCAACAATTTATCCACAAGATCATTAGGTGATGATTACACTCAATAATATTGATACTAGCAATATTATTCCTAACCTTTAGATTAATTTTATCCCATGACGCAATCCCATATTATTATAATATTTTAGTTTATGAACTAGATAAGATTCGCACCTATCACTTATAGCTAGATACCTCTTAATCTCTTAATATCCTTTATAATCCACATTATCAATATCCTTCCCATCTTGTCTTATCAAAGTCTCACATGGAAATATGGTGAACTTAAGGTAAGTTTCTAATTTATCTTCCACCTTTGCCTACTTAAAATTCCACACTTGGATTTTCAAATAATCCTCCCTTGGCTATAGAAAATTTCTTGTTTTTTTTTGGGTTTCCTAATAATCCCAACTTTCACACATCAAGTATTTTAGCATTTGTGATCTTGGTTTGGGTACCCTACAAGATATTAGTTCCTCTTGATCTTGGTCTTCCCAAATACTTATAAGGAATAATTTTTATTTTGTTTAATATCATTCTATATTATAACATATATATACAGCAATGTTACCAAAATTGCATATTTTTGTACTTGATAATAAAATTACATCACATTTAAGAATAAGAATGTACTCTATCCAATTTATTGATTATCCAACTTTTGCACATTATTATAAACCATTTTAACATTTTTTTTTTCTTTTACTGCAACATTTGCATAGTAAGTAATTTGTTTACTTCCATAACGATTATGTAGCTCTTTGGTGGGAACATAAATGCATAGTAATGTCTATTTATATATAGACATGTAAGGAGGCATACTTCAACTCATACCTACAAAAATGTATGTGACTACCTACAATCTATGAGGTTCATGTGTAGTATAAATAGGAGCTTCAATACTTCCATTCTACATTATTATTATTCTTAAAATCAAATACAATTGTAAATCAAGCTCAAACATCAACCATATATTACTTTCTTTTTCAGGAACAAGGTGAAGGGAAGGAACTTATCTAATGGGGATTCCTTTGTCATTGAAAATCCCTCTATCCTGTATACTTCATTGGATGTCCATGCCTTGTTCTAGAACTCTCATAGTGGCACAGGCAGGGGCGATGTTGGCAACAAGTGTCGAATTTGGCTTCACACCCACCTCTTGCTGGTGCTCACAATTTCTAAAGCCTTTTCACCACATCGATTAAGTGCATATCCTATAATTATGGTTTAAACAAATGCATTTATTCAGACCTATCCCTTCCCACTTCCTTCAACTCCCCTTCTCCTTGTCCACTTACCCATCTTAATAGATGAAAATCCTCTATCATTTTTTTTTATGGCCTAATTCAGAGCTCCCATTTCATCACAGGCAGGTAGGATGTCATCAAAGTTGTGGTATTTTCGCTTATTACACCTGCCAATAATATCTGCTTCAAAGTTTCTAATGCCTTTCTAACAAACCATTTTGTACTTAGCCTACAGCTTCTCCAAAGCTTTCCTCCATGCATTCCCCACCCTCTACCTTCTATATTCCCATTTTATGTTGTTTCTCCCCCCAAAAAAGCATAGAAGCTAAAGATTGGAGAAGGGCTGCGATTCTCCTTCTATATACCCATTGTCCCTAAGCCATTACTATGGATTTCTCGCATCTCTCAACCTAGATTCCTTTGTAAATCACTTCCATTCCATTCTCGTGTGGTTCCTCCTTCCAAAACAAAGATTTATTTATTTATTTTACTCTCTCCCATTTCCACCTTGGATGCACCTAATAGGGATGTGACATGCAATTCATTTTACAAAAAAATATTTTAATAAAAAGTTACTAAAATACTAAAAATCCTGATAATTCAAGTTTATAGACTAGTTTCATTAGAAATTAATTGAAAAATAGAAAAAATAATTAAATTGTAAAAAAAAATTACATATTTGGAATCTTCACTGTCTCATCTATAATAGGTTTTAATTTCATAAAAAAATTCTACAAAATAAGTCTTCAAAAATATGTCCAAAGTCACTATTTTCCTATGACATTAACATGACCTTTAAGTTGTAGGTTAAACCAAATCCAAAGCTTAGGTTCAGGTCACCAAGCCATTTCCCGAACCAAAAAACAAGCCAAAAACCTACCAAAAAATCATATTTAAAAAAATGGGATCCTGTTTCATTAAAAAACAATTTTTATGGTTCTACGAAATGGGATCCCATTTTAAAAATTGCTAAAAATAGTAAGTTTTCAAAATGAAAATTTTTCAAATTGAAAGTTTTCAAAAAAGGGAGAATCTCATTTTGAAAACTTGCCATTTTTTGAAAAATTTTGTTTTTGAAAATTTAAAATTCAAACAAGATCCTGTTTTGAAAATTTTCCAAAAACAAAAAAAATTTAGAACGGGATCCCATTTTTTAAATTTAGGTTCAGGATCCCGAAGCTAAACAGGATCCTGTTTATTAAAAAGGGAGATCCCATTTTTTGCATGTTGATTTCATTTTTTTTCCTAAGGAAAAAACTTCCATGTTTCATGGACTCATCTTCTTGCATTTACCCCCAAATTTGGTGCTTGCCAAATGGGTTGCTTCATTTGGCTAGTGCCAAATTTGGTGCTCGCCAAATTTCATTCATGACTTTTGGAATGCATTTTTCTAAACTTTTTGATTTTCTCTTTCTCTTCTAAAGAAACTATATACATGAAATAAGTTGATATTTACATATGGACATTTAATTTCTTATACTTTAAGTTATATTTCATGTATATAGTAATAGGATGTTTGAGAGTGGTTTAAGATCTGTAGGAGTTATAATGCAAATTCTAGTTTTTGGAAGATTTAAAAAAAAATCTTGGAAGATTTAAAAAAAAATCAGACTTATTCAAATTTCAGTAATCAACATGTCAAATTTTAGTAATTAGGAGGTCAAATTTCATCTTTCTCTCTCTAACTCATTTTCATCTCTAATTCTCTATACCTCTCTCTCTCTCTCTCACTATCTCCATCCCTTTATCTGACACTCTCTCCCTTGAGCTCAAGAACTACATCTCTACATGTTCATCTCTCTCTCATTCCCTCTCTAACATCTATCTCC